>CM057819.1:115157182-115829682 GCA_030067965.1 Latrodectus elegans
AATATTATGAAAATGTTTAAGCATGAAGTACTAATAGCATAGTTTTAGTGTTTAGGTTATATGATGGTCAGTGTTTGCGAATGCGACTCTACTTTTTAGATTAGACAGAAAACTTTTGAAGGAAACTAATTTTAAATTAACGAATGAAGAACGAAAAGTACCTTTCTATGCTTACAATGCAAAAATTAGAAGTATTTTATGCAAAGATTAATTTCAGCGTAAAATAATTATTTGGATTTTGAACTAGTAACTAAAATTATTAGAACTAGTGTAAAAAGTAAAATTGGTTTTTTAAAAACAATATTAAAGATTATAAATTAGAACAAAGGAAATAATTTTAGCTTTAACGATTAGAAAAATCATTTTCTAATTTTACGTCAAACAATGAAATGAATTCAAAGAAAATTACAATTTGAACCTCAGTGTTTGTAAAATGTATTGTAAGAGTGTAATTTAATTAATGAATCAATAAAATTAATAATGAAAATAAGCGAAAGAGAGACCTGGCTTTTAAAATTAATTTTAATGTTTTACTTACAAATTTTACTTTAATTAAAGTGATATTTGGGAATAATTTAATACAAGTGACAAATTTTATGAAATTGAATATTGAATTACCCCACACATATCGTTATCCAATTTCTGTGATTATTTAGCTTGATAGTAATATATTTTATAGACATTAAACCCCCTTATGAATAAGAATAATAGAATTTAATTTCATGTCACAATCTTCATATTGACTTTGATGACATTAAATTATATGTTTTATAGTTTTCATTGGCTAAAACTGAAAACAATATTCAGAAAGTGTCTTTATCTAAAACTGTAATAGCCTTTAAAATTAAATTTATTAACTAACGATATTTTGAGTGAAATGAATATTATTTTATAAATTAAGTTTGAAAACAATATATTTCATTATATTATTTTTAAATATTTATTATCATTGCCAATAATATTAAATATCTGTTTCATCTAACGAATACCGAAAACTTTGGTATTTATGTATAATCGAAAATAAAAAGATAATAACTCATCATTCTAAATTTTGAAAATCTATTAAAATGATTTTTGTTATTTAAAACTTATAGGATAAAAATTATATAATTGAAGAACATATTTCATTCGAATTAAAATTAACGAAAAATGTTGTTTTAAGCATATTTTGATCTTCGAAAATTGTAAAAATAGTTAAATTAAATAACATTTTATTTTTCATTACTTTTATAAAACTAGATTATTTAGAAGACATAAAATCTATAAATTTATCACCAAATGGAAAAATATAAATTCTTTAATTTTTCCATTTGGTGATAATTAATAATGATTAAATTTTTTAAGCTAAAAAATATATTTATTAAAATAGAGAAAAAATTGGGTGCACTTATTTTCATTTCTTTTTTTAAAATGCAAACAAGAAGTTTGAGAAATTTCTCTGAAAGGACCAATCATCCTATGAAAATTTAATATCATTTATGAGAATTAAAATTTAGGTTTCAACTATTTTTAAACTATACACTTATTAAAAAAACAATTTTAAGAAAATCAACGAATTGTTTGAGCACATGATTTACAAATCTGCTTTTTATTATTTTAGCAATATTAATTAAAAGAAACATTTTCTTATTGGCGTAAGCAAGGCAATAGTCTTAAGATTCAAAAGGAATGGCTTACAAATATTGCAATTATTAATCTAGAATAGGAATTGTAAAAACGAATTGGAAAATTTTTTTGTTCTGCGAGGTTTTTGTGCGTTTAAGTGTTGTATTCATGTAAGATTACTTGAACTAATTATTAAATAAAGATTTAAATGAAATAGTCTTTTTCAAAACTTTTCAAAAAGAATGAAATATTTTATTCCTACAAAAATTTTCTAAATGATTTATTTCGTTTTCGGGACGATGATGGAAGAATGATGGGCGAAGATTCAGATTTTCAGTACGAATAAGTTGATCGCTTTCCAAAAATAAGTGATGCAAAGAATTTAATTTATGAAGATAATATTGACTGCCAAATTCAGTTGGCTTCTGATAACGGAGTAAGCAATTTTACTATGTTATTTTCATCATGTAATTCTAATAGTATTCCAAAAATACAAGTCGCATTAAAATCCGAATTACTTCATTTAGTCGAGCATCATAGTGGTATTATCGAAGCTCGCAATACTAGATTAGGAAAATTATTCATAAAATCCAATAAGGTTAAAACTGCTTTGGAGATATGTAAAATTAACAATATTTTAAATGTACCAGTAAAACCTTACCAAGACTTCATTACTACAAGATTCATTTTGAGAGACAATCCTGTGGACTTATCATTGGTAAGCCTAGCAGAAGAAATTTCCCTAAATAATCTTAATGTAAAAAGTATTCAAAGATTTACAAAGAAAAATTCTCCTGAACTAACTGAAGCTGTATTAGTAAATGTGTATGGACATAATTTTCTTGCAGAGATTACTTAATTTTTTCAGTAGTAAAAATATATGAGTTCATTCGTAATCCAAGACAGTGTCCAAAATGTTTCAAGTTTACCATTCTCCTCAAAAATGTCAAATTGCTACTCCAATATGTCGCCAATGTGGTGTATCTCATGTTGATCAGTTGTGTCAGATATCAGCACCTATTTGTTGTAATTGCAAAGGTTCACATTCAGCTGACTTTATAAATTCCCCAGTCAGGTTAGAAGAAAAGTTGTGTCTTAACTTTAAATGCAAAAGTCATCTAACTTACACAGAAGCACGGCGACAATATGAGTCAAATAAAACTTCTCCTAGCTATGCCAATGTGGCAAAAACTAAGGCAACTGAACCCTCCTTATCGCGTAAAGAAATAGAAAGTTTAATGAACCACACAGTTCAGACTAGTGTAAAGGCAACTTTTCAAGAATTAAGCAAGATATTTGAAGAAAAATTGATAATCCTATCTAATAAACAAGATGAAATGTTCTCAAAAGTTATGGTGACTTATCAAAAGTTAGCCGAATCCCAGAAGACTTCGCGGGAATTATCCTCTTCACCACGTCGGAAAACTAGCCGTAATAATGCAAATAAAAAAAATAAAAAATCGAATCATCAGATAAGGTGAAATTGCATCATTCCGCTTCTGAAAAAAATGAAAGTTCTAATAAAGAAAGTGATATTCTCGTACCAGGAAGTGATATAGTGGAAGAACTATATCAGATTCACTAAATATCAGTTCGGCAAAATATAATAGAGTTAGAAATGTTTAAAAACTTTTACTGATTTTAAAGCATGTTTTCTCTGATTTCATGGAACTCTTGTAGTATTCTCAACAAACGCCATTTTCTAAAACTCAAGTTTTTTTTGCCAATGCAAATGTGATTGTAATACAGGAACCTTTTCTGAAGAGCAGTAAACACTTTAGCTAATCAAATAAGATTATATTTAGATAGGATAAACATGATGGAAGAGGAGGTGGTCTGATTTTGTGTGTCGATAAATTTCTTCCCGTTGGAATGATCTCAATGGTAATTTGTCAGACGGGAGAGTTCTTGTTAAAACAAACCTCTCTATTATTAACATGTCTATTATTATAATATCCTCCAGGTAAATTCTCTATTCAATGGATTCAAAACATCCTTTAAGCAGTAGAACCTCCCTTTGTTATCGTTGGGGATTTCAATATTAAACACACTTTTTTAAGCAACTATTCTAACTTACCGCAATCCAAAGAATTTCTAAATTGGCTGATAGAGGATAACATATGTATTCTAAATGACGATACTCCTTCTCATAATCAGCTACCATCTCTTCTAGACTATTGCTTAGTTTCCCCTGATATTTTTAGTCTCTGCTCTCACCAAATTCATCCAGTCAACTATAGCATTGATCATCTTCCAACGCATACTTCTATTAATTTTAATGTGTACCGGAAAATAAATCCCAATACTATCGGACCCGTATCTTATGGCCTAGATGTCTCGCTTCTCTTAATAATCAGATTTCATCTTCTGGTATCAGTTCTTTTCAGCATTTGTATAGCTTTTGTAATAAAAAAATACGTAATAATCTTAAATGGCAGGTTTTTAAGCAGAAATCATATCCTCCTTGGTGGTCTTCAAGATGTAGTTTCCTCTTGGGTAAGAAGAGACGATTATGGAGATTGGCAAAAAGGTCTTGCAATAAGAATATTTGGATCAAGTATAAGCAAATATCAGCTCAGCTCCATCAACTTATTGTATTTCTTAGCAATAAGTATTGGGATGATTAGATTAATTATGTGCCTGTTCATCTAAAGATATTTTTCACATACTTAGGCAAATTTCTAGTAGATCTTCTACTTCGCCCACTTCTCACTTATTGTTCAAAGTTGGTGACACGTTCATCTCGGCTTCCCAGGAACAGGCTAACCTTCTTGTAACTTTTCAAGGTCTCCTATTTTGGTAGGAATTCCTATAGATTTTAGCTCAGAGATTTTCTATCAATATAATATGGATTTTCCATTAGCAGAGTTTAAGGATGTTATTACTACGAAACACTTAGCCGTTGGTCCCGATCACATGTCAAATAAAATGTTTAATGGTTTATCTTCTTCATCCCTTGAGTGTCTTCTCTCTCTTATCAATGACTCATGGTCTTCAGGAAGCATTCCCAGCATTTGGAAATCTACCACAATGGTTCCCATTCCTAAACCTAATAAACCTCTAAACGAGATATCATCTTACAGGCCTATTTCTCTCACTAGCAATTTATGTAAAGTTGTAGAGAGAATGGTTCTAAAACGTGTTCTTAACCATACAACATTGGAAAATTTCTTTCATCCTCATCATCACGGGTTTTTACGTTATAGAGACTGCGATAGTATTCTATCCATGATACATCATCATATAATCTCTGCAAGATCACAAAGGAAATTTATTGTTTGTGTATCGATTGATATTTCTAATACATACGATTCTGTTTAGCATGATGGTTTATCTTATAATCTTGGAAATCTACCACAATGGTAAAAATTATATTTTTCTGTTCTTATTTTTCATTTAACTTTTTCTGTTGTGGGAAAGTTGGAGAATTTTTTTCTATTGGAACACATGTTCATTTGTGAATTGTACACATTTTACTAAACATCTTTGCTTACCAGTATATTTTAATGATAACTGTATTAAGTGTTGAGGATAACTATTCTTTATAAATTCAATATATATAGCCTATAAATGTATATAGTAGTTGTTAACTTCTCAGGTAGTATAAGAGCAACGCAAGCTCATATCACTGGCAGAGCCACAAAATGGATGATGAACCTCATACAAAACAGATTTTTCAGAGTGAAATGGAGGAACACTTTTTCACATGAATTAAAATCGTACAGGGGTGTTCCACAGGGAAGTGTATTATCACCGTTCCTATTTATGATTTTTATGGCATATATTTTTGAAGTAATTCCGGAAGGGGTCCTGTGCTTCATTTATACTGACGATGTGTTTCTTTTGTGCTCCGCTTCAACATCTGATACATTAAGAAATCTGATACATTCTGTTAACATCTGATACATTCTGTTAAATATCATAAATGCCTGCATTTGTGGAAGCATTAACTATGGGTGCCACATACTTTTGTCTGAAAGTAAAAGCGATAAAAAAATTTTAGATCTCATTTGTCATGCAGTGCTCCGAATCGCTACTGCGCTCCCAAAATGGACTCCAATTCCTATCCTATATCAAGAAGCGGGAGTACTTCCATTATCATATCGCCAAGAATTGCTTTCCCTAAAAATATACATTCGAAATATTTGTTTAGATTCAGAGTCTCCTTGTGCGAAATTGGGGAAATCATTATCATTCAATCATATCAACAAGGGACACCCTCTTGTTTTTAATGCCAGAAATTGGCTTAGCTCTCTAGGAATTAATAAAATAAACATAATGAAGTCACCAAGATTTTAGACTCTGGACTTTTCCAACATACTGTTTTCACTGACAGATCTCCCATTTTAATTTAAGAACCTTCCTAGTGAGATTATAACAAAAATATTCAATAACTACTATAATACAACTTGGACAAATCATATTTTAATTTTTTCGGGTGCTTCAAAGAAAATGTCAGATCTTGGTTTAGCAGTCTTTAATTACATCCAATATTATTTCTTTTTGGAAAGGTTGCATCCCAAAATAAAATTTTCACTGCCGAATGCCTAGCTATTTTACTAGCACTGAAAAAGTCTTTACAACAGCTCACAACTATGTGATACTGTCTGATAGTTTTTCCTGTATCTCAGCTCTGTTACACATCTCTAAGGAATCTCCTACAGTAATGCAGTTAATTAGATCAGCAATCATCGGTGCAATGCCAATTTGCAATTCATTTCATTTTGTATGGGTTCCAGGGCATTCTGGAATAGACGGCAACGAAAGAGCTGACTGTACTGCTAAATCTGCACACTAAAGATATTGACAAATCAATTTCTCCAGATGATCTCACCCGTTACGCTTGGATTCATTTTAAAAACTATTGTTTAAAGGAATGGCTGAACAGCAAGTATTCTAACAGTTTTGCTCACCAGCTATCTATAAAGAACAGGCATCGTCTCCTTCCAAAATCTCGCATGGAAGATGTCTGGATTTCTAGGGTTAGAACTAGATCAATTCCAACAAATGCGTTACTGTCTCAATTTAAATTATATAATACAGACAAATGTACAGGTGGAGAGGTCGAGACTATAGATCACATATTACTTCAATGCCCCCAATACAAGTAGATATGAGAGCTCCTTCTCCAAAGAAATGGTATTGGAGCGTTATCCTTCGCTTGGTTGTTTGAACTATCCGTAAATCCTTCCAATAAAATCAAATGCATCGTGGATTTTATGAAACAATCTAAAAGGTCTTAACCTTTAAGATGGAAATTCGGCACTAAAGATCATATTCGATTTTTTTCAACATCAGCTTTCTCTGAGATTCCAATCAATTCACTGGCAAAGAAACCCATAATATCGTTTGTCAATCAACTTCAAAAATCGAGCCTATAAATGCATTTGATGGTATACCGATTCTACTATTAGGAGTACGTGAATAACTTCTGCCATGTTTTTTTCCTGGAAAGGTGAAGACTCTATCAATGAGAGAATATTGTATCAAATTTCATATAAAATCTATCAAAATATTTGTATCAATTTATAAAAATGTATTAACTGTGTCATGTTATATTTTCATTGTGAGCAAAAAGCATTTTAGCGTAGTGCTCCAAAATTATACTTTGTAAAGAAAAAAAAAGGAATTGTATATATTTTCTGAACTTGTGTGTGGAATTGTGTTTTCAGTATTCTAAGGGATTCTATTTAGTAGTATCAAGATTGTGTTTTCTGGTTTCTGGAATTTTCTACAAGAAAAGTTGTAGACTTTTACTTAAAGCAGTACCTACTTATCTCTTTGGAATTTATTTGCTTTGAGAAAGTTTCGAGAAGTTTATCTTCATTTATTTAAGTTTGTAGGAATTCAGGAATTCCAATAAGATTAATTTATAAAATTACTTTCTCAAGTACGTACACGATGGTTTATTCTCCATGAGAGAATAACATGGTGATATACCCTTTATTGACTGTGAATATCGCATACTAAAAATATATCGAAGTGTGTATTAGACTATGATCATGCTGCACGTCTAGCTATACGATTGACTTCAGAAGCTAGAATACCAAATTTCACCTTGTTTTTGTGTTCTATATCAGGATGTGCTTCTGCTCGTAAGAGGCTTTCACAGTTAAAATCTGAACTGCTAAATTCTATTTTCCACAAGAACGGGATTGAAGTAGTTATATATGCCAGAAACGGTAAACTAATTATTACTACAACTGATTATAAAACTGCAACTGAAATTTGTAGAATTGAATCAGTATTAAATGCGCCTGTAACTCTCCAAATACAAATTGGACAGTATACTACGAAATTCCTTATCCTGTTTATATCAGTGGATGAAAGTCTAAAAAATCTAGCGTTAGAAATTGAAAATAACAGCCTTATTGTATCTCAAATCATACGTTACAATAAAAAGGGATCATCAGAATTTTCAGAAACTACCTTGGTAAGAATCTACGAGCATAAAATCTCCTCTCAAATTAATTGTTTTTATTTTTAGAAAATTTAAAAAAAAATTGTGAATAAAGTTCACAAATTTTTTTGAATGCAGACAAGACATCCTTATTTAATAAAATAATCTTTCATCAGAGTAAGGAAGATGACCGAGGAGGTGGTCTTTCCTTAGCAGTTAATAAATTCATTTCAACAAGGCGATTTTTACCCATTCGTATCTCAAATGATGGCAGAGACTCTTAGCTGTCAAGATCACTGTGGTAAATAATTCAATATCTTTTATTAATGTTTATATTCCACCGGGCAAATTTTCTTCCTAGTTCTTTCATAGCAAAATTTAAGGAATTCAGCCTCCCTATATCCTCATAGGAGATTCTAATATTAGACATACATCATTAGGAAGCTGTTTGAATTCAACAAAAGCAAATGATTTCCTTGAATAGATTCAGGAAGATAATTGCTGCCTTCTTAACTCTGAATTCAAACTTATTACGGTACACATCATAAATCTTTCTTCATTGATTTCACTTTTATCCATCATTCATCATCACATAATTTCAGCCAGATTTTTTTAAAAATCTGTTATTTTTGGTGCTGGGGATATTTCCCAGGTGTATGATTCAGTTTGGCCTTTTCTATAAATTACTTCAAGCAAACATCAAAGGAAATGCTGCTCTGGGGATTCAACAGTTCACCACAACTCGTTATTTTAAAGTAAAGTGGAGAAATAAGCTATCTTCCTTGTTGTTGTTCTCGTGTGCCAGCTAATCTGGCAAATTGGGTGCGCTGCTCTATTTTTCCAATTGAACCGTATTTGGTGTGGAGTCCGACTTCTTCAGTACACACACATGCTATAGGGACCCGTTTATTGGGTAGGCAACCATTCACACCTCATTCACACACAAAGAAAATGACAAAGACAGGATAAAGAGAGAGAAAGTACATCCATGCCTGAACCGGGATTTGAACCCAGGACCTCCCTATCCGTAGTCAGGCACGCTGACCACTAGACAAGTTGGGCGGCTAGGCTATCTTCCTTAGTCACCTCATATAAGAGAGTTCCTCAGGGGAGTGTGCTATCACCTTTTCTGTTCTCAGTGCTTACGGCAGACCTCTACGATATCCTTCCCAACATCAAATGCTTCATGTACGCGGAAGATATATCTCTAATGTACGAATCAGTTTACTTGAGTAAACTTCAGCTTAAACTAACATCTGCACTTGGAATATTACAAAATTGGTATTCTGAGTGAAAGTTATCTATAGACCCTCAAAAATGTTCTTTGATTAACTTTTCTTCAAAACGACAACAGCCTAATTTCAACTTGTTCATCAACAATCCTCCTATTTCCAGGAGTAAAAATATTCAAATTTTGTGAATACATTTTTTGTGCAATTTATCTTTTCGACATCATTTTCATGAAAAGAGAGCAGCGATATTAAAAAAGTTGAATTCCTTAAAATGTGTCGCAGGTAAAACAGATAGGGTGCTCGTACTGCTCATTTTCTTCAAAATGTGATATCGTTTACTGTCTCTAGTCTGGATTATGATTTCCATATATTTTCCTCAGCATGCACAATCGATCGCAAGCTCCTTGAATCTGTATATCATGCTGCCCTAAGAATTGCTATAGGTCTTCTTAAGTGGACCCCAATACCAATACTTGTACAAGAAGCAGGAGTAACTTCTCTTCACTGCAGACATGAAATGCTCTTCTCAACCGTTTGCATTCAGAATTTAGAGAAGTCATTATTATCCCTTTGTGCTTTAGTTTGGGAAAGGCTGATTTACAATCGAATTAATTTTGGTCTTCCTCTGGTCATTAGAGCCAAATTGTGGCTAACCAACAAGAAATAAATACTTAACATGCATATAAAAAGTTACAACAGATTGATCAGAAATGTCAACAAAAATTCTACCTGTTCCTGGGCTCTTCATTTTCAGACTAAATCATTGCCAAAAGATATAATTTCTAAACTATTTCACCAGGTTTGAGTGTCATCATGGCAGGAAGATACGCTGATTTTTACAGATGCTTCCAAACAAAGATCAAATGTGGGTATTGGAATATTTAATTTTATGAACAGTGTTTCAGTAATACGGAAAATAAGTTCCATAAACTCCGTCTTCTCGGCCGAGGCTATGGTACAACTTATTGTAGTCACCAAAATCTGTGCTGGACCACAAACTTTTGTCATTTTCACAGGTTCTTTGAAGCATCTCAGTTCTTTCTGTTAGTTCCAGGACATCAATCACTATTATTCAACTGCCTCTATCTCAAATGCTTCAACCTACTCAAAAGTGATTGTCAATACAGTCAGTTTGGGTCCCTGGACACTCAGGGATTATAGTCAATTAAATCACTGACTTATTGGCGAAAGCAGCAAATGTGAGTCAATGCTGTATGATCCATTTCTCCTGAGGATCTGGAGCAACACATCAGGAAATGTTGTAAAGGAAAAGACTCAATCAATGGAAAACTGCAAATATGTTGAAATGTTCAGTGATTTCACAGCTATTCGCAAAAATCATAGCATATTAACGAAATCCTGACTAAAAGACATATGGCAGGCCAGAGCTAGAACAAGATCTTTCCCTCCCAGTTCTTTTATATTTAGGTTTAATCTCTTGCATACAGATAGGTGTTAATGCGGTGAATCTGAAACTGTTTCCTAGACTGTCCTTTATACCAATATCTGAGGAAGCAATAACGAAAAAAATTAGGGGAATAGGAGCATTATCCTTCTCTTGAGAACTTGAATTATCTTCAAATCCAGAAATTAAAATTCATGCTTGCTGCGAATTTCTGCGGCTGTTTAAAAGATTTTAATTTTAATGACATTAAAAATTAAATTTATAACTTTTAAAATCCTTGAATTGTCATCTATCACAAATTTTGTTAATCCGAATTTTATATCTGCTTATATCAAAATATATATTCACCAATTAATTAAAAGACTTCAATTGACTTTTTTAAATTATGTTAGTCAATTGACTATAAATCATCTAGAGAATATCTTCTTCAATGTGAGCTACAAGCATTTTAGTACAGAGCCTCAAAAGTGTCGCCACACCTACCTACCTACCTTAATTTTGAATTCTATTTATTAATGAAATTTTTAAAAGTTTAAATCATTCTTTCCAATTTAAACTAACAATAAAGTGGATGCTTTGTCACGTCTTTTTGATTTTGCTTTTTCTGCTGTTCTGTTGCTCATATGTTAATGGCTTGAATGAATGGAAAACGGCTTCTCAAATCGATGTTTTGCTCCTTATATAAGAACACGCTTTGTTAACACAATCAATTTCGACATTATTCTCAGACATTTGATGGTGAACTTCACATTGTTTGCTGTCATTCGAAGAATGTAATTGGAAGGCAGGTAGCTAATTCGTCGACAAGTCGGATTTAGAATGCCGTCTTATCATGATGTGACGTGGGTGAAGCGTTATCTGACGTTATGGATATTTCAAACCAATGAGAATTGTAATAAAACGGCGTACTCAGGATCTCAACTGTAACGAAAGAAACAACCACTTTATGGTTAATAATTGCTGTTCGTATATAGTTTGAGAATATAAAAATAAACTATTCATACTTTTTTTTAACTTTATAGTATTAGTATACATTAGTAAATTTAACATGATATTTATCAGTATAATCCTACATAAAAAACTTGCCTTGATGTGAATTTTATTTAAATTTTGTTAAATTCATTAAGCTACAGAGGTTTGTAATGTTTTCTTCATTGGTCATTTTACATGAAAATATGATGTATATATATAAATGCCGTTATATATTTTATCATCATTATATATACCTTCAAATATTTTTATTTAATTTTTTCCTTTGAAAAAGTGTAAATCAGTGCTTCCCTTATTTCGAAAAGTAATTAAGTATTTCGAAAAGTGATTTAGTCGATTGCGAAACTTAACAGCAACAATTTTCATATTCTGTCATAACTTCACACGAAAGACATGGAATTCAGAATGAGAAATAGCATTTTGTACAAAAAAGATGGTGAAAGAATAGTTGAAAAAAAATTAATCATTAGGATATAAAATAAGAATAGATGGATTGAATTCATAGCATTGTTTACCATGTTTTTTTTTCACCGCAAGCATTTCCTAGTATGCGGTATGCCCTTCCAATATTGTGGTGGTTACTTCACAGAGTTTCTTCATATTCATCATCAGTTTGCTTAAAATTATTCGAGATAGGATTGCCTATTCCTCAATCAGCATCTGTTTCAATTGTTGGTTAATCCTCAGGGGATGTAATCATACCGCAAGGTGTCTCCCCAGAGTATCTCACACATGATGTATGGGATTTAAATAAGGAAACTCCGGTGTCCAAGGCATGGGAGTGGCACCTTTCTTTTCAAGTAGATACTGAAGAGAAGGATTCCAGTTTAGTCATGCATTGTCATCTATAAAACAAAGTTGTTCCACTGACACATCAGGATAGAAGCACATAGTTCAACAGCACTTTCTTATAATAGTTGGTTACAGAACATCTGTCGAAAACGTAGAGTTCATCTGAATGATCAACATAATGTCTTCCCAGACACAACGCTAGGACCAGCGTAACGGTCTCTAAAAGCGATATTTCTCAGATGTAACCATGTCCTACCTCTCTCCAAACAAAGAAGCATTGAGAATCATTTGCGCGCTGAAGTGATTGTCATCTGTAAAGAGGACATAATCCCATTGAATGTTGTTGTTCAGTTTTCGATGTTCGATGTTTTTGATGTTCAGTTTTCATGCTCTTTGCACCACTTTGAACAATGACTAACTTTGAAAGGGTGCATGTTCAACACGACAAGCAAATAAACCACCTTTTGTAAGCGTCTAAATGCAGTAAACTGCAACATTTGTCAACCTGTTTCTGTACAAAGTTGCTGACCAATGCCTCTTGTTGACTGGTTTTGGGTTCTTTTCACTTGAAAAATGAAATATCTTTCACCCACTGCTGTTCTTTCCTAAAGCACCTATCAACAACTTTTCTAACAGTTGTACTAATGGTTTGGGAGACTTTCCAATCACACAGAATGACACATTTCTTGATTCAGAAAATTCCTTGTACTACACTCATGTTCCAGTTTTCCATTCATTCTTTTACGAGTGAAGTCATCTAGGTGACTTCTTCTAGCAATAGTTTATGAAAGAAGTTATTTGCAAATGCAGTGAATCTCTTTAATAGCTTCCCCGTCTTTTTATTATATTTTTGACTTAGCATGATGCGCACTCACATTTCGCGATCGCTCACTTTGACAATTCATTCATAACATTTGCATACGCATGACCTTTCTGCCCTGACATTTGACATTTGCATACGCATGACTTTTCTACCCTGACATTTGCATACGCATGCCCTTTCCATCCTGATGACCCTAACATTTACATACCCATGAATCGCGTCTTAATTGATTTGATTGCAAGAATCCTTTTTATATTACATCATGACTAACAATTCCTAATTTATATGGTTACTTAAGATTTGTGCATCATTGCACAATAGGCATTTATTTAATGAATTTTATAAATTTAGTTCTTTATGAAAGATATTAAATAAATTCTATTTAATGATATTTTTTGCTTATAGATTTACATAAAAATCTTTTAACACTGTTAAGTTTTTTATCGTACATTATGACACATAAGTACAATGTCGTTATTAAGTACTGATCATAATAACATTTAATAATGATCAATATTAATAGATTATCTTCAATTATTGATAAGTCAAAAGAACTCAGATGTCATTTTTCCTTCTAATGTTTTGATATTCTTATATATCTTTGATAGGTAACTAAGTTCAATGATATTTTTAAATTTTATTTAAAAAATGCATACAATGTTTTAAAAACTGGTAAAATTCTATACATTTTTTGTACTCTAAATTATATATATACATTTATGTATATAAATTTATTTTCATTTATTTCATCTCTAAAATCCAAAAATCTATGAAGAATATGAGATTTTTCTACTTTTTAACTTCAATACAAATTATTGTTCCACTCATTGACTGCATGAAGCAAAATATACTTCATTTAAGACATCGCTAGTGCTTTTTAACAAAATATAATTTCAATATACAAATTTAAAGTACAGTTCAAACATAGAAATGAGCAAGGCATTTTTATGAAGTTTTAGTAAATAACCCCATATAAATACATACATTATTATTTAATGTCATTGATTTACCCATTGTATAAATGAGTCCGTGATCATGGTAACATCGAAATGTATTTCAAAATCAAGACATCAAATATACAGGTGGTCTTTCATGTAAAAAACTGTCACTGTTTGAGCGCTCCACCTGTTTCTTGTCAATGTGTCAAGGATTGTACATTGGAGAAAAAAAACAACTATATAATAATCAATATTATTTTATATGACAAATAATGTTCTCAGAATTTAAATAAGAGTGCTGAAATGCACTTATATATTCCACAAACAAGAATATCCATAAGTTTCTGAAAAACGTTTGTTTTTTGGTACTTGATTTTTTAAATCAGTTTTGATTTTAATGGTAAACCATCCTTAATGTTCAAAGTTCAGTTATGCCAAAAAATTTGAGCAAGTTTTCGGCAAAGGTATTATACATATACTCTTTTCATAAGTTATTTTATTTAAGTTTACTGTACACACACACACACACACACACACACACACACACACACACACACACACACACACACACACACACACACACACACACACACACACACACACACACACACACACACACACACACACACACACACACACACACACACACAAATATATCAGCTTTCTTTAAAAAATAATCTAATGAATTAATGAGAAAAAAGTTTTTATCATTTACAGAGACATCATATTTAATAAAAGAAATCAGCCATCTATAGTTAAAAATATTAAAACAGAATCATAAATTAAAATCAAGAAAAGAACTGAAAAAGAACCATTGAACCAACTTCCAAAGAAATTGATTATGATATGTGCATTTTTACACTATGAAGTATTTTATAATTGTCTTTCACGTGGTATGCGGTTATATTCCAGATGAGCTACTCAATGTCATGGTATAAAAAACTTCAGACCATTTCTCACATATTTACTGCATTACTTGGCAATTTTGAGTGAGAAACAAACTATACTGGAAATCAAATCCTTCCTATACATACCTTCAGATCAAAGTCAAAATTGAGGGAGTGGATCCTCTGTTGGTGCCCTCTATAGGAGGAATCTTAGAGAAAAGTCATACTTTCACCATCGTGGTGCTCTAATTAAAACAAATGACGTACCTTTCTGATTTAATTTCGTGGCTGTCTGCTTATGAGCTTGGATTGTCCAGGTGTCGTAAATAGTAACAACATTTGAATCTATGTCCTTCTACCATGCCTTTCAGCGCTAGCTTGTGTATATACAGGAGCTGCCAAACTATCATCATCGCAATCTTAATCAAGTCAAGAAAGGTAATTTTATTCTCTTTTAGAAATATAAATTATTATGTTTTATATCGAACCTTCGTTCTTTGCCAAAATTATTTATAATGAATTCAGTGTCCCTCTTGATAGAAACTGGGAATTTATGTGTTGCATTGCCAATTTTTTACAGTTTAAGGAATTTTGAATCGCCTTCATTTACAACACTTTCAGTAGACTTTGCTACCTCATTTATGAATGAATTAGATTTTTTCAGAAATTTTAATTTGTTCCAAATATTCTTTAAATATTGTACAGCGTGTACCTTTTGTATTAACATGGAAAGCAAGATTTAATAATCTTCTGTTACCAGACTACTGTTTTCTATTAACAATGCTTCCCTGTCAGGTAACAGATTATAAAATATCTGCAAAGAAATTTTTAAAGTTTAGCAATTTTATATTTTGCAGTGGGTTTAAATTTCGTACAAATTACTTAAAATTGACTCTTCCCTTTACAGTTCTAAAATTGCTTATGTTAAGGACTATAATGAGCATTACAGTTTTATTTTCTTTCCCCCTTTTACTGCTCACATAATAATTTAAATTACTTTCAGCTAAAGATGATCTAAAATGTCTCTTCATTTCCATAAAGATTTTTATCATAAAAAACTAATGTATCTTCATCATAATTAAAGTTTTAAAACTTAATTAGAATGAAATGGGCGAACTGAAATTGGAGAGAAAAACAAAGTCGAGAGTTGGTTGAGTGTTAAAAGGTATTTTTAAATTAATCTTCACACATTGACTGTATTTACCTCTGGGAGATCATGGTACATACTTTTTAAGAGTAAATCTTGTTTAAATAATAAATAAAAAAGGACTACACTTTTTGCCTCTCCTTACCAACTAGACACGTATTATTACGCCTATATGACAGTCCCTTTGTTTCTTTGAAACCTTATATTTGTGAAATAAGTTCTGCATTTCCTAATGAGCAATTGCTTCACCTATTCAGACAGTCCACACAAACATCCGTCGATGATCCCATGCTGATGTGTGAGAAATATTACCTAGAATGGTATTTTTTTTAAAAAAAACTCATCTATACTTTTAATTTATTAAACTAGGTCAAATCCGCCTTCAACTAGTAGTTTCCTGTGAAATTGAAACAAAAAAAAGGCTTTAGTGAGCATCAGAATAGAAAATCAAGGAGCAATATGCAGTGGATAATCGGTTAACGAATAGTCCGTTTCAAGACTCCAATCCCTGTCCGAATTGTTCGTTAACCGATGATTGATTTACCAGAGAGTTTTTTGGGCAATCTATTGATTCGTAGTGGAGACCCTAAAAATTAAATTAATAAAGAATGTATAGCTTTAAAGTAAATTCAGTAAAAATTAATACACATAGTTTTGCATAATAATAAGTCTTTTTCATTTTTTGATTATTAAAATGGTGTTAAAGAGCAGGTTGAGTGTTGATTGATTTTCACTCTTTTTCCAGGATTTTCCGGAAATGATTTATAGCATTGCCGTTGTAAGGATTCCCAACGCCACGGACATCAGCTTTGTTTCGGTACCATTCTGAGAATATTGCTTTGACATTTCCCCAAAATGAAATAAATAGACTCTCAAAATGGTAATCAGTTTCAGTTTTTAATGAAACGAAAACCTCAGCTACTTTGGCAATAAATATTTTTTTGGAAAATATGTTTTTTCCAATATAGAACTTTGAAGTTTAATACACCAGCAACATTATTCAAAAGTGATGAAAACTGATTGTTGGTCCGTTGGATTAAGCAACCTTGCATACCATGCTCTAATAGTCGATAAGTTTTCGTTAAAATTTTCAGTTCTTTATCGAATATGTGTTCGTTAATCGAACTAAAAAATCTTTAGTGAAAGTGTTTGTTCTCCGATTTGTTCGTAGACCGAAATGTTCGTTAATCGATCAAACACTGTATATTTAGTAATAATTATATGGTTGATATTAATGTTGTTGTTGTTCCCGTGTGCCAGATAGGCTGGCAAATTGAGGTGCACTGCTCCACTTTTACAACTGAACCGTATTTGGTGTGAGTCAGACTTCTTCAGTACACACACATGCCATAGGGACCCCCGTTTATAGGGTAGGAAACCATTCACACACAAGGAAAGGTCAAAGACAGGATAGAAAGAGAGAGAGTACATCCATGCCTGAACCGGGATTCGAACCCAGGACTTCCCTATCCGTAGTCAGGCATGCTGACCACTAGAGAAGTTGGCAGGGGGTTGATATTAATTAAAGAAGTATTGATAAGTTGTTTACAGTAGCAAAATGAATGAAGATACATCAAAACTGACGTTTATAAAATTGATATTTTTCGGTTCAATTCCAGTTTTCTTTCTAACTAAAATAACGGTTTTTTCCGGTTTTTGGTTCAGTTCCGGTTTGTAGCCCTGATAATAGGAATAAAATTTCAAAAACTTTCACTACTTTCTAAATAAAACAAATTTACTGCTGCCATCTATTGATGAAAGATGGCAGTGATACTATTCAAATATATTAACATGTTTTGATTAATGGATGAAAATTCCCAAAAATTAAAATCTTTTATAATATCCAATATATAAGTACACTGTTTCGTTAGATATTTTCATTACGTTATTTATTTTGAAAGAAAATTAGGTGAAGTAACATTTCCAAATTATTTTTTCATGAAAATTGTAATGCTAAATGGAATTTCATTAATTGTAAGTGGAAAAGAAAAGTTCCCTAATTTTAATTCGGATAAAAATACCAATATATCAATTTTTCCAAAAATTCAAACGTAAATTAGAAGTAATTATTTTATATTCATGTAAATAATTAATATGAAGTCAAAAAATTTTAAAATTCTTTTTAAATAACAAATTATTACTAACAGAATAATTGAATCAAAAATCAAATTAAGCATTTCATATGAATATGCATAAGCAGAATTAACTGCAATAGCGTTTTAAAAATTAGATAATTTTAAAGAACTAACGTATTTTATAATTTATCAATATATTTATAATATGGATTTTTAATTATATATAATTATATATTAATTTAATTAAATATCTATAAAAACTTGATAAATAACGTCATTATAAGCTTTTCATTAAAAAAATGTCTACAATTTAATTTTATTTCCACCTATTGTTGTATAGTTTGCTTAAATTTAGTTATGAATTGAAAAATTTTGTTTGAATAATTTATAAAAAATTTTTAGAAATGAATTCAACAAACATTTATTTTTCTTAACTAGGTTTATTTATAATGAAGCTTCACATATAAAATATTGCCTATCCAATTAGTTGGAAATATCTTTCTAATTTGTCTTTTAATTGTGTTAGTTTCTTATGTAATAAGATTTTTAGTGTCAGTAAAGTAATCTTGAATATTGTTTTCTATTCCGACCTTTTTTTAAAATGCTTCTGGTTCATATACCTATTTGGTGTCATAAATCTGGAAAAGCTTTTGTTTTTGATTTTTTCTTTTTCTTTTTAATTCATATTATCATTTCTTCATATATATAATTCATATTATCCTTTATTCAAAGACGTCGGTAGAAATTCATTTGCATGTTGTTTATACTTTGGATATATTTATACTTAGTGTACCGATGAATTCAAAACTTCTTCCTTATAACACCGGTTCTTTGTTAAGAAAAGACATGTTTTTTTGTTTTTTATTTCAAGCATTTCTTAAAATGTTTTTCATTTTATCTTTTAAAAATTCTCTTAAAAATTGATTTATATTGCTTTTTTATTTAATTTTCTAATTACTTAATATATATATATATATATATATATATATATATATATATATATATATATATAAGTGTGTATGCATTGTCTTAAACTTTATTCTTAATTTATTAATTGTTTGCATTCTTCTAGTGATTTCAGTATTGTGTTTTAAATCCAACAATATTGATTAATTAAAATTTGTTGTTTCCGTTACATGAGTCTTTATTGCAAATTAAGTGCAGGAAATTAAGGTACAATTTCGGTATCCCCATATAAGATTTCTCGAAAAATCTGGCGCCCTTTGTTTACAGCGTAGTGTTGCCGATTTCAGCTTTTGTTTTTATTTTAGTGTTGCCAAATTCAGTTTTAGTTACTTTTTTATTTTTTTTGTTGCCACTATTCAATTTTCTTTTGTTTAACATAAATTTTAAAGCTATTTAAAATTTATCTCGACTTTCATTGTTCTAGAACATTCTATGTCCCACGTTTTTTCGACGTTTCTATTTGAATTGGAAGCCATTTGTCTTTAGTTTGCTGTAGGTGCAATTAAGGGATGTGCTTCGTTGTCACCAGCGTCTAATCATCGTAAATTTTTCTTTTTTACAATTTCTTTTACATTAATTCTTTTTATTTGGTTTATTTAATATATATTTATTATTATCTTATTAATTTAATTTGTTATTTTCTTATTAATTTAATTTATTATTATCTTATTAATTTAATTTATTATTATTTATTATTTAAATTCTGAATGTATTTTTTTTATTGTATTAGTGTTTTATCTTTATTTACTTTAAAAGTGTATATATTTAAAAAAATATTCTTTGCACGCTTACTTTAAAATTTATAAAGTGTATATATTTAGAAAAATATTTTTTGAATCCTTTTTTTTCAATTTTACAAAGTAATTTATATTTAAAATAATATTTTTTGCATGCCTTTTTTTTTTGCTTTTTTAAAATTTTATAAAGTGTAAATATTTAGAAAAATATTTTTTGTCATGCCTTTTTATTTAAAAAAAAAAAAAAAAAAAAAAAAAAAAAACTGAAATGTGACACTGGTGACAGCGAAAAAAATGTCGAAATAAGCATACCAATCGGCATATCAGCTAAACTATCAAGCTATCAAGTAAGTCCATCATTTATATTTATTTCCCTTTTTTAATTTTCTAAAATGCTTATTTTTCGATCGAACTTCAGGAAATTTCCCGTGTTAGCTTGGCGCGCTTACATTGGCGACTTGACGACGAAAAAAACTCGCCGCGTTCGCCAATATATGGGGATACCGAACTAGTTCTGAAATTAATTGATAGAAAATTTTATCCAAATTTTTACAGATAAAGAATTTTACACTTCACAATTTCCTTAAAATTATAAAAAAATAAATCTTGTAAAATTAATTAGACTTCAACATTATTATAAATATAAATTAAAATATTGTTAATGTTTACTGAATATGTCATATGAAAAGAATAAAATTATCGTAAGTATTTTTTACCAGTTTAACAATTTTCTTAACTGTTTTATGAGAAAACTCTTGCTAAAGCTATTTGTTTTGATGATATTCGAATATTTTAAATTTATACTTCATGTCTGACACTAGATAGCAGCAGCAGCAGCAGCAGCGTCAAGTCTTCATTGAAAGAGAGCCGTTTATAAGGTAAGGGGAAAAAAATCGTATTTTAAGTTAAACAAGTAAAACTTTTTATTAACTTATTATGCACCTAAATTAATAGGTCATTGGAAAAAAGTAATTTAAGTACTAAAAACATTCACATTTATATCCAATATATTTTAAAAAAATATAGCAAAAGTAATACGTACCCTGTTACTGTAATATAAAACTAGTAATATTGTTTAAAAATTGCAGGATTTTTTTTTATCTAAAGTTATGTGGAATGTTATTAAATTTAAGTGAATATTAATTCACTGAATTTCATTTCACATACATATTTTAACTACTTATAATAGGTAATGCAAATAAATAATGCCAGATGGCAAAATTTGCATAGTTTAATTTTAAAGTTGCATCATTCCGTCCTTCATTTAAATTTGAATATGAAATAAATAGTTTCAGTGAAATTAAGAGATTCAGTAAATACACGTACTATTTAGCAAATAATTAAACATTATTGATTTCTACAATCTTCTTTTTTGGATAAATACTTTGTTTGATCATTAAAGACACAATTTGAAAAACTGAATCGTTTGTTTAATTTCTAAAACATGGTGTTTCTGATTATTTTAATCTAATGTAGAAACTCAATAATTAATGTATTTGCATCATATTACTTGTTTTGACAATATTACTACAGTCTCTTATGGTATGGAAAAGGTTTGAAGACATTACCAAGATGAAAAATAACATTCATTTGGAATTATTGTTTCCATATTTTCATAAAACTTATTCATAATTATTTAAAATATACTTGAATGGATATCATTGATGTACACAATTAAAATTGAAAATGTTTATTTTAAAATACAAATAAGTTTTAATATAAATTTGCGTATCTAATTTTATAAATAATGTCACTTTATTAAATTTTAACTCATTGTTAATCTAGAATCTTTGACCCAAGTGAAATATGCAATCTTAAATGTCTTCCTGATGTAAAAGAGTGCATGTGTGCAAAAAGGTCAAAAGGCTAAGAATAATTAACAATTTGTTTTTTTAAAATTATTTAGGTAAAGTTATAAATTTTATTAAAATATAATCTTGTCAACTTTGATGTCATTTAAAAGATTCGATTCCATGCTATAAACATCCTATGGATCCCGATGGCTGTAGTGTGAAAATTATTTTGAACTGTATGTCCTTTTCTAAGTAATCACTTGTGTATGCTTAAAAAATTGCTGCTTAGCTTCTAACCAACTAAACTAAATTAAATAAAAAGGAATTTTAGATTCAAATTCAATTTACACCAGAACAGAGAAGTTAATACAAAGGAAAAGTTCATAACTAAAACACAAAATTAATTGGATAAATCATCAGTAACATTCGCTACAGAAAAATTGATAAGTTTTAAAAGATTTAGAAAAAATTGATGAATTATATAATTTACTGAATTTCATGGTAATTATCTTAGTATATATATATATATACATATATATATTTACATATATGTATATATATAATATATATATATATATATATATATATATATATATATATATATATATATATATATATATATATATATATATATATATATATATATATATATATATATATATATATATATATATATATGTATATATATATATATATATATATATATATATATATATATATATATATATATATATATAACTTTCCTTCCTTTTAAGATTTGAATGCACAAACATTAATTTCTCAGAAAGCAAACTATTATGATAAGTTATTATTAGAAAATAAATTGGTACATCGTAAGAAGTGTCAGATCAAAATTAAAATCTCTTACTTAACAAGGTATACTATGTTATTATATAGATAGCAAAATGAGATGATAGTCTGGTGAAAAGAGACTGGTTCTCGTGGCCGATATGTAGAAATTTCAGTGCTTAACCTAATCGAAGTCTGTCCCGCTAACCGAATACGACGTTTATTATTCTATTGTTATGGCTTAACCTGCTATGACCTGACTTGAGATACCTGCTCAGGTATCAACATCTTCACTCAATTCGTGAAAATTATTTGGCAAATGAATATGTTTAGAGTCTTCAGTCGGCAGAAATAGGGTTCACCATGGTCTTGTAGTAGGACAGCAATCTTCGAAGTATGAAGTTGAGGGTTCTATCTGAACCTCTGCTAAAAGGAAAAGTTAATTATTGATTAACTATATTGATTTAGCTAATTGTGCTATTGTTTATTGCATGCAATTATATCCGGGAAGGTGCTTTAGAGTTTTCAGGGTTTTCTCTCTTGTGACGCGTGAATATGTCCCAGTATATTTGAACGCATGTAATGCGGTTGATGCTGAAAGACCGTGCATAAGCCTTCGGATTCACCTCTCCGTGATGTCAAGTGAGTAGAAATAGGTTGACTTGGAGAAGAAAATGCTTAACAGTCAACATCGTGATTTGATTCGTCAAATTTACGGTATGTTTGGCTGACTTTAGCATGTTTGATCGGTAGAAATATGCAGACAATAACACACGTACTGCAATAACCTAAACTAACCAATATACTTATAAAATCCTTTACTTGTTTCTGTAAATGCAAATGGCCACGCAATTGAAAATTATATTTAAGCTCTTATATGCTTTACCACATTTTATCTTCACCATGAACTGGTTTTCTTTTTTTTTTTTTTTTAGTTACTAAGCAAATCTACTCCTAAGCAAATATTTCATGGAATAAAACATTTTTGGAGAGGATACGAATATCAATGTTTGCGTCGCTCCGAGTTTCAAGGAACGCCCCTGGAGTGGGGCATTCAAAAATTCCGAAACTCCCTGTTATGAGAGGTATAAATATTAGATGCGCAGAATTTCACTGAAATTTACCCCTATGTATAGATTGTGAGATGACAGCTTGATCGATAACTTTCTCTGCACTTAATGTGTACCCCTTACAGTTGCTAGGATACTATTTGGAGAAAGAGAGAATTAATAGAAAGGAATCAACATATTTCAAATATTAAGAGGGAGAAGTATTACATGTCCATTTAAATACATATAAAATGAGCAGGTGATGTAGCATGAGAATTTAAATTTTTTATTTTATAAGAAACGTACCAAATGGATGGGATGATTTAATCAATAATGATTGGTTTGATTTTTGGATCATTATATGAACAATTTTTTAATATATTTGAAAATGTTTTTAAAAATTCATAAATTTTTTAGAAAAAAATAACTGCATTTATAAAGTGTAAATGTGTTGGCAAATTAACGTTTATACATTATATAAAAGTGTTCATTCATTCAATAACATTTTTTAAAATTTATTATTGTTATTAAATAATTTGTAAATAATTTCTTTAAAAAATAATTGCCCTTATAAAGTATAAATAAGCATAATATTTATGCCTTAACATTTTTGATTTAATTATTTTAATTGCATAAATAACAAATTTTCTGTAATGTATTTTCATAATATCACATATT
Source organism: Latrodectus elegans (assembly GCA_030067965.1). Lineage (NCBI taxonomy): Eukaryota > Metazoa > Arthropoda > Arachnida > Araneae > Theridiidae > Latrodectus > Latrodectus elegans. The sequence continues at coordinate 115,181,489 of CM057819.1, forward strand.
ATAATAAGCACAATACATTTTAATTACAAAGAAAATAATACTTCTAAATTATTTTTATGTAACACTATATATTGTATGAATATGTATGTAAATACAACTTCCTCATAAATGTAAAATACATTTATAGCTAAATGAAGCATTTTGATATCAAATAAAGACAAATGTCACTCTTATAAAACTTATAAAAATAAATAATATTTGATTAATGAAACGTTTGATTTGATTTAAATTTCACAATTTTCAGATTTTATAAACCTAGTTTACAATTGCGATGACTATGGCCTAGGAATAAGGAACAGCTTTTCAGAGCATAAGTTCCAACTTTCGATCTTAGACTCAGTGGAACTACGAGAGATGGATGCTGCGCCTTTGTCTTCTCTATTCACGTCTGTCAAATTGTGTACTTGGGAGTTTTCCATGTTTCCTACCTTGTGATACACGTATTAAAAGCAATTTATGATAACAAAAACTGTACAGTAAAATTTAAGCACAGATAACAAAACTGAAACCTCAGTAATTCAATGAGTCGTTTATCTTGTGATGAGCTCTCTAGTACCTCTACCACAAATGTTTTGAGTTTAGTGCAGGACAATGACTCAAATGGTTCTAGGACCATGGGGGCATAATTGGTTAGGTCGTCGATCTTATAATCAGAAGGTGGGGAGTTGGAATCCTGGCCTAAATAAAGATCTGTCATGTTCGCTAATGGCAGCTGGGGCATGTTAAATATAGCGTGTCTTCCAAGTGAAATGATACCTCTGGGGGTGGCAAGTCAAGTATTAGGGGTCTTTTGCTTAGTCCCTGCTTAGAAATCACGAAGACTCCACCCGGCTGCTTCTGTGTAAGTGGTAGAGCCGCCCAACTCATGGCTGGTTACACGTAGGGTAGCAACGATCACTAAGAGCGCGTTCATAAAAAGCGCTTTATTAAAATGTTGTTGAGCAACCGGGGTAAAAGTCTTACATATTAGCATATCTATGGCGCAAGTCTTAATGACTTTCTTGAATACACTTGACTGTAGCCCAGTATGCTTGACGGGTTTTCTTAGAAAGCATAGACGCTGCGGAAGTACATCACGAGGCTCTAAGCAATTAAATTACGCAATACATAATGATTCACTTGTAAACAAGAAATTATGGTTTATTCGTCACAGGTGCTATACAATCCAGGATGCCACATTCAGAGTTTATTGGCGCTGAAGAAATGATGTCAGAACGACATATTGTGAAATGCACCATGATGTAAATAGTAGAGTTGCCAAAATTGAATTTCCTGCGTAATTCTTTTAGGCTCCCAAATCTATGATAGAGTAAGAACTAGATTGCCAGATTTATAAGAAAATCCGCCAAATAAATCATCAAAACCAGAACATATGTGATTTTTGTGTTTCTTGGGAAGTGTTTTATGTTTTTAGCAACTTATTTCATTCTTAAGAAAAGAATATATTTAAAAAAAGTTATTTTTTAATACCTTAAACTCATTCACATAGCCTGCGTGTATCGAAACCATATATGCGAAAGAAAGGGAGGATGAATCGAATTTATGTTATACATCAAAGCAAACATATAAAGCATTTCAAAGGAGATTTATCAAATATGTAAATTTATACCTGCAGTTACGTGTTCTTCCAATTTATGTAGCTCATAATAAAATGAAAAATTTTTATTACTTCAAACGAGAAATTGTAGCATAAATTAGAATTATTAGAATTTTGAAATATTTTCTTATAACTTTTTGAGATAAAAATATAAATAAAAAAAGAAAAAATCGAAAAAGAAAAAAAAAGAAACAATAATGTGGGTGTTTTGTCTTGTCTTTTTCATTTTGTTTTTTCTTTTGTTCTGTTTTCAATGTGTTCAATTTTGGAAGCAATATCGCGAAAGATTTGAGAATTAATTATTTAGAGTAACAGGTGATTTTCATGATTTTGGAAATTTTTATATAGAAAGGGAAGAATTATAATTAAAAATATATTACTACTAAAAATCATGCTTGCATATTTCTCATCGGCGACGACACTCAGACATTCAATGAACTTCGCCATGTTTGCTTCCGCTCGAAGAAAGCGATTTGAAGACACCATAAAACAAGTCGGATTTACGACACCGTCTCAATACGATGTATATATATATATATATATATATATATATATATATATATATATATATATATATATATATGAGGTAGATGAAACATTATCTAACGTCATGAATCTTTTAGACCAATGAGAAAGGTGTCATAAAGTGGCGTAATCACGATCTCATTTGGGATGTAAGATACAACCATTTATGGTTAATGCGTTGTATCTTAAATATATAATTTATTGCAATTTTTGTATGCATGCACATGATGTATGTTTGTGTTAGTTTTTGTTTATTTAGATGAAAATATATAATTACATTACTATAGAATGAACTCATGGAAAATGTGTGGTTTCCCTGTTTAGTGACACCCGGAGACAATGCTTCGGTCGTTGAATTAGAGTTTTATGTAACGAATATTTGATTTAATCTTCAAGATCCTATATCAATCCTAGGCTGAAACAATAGGCCTTACAAATTCAATTTTACTTACTGATGAAGACGATTTAGGCTTACTAATATTTTTTATATAATTATCTTTACAAACACGTGTCAATTTGACTCAAAAGAGAACAAGAAAACACTTTGTGAAAGCAATATATCTATTTATCTATCTATCTATATATATATATATATTATTCAGAAATATTTTAGTACACACACCCACAGTTAATTGATTCGAATCTTTTTGTCTTCATGTAGACAGTAAAAAAAAAAAAAAAAAAAAAAAAAAAACATTAAATTTTTTACTTTTTACTGTTAATATTGAATAAATTTAAATCGCTTCTCTTTGTTTTTATTTTCTAAGCGATTTTATTAAGACACATTACCATTTTCATTTTGTATACTATTCATGTAACTTGCGTCAAATTTGGTTTGGAAAATTTGAAATGTCAAAACACACCCATACTTTTCTTATAAAATATTAAATTTTCGCTAAATCGCGAAGAAATAAAAAGAAACTTGTTTTAGAGTCGCAGTGTTCTTTTAAGTCTGTCAGACATTAATATTGCATCAATATATTTTCCATTTCACTTCTGGCTATATTTTTACTGTTTTTTTTCCGGAAATGACATTACTGTCAGTTTCAGGAGACAGCCCGATGGGAAATAACAAATGTATTGCTATTCAAATATTTGATATAAAAGAATAAAATTATGTATTCTACTGAGAATAAAATATACGAGCGCTAAAAAAATCATATTCGTTTCCGTCTTTCTTTAAGAAAATTGTGCTTCATTTCTAGAGTATTCTCTAGTAAACAGAAGTTTAGCATATAAGCGCTGCTGTTATTTTGTTTCATAGAAAAACATGACGGACGTTTTAATAATTGGCAATCAAGTTTATATTTTCTGTTTTTCATTTTTAAATATAAAATGGATTTTCGTAACTGTTATTTCATTTTTATTAAGGAAAATGAGCACAGAAAATAACATTAATTGAAACAGTTTCATTGGTTATAATAACAAGATATCAATGTTTAGATGATCTCATGAAATGCGTTTGAATAATCCATTGAACGAAGAGCATCCTTTTTCTTTTCGAACTTTTACAGATATAATCAGCTGTACTTAATATTATTTTCGGCATAGCAGGGAATTTATTTTTTTACGGTTTGACTTCTTTTATGATTTATTTAATAATATTCATTTTGTGAAAGATCTAGATCTATCTTGGAAAATTCTCTATAAAATAGCCTGTTCGAGTTCGTGAGAGATTCTTGGTGTATTATGTACAAAAATCTCTCAAAATTGAAGCAATATTTTTATTAAGACCATCTTGGCACAAAACATTCCCTGAGTAACCCCGAAGGAGGATCTATTACAGTAAATAGAAAACAATTGAGCCCTCCGTGTACAGTGATGCAGCTGTAAGTAAGATATAGAGAGTCTTGCTCAACAAAATTAGTAGAATCCCCTGTCTCGATCCATTGGAATAATGACTTCCAGTACATGGCATTTTGCATTTCAATCTTATTGGAGTGAAGGATTCGTCTCGTCGCTCTCTGTGATAACAGGAGGATCTGCAAGGGGACCACCTCAGGCATTGCCCCATTGTTTTAAAGTTTCATGAAGACAACTTTACAGACGCTAATTTTAATTCTTTTTCATGCTTCATCAACAATTTGTTGGGCTACTCATCAACAAATTTTAGAGATGCCAAAGACGGATGTAAGATGAAAACATTCCTATGCTCAAGTACAAAATGGCTTTGAAATATTCTTGTGGTAAATTAGGTATACTTTAAACATAATTTTTATTGGATTTATTTTTCTATTATTGTTTAAAATGTTTACGAAATTATTAGCATTTCATCATATATTTTGTTGTTTAGAGGATTGAAATGTCAAATATAGAATGTGAACTGAAAAATTTAATTCTAAAAATATACATATTGTAAAAATTACCACTTAAGAAAAAGATTGTTCTCATTGAATAACTACGATCTTCTTTTCTCTCAATATTTTTTAGACTATATATGTCTGAGGTTTTCTTTAGTTTCGTCTAGAAAAGACAACAATAGTACAACTTGAAGAATTTCAGGTATGTACAATATTCTAGAAATGTTACAATATTCGTTTCTAGGTATGTTACAATACAATGCAACTTTTGGTACGTTACAATATTCTAGGTATGTTACAATATTCGTGGAATTTAATTTAGAACAAGGATCCTCAGCGGTGTAACGTAGACACTTTAGTTGTCAATAGAACTTTAGAAAGCACTTAGAGAAATCAGAAGTCAGTTAGATAGGGTTCGAAAGTAAATTTAATAAATAAAGCTTCAATAATTAAAATCAATAATAAAAATATAGCTGAAGCAAATAGTTGAATATAAGCAAAAAGAGAACGTTTTAAAAAAAATTTGTTAGTTTTCTCACTCAAAATTGTACCATCAAGTGTGCTATGTTTAATTAGCAGAATTAATTTTATGTTGTATATTTCGAAAAAAAAAATAGGAATGTTCTGTGAAGAAAAATATACTTTTGAAAGAGATTTATATATGAGGAGGTTCAGAATCTATATTTTTGAAAGAAATGGGTTGTATGATTTGAATTAAATATATCACCGATGAAAAACTGTTACGAAATATCTATGCCAAAATATACCACAAAATGTGTATCAATTGAAATTAAAATTGTGTCTTATATTGAAAAGGAAAATGGAATAAGTTACACCCCTCATTCAAAATATTGCAAAATACTTTATGAGTAAAGTGAAAAATTGATTAAACTTACTTGAGAAAAAAATTCTTAGAACATTTTCAACTACCGGAATTTCCAGTAAAAATGCTGAGTCTCTTACGTATTTAAGATCGATATTTTTTCACAATGTGATGCTTCTACAGTTATGAAGCTTACTTACATTTAAAGATTTTAGTTTAGATTGTAAAATAGCTGGAGAAAGCTTGAAAATATTATCAATATAAATAGGATTCAAGAATGCTTCAGTTATATTATAGATGAAGGAGTTAATCAGTAAACTGGTGAAATGGATTATTTTGCACATTTAAACATTTTAGATTGAAACTCAGATCGAGACTTGGGTAGATTTTGTAATTCAAATGACCAGATTTTGAAATATTCATATAGGGTGCTTAATTTGCTTTGATTATATATATTGAAGTGTAATAAAAGTAAAGCTTTAAACTTTTATTTAATTTTTCATATCTCATTCTTTATAATGCAGTATATAAGGTATATCGACATCTTTTAATCAGTAAAAATAAATACATAAGTTAACGTAAGTGTATTTTCAACGTTTGCCATGTATAATTTATTTTTCAACCGTATTTCCTACGAAATGTCACATATTGAAAGATAATAGATTAAAATTTCGTGACAATACAAAAATCAATGTAATAAAAATTGCCTTTTAATTTTAGGCAGCTTTAGTGTAAATTACACGAATTTGTGTAATTTTTAAGCTGTTTTTTTTCGAATACGATGCTTAAACTAATATGATTTTTACTCTTAATATTATGATAAAAATATTTTTGAATATTTATCTTTTAATGAAAAAAAATAATAATTTGATTTATCCATATACATTTGAGAAAGGAATGAACAAATGCGTTATAAAATTTATATTATTTTGCAATTAGATATTATAATGCTAAGTTACATTCAAAATTAAGTTAAAGTAATGAGAAAATTCGCTTTGTTCTTTAGATACCTCATTAACAATGATATACTTCTGAACACCTAGAATATTCCTAAAAAGCTATTCCTCCACCTACAAATCAAAAATCAAAATTGAAACAGTGGGTAATTTGGTGGTGCTATCTATCGGAGAAGTTTTAAAGCAAAGACTTATTATTGACTTCGTGGAGCTGTGATTAAACGAAAGACGCTACCTTCTGACTTAATTTCTCATAGCTGTTGCTTAGAGAGCTTGGTTTGTCCAAATGCTATAAATAACAACAACATCCTAACATCACACCCAGAATGCAACACCAAGAAATACTAGATATTACAGTAAAAGCTATTCTGCAGTTGCAAAGAACAAGTGAATGAAATTACAACCTTTTGTGAAGGGTGAATGATGACGGAATCTGTATTTAGTGCAGCTGCAATTGTTGGTTATAATCACTACCATATACTTCGCTATAGAATTAAAGATACTTTGTTATATTCATATGGTTCAACAGTCCATGAGGTACCCATATAGTGCTAAATTGGACGTTCTGTAGCAATAAATACTTTATTTTGATACAATTTTGAAAACATGGATCACACAATTTTGATTCGTTATAGATCGTAAGAACATGTGAGATAGAGAAGCAATTCAATCTGCTAAGTAGAAAACTCTTAAGCAATCATGACACATGGGACTGACATTAACCTGTCGGAGCATGGTTGATGCTAAGCTCTGAAGATATAGGTGGATGAAGGGCCGTAGTAGCCTTGTGGTTAGGACATCGACCATTCGTTCGAAAGGTCTGGGTTTGATTCCCAATGCCACCAAAGACCAACCAAGTACGTGAGATATGCCTGCTTGTTAAATATGTGGGATCAAAATTCTTGTGGTCGATCATTGAGCAGTTACCATGGGTGTAATAGTTTGGAAAATGTTTTCGCCTCCTCCAGATTAAAGTCAAAATTGAGGGAACGGATCCTGTGGCGGTGTCATCCATCGGAGAAGTTCTAGAGCAAAGGCGTACTTTCACCTTCGTGGTGTTCTGATTAAAAACGAAAGACGCATCATTTTGACTTAATTTCGAGTAGCCGTCGTCTAGCAAGTTCAGCTTGTGTCCAAGTGTCATTAATAACCACAATATAACAAGAGAATCAAGGGCTCTTATACGTTAGAAATGTACATCTGTGTGGTTATTCAGTGTTCTGGCAATGGGTACTAGAGGGATGTGGTAATGAAATCTAATACCATTATAAACTATGATACTTTGTGTAGAATGAGTTTAGTGATGCATTACGTAAAATTCATTAGTCTCTCATCACGTTATAATGAGAATAGAATTTTAACATCATGGTATCGCAGTCAGAAATGAGAGTCATCAACATGTATAATGCCCTTCCGTTCTTCTTCTTCGGTTTTCCATCTTTGTCGTTTATAGCAATATTCGTAAAAGAATCATTGATGGTTAGAATCAAGTGTAAATGAATCAATGGATATTTTGCGGACTTTCCATTCAACCACAAACGAGGTCGAATGGTATGAGCGGACACCTAATGATTCACAACAGACTAATCTATTGGATTTATTTAGATGTGCAAATCCACCACTGCGATGCGCATAATATGCTTATCACCACTTGCAGTGGTTCAAAGAGGTGTGGGTTGGATCTGTCCATTCTCTCCTGTGTTTACAATGATAAAAGATTCCCATCAAAATTGCCTGGTTACGTCCGACACAATCACCAAGGAATCTGCCGGAAAGTATTCTTATATGTATAATCAATTATTCTTCCGGATTCATTTCTTTGAAGGATAATCTACCATTCTTCCGGAAAGAACTACGAAACTTGCTTTTCTTTGAAACTTGTTTAGTAGAAATTACTTGATAGAATTCCAAAACTTGTTTCATAGAAGTTATCAAAAGTCTTTTTTGCAAAAAGAACGACTTTTGATAACTTCTATGATGTATAATTAAACAGCATATGCATTAAAATTGCATTATTGCAATGCCAGTGATTTAATATCTCATCACCGCAAACGCATGATGAAAATTTCATATGATTTGCATTCTTTTTCAAGGTATTTCATCTTGGTTTGTTATTGTTGTTGAACCAGAATTCTTTCTTGTACCTAGTCGCAGGGACTAAACCGGATAGGTACGGAGCAGGTCCCCTTTTTCTCGTTGTCTGTCTGCACCTAATCGCAGAGTTGGGTTCTACCAGTTAGATAGAAACAGTTGGTTGGAGACTTTGTGTTTTTGAAGTAAGGATCAAGCAGAAGACCCCCAATATTGTGCTTGTCACCTCCAAAGGTATAATTTCACTTTGAGAAGATTGCGATAGTGTCCAGTTTTAATTTGCCCCCCTCCGCATTTCGCTAACACAACGAATACTCGGTTAAGTTGGGATTATAAAGTCACTGCCTTTCGATTAATAGGAATTTCATCCTGAGAAGCCAGCTGTTCTTTTCCTGTACAGAGCATTATTCAGAATTTATATGTTAGACGTTTCTAAACATAGAATTTGTGTTTGAATCATTTTAAAATTCAGCTTAATAGAAATAATGTCTAGTTAGATTTTATGACATCATTATTTCGTTTAGCAGGGTTACTTAATTTCAATATAAAATTATTTGATTTCAACATAAAAGATACCCTTCTTTTTAATTTAAATGTAAAATAAGTTCTATTAAATTGGATATTGTTGAATTCATTGATATCAAGTGATATTTGTTTTTTACATTATGTAAATGAACTGAGGTTTATCATTTATTGATTATAAGAATTGTTGCATGCAATAATTCAACATTATTTTCATATGATGTAGAAATTTTATTTTGATTATGTATAGCTTGGAGTGTTGAAATATTTCCTACTATCTAATTTAATTATTTGCAAAATATTTTTATTCTAAAATTGTAAATTTATGTTATATTTATTACTTGTTTGGCTTTTTTATTAAATATTTTTTGGCATTAAGAATTAGATTTTAAAGAGTTTTTAATCTATTATTATAGAATTTTATTATTTTTTACTGAAAAAGGAAACAAAACTAGACAAATATAATGTTTTTTCGTCGACAATTTGAAGCCAAAAAAATTACTAGATAAAGAATGAAGATTGATGAAAGCTGTTTTATTTACACACAAAGAATTAATTTTTTTTAAAAAAGGAATTCTACATGTTGTATGTCACCTGAAATGCCACTAAGAAGAGTAATTGAAAAATTCCTATGTAACAAATCATTCAGTTTTATATGTAGAAAAAGTGCAGGCAGTATCCATTGCTTTTAGTTTTGTTGTGGTAAAGGTTGTATAATTTTTCTCACCAAAATGTCTTTAATGTTGTAGAATATTTTTAATCAGTTTTCAGAGATGAATATATTTATATACCCTTAAAAAGAATATCTTTAACTACTTAATATTTTGAAATTGAAAAACTTGTTATTTTAAAATCAAATATAACACAACTAAGCAATCTGTCAGGAAAAGATACTATTTGTGTTGAAGAAAATTAAATTTGGTGAAATTAATTAGAGTTTTTGTGAAATAAATTGTGTTACTAGGTATGAAAGGTGGATATTTATGCTGTTCTCTTTAAGCAGAATTTCTAGCAGCTTCATACAACATTATATTTTATATGTAACCAACTGAATCAATTTTGATATTTTTCTCTGAATATATTTTAATAAGGTACTCTGAATTTTCAAAATTATGCAAGCGAGGTATCATTTATGTGATATATCGTATGTAACAATATGTGACTATTTATACTTATCAAAGTGTTTTACTTAATAATCCAGGCAGTTTGGTTTTATAATTATAAATATAATATAATATAAATATAATTTTATAATTATAAAAGGTGCCGAATATCATTTATGTGACAATAATCCAGTATTTTCATAGCTTGTATTAAACTCAAGGGCTCCTTAACGTAATGGGAATTATTTCTGAAACTAAGACCGTCATCTCTCAGAGCGGTGAGAATTTCTGTGAAAGAATTGTAATCATCAAAAGATTTTACAATCATGGTGTGAGAAATGACATGATTTTAATCATAATTTTAGTTCTAATTAAAGATAGTATTGTATTTAATTAAATGATGTTTATCTTTAATTTTAGTTCTAATTAAAGACAATATTAATTTTAAAAAATTGTATTTTATTTATTAAACAGAAATATATTTACACGAATTTGCTATGATTTTACAAAAATGATTAAAATATTATATATATATATATATATATATATATATACATATAGAAATATATATATATATATATATATATATATATATATATTTCTCTATCAAAACAAACTAAAGAAAAAGACCATTAGACTACAACAGCCTTGGATAAATAACAGCGCAAAACAATAACAATTTCAAAACATAAATAGACAATATTTTATTATTATCAAGGAAAGATGTTTTTATAAATGACTTTTTTTAATTGATTTCAATATGAAATTCAAGAAAATAAAAATTTAATCAGACACCCATATTTTTTTAAAAGTGTGTCTAGAATAAATTTTTAATCCCTCAATTTTATTGTAAAAGAAATATCTTTAAATGTATTTTTTTATTCAAATAAAAAATCAAGATGTGTAGACTGGGAAGAACATCATATTTTAAAAATAATATATTTTCACAAAATTTAAATTCATGGCTTATTAGATGACAGAGAATGTATACATGAGAAAGGACAAACAAATTGAGTTAACGCTGCTGGGATCATCGGCAAACCCAAGTTCAAAAAACTTGTTCCTCGGTGACACACATCAGCCCTGTCACCTATTATATGAGAACTACATGTGTGTTCTAGAATAGCAAAATAGAAACTGAAATCTAATTTGTGCGTACTGTGTATTTTATTATTTAATACTGTTTATTCAGCACAATTTTTTATTTCGACTAATTTCATTCCAAAATATTTGGTGTAAAATATTGTAAGTATTGAGAAATGGACTTTATGGAATTCAACTTTACAGAATCGTAAGTTGCCTTTTATAGTAAAAAGGTTATTATGTATTTTATTTTTAACCACTGATTTTAAAATTTTACTTATACCCATACTGGGGTATAAAATGATTTTTTCAAAACCTAATAAACAAGAATTATTTAAATGTGAAGCAGAATTATTATGAAAAAACATTAATTTTAGTTTCATTGGTGGTTAATTTCCACCAAACGAAAGTTTTTGGATACAAATTTCAAATTGTTATTATTGTTATTATTTATGACATTTGGACAAGCAAAGTACGTTAGATGACGGCTATACAAAATTATGTAAGATGTTTGCGAATTGGGTTTAATCAGAGCACCACGAAGGTGAAAGCAAGTCTTTGCTCTAAGATTCCGCCGATAGATGGCACCTCCACATGATCCACTCCCTCAATTTCAACATTGATCTGGAGAGGTAGGAAATTTGCCTCTAGACCATGACACCCATGTTAACTGCTCCACGTCCAACCACAGAACTTTCGATTCCACAGATTTAACAAGCACATATATTGCAATTATTCAGTAGGTCTTTGGCGGCATTAGGAACCGAACTCAGCCCTTATGGACGAAAGGTCGATGCCCTAACCACTCGGGTTTTTTTGTACCTTCAGGTTCATTTCCACACTAGGCTTCATTTTTAAATGTTTGCAACTTAATATTCTATAATTGGAGGATTTATTTTAGATTATTTTCCAGTATATTTCTCAGTTCTTTATATTGTGGCATTCTGTGTTCTTCATATTGTTAGCTTTTAATAATAATCTTGTGCAGTTATAAATATGTATGACAATATTTTTTTTTGTTTGGAGAGCGCAATTGTATCAATATTTATAACTAGGAAAGAATATGAAATGATTAATAATTTATAAAAGCATTTGCTTTGGAATAAATATATCATTTATATTTAAACTCGTGATATTAAGCAATATAAGTTTATTGACAAGTTGAATAATATTATCTCTTCTTTATCCTCAAGTATCCGATTTTTTTAAAAAAATATTTAAATAAGAAAGTTGTTTTGTTATAAATGGAACAATAAATCATTCTTCATTGTTATTTTTTATGAATAAATTTTTGCTCGCAGATTAATAGGTAATGAATGAGCAACTGAATTCCTTGAAAAATAAAAAAAGCAGAAAGTTTAACATAATAAATTATAAATAATCTTTTTAAACAAAATCCTTTATGATGTTCATAGCAAGAAATGTGTTTTCAAAAGTATCTATTCAAACATTAAGTCATTATCCTATTTCCATTTTTTAAATATTTTTTCAACATTTTTTCTTCTGCTTCAATATTATATATAAATTTGTTTTAATGCTTCGTAATTAAATATTAAAATAACATTTTCCATGGTGTAACACACAGTCAAAAAATAACTGCTATAAAAACTTAAATCATTAATTTTTGACAGAGTGTCTTTAAGATAATATTAATAAATTAATTTTATAACATGATCTTTAAACTCTGGTAAAAATATTTTATATTATGTTTATAAGTAAAAAACAAGTAATGAATAAAGTAAATATGAGATTTTGAACATTTCACGTTTAATTACTATATAGCAGAACATTTAATAATTTTTATGTACAAAACTCCCCTCTAAATCTAAAATAATTAAAAATATTATTCATTTATCTTAGAATAATGAACACGAACCATTTTGAGATAAACCTTAACTATTTGACGTAATGGTATACAAGATAAATTAGTGCACACACGCTTAGTGTTTTTTCTATGAGATTATTTATTTATATATAAAAACCTTGTAGTCAAATTAATTACTCTAGCTATTGTGAGAACGATATGTCGTTTTTTTAATTATTATATCCTATAATATATGAGCCATTATTTTTTTTATTTCAATCATTACTTGTCATCATATTTAATAGAATATACTGACTTTTTCTGCTCACAAATTAGTCAAAAGGAACACAAAAATGTCTTGGTTAATTATAAAAAGAACCTGCATTATTTATCTATTAATTTATAATACTTAGGTAAAAAAAGCTATATTAAATTAAAATGCTTATCATAAAATTGTAATTTTCAAAAAAAAAAGTACTGCGTAAGAATATCATAAGTATCAATTGACTAAATCATGGCTTATATCTATCTATCTATCTATATATCTATCTATCTATCTATCTATCTATCTATCTATCTATATATATATATATATATATATATATATATATATATATATATATATATATATATATATATATATATATATATATATATATATATATATATATATATATATATATATATATATACATATACTTATATTATATGGTTCCAGAAAAGAAATATAAATATTTCTGAATAAAGAAATAAGTTTACATTATAACGCATGGTATAATTTTCTTCAAAATATTACCATTAGAAATATTTTTAAACATATTTTTCAAATATATAAATTACTTCTAAGTAAATTAAATTCATAAATTTCATTCCACTTTAAAAATAATAAGTTTTTGTCATTCAGTTTTGCCTAAATAATTTTTATTCAGGATAATAATAATTAAATAAATATTATTTAATTAAACATTTACATAAAGAATGCTGTATTATAAGTTTTAGAATATTTTACTAAATTTTCATATTTTATTATAATTTTTATTTATAAAGACAAACCATTTTATTGATTCAAATATTTTACTAAATTTTCTGTGTATACTTTTTTACATACTAAGCATCCTAAATTAAATTATACAAGTTCTAAATATTTTGCTACAGGCATTTTTTTCCAAAATTTAATAAAAACACGTTTGTACATTATCTACGTTATGATCAATTTATTTATATGCAATATGATTGTAAGCATTATATATAATAATAATACTTTGTCTTTAATTTTATTTTGAATTATCTTACTAAATTTAAATTTTAAAATTCTTCTGGTTTGTTCAAATTATGGCAAAAAGATATTAAACTAGTTAAAGTTTCCTGATCTAAAAATAATTAATATTTATTGAACACGCATGTAATCTTCAATTCTCACAGCTTTTAATATCTTTTCATCGATTAAGTTAAATTCTTTGAGAAATTCAGGAATATTTGCAAATGTCATACAATATAAGAGAAGAATAATCGTATCTTTCGATTATTTCTAGTTCGATTTACCCAACGTTGCCTATTTTTGCAATAAATGTCACTCCAGATAGTATGGCCATAGAGCAACGATGCACATTTTGCTAGAAAAGCAATCTCAGTTCTAATATCAGTTAGCTAATTATGTGAGATTTACGGTGCACATAAATATGCCACATTTAATACGTTGAGCTTAGGGAGAAATACTCAGAATCTGAATCATTAATAAACTCCAATAAATAATGTAACGCACCGGATCAAGATAAAAAACGTAACAACGGTTTACTAATCACGGACAAGTTTAACATCACTTAGTAGATGCTTAAGCAGACAGAAAGAACACAAATATGAAATTTAATTATACTTCTTGATATTTCCATTAAAGGAAAATAATATGGTACCCAAATAATTTAAGTAAAGAAGTGAAAATAAGTGATTTTAATATGAAATTGAAGAAACGAAAATAATTTTGAAACAGTATATTTCTTGTTAAAAGAAAAAGTGCGTAGTATTATAATTTTAGGAAACTATTTTCTATATAGTTCTACATTTATTTTATATACTATTTATTGTTTAGTAATATGTTTTCTTGTTGATAAAATTACTTTTTCAGATGCTAATGGAACGTCTTAAACACAAAAGTGATATAAAATACTTTGAATAATTTTTACAATTTGTGTATTCAATCGAACGAATTGAAAACAATCGTGTTAATTAATACTGATAAAAATAATGATTCAAAAAAATTTTTTTTGTTTAATAAGTTTTCAGACCGATATTTGTTCGCTTTAAAAATATGAGATATTGTTTTTATTTTCATAGCATATGTGAAAGGCAAAGCATAAATTTTGAAAGTACAATAAACCTTTAAAGTTTTTACTTTATTTTTATATTAGAACTGATTTCAGTATGAATTATGCTAATTCCTAATTTTCATATTTTATTATAATTTTTATTTCTAAAGACAAATTATTTTATTGATTCAAAGTTAAGCATGAATATAATCTACGCAGCAGTTAAAAGCAAAAGGCAGAATTCAAGAATTATTCACAAATACATAACGAGAGTAAGTGATACAGATATATAATAATATGATAATTTTAAATGTAAAAGATTTTTTCTTGAGTAATCAGTATTTAGTGTTGACTGATAGTTTGATTGACTCAATTTTGATACACGCCCAAAGAGGAAGTTTTTGCTGTCACAAGTGGGAGGAAACGAGGTAAAAAACAAATGATTTGGATTAGGTATTAAGGAAAAAAATCCATATTTTTTGATCAATCCAAATTTTCTCCTTATTCCAGACCAGTGAAAGGCCATATTTGTTATGATACCCGTTGATGTTTGTAACCCTCGAAAATTTCCTTTCTGAAGGGAAGCAAATAAGAGAGTTTCGTAATGTTTTGTGGCATTAACTCGTTGTTTTAGGATAAGCCCTCTCGTCATTTTGAATTGACAGGTCACTAGACATGAATTTATGACTAATTTGGCTGACTAAAAATAGCACCTACATTGTTACCGTCTAGAGATTCCACTTGTCAAGATTATAAATTACCCAATTTGTGGTAGTCAGTTTGTTCAATCATGGTTTCAGAAATACGAGGATTAAATTTCCCATCTTCCAAACCCAAGCTAACCACAAGACTAAAGTATCATAAATCCCTAGTATTATTTGAAAACATTCCTTTGAATATATATATATATATACACAGACCTACATATATATCTATGTGTGTGTGTCTACGCTAGAATCAAAGCTCGTATCTTCATTTTTTTTTAATTATTAAAATGGATGGTTTAGAAACAACGACAGAGAGCAATTAGCCTGAAGAATGAAAACTGTTCTATCATAAGACGATGGAAAATCAAATACTCTCTTCTTTTATGCCTTGATATTATTTCTTAAGAAAAAATAAAATTAAAAGAAATTTTTATATTTTTATTACTTATTTTATATTTTTATTTTATAATTTTTTTATTAAAAACTTCAAGAATAATGATTTGCATTTGAAATTGAATATATTCGGACAAATCTAAGAAATAATTTACTTTACAGAAATCGCTTCTTTATGTTTCTTAGAATCGTGTCAGTAATGGCAACAGACATCAGTGATCAAGAAATGACATGTTTTTGTTGTGAAAAATCTCTGCATGTTTTGACTTCCAAGTCACGTGTTCCTCGGTTCACACCCCTTTTCTCTTTATTTGTTATGCAGTTTAGTATCAGGTGATATTTTTACTGACTGAAAACTAAGGATAGAGATACTCTGTTACTCGTTGACATTCTTTTTTGAGTTAGAAAAATTGGACGGTTTCACTATCAATGTTTTTCTTTAGCTGTCTGACTCTGTACACATCTTTCATGGCCATAGGGGAAAATCTTGTACATGACGAGTAAAGATTCATTGTTTATAAATTCTTTAAGAAATTCTTAAAAAGAATTTCAGCGAGTATTCTTTTTAAGCTAATATTTTATCAAGTTTTAATTTGTAAATGCAAGTTTAATTTTTTGGTAATTTTTAACTGATCTGATAGACCTGATTTAATTGATTGTTTTCAGTTAATCAAAAAAAATAAATTTGGAAACAATATTTAAAATTACAGACGAAAATATTGATTGAGATTTAGAAAAATTAGCCACTATATACACTATGCATGAATAAAAAAATTAAAATTTTTTTAAACAGTGCTTAGTAAGGGTATGCATATATATGTATAAGCATATTGATTACAAATGTACAGTTAATTAGAAACTTTAGCTTAAATTGCTTTGTTTTATGAGAATTTCCTAGCTATAGATTTAATTTTAATCTATATTGTTAGTATGTCTTATATATTTTGTAACGCTTGATAGCTTAAATTTATGCTACATTTTTGATATTTATTTATTGATTTTATTTTTAGTAATTGTTTGGAAAAAGAATAATTTGTTTTATTTTACATTATATAATCTTGACAGCTAAGCTGTAAATAATCTTCTAAACAGATAAAATGCTCCCCCCAAAAATTTAATTTGCTTCGAGCATCAGTCTTTTAAAGGCAAAAAAAGAGAGAAAAAGAAAATATTAAATCTTTAAAGATCAGATAATACAAGTTTTACTTCACGTATAGCTTCACATGTTTTTTGGTTGAAAGTAAATATATTTAGCATCATTTGATAATTATCAAGTAAAATACTTTCGCATAAAGTTTGGTTTCTTTTATACTTTCGCAGTAAAAATAATTGATTACCAGTAGTACTTGGCTTAATATGACAGTTTGTATAAAATAGATTCAGCAAGATAAAATTTTATCATAATTGTTAGTGTAAAAATATTTTAAAGTTGATTTTTAAATTCAACTGAATTATACATTTTTACTAAAACTCATGAATTGATGGACATATAAAGTATTAATTTTATAAAAATTAGACACACAATCACCAAGAAAGCAGTGTGGTTTCAAAATCCACGTTGGTGGAAAATAAATGTGTAATTTATCACAATACTCAAACCACACACACCTCCATGCCATGTTTGGTAATTTTGGTTCAAAATCTTCAGGGTACAGTAATTTTTTCAACAGAGTCATTTGTTTACGTAACATATTTCCGAAATGAAATATAATTGAAGACTGCTTTAATGCTTTACACAATAAAATAATATGATCTCAATAAAAGTTGTTATTTCAAAAATACAAATATCAAATTATTATGTCCAATAATATTCTTTAATATAATATTATTTGATGTCAATATTTGTCCATAATTACTAATTTTTCGTTGAGTTACGCGAGAATCGAACAATAAATGGATGACACGCAATGAATTTTGATATAATGACTTTTGCAATACAATAAAAAATGCAAGTAGATTTACACAGTGTTATTCATTATTTATAACAAACATATAAAAAGCCAAAAATTGTAAATGCAAAATTTTATATTTCATTAATTTTATCTCTTCCTGTTAATTAAGAACAAATTCATAAGCATACATGCTTTCTCTGGGAAGAATTATGAACCAATTTTAACTTTAAACTTCTTATTTGTTTATGAGATTTTTAGTAGAAAACTGTGATTTCAAAGATGTAAGAAATTCAATTTCATAGACTAATAATGATAAAGGAATTGAATTAATTGTTTCAGACTTTTACGTTATTAAAACTTATAGTAACACTGATTAAACTTTTATGTTCTCGTAAGATGGAAACCATAAAGACGTTTTAAAATTTTTTAAACAGAGTAATTCATTGTTCAAGACATTTTAAATACATTTAATTTCTATTACATGTTCAACAAAAACATATCATTACATTCTTTCAGTTATATGTTCTCAGCTATTTTAATTAATTACATTTTACAAGGAATAAATTTCAAAGAAACTTATTAATGTTATAATGTTATGTTATGGATTAAAACACCTACATTTTTTAAAATATAAAAGTATTTAGTTTTTATCATTAATTTTTATGACTAATTATTTACTTTGAACTGAAAATCTAATTAGATTTGACTCATAATCGTTAAGCAAAAGTTTTATGATAGTGATTTGCTTTGAAAATTAAACTGTATTATTGTTACATCTATTATTAATAGAAATTATAGCTAATGTAACAAACTATGCATGCGTTATAATATTTTTTATGGTAGAAATTGTTTATGTGATTAAAATGATGAAGGATTTTAATCGCATATTTAATCATATATCTTTTAAAATTTTAGAATATTCTGACCAATTTTTCAGGACATTTATATCATTTAAAATAGAAATATATTGATTTAAAAAGTGTATTTTTTAATAATTAAATTTTATCTTTCTGTGAAGTATTATCTTTAAATTAAAGTGAATCAAGTTTTCTGTGTAGAACATATCGGAATGGTAGATTTATAATGTATTTTGTAATATCTCAATAATTTAGCAAATATAATCTAGCTGTTACTAATATTCCTGATAAGTGTGTAAATGTTATTCAGTTATTAATATGCACAATCATTTGGCCTAACTATCCATGATTACAATTGAGGATTTGATGATTATAATATTTAAAACATTTTTTATCATACTAAAAGGTGAAATGAATTCTTTATTTTTGGACTGAATTTTACGGGATTTGAAAAACACATTTTTAGCAAAAAAATTGTGATATCTAAAATAATATTAAAATAAAAATTTTTTAAAATATAAATAAATAAAGTTTTATAAGTATAAAGATAAAAATAAACGTACAGTTTTATGAATATATAAATTTATATCTTTTAATATAAATTAGAGATTTTAAACCTGAGAATGAATAAGTATCATTCAGATATGCATTTGTAGACTTTCATGTTCATTTATCTTTATTTTTGTTTTTATCAAATATTTATGTTGTTAATAAAAACTTCGCATAATATTCATTTTATTATTCAAATAAACTGCGTGATGTTTATTACAAAATTAAATTTTATTGATTCTTGTTTTATCCTATATTTCTTTTACTGCAATTCCAATTAACGGGAAGCTATTAAATAAATAATTTTACATTTATCATATGAAATTGACATTTTAATAGTAATGCGCTTTGAATCTTTTAATTTTCATGTAACTGCTCAACAACCAACTACAGGACTTACCGACGACCAATCTTTAACTTGTGGGTGTAATAGTCTGGAAAAATGTCCCCTCCCCCTCCAGATCAATGTCTAAACTGAAGAGGATTCTCTGGTGGTGCCATCTACCGGAAAAATTCTAACTTTGGTCTAAGAGTCTCGGGTGATTGCCATGTTTTTTCATCTTCGTGGCGATCTAGTTAAGCAAAAGACGCACTCTACTGACATAAATTCGAATTGTCGTCGGTAAAGCGAGTTTGGCTTGTTCAAGTATGGAGTCGTAAGTAACTACAACAGATGTACGCAGTAACGAAAAAAAAAATGAAAAGTAAATGGTAAATTTATAATATTTTTAATTATGTAGTAATTTCATATGTAATTAAATTATATTAATGGATTATTTATTTATAGAATTTATATTCTTCGAAAGCTTACGGAAAAATATTGATTAAATATAAGCAGTTCTGTTGTTTGTACATTATCACCCAATTAATGTTGCGGGGTCCATATAAATAAAAATTTGAACTTTCATACATTTTTAGTGTTCAACATATTCAAATTCCTGAATTAGAATTTTCTTGAAAGCTTTAATAAGTAATTTGTATAAGTGTTGAGTGGTTAATGTATAAAACTAAATGGTGTTTTTTCTTTGCATTACAATTCAATCATACTTCGCTTAGTATGGCTATGTTTTAAAGTAGTTTCAGACCATATTTACTTAATTTTTTTGATTCAGTAAAATCTAAAAAAAGTTTATTTTATTCTGTACCACAATTTGATGCTATGCTTTAATTAAAATCTTTTAAATGATTTTATAGTACAATGATCTATTTTGAACTTTAAAACAATTAAAAAATTATTTGATATATCGCTGCTAATTTAATATAATTTTAAAATTATTAATACTCTTAATTTTTAAAATATTTTTAAAATTTAGAATCAAATTTTTTAAAACATTAATTTTGATCAAAAGTGAAATAAATTTACTTTTCTGTTTTTTTTTTCCTTTGAAAAAACATATTTATAGGCTCATTTGTTCTTTTAACTGTAGTCACATGCTCAATTTTAATCATACTTAAATTGAAGCAAGCAAATTAGAAGTTAGAAAAAATATTCGACACAATTATAATTTTTAATTCATTTTTAACTTCTTATTTTTTACTTTGGTCAGTTTATGAAGCTTCTCATTAAATTTATAACATTGCACACACACACAAACACATGCTGCTTATTATATGCATAAAATACTGTAACAAAAATCTACCATCTGGTTTGCTATTAGAACCAATTTAATAATTTGAGGGAACAAATTATGTTATTTACGAATTTAAGATAAAAAGAAAATAAACTTCTAAAAAAAATTAAATAATTATTATAAGTTAACAATGGGTTGTATTAAACTTGTATTAAACCATAACAAAATACTTAAATTTACTTTTAAGTTAGATTAAAAAAACCAGTTTAATATAATATAAAGCATAATTTAACAACTAGAACTGGTGTTGTTATCATTGATGTCGAGTTTACGAAAATAATATTTCCTAAATAGTGCTTCATAACTACGTATTGCTCGTAACCAGTCTCAAAAATTCCCTGAGTATCTTTTCTCGAATACATGCTGACAGGAAGATAAAACAGAACTACTGTATTTTGTCTTTTAAGAGTACCGGATCAAAAGGCGTTTATTTCTATGATACTAAAAAGTAAAGAAAAATGTTTTCTTAAATTTACTTAATACTGGCTTCAACTAATCTCATTTGAGTATATAGTAAATAATTTTTATATTTACAACAAATACTTTTTTCCAAAAGAACTTTCTCATATAAATATTTTAGTGGTACTTATATATTGATGAATCTTAAAAATTTTATAGGCAGAAATTTTAGAAACGATTATATATCAGATAGAACATTTTTATAGATAGTTGCAATTTTATGGTTTTCAGCTTGTTTTACTTAATTTTATTAAATATTTACATACATTCGGAAAAAAATGAGCAATTTTCTTAAATGTGAGCAAGTTTCAAATTTATTTTGAACAAATGCATTTTATGGGCACTTACAGAAGTTGAGAAATTATATTTTCCATTGTTTTATTATCCTATTAATTTAACATTATTCTTAACATTTACGATCGCTTCTGTGTTTTTAAAAACGCCGATTATTTTTCACTTTTTTTACGTTTTAAAAAATATTTCCGTAATTTTAGTGGATTTAAATTGTATTATCTAATTACTCATTGTTCTAAATTAGACCCAGTTTTAAACATTAATTAACCATAAAAAACAAAATGAGATATCTTCTTTATTCACATATAAGTTAGTTGTACAATTAAATTTTAGTGTTGTTACAATTCTTGCAATTTTTACGATTTAAATCGGGTTCTGAAACTGATTTAAATGGCTTCTTACCTTTTTCTTGAAAAAGTTTTGTTTTAAAAACTTATTTCAGTTTGCCCCTTTTATTGATAGAAATGACGGCATTTTCTTGAATCTGTATGGAAGGTATAAAGGCAGAATTTCAGTTTTCATAATAAAAAGAGTAATTAAAATTTTGTTTTATTTTTAAATTACTTAATTTAAAATATTTTATCGACATAAAGAAAGCCTAGTCTTATAATACTTATGTATACATGTGCTCCGGTTCCCAAAATTAAGAATAATCACAAAATATAGACAATTTTTTGAAAAAATATCAAACCAATATTACTTTTAAACATGGGTTTATGCAACTAATGCGGAAGAAATCAACAATATGGAAAATTAAATCAAATACATTATCAGAGGTGAGCATAAAACTCCTCAAGTCAGAGTTAGGTACAAAATTTAGAGTGATAAATCTTTAGTTAGATTTCAACCGCTGTTTTGTTTTTCTAATGCATGTCTGTAAGTGTTTGTGAGTTTCCGAGTTTCCTACTTCGGGACATAAAAGATACCCTTCTATCTATGATCCCAGTGGGTAATTTATTCATTGAATATTGAAAAGCTTTGCAACAACATAGACTGCGTAAGCTGTTCACTAGGAGAGGACAAAAATTTCGTGAATAGTCTATTCGTGACAATGGCCTCCAGGCACCATTCAAACAAAGAACTGCGTGGAGGTCTATTGAGTGACTAGAAATACTACAGGGACCGAATTAAGAGGGCAGATGACTATGATGCGTATCCTTTATTTTGAGAAATTCTATCCACGAATTTATCAGCTAAGATGTTCCGCGGTATACTGCGATGCCAGCCTACATCTTTAATTTTCTGTTACACACACGAAGACATAGAGCCATATCTTTCTTTGAACTCAAATGCAAATATCGAGTCAAGTGTCTTGGTTCTCTTTATGGACACTAGATGGCACTTGATGTCAGCGTCAACCATGAGTAGAAGATTTCATTAATGTGTTCTATAAAGGAGTCTGTTAATAATAACAGATTCCTTTGTAGATCACATTAAAGTATTTACTTTGAAATCATCTGGTATGTTTGTAGAATTTGTTGCAGTTGCATCTGGTTTAATTGTATTAAAAAAGATTTTTAAAAATATTTACATATCTCTGTATATTAATTGAACAAATCTCAAATAAGTAATCAAATCTTTCGCTTAATTTATAAATTGAACTGAGTAAAATTTTTCAGAGATTCAATAGTTCACACGTAGCTTTGGAATATTGCCGAACAAAATACAGTGTGTGGAATTGATTTGGCACCGAGGATAATTACCGTATTTCCAATGTAAAAGGAGATATTTTGAGCTTGTAATAATATTTGTGAAAGTAAAACAGATCTTATGTACTTATTAGCTTTCAGAAAATGTTTGTATTCTAATGTAAAGTTTGACATTTTGGGTTGATAACACAACATTTGGAATGAAAACTGATGCCATGTACTTAAGATTCTTCGGCCAGTGCTGATGTTAAAGAAAATACATGATTTCTGGGAATACATGTCATTACTTTAAATTTTTTGCCTTCCGGCTGTACTTCACTTGCTGTATAAGTGAACAATTTTATTCCGACTAAATATTTGTTCCGACATTCCAAGCTTATACCGATAGTTTTTATTCCAAATATGGTAAAATCTGAAAAGATTTTTTAAATGCCAATAAAAATGATTTCATTATTCCGATATGAAAAGTCTTGAAAAATAATGGAATAATGGTACCATAGGAATGTATTCGCTCAGCAAAAAAAATTCTTAGAAAATGTCATTAAAATTATTTAAAAATATGCAATATATATGCTTAGAACATTACAAATAAAATGGGAAAAAATTTCTGAAAAGTTAATTAAGAAAATTCTTAGAATTTAATTAAGTAACAAACAATTTTGAATACTTAAAGCAGCGGAAATTGCGCAATTTAAGTTTTGGCTATTTTAAAATGATGCTTTCTTTTATATTGTTGATTTACACAAGGTTAACTTTTACTTTATTCCAGTTGATGCAATTAAAATAATTAACAATACATGATTTATTAATATATTGAATATAGTTATATATATATATATATATATATATAAGACATTTTCTCCCTATATATTATATTTGATAACTCATATTACATTAATTGTAAACTTAAAATGCTACTTTTATATTTAAACTAACAGTTAAGAAATAATTCCGCTTAAACATTCTTTGAAATATTTATCTTTAACCTAAAGGGGAAGATTAATTTCTTCAATTTTGATCAATAAGACAAATTTAATAATTGGCTAAATTATATGATTGCATACATCAAGCCTATGGATATTGATAAGTTGTATTTATAATTGATTTTTATCTACACATAAATGATAAAATAGTAAATGAAATAGAGTTTTCTTATAAATAATGAAAGTAAGAACTTCGTATAAGATTTACATGAGAAGATGAAGCTTTCAAGTAAATTATATGGAATATTCTTAACCCGGTTACAAAATTTCATGCTTATTGTATATATATATATATATATATATATATATATATATATATATATATATATATATATATATATATATATATATATATATATATATATATATACATATATATATATATATATATATATATATATATATATATATATATATATATATATATATATATATATATATATATATATATATATATATATATATATATATATATATATATATATATATATATATATATATATATATATATATATATATATATATATATATATATATATATATATATATTTGTTAATATAACTGTGGCAAATGCCATAAAGTTTAGTTGTATAATCATTAAAAATAAATCATATCAAATGCAAATATAATATGTATTTTATTTTCCAATAAGATAAAATTCATAAGGATGATTATTCTCAAAGTAACTATAACAAAAATATTATATTAATTTTATCAGTGTATAAAACTGCTTAAATTTATATTATTATTTTTCTCTTCACTCTACATATTAGAATAGAATATAGGCTCATTAATTCCTTTTTTGATGAAATTCCTCTTCGTGTAGAGATTTGCTTCAAATAAACGCAGTAATCGCCATAGAAGTACCATTTTATTGTATTATTTGATTATAAAGATAAGGAAACCATGTGTGAATCTATTTTTTTATGCTTCTAGTATCTGTGTAAAACATTCCTTTGAACAGCATAATATGATAAATTCTCGAATAGTTATTAAAATCACTCTCTAGTGGGCAGTTGTTGCAGAGAAATGCAGTGATTGGTCATAAAATATATTTTTATTGCTGAATTTAATCGTAGAGATAGTAAATGAAAAATGATTATAAGTAATTTTGATTTTAAAAATCATTGCAAAAATAATACATCCCTAAGTAGCAGAATAATGAAATGTAAAACAAAAAGAATAAAATGATGAAATTTAAGAAATGCTCTTACAATTATTACATCTAGAAATAGAGAATTTTAGGCAGACAGAACATTAAAAAATGATATAAATACTGTGAATACTATATAAATTAATAATATAGAAAAATTGAAAAAATACTAAAGGAATTAAGGTATTAGTACAAAATAATTTTAGGAGTTAATATGTGTAATTCTAGTTGGAAAAATCATTAATCCTCTTTTATTAATTGCTTATTAATGTTTGTCAGATCACTTTTATAAAATTCTCAGAACTTGTAAATTGTTTTAACTAG
This sequence comes from Latrodectus elegans, assembly GCA_030067965.1. Classification (NCBI taxonomy): domain Eukaryota; kingdom Metazoa; phylum Arthropoda; class Arachnida; order Araneae; family Theridiidae; genus Latrodectus; species Latrodectus elegans. The sequence continues at coordinate 115,207,487 of CM057819.1, forward strand.
TTTCCTTCTTAAGTTTGGCTTTGCAATTTTTTTCAAATATTTATTTAGAATAAGCAGTACTTTCATGATCCGCTGTATAGTGAACAATAGTGCTAGTAATTTTACTTTCAATTTCATATATATATATATACATATATATATATATATATATATATATATATATATATATATATATATATATATATATATATATATATATATATATATATATATATATATATATTCTGCCATTTGATTTAAAAATTATGAACTTTCTTTAGCTATAATTTCGTAATTTGACTGAAATAAATTGAAGTAAATATATATAAAAATTTAATAAGAAGTTAAACGAATGAAAGAATTTTGTTTTATAGTTGCATAGAATCCCTCAAGATTAATTTTAAATTTTGTACTTTTACACTATATAATAATACTTAGTTAATTTATTTATAAAAACTTTTTTTAATTTCTTTATGAACACAAATTGAAGCTAATTATAGAAATATAGAATTATTTATTAAATTTGTTTGCTAAGTTAGTTGAAGTAATACTTTCTAATAAAAATATGTATAAATTTAATATATATTGGATTGTGTATTTGATATAAATGTTATAAAAATATGTATCTAATATTTAAGTAACAATTAATAGTTTTTAAAATAATATGTTATTAATTTTTTTAATTTTGTGAATGAATAAATTGATTAGATAAAAAAGAATAACTTTTTAAATTTATAACCCAAAATTCCATGCACTTTTGAGAAAATTTCTCAGAAATTAGGTTTTGATTGTACGATAAATCATTAAATTTTGAACAATTCATTTTTTAAGCAAAAACTGCATATACTTTCAGATTTTACAAAGTAGTAACTGTATAAAGTAACTTTTATATATAATTGGATTTAAATGTATATTTATTAAAATGGTTAGGAAAATGGAAAATAAATTGAGATAAAACGAAAAATCGTCTCTTTTATTAGCCTTGTTTTATGAATCAAATTTTGGTTTTACGATAAAAAAATCCAAAAATCCATCAATAATATCAGAAATATTTTCACTAATTAATAGTACTGTTTTTATCCAATGAGGTTATATTTGGTCTTAAAACCTTCAGAGATATTATACTATTCAGCAGCTTCATCATTAAAGAAATTGAAGTAATGGTTCTAACATAGGGCAAGTTAGATAGATGAGATAATTGATTTCAAAAAAATATTGCTGCCCAGTTTGATGTTAAATTAATTTCGCAACGAAGTAATGATTTGTTATATTTAAAAGGTGCTATATATCAATGGATGAAATTTATGAACGTTTCCCAGAATTAATTTAATAAAAGTACATTTTAGTAGAATATATGTATGTTAATAATACGAAAAACTGCTCATAAAAGGCTAACTTGAATAGAAATTAGTTCTGTGTTTAATGTTTCTATATATATGTATAATATTTGATGTGTACGTAATTAATGATTTAAAGTTATAAGTATCTTAATAAAATACTAGAAATAAGTGCTTTTTTATTTTCGTAAAAGTCATTAATATTTGATGTTACAGAAAAAATGTTGAGTAATCAAATTTTTAATTATAAATGATAAGAGGCTAGTTATAAATTAAGCATATATATATATATATATATATATATATATATATATATATATATATATATATATTACATATATATTTGTATAAATGTTATTATGAATCTTATATTTTTATTCCCACAGGCTAACATGAATATATATTATATAGGATAATATGATTGTACTCCAATTAAAAATTCAATGCAAATTTTCAGAATATTCATACAATTTTAAATGACTATATTTAAATAACTATTTATTTAAAAATGTTTTTTTAAATAAAAGGTTTTACATTGAATAAGAGTTATTCAAAAATTGCATTTTGAATATAAGGCTCTCAATATATACATACATTGCTACAGTAATTAATATATAATTTAACGCATTTAATTGATACAAGACTACAATTGGTATGTTTATTATGTGTATTGAATCTATATTTCGAATATTTATGCATATATTACAGGCAACATGATATTTATATTTAATTAATTTGTAAAAAAAAATGTAAAATTGTCATTAATTTTGAGATTTAAACATATTTAGATTATAAATTTTTCTTGTTTATGTACAAAAAAAAAAAAACTTTCAGACTTTTAATCATTTTGAATGTAAAAATCTAATTTCTTATCAAGAGGAAATATTCCTAATTTCTGATCTAAAGTTGAATTCTCTATTCTAAGCTAAAATGTATATAAAGAATTTATTTCGTTTATAATTAAAATTGCTTGTTTAGATGTGTTACAAGATGCATGTTTATTTAAAATGATAAAGTTTTATGATTAAAAATAAATATTTCATAAAAAAGGAACTTATTTTCGCTTGAAAATTAAATTCATGTATGAAAAGATTAAACATATATCTTGAGAGGAAAATTAAAAGAACACTGAAATTATCAAGCAGCTATTGACGAGGAATATATTGCTTTACACATATGCATAAAATTTACATTAACAATTCTTACTCTCCCCTATTTAGAAAAATTTCTATTTGTCTTTTATACTGAAAGATTTACTTACTTTAAGCAAATCAGAAACATATTTCTGCATATATTCGTATATTTGAAAATAATTCAATTTATAATAATAAATTTAAGGTTAACTGAGATTAAAGGGACTTGAAGGTATGATTACTATAAATTGTTTAGGCGTAACTTAGATGTGAAATATTTCTTAGCAAATTTCCCTGTTTTGAACACAGTTTTACGCACTACCAGCAACATAAAATTGACAGTGAGCAGTAAAAAACCCAACAGTTCGAGGCTACTGAAATATTTTCCAGAACAGCGTCACATTTTGGAAATACATTAAATTGATAGAGAATAATATTTAAATTATACCACTGAGGTTAATCGAAACCTTTTCAAGCTTCTATCTCCACCGTGTGAATGCAGAAAGGAGAAATTCAACAACCACAACTGGTTTTTTTCATATAAGTTTGTCCCAACCCTGAAATATATTTTCCTTTCAGAAAAAATACTCAACCCTACAAATTAGTCCCGATGATTTTTTTCTGCAAAATATCATTCTCAAATTTGGCAATTTTCCAGGTTTTCTTCCTTGTTAAATGCAAATATAAGCAACATTGTATGAAATATCCCTATAAAGGCATTAAATAATCAATATTCAAAAGAAATGGGGTTAACGTATCTGGATTTTATAAATGGTGAACATAGCTCTTAGGACATTTGTTCACGGGCTCTCCAGTTCTACTTGGCACTATTTTAATACTGAGATAGTACGGTACTGTGATCAAAATGTTTAAAAATCATTAGATTAGAGTCAAACAAACACAGTTTGTGAAATCCACCACTTTAATTATAAAGAAATGGTCCTACAAGAAGTCATGTCCAATGAATCCTCTATATTCTGTCACAATAGGATAGAGTATACCTGAATCAAAGCCTTAAAAAGCAAAATTATTCTGTATACGAATTAATTTTTATTCATAAAAAATCCAAAAAAAAAAGAATTAATAATGAATAAAATGTAAGTTTAAGATATATATAATAATATTCCTATCAGCCATTAATGTGGGATTAATTTATAACACATTGTTAGAATCAAAAGTTAACAAATTTAGTCATAATCATTAAATTATTTAATGTTTTTGGTGAGTTTATTATGTTTTATTAAGGTTATTTTAAATATTCAGAATTTTACAAAATATCAATTTTTAATAAACGCTTAAAATCGATAAACTTTCTTTTCAATTTTGATTTTGAGAGTTTTAAAAAGCATTAGAAATATAGTTTATCCTTTACAAAAAGAAGCATTATATGAAATACTATTTTTCATCGTCTCGGTAAATGAAAAATGTAGTTTGAGATCAGACGGGATTAGAGTTCAATTTTCTTTTCATTTCCTTATTTCTAAGTAAAACTTAAAAAAAATTTAATTTGAAATCTTTTCAAAGTAAATTGTTTTTTAATTTTATAAGTAGTACATATAATTTATATTGCAGTGTTAAAAACTAAAAATACCTAAAATTGTATTTTTTTTAATTTTATAATAGCTTCACATTTTAAATAGTATATAATTTAAATAAATATATCTAGTTCAATGTTTTGTAATTAGTATGAAATCTTTTAATTGCACATGAAAAAAGTTTCATAATGGTGTAATTGGCTAAGATTTTAATCGAAAGTGTGTTTTAAATTATTTTTCATTTGTTTCAACTCATGTTTCGAATTTTAGATGTTGTTTCTTTGTAACAGCTATGGTGGCAATATGGGGTGCGTTGCTCCATTTTTCCATTGAAACTTAATTTGGTATGGAGTCCGAATTCCTCAGTACACACATGTCATAGGTACTCGTTTATTGGGTATGCAATCATTCACAACCCATTCGTACAAGAAAGGACAAAGACAGGAGAAAGAGAGGGGAGAGATAGTACATTCATGCCCGAACAGGGATTCGAGTCCAAGACTTCCGTATCCTCAATTAGGCACACAGACCACTGGATAAGGGGTGTGGCTCAAACCTTAAATAGTATTAGACATAATAACTATTTTCTAATTTCAAAGCGATTTTTAAAACTATTTTTCTTTTGTTTCAATAGATGTTTCGAATTTTATATAGTATTGAGAATAGTAATTATTTTCTGATTTCAAACATGAACTTAGCTGTTTTTATTTGAAGTGAATATTTACCTAGTGTAAATGAAAGATGAAAAGATTTAAGCGAAAATTATATTAGCATCGTCTAATTTTTTGTTTATAAGAGCTTACCTTGTTTAAGAGCATATTGTAAATCCGTTTTGAAATGAAGAATGTCTGATACGTTATTTTCCTTAAAAATGGTGACAGTTAAGAAATTAATATTTTCCCCAGAATTCATTAGAAATAAAGAATATGCTTCTAATTTGAAGATTTACTGATTTACTACCCATCTGCTTATTTTTTCTTTAACTGGTTAAAATATTTAAATCTACTTTTTTTTTTACAGATCTTTCTTTATATATATATATATATATATATATATATATATATATATATATATATATATATATATATATATATATATATATATATATATATATATATATATATATATTTATATATATATATATATATATATATATATATATATATATATATATATATATTGACTACATAATTGTAGATGATTGTATAAAGTAATGGAGTAAAACGCAATTATTAAAAACTCCAACCTCCAAAATTGATTCGACTTATTTATTAAAGTAAATGACTAGTTAATATATATTTCCAAATTCCAGCTTCCTTTCTTTAAAATAAATTTCTTATATAATAATGTATCTATATCCTGATCATAATTCCTTCACAATATTTGAAGATAAATTATGATGTGTGTGTATGTTTTTATATCCCAGTTATTATATTTAACATCAATTTCATTAAGTGTTAACATATTTAATCTAACATATTTATCATTGAATATAATTGATATTATGATTTATAAATCAAATGATAATTATCACATTTGATAGTTAAAATGCATGAAGAAATTGTCTTTTGTTATAGTAAATAAGACTTTTTCAAATTATTAAGAAATATTTATTTTTATTTCTCATCTACCACTTTATTCATTTTGTTGCAAAATGTGTGCATATGTTTCATGCACTTAAAATATATTATATTGAATAAATTAGATTTTTTAAAAATCATATCATATAGAAATTTTGAATTTAATGTAAATATAAAAAAACCGGAGTTTGTGTTTTCCTATTCTCCTGCTTTTAACAAGATGTTTAGTTAATTTTGGAAATTTAAATCAATAAAATAATATATACATATTTTTAGAATGAATTCTCAAAAATATTTTTTCCGATTCGATAATTTGAAAGAAATTGCGCATATCGTTTAACTTATCTAATAATGATGTTCAGGAGATTAACTGGTTCCTGTGTTAATGCGTTTTCATGACACATTTTTAGAATTTAAACCTTGATCTAGATAAATTAGTTGTATTTGAATTTTATTCTTAAATAAGAAAATTTCAAAGGAAATCATATTTGAGAATTATATTCATATTTCAGATAGTTAAAATTTTTGTTAATTATATTGTTTGATGAATAAATCAAATCAAAACTTTATTTATTGTTTTAATTTTTAAAAATTAAAATAATTTATAAATTTATAATACTCAGTAAGGAATATTATATTTATAAATTAAATAAATAATGAAATATAATCAAAAATATACTAGTTAAAAGAAGTAAAAATAACAATTCCAAGATTCAAGAATTTTAAATTATTTAAATCGTTTTCAAAAGATTTCAACATCTGTAGTGTCAGCTAAAAAGGAATTTCATTTATGAAGTTATATACAATTACTAGAATATATTCTTCTAACACTTAATAACTTATTTAACTTGAATAGTTTAACAGACTTGACTACTTAATTTGAAATTTATACGCAATAGCTGTGGAAAGTTAAAGTAAATGTCAAATTGCTTCATTAACGACAAGACAAAAGTTTAAGAAATTTCATGTAAATCTATCTTTGAAAGTATTAGAAAATTGTCTAGTGAATTATTTTCTTCGCTTAAATAAACATGCTTATTTAAGGAAAATTAAATTTATATTCTTTTCCTTAAAGAATATTGATTTATAAGTGCGCATATTTTGAAAAATTAATTAGATAAAAATACTATAAAAAAGTCAGAAAATGAAATTTATTTATAATATTAAGTTACTTTTAAAACATGAGAGAAATTTAATTTTATATTGAAAATTTGTAATTATTTTAAATTTCATTTTAACTGTTATTAAAATTTCGGTGATAAATTGTCTGTAAACAACTTTTTTATTTTCACCTATTTTTTCTGATATACTTTCAAATATTAATTTTTGCTCCCAACTTATAAATGAAATGATATAAGGATATTACTATAAAAATATCTCTACACATGTGTGATCAATTACACGAATTATCTATGAATTTATCTTATTTAGGCACGAAATTATTATTTTTTCATATTTTTCTTTATTTATCAATTGCGTCACTTTTTCAAAAATTTATATCTTATATTTGTTTATAGTAAATTATATTCAAATGTCAAAATCAGAGTCCACCTGTTTTCAAAGTGAAGTCCTAATATTAGATCATAGGAAGCCTTAACAAGCGATTTGTTCAAAACTTATCGATACTTCAAATTCTTGTGGGTTTTTGTTGGCTAACTCGGACCAATTCCTCAGGCAGCAGCGCCCTCTAATCTGTGAGATACATTGAGCCCAATGCCAAAAATGTCTGTTTTACACAAATCCCAATTCCACTACTCTAGAAACCCAACCAAATGACGTATATTCAGATAAATATTTACATTTTAAATATTGTAAAATCAAACATCTATTAGATCTGTAAAATAGCAATATTTTTACATGCTTTCGAGCAATATTTATATGTATTAAATAAATAACTATTTTATAGGAAAATCTTTTGCATTTTATAAATATTTTGATGCATTTATTAATCAGTCAACCTATCTTCTTATATTTATCATACTTCAAAACGTTATTCCCGAAAAAATTAAAGAACACGATATCTTACAGAAATACGTAGCCATTATATATATATATATATATATATATATATATATATATATATATATATATATATATATATATATATATATATATATATATATATATATATAAACTTTTGAAACAAAGAAAAAATACATCATGTGTCAGTACCGCAATAAGTAAAATTCAGATTTCAGTTTCATTTGGATACTATGGTCATGTTTTTGACATGCAAAATTCGAATTCTAATTCAATTTAGAAAACAAATGATGTTATAAAAATATTCTGGAACTCTGATAAATGCCACCGTCGTTGAATGTGGAATTATATTGCTCTATTTTTAATGTTATTAAACATTTATACCTAGTGTATAGTCTCCACTTTCAGAAGGTTACGAACTTAGTAGTGTTTTAGCTATCGATGTCTGTTGTAGTGAGATTAAGATACTTGTAATGGTATCTTCCTGTCATTAACGAACTTCAAAAGCTTTTGAATGCAAATGAAATGAAATTCTCCAAAAGAAGCAAAGGGCCCGCAATTCGTGGGTACCGTGCTATAGGGTCTCGCAAAACATGACGATTTAGGATTTTTCCACTTGAGAATAATGTTCGCAAGTTAAGGGTAGATCACTTACCGTTTTCTAACGTCCGTTAATCAATCCTTCATAATGGTTTTATTTTCGCTCCGCAAGTGGGTAATTTGCATTATTAAAAAAACATGCCATTTATTCCCGACTCTGCTCTGATTACTTTTCAGTGAATTGTTCCCCCGTTTAACTGTGTAGTCATCGCTATTTGATATGGAGTCACAGTGCACTCAAAAACTAATAGTAATAAATGAGAAAATATAAAATTTAAATCCTACTATTTGTCCAAAACAATTTATGGGAAAAAGCCCAATGTAATTTAGATAATTGCTTAAAAGTTTATACTTATTGTCTATAAAAAGTAATTTCTGAAATTAATATGACATTACATGCTTGGAAAATGCCTGTAAGAATCTACTTCCCATGAATGGAAGCAAAAGGTATAAAAATATATGATTGAAATCAAGCACCAGAATATAATCAATCTATAAGAAGTTGATTACCGATGTGGATGTAACTTTCCAACAATAAATGTTTGTAAATCTTTCCACTTGACATTTTGTTTCCTTCAATTCCATTTGCTCTATTAATCCATCATCATTAAGTTGATAAATTGAAGAATTGTTTTCGAATAAGAGGTTATTGAACGAAAATGGGAACAAACGTACAATATTAAATAAAAATGTAGCATTATGTGTGGAAAATACTTGAAAAGAATTATTGCTTGAATGACATCTTTTTTTATTTTATTTTATACCTTCAGAAGTTATGGAGATTAAAATTATCAACTGCTAAGAATACAGAGTTAGTTACAGCTTTTTCACAGTACTTATATATGAATTCTAAAATAGTTATTTGTAATATTTGAAAGAATACCATGGAAAATTTAATCTAAAATTGCATAAAATTCCAGTCAGAAAAAAAATGAAAAACTGAGGCATTTATATAATTCATTGAAGACTAAATACATAAATAATCTCCTGAATAATAAACCATTTCTTTGGTTTTGAATGATCAGTAATAATATTTTTTATACATTTATATTATAAATACTAAAAAGAAAATTACATTATAGTTCAATAATTCTTAAAAAGCACAAATTATATAGACATATAGAAAGATACAAATGCATTTAAAAGTTTTGAAACAAAATTTTCCTAATAAATTAGTTTATATTTGTAGATGCACACATTATAAATACTTGATAAAATTAATACATACTTTTATGAAAATAATAAATACTCTTATAATGAAATTAATAAATACTTAATTCAAAATGATTTTTTTCTGCATAGTTCTCATAAACACTTTTTTACCAATTCAGTAATTTAACTAAAGTTGTGGAAGTATTTTATTCACATGAATTTACATTCTATTGCGAGAAAGTAAATGAATGAAAATAGTTATCTTTTAAAGAGCTATAATATGATTCTCTTAAAATAAAAATTTAGATAATTAAAGGTAAAGGTAATCTGTGACGAAGAATTGAAAAGATAAAGAGATAGGTTTTGAAATATTGAAGAAGCAGGAACAAAAAAAAATTTACAAATGCAAACCTAAATATCCTGTTTAAAGTGAAAAATTCTAAATAATATCTAATAGAAGTTACATATTTATGGCTTGCTAATTTAAGTTTCTACTTATAAATGTTGATAGTTATTAGTTTAAAATAAGTAATGGATTTTTGCGTAATTATTCAACTCGGAGTAACCATATATTTATTATATTCAATTGGCGACTAAAATATACATAATAAGTTCATGTCATGACCTAATTCCTATAATTATGGCCTAATTAATAAAAAATCGTTGATTTCGTATTTTGTATAAGAAAATTAAACTAGGTATTAAAATACTGAGTAACAATTTGAATTTTGTAATACATTCAAATTATTTCTTTAATTACAAAGTAAATAAGAAAGTTCTCTCTATTTTTAATGACCCAAAGAAATATTGTTAGTCTTCGAATTAATCAGCATCGGCATCCAGCAACTTCTGCCATCGTGTCCCCAGCTGTGCAATCCCCTTACTGTTAAACTAGAGAGTTCTGGATGAGAATGAGTACGTGAGTGTTTGGCGTAATTCCGCTTCATTGTCGAAGGATTTTCCATAAAGATGATTGTCCAAGGAATGGAAGAGGTAGAAGTCTGATGGTCAGGTTAATAAGGATAATTTCACAAAGTTTACCAACCAAGTCGCTCAATGTTATTCCTGGCCACCCGTGTGGCATCGCGTCATCGTCCGAGAACAGCGTCGTCCCTTGCGATTAACTAGTATTGGCTCTTTCTCATGCAATGCATGCTGCACTGCGATAAGTACAGATCTGCAGTGACCATTTGGACTGTTGGTAGCAGATCAACCACTTGAAACCACCAGACACGATCTTCATCACAGAAATCTCCCGACTTGAATTTGTGAAACCAATACTTTGTTGTACGTTCACTCACAGCACTTGACATATTCGGCGAATTTATGCAGCAGCTGATAAGCTCACTTTGAAGTCGTAAAGCAAACAGCACCTAACTTCTTACTTCGACACGTCTATTTTTATTTGCTAATGCACGAGTTACGTTTGGTGAATGTGTGCGGTGGACCAGCTTTTATAACGACTGATATTCCTACTTTCCACTGACCGGTGTCTCGACCACGTCATCACTGATTTGCATTCTTGTTCTCACTTCATAGAATGATAACGTGAAAATATCAAGAACATTTGTTGTTTACCTTATATAAAGTAGCCATTTAAAAATAATACATAAAAATTCTTACATTAATTTATAAAATTAAATTGGAAACAAAACAATTAGAGAATAAGTCTCGTAGTTATTTATAAAATTATACGAATCACATATAATCATGTAAAGGTCCGAAATAAGTTAATTCAAAAATAGTATTAAGAAGCTCTTAAATATTCAAGATTTTTAGAAAAATTTTGACAGGTGTATATAAATTACAAATCTTGACACGTGTTTAATTAGAAGAAAACAAATTTTGATAAAATCATAAACCTATGCATTTAAAATTGATATCACACACTTCGTAAATGCCCAGAAGAATCTTTATTGATAGTTGATTATTGATGATAACATTCAGCATCAACAGTCACCAGGTGAGTACAGAGATTCTGAACAAAAGCTGTTTCATTTTAACATTTTATAAAATTTTATGTAAGTTAGAATTCTAAAATACGTGTTTTAAGAATTTTATCATTTTTGCATGGATATCTTTTAACTTATTGTATGAGGCTTATTTTTATTTACTAAAATGCATGAGAATTACTTAATTTTTAAATATTCATTTATGAAATTTTAAGATGTTGTAAATAATCTCCTTTTACATTACAACTTTTTAGGCGAATTTAATAAAGGCTAAATGGTTCAAGATATTATTTGTCAGAGTGAAAATGATGTTGCAGCAAGTTCTATTTTAGATTAAACATAATCGAAAGTCTCCCACTATTAGATAAGACGAATAAAATGGACTTTTTATTACTTCGAACAGTTTTTTTAAGAAACTAAACTGTCTATCTTGCAGAATAAAATGACCCATCATTACAAAAAACGCAGAGTGAAAATATTCTCTTATCAACTTGGTTTCACTTTCTAAAACTCTTTTCTAAATCGAATTATTTTCTATTGGATCGTAATATATAAAATGCTGGATAGAAAAAAATTACAATTTTATAACAAATCCTAATTTTCTTAATTTCGCATCTGCGAGTTTGTTAAGAATTACAATGATTCTTGCATGAGATATTGCTAATTGAGTGATTTCTATAAATAATTCCCTCCTTATTCTACTGTAAATGTTAAGAGAAAATTATTCGTACAAAGAGACATAAAAACAGTTTATTTTATGTTGTTATTGCATCCTTCACTTTCAATCATTGATGTGACTTATATAATTCGAAAAATGTTTTGAAATTGCTGATAAAAAATTATTATATAATGAAACTAACACATGAAACATTTGCAATTAAAACTGTTTTGATGATTATTGCAATAGTGATAACTATTAAAACTGCAAAAATTGCATTTGTAGTGTATTTACTACTTTCTAACCAAACAGTTATTTATATGACTCAAATGTTTCTCTAATTTTAAAGAAAACAGTTGCAAGCATATATTATGGTGGTTATTAATAGTTAATTACATATAATATTATTAATTATAAAGTGCATTAATAAAAAACACTCATCTTAAAGAAAATTTTCTGAGTTCTTAAAGGAGAATCAATTCTAACTTACATAAACACAATAGGTTTTATTTAGTATGCATAGGTAGCAATGTTAATGAATTTCTGAATTGTACCTTAAGGTAATGGGTTTCAAATACTGGATTTTCACCAAGATCCTCGAAATTTCGTTCATAACTCAGCTGACAAAGTCACACCGGAGCTGCTACTCTCCCTTATACATCCAAGTCACACTAACGGAAGGTTTGGATGTTGCAGATTAGCGCTCTTACGCCCCAACCAACTGAGTTATAGCATCCCAGTGCGGGAGGGTGCGTGGTCACCTTCCTAATATCTTTCTTGCGACAAATTATGTTGGATTTGGATTTTTCTGTTCTTACAGAAAAGAGAAATATTCAGTAAAATCAAATTTGATGTGAGATGCACATATTATAAGTTTATTTTAACAAAAAGTATATATATATAAATATATATATATATATATATATATATATATATATATATATATATATATATTATATATATATATATACAACAAATTTACTTAATGAGAATTTAAACTAGTTCTCAAAAAATTATTGGCAATAGGAATACCATATTTAAGGTAAGTTTATATTATATTACAAATAATAAAGAACTCAATTAAAAAATATTGAAGCATAGATTTTCGGATATCGAGATACACAATCCGCAACCCTGTGTATCAATGATAGTATCATTTATAAATTTGAGTATATGAAGCCAAAAAACAGTTAGGACTGTATGTACATGGGCAGCTAACTGTTAACTTCAACACGACAAGTGCAGTATCTGTTGATGATGACTTTTAATGACAAAATAGTCATTGAATAACCAGTGACTATATTTTTCTGTTAGTGAAAAATCTAACATTTTTTTTGCAAGTGTAGAAGGTGAACACTTTATATATAGAATGATCTATGAAATACCGACAGTAAGCGGTTCTATATTATTCTGTTGAAACATTGCCTTTTTCAGTCTTAAATAAAAGATAAAGTCACGTGTTTTGATGGAGCAACAATATAGCAATTTCATTAGAATTTGTCATTAGTAAATATCAAGGTAATCTGAGATATATATCGAATAGCGCACCATACCATAGTAATGACAGTTATGGTAATATGAAGTGATTATTGGCCATGAAAGTTTTCTATGATGCTGCCAAGCATGGGTGTAACCGTAATGATGCTGTAAACATGGCATTTTACAACTCACATCAAACTAAAAGCAATGAAATGCATATTTACTTCTAGAATCAGATAATAAGATCCAGGAGTATGGGATTTGGGATGATATGATCCAGGAGTATAGGATATCGGACAACAGAATCCAGGAATATAGGATCTTGGAAAATAAAATCCAAAAGTATAGGATCTTGGTTAATAAGAACCAGGAGTATAGGATCTAAGATTCAGTTCCATCCACTGTTGAACAACGGGAGATAAGCGTTGCATTTCCGGCATACACGTCAGCTGGAGTGTGTGTTAGAGATATCTCCATCGTTTCCTCACGTGTGACAAGTGAATAATACACAAAATGAAAATAATTTACGCGATGAATAATAAAGCTACTTATGACGGACCTCAGCCGTTAAGCTGTTTACCACGCAGTACAAAAAGGGGTCATAATACATTAAGGTCTGAAAATGTGACGTTTCTTTGTCCAGTTTTTTTCCACTGTTAAGATCATTTTAATTGCTTCTGTCTGAGATACAAGAACATTGATAGATGTGGTCATCGAGTTGGTTATCCATACTGATGCAATGGTAGTCCAACTGTAATTGTAGCCTCAATATACATTCTGCTTACTTAACTCGGAGTTGGGTTCTAATAGTTAGGTGGAAGCAACTGTGTGGTTATCTTTGCAATTCAGAAGTAGAATTCAAGCAGAAGAACTCACATCCCTAAAAGTATCATTTCACTTGAATGACATTATGATCACGATTTATTGAATGTGTTCCCGCCGCCTTTATTGATCGGGGGATCACGGTTAATCACGGGGGATCTTCGGTTAAATCGGATTCGAATTCATGCCGTTCCGATAGCGAAAACTAGGTTTCCGTAGTTCCTTGTTTTTTAAACTGTTTATGCAAAGCCTTTTGTGTCATTAAAATGTCTCTATTTCTTCACTTAAAGCAAACTATACAGCTATATGGTGAATTGAGGTCATGCTGATAATATTCTTCTTTATCGTAATAGTGGGTGACTGGGATAGGGTGATTAATCTGGTCATTAATCTGGCCGGCTATAGTCCAACCTGTAGTAAGGACAGAAACATATTTGTAATTATAATTTCTTCTTACAAAAAAAGCACCACTTCAACTTCTCCACGCACAGTAACGGTCAAATATAGCTTATATAAGAGTAATGTTTACACTTTCGATATTTAAAAATATTGTTGGTGCTACAGATATAGTTACTTTTACATGAATGCTTTGAATTATTTATCGAATAATTGGTCATCTATAACCCTATAAATTTGACCAAAATTATGCAAAAATAATGCTTTTTGCTTGATTATGCAAAATTTATCATCTAATTCATGCAGTAATCATGAAATTATTCAATTTGTTTGCTTCATATTCTCTGCATAGATTATTACTAACATTAGACCACGCATGAAGCAATATTTATTATTTAAATTACGACATTTATTTAGTGTTCTCGATTCAAAATTTAGTGTGACCTTCGGTTGCTATAATTACTTACCATTACATATTTTCCAAAATGTGTTGCAAATTAAGCTTAACTATACATTGTAAAGCTGATTGATTCTGATATCAAGATATTTTCTAAGAGAAGCTCATTAGATGTAAAACTACCACCGTAAAATATTATTTAATGTTCTCTTGTAATATTTTAATGAATGCCTCAGTTATTTTATTGGAAAATTAGAAATATTTATTTGGTACTTTTCTACAAAATTTGCATAGAGAATGTGCTAGAAATTTTGAAATAATAAACAACCTATTTTAAAATTATATATTAGTTTCAGTACTCGTAATAAGAAGTGATACCAGTAAAAATGTTTAAGATAAAATTTCCTGTTTTTTTATAGGATAAATAAAATATTTAGAATAAAAAAAATACAGTAATCCCCTTTATAACACACGGTTTCGTGTTATAGGAAAGCACGTTGTACTAGTTTTCTCATAAAACGCGCTCGTATGACTTCGTATAACGCGTTATGTGCAAATGATACAGCTTAACATTTCTCGTGAAAAAGGATTTAAATCAAATTTTAAGGAGAAAGTATGTTATCAATGAAATATGGGCGTGTCATTATATAATCAAATTAAGAAAATTAATTTTAAATAAAGAAATTTATACTAAATTAATAATAGAAACTTATGCAAATGTTATTAAAAAACAGTTAATTTTCAAATAAATCATATAATTCCAAAAGCAGTTTTATGACATGTTTATTCACCGTAGGAGCTATCTTAAATAGTATTTCATCGACATATAATTTTTTAGCAGAATGTTCAAAGGTCAATACTATAATTTTATGTAATTTTAAAAGAGCGCAAATGACACACAATGTGTAAACTTATACGAAATGGATTGTGAACCGTACAAATCATTATAATTTCGCAGTACAGAAATATGAAGGGAAGAATATCTACGCGTCATATGGGGGAAGGGAAACACGTGTTATACGAGGGCCATGAAATCGCGTCGTATGAAAACGCGTTATAAGAGTATCGTGTTATAGGGAGATTACTGTATTAATAATGAAAATCATAATGCAAGAAGTTTTTGAAATATATTAATTTTTATAAATACATTTGAACAATATAAAGCATTTATTATTTATATCGCATAAAAAAAGGAATGTGAAAGAAAGGTTTTACTTTGCTGACATTTTAATACAGGGTATGAATCTCATAGTGTGTTAAATACATCTTAATTAAAAATCTACAGAACTAAAACTCCAGTTTTTCCACAAAATTCATAAAAAATACTTTTATTTTCACTATAATAAAAATAATGATAATTGGACAAAGAATAATTTTTGTGGTATATTGTTATTTTTCTTTTTCGTGTATTTATTATCGTGATGACGGTTTTATAAACTGTTAGAAAGAGGGCAATTTTAATCTTACCTAGGAGACGGTAAGCGCATTGGTTATAAGAATTGGAAGCTGTGAGATGAGTAAATGATGAAAGTAAATCTATGCATTTAATTAAATGCAGCAGCCTATTTTTTCCAACAACATACTGTAGTGGATTACGTTTTTCTTTTCGTGTCAGAGGACTTTTAATATTTTTCGTTTTTTTTTTTCCATCAAAGAACTGAAAGATTTTGGAAGATGAAATTGCTTCTCCATAATTGTAATGAAATGAAGTGTTTGCTCGTCGCTATGGGGTTATTTTTTGCGAAGTAATTTTGTTGAAATGAATTTCACGGGACGCATTGCATGTTTTGAGTGTGTGTGGAATAACTTCAGACAAAATGTTTGATCAAATATTTGATAAAAGGTGAATATTATTTCTTCTTTATTTGTGACAAAAAGAATCGAGTGATTTATTAAAGAAAAAATTGTAATTATGTTTATAATTTAGAACAGATAACGATATATTTTTAACAATATTTTAATAAACCTTCGAGAGCTAAAATATTCTTATGAGTGTCTATATTTTGTAAAAAAATGATCATTGATATCTTTGAATAATATTTAAGTTTACCTGTAATTATCAATGGTCTGTCTTAGTAAGGTATCTTTCTCGTTACTGGAAGGTTTTGGGTTCTATACTTAGCACAGGGATGAATTTTGTCATTTTTACTAATTCTTCCTATGACTCCTAATAAAAAAGGAACTAGTAGTATATATCCTAACATTGGCAACATTTGAGACTCTATTTCTTCAAAAAGTAATTTTTTCGCTCTTGCTACTTAAAATAAAAGTATATGTGACACAAAAAGGAATTAAAACACTAGGGAAAACCGAACCAGGCAACAAAAGAATCCAAACGAGCAACAAAAATTCAAATTGGTAAATTGGTATCACCAAAGAGAAAATTAGAAACACTATTATATATATATATATATATATATATATATATATATAAAAGCGCAGAATTGGCAGAAAATTTCTTGGGGTGATATATCATACTTATAACAAAATAAGTCTTGGTGGCAACGTACTTGACGTGAAATGTAGTTTTGAGCTTCGCAAGTCAATAATTTCAGTTTATTACTTAGTGATATGATCTCAATCAGAAGACAAAATTTTGGGATATGCCAGAGAATGTCCTCTACACAATGAGGTATATCTTTTGTAGTAGGATATAATTAGTGGTAGGATGATTTTATTGGAACAGGTTACAATAAAAAAATCTTAGGGTGAGAAAAAGCATTAATTATCATCATCTCTTTGCGAATATAATATTACATTTCAGAAAAGAGGAATTAATAAATGTATTCAACTGATAATATGAAATGTAATTAAGATTATATTGAATAATTTTAAATATTAATAAACACAAATTTTGTTTAAAAAAATGCATAGTTTAAGATGATTAATAAGATTATAAAGAATTCACCATATTGTGTAAAATGTTAATTTTTATAAAACATTCATAGGCTATAAATATTTATTTGATAAGTTTTTCAAACTTTCATTGTATGCATTTATTAGTATTTTGATAATGAATACCTTGTATTTATTAAATTGAGAGGCATTTTTTCTAAATAGTTGTCAATCCGCCATCATGATTTATTAATATATACCGTAAAAAGTTATTTATTATATTATTTATTATATTATTATATTATTTATGAGGATATTTGAAAAAAATTAAGATAAAAAAATATTTTAAAATTAGGGAATTTTTAATGATACGCGAATTTCTAAAACAATAAATGTTACTATGTTATTAGCTTCTTTTAACAATGTTTTTTAAAGCAGTATTCTATCAGCGAGTTCATAATTTTACAGATTGTATATTTTTAAAGAAATTCTGTTCACTTTCATACATTTGTAATTTAAATAAAGCAGGAACTTGACACTTATACACAGGAAATCAATAAGGAAATTTAAAAATATGTGAAACAAAAAATACAATGAAAAATACATATTGAATTTTGCAAATTAGATTGATAAATTGCTGTAAAGTTCGAAAAATTTATTTTGATTGTTATCTAAAATTGGAAACCGATATAACCATAAACAATTAAATTAATTGGCTGATATTTTTCTCACTTTTTGTTCAGTAAATTTATTCATTTAAAATATGAGAATTTAAAATAAAGAAAAAAATAAAACTATTCAGTTACATCTTAGAAACTAAATCAATTGTAATGTAATGGACCGCATTAAATAAAGTCAGTTTTCTAATTTTAAAGCTAAATTATTCAAATTACATGTGTATTAAATTCAATTCATGCAGCTGTTACGATAATTAATTTGCTTAAAATTTTAAGGGAATATTTTAAAGTTTCTCTATACTCGTGAAGCGAGAATGATTTAGATTTATGTCTTTAATAAACGTTCTGCATTTCTAGTTATACAGTTTTTAAATCAGTGTTTTTAACTCTTTTATGTAGTTAATATAACATGAACTAGATTATTTTGTAAAATATTTCTGTTAAATCTGTATATTTATATATATATATATATATATATATATATATATATATATATATATATATCTATATATCTATCTATCTATATATATATATATATGTATATATAAATATATATATATATATCTATATATATATAAATATATATATATATATATGTATATATATATATAAAAGATAAAAAGATAATATCTTATATACATATAGTTATTATTATTTGGCAATTAAAAAACCATAAGTGAGTAAAAAGTAAATGGTTTATGAATACTTTTAAAGAATGGAGGGAGATTCTTTGCATTTATTGGTAATCAATTGTAAAAAAATTTTATCAAATATTATGCAAAGTTTTATTAGCAAATAATATTGTTTAAGATGTGCATTTTTCTTGGAGTCTGGAATAAGGAACATGTTAAAATTATACAATTAATGTAATTTATACTAATTGAATTACTCTAATATAAATTAGGGCTTTTGAAATTTTAATGCACTAAATTTAAAATTATGTTAATGAATAAATTTGATTATCACGTATTCTTTTAAAATCATGCGTAAAATTATATGAAATATTAATTAAATTATATAAACAATTGTATTCAAAACTTTGCGCAATAAAATTGAAAATATATCTAGATACAATAGTGCCATAGATCAGTAGGCTAAACACATTTCTTAAGAAGATATATTTTTTTAACTATAGCTTTTCAATGCAAAAATATTCTTTTAAAGAGCAGCATTTAAACCAAAGGAATAAACAAGACACTCATTCACATAAAGATGGAGAAAAATCCTTAGCGTTGAAAGAAATTTTTATTGCTAAAATGTTGTCATTTATTTATTATAATTGAATTATTCACTTTACCAAATTTGTAACACAAAATTCACGACTCTTATTAATTATTCACGAAACTTGATAGTCATAGAAAATCTCTCCTTTCATTTTTAATGAGATTTAAATTTCGTGTACACAAATAAAAATAGAAATATTTGCTTAATAAAGAAAATAAGTTTTATAAGTATTGTATTTAATTTATTTTTCCTGTAATATATTGCAAACTAAAATACACGAAAATACCTTACAAAATATTGATGATTTAAAAGAGAAATATTATTAAAAGTAAAATTATCCTATAAAATATAAATTAATTTAAGTATTTATATTACTTTTGTAACTAAGCACGCAATTCAAAATATAAATCATAAACCAAGTAAAAAGTTATACATAAATTTTATTTTGTGAAGCACAATATTTGAGTTGTTGTTATATATATATATATATATATATATATATATATATATATATATATATATATATATATATATATATATACATACATACATACACTACTGGCCATTAAAATTGCTACACCAGGAAGAAATGCAGATAAAAAATGATATTTATTGGACAAATATATTACACTAGAAATAACAAGTGATTAAATTTTCAAAGAATTTGGCTGGATAGATCCTGAGAAATCAGTACCCAGAACAACCCCCTCTGGCAGTAATAACAGCAGTTATACGCCTGGGCATTGAGTCAAACAGAGATTGGATTGCATGTACAGGTACAGATGCCCATGCAGCTTCAACACGATGCCACAGTTCATCAACCGTAGTGACTGGCGTTCTGTGAAGAGCCGGTCGCTCGGCAAACATTGACCAGACGTTTTCTATTTGTCAAAGATCTGGAGAACGTGCTGGCCAGTGCAACAGCGGAACATGTTCCTTATCAAGGAAGGTCCGTACAATACCGGCAACATGAGGTCGGGCATTATTCTGCTGAAACGTAGGGTTTCTCTGGGCTCGAATAAAGGGTAGAACCACGGGTCGTAACACACCAGATATGTAACATGCACTGTTTAAAGCACTGTCAATGCGAACAAAAGGTGACTGAGACGTGTATCCAATGATACCCCATACCATCACGCTAGGTGATGGGCCAGTATGACGATGACGAATGCACGCTGCCAGTGTGCGTTCACCACAATGCCGCCAAACACGGATGCGACCATCATGATGCTGTACACAGAACCTGGATTCATATCAAAAGATGACGTCTCGCCATTCGTGCGCCCAGGATCATCGTTAATCACACCATTGAATGCGCCCTTGTCTATGACGCAGCGTCAAGGGAAGCCGCAGCCATGGCCTCCGTGTTTAGAGTCCATGTTTCTGCAAACGTCGTCGAACTGTTCATTCAGACACTTGTTGTCTTCCAAACGACCCCGTTTCTTGATTCACGGCTCGTGACGTGGTTGCACGATCCATTATGGTCATGCGGATAATATGCCTATCTTCTCGGCTGCTAGTGATAGGTGGCCGTTGAGATCCCGCATGACGTTCTGTATTACTATCCTGAACTCATCGATTCCATATTCTGCTAACAGTCATTGGATCTCGACCGACGCGAGCAGCAACACTGAGATAAGATAAACCGCAATCCACGTACGCTACAATTCGACCTTTATCAAAGTCAGGAACGTGCTGGTACGCATTTCTCCTTCTTACACGAGGCATCACAACAACTTTTCACCAGGCAACAGCGTTCAAATGTAATTTGTGTATGAGGAACCGGTTGAACAATTTCCTCATTTAAACACAATGTAAGTGTCGCTTCTGGCGCCTGCTTTGTCTGAATGTGCTGAAAAGCTAATCATTTGCATATCACAGCACCTTCTTCTTTTCGTATAAATTTCACGTCTGTAGCAATTCGCCTTTTTGGTGTATCAATTTTAATGGCCAGTAGTGTGTATATATATATATATATATATATATATATATATATATAAATGCACTATCGTTTCTGAAATTATGCAATCTTCATATTTTTTACACGCAATTTAATTTCAAATTTAATATATATTTTTTTGTTTATAAAAAGTTTATATTATTTATATTTTTTTTTATGAAACTTATGTTTTCCTGCATTTTAAAACTGCAAATAAATATCAATATTGAATCCTGAGCATATAAAGTATATTAGTAAAGAGTTGTTTTATCTTAAATATTTTTTTCAAAAATTTTAAAGAATGCAAGAAAACTCATGGGAATTTTGTGAATTTCTATTTTAGATGCAATCTGAATAGAAATTCTAGCTGAAAGTACTGGGACATGCTATTCAATCCCGCTTCTTTTAGGCTAGAAAAATACGGAAAAGAGAGGTTTCTGGCACTCGTTGAATTTAAATGAAGTTTTCTCCAGAAAAAATCGTGTGTTTTATAGTGCATATTTTTACTCATAGTCTGTAAGCAATAAAAGATAAAATCAATCAAAAGATAACATTGGTTCATGTTTAAAGCAGTTATTTAAATATTTAAAGTATATTCGTTAGAAAAACTAATTGCGATAATTTTCAACAAAGACATCAAAACAACAGGAAATGCAAACAAGTGTATACTTATAAAATTGTATTCATTGCATGATATAAGAGTAAAGGTTTCATTTTTTTTCCTGAACATGAAGTGTGCAAAATATCTTACGATCAGTTATATTTAAAAGTTAATATAATTTTAAAGTTATTGTAAATAGTTATTGCGCTTTAAGCATTAAAATAGAAGGTTATTCTATTAATTAAATTTCAAACTGAACAATTTTTAACTTCAGGTACTTGCAGATATTTTCAAGGAAGCTTTACATACATTTGCAGATTCATTTAAAATATTAAATATACCAGTTCAAAATATTTTAATTGAATGTAGGGTGTTCTCTGTGACAATATATTTCAAAAATGAGTTTTTATTGTACATATAATTACTCATATTAAAATTAGTTGATATAGTTAAATATATTACACAGAACTGTATTATATTTAAACACAAAAAACTTTATATGAAATTAATTTAAATGTGTTTTTGTGGTATACATTTTTAAATAAATGTCAAAAATTTCTTAAAGTATTCTCATTTATTGCATTTCGTTAAATTTATATTATGCAGCTCAACAAGACAATAATAGCAAAAAAACATTTGATCAATTAAATATTGTTCTAATTAAAAATATTTAGTCTGTTAGAAAAACTACTATTAAATTATATTACATAATTTCTAATGAAATACATACAATAAATTCTATTATTTTTTCATAATTATTCTTCTAAAGGTATATTTATGATGATGTATATATTTTATGATGGATTATATAAATAAAAAATTAAGAGGGTTACTTACGTCATAACTGAATATATAGAAATATTAAACAATAGATTTAAATTTTGGGGTTGTATTACATTTAATTTATATATAAAGAAATTATAAAGTACTGTTTTTTTAAATAATTAATCGTAGCTCAAACTGCAACCATTGAAGTATTTGATAATAACCATCAAAGTATCATAATAACTTACAATTTTATGTTTTAAAATTTATTCTTTTAAATTACAGTTTTTGGAGCAAATATTTCCTAAAGTACTAAATTTCTTGTCTTATACATAAATGTAATTACCTTTTTGACAGTGCAATATCTACGGTACATAAGAAATACGCAAATTAATTTCGTTGTATAAAAATGAAAAATGTCATGATTCTTTTGTGTGTATCAGGACTAATGGAATGATGTATTAAGCGAAAGTACATTAAATAATTTATCTATTCTTTAATACCTATAGATTAAATACATTTTTTTGGTAAAAAAACATTGAAATTAATTTCTAACAAACAATAACCACTTAGATATTGTTATGAAAATATCAAAAAATTTGGAAATATTGGAAAGGTATCTTATTAAATTTTCTTCTAAAATTTTTGTTCGTGTGAAGATATTTAAAATTTTACTATAAAATGGTTCAGGTTTTTTTATACATTTAGTTCTTAGAGAGTCAAGATAATTTCAAAATGTATTGCACTATCATGGTGGCTTAGTGGTCAGAGCATCTGCTTACAGTCCGGAAGGGCTGAGCTCGATTCTCAATGCCGACAAAGACCTACCGAGTTCATGCGATATGCATTCTTATTAAATCCATGGAATCGAAAGTTCTGCGGTAAGTCGTTAAACAATTTCCATGAGTGTAATGGTTTGGAGAAAATTTCTTCCTCCCTCCAGATCAAAGCCAAAATTCCTGTAGTGGATCCTCTGGTGGCACCCTCTATTAGAGGAATCTTAGCACAAAGACGTACTTTCACCTTCATCCTGCTCTGATCAAAACAAAAGACGCACCCTTATGACTTAATTTCACATAACTGTCGGTAAGCGAGCTTGGCTTGTCCAAGTGTCATATATAACAAAAACAACTAAAACATTACTTCTACAATTTCTGAGTTTGATACATTAGAATTGTTCCATTTGTTATCAACGCTTTCTTTCTGAGCATCTCTGAAGTTACAGATTGCCTCGTTCAATAATCTAGAAAAAATTATAGGATGTAATTGAGTTTTAAAATGTAATTGTAAAACTAACATGTAATTGTATCTTAACATACAATAGAAATTACTAAAATATGTTTGTCAAGGTACGATCTCTTTAGTTATTTGATTACAAAATTGAATAATAGAATTTAAAAGATTAATACTCGAAAAATTTATTCAAGCATGTTATGTACGAGTGCTTTCAAAACATAATTATCTTTCTTTTGCAAATCTTTCATGAAGGAAATTTCTATAAGATTCTCATTTTTATTGTGAAATTTATGGAAAAGTTTTGTCTTGAGAATGAAATAGCATGCATTTTAGATAAAAAATTAAGAAAATATTTTCGAGGATAAAAAAAATGATCATATTACATTGAAAACAAAATTTATTCTCATAAAAATTAGTTAGAAAGTTAAATGTCATTTTCTATTGAAACACATATAGTCAGTGATTAGTTAACGAACGAATTTAATCTGTTACAAGACTATGATCACTATTTGAAGTGTTCATTAACCGATCATTGATTTACCATATATTTTTTTGTGAAATCAATTCATTCACTCTGGAGACCCTAAAAGTTAAACTGAAAAATAAACTGAATTTCCAACTTCTTCAACGAGTGAACGAAAGGGAAGAGGAAGTGCTCAAAAGGAAATCAGTTTAGATTTTGAATGAAATCATCTACTTTGGCTATAATATTTTATTGAAAAAATAATTAAGTATAGAAATTTGTGAAATTTAAGAGGCAATCAAAATAAATCAAGAGATTTGAAATGGTTTTTGGTACATGACACCCCTTCACGTCGTGTTCCGAGGACCAAGAAGTGTTCCTTAGAATTCGTTTCAGTTCGTTATCTGAATAAGTGTTCTTCATCCAAACACAAAAATCTTTTATAAAAATGTTCTTTATCAGATTTTTTCGCAGTCCGAACTATTCGGTAACCGATCACCTATTGAACTTAACTGAACCTTAGGTTGCAGAACCAAAAATATTTACAACGCAAGTATCTTAGAACACAAGTATCAAAAATATTTACAAGAATAGAAAATTTTGAAAATCTAGTAGTTTAAATGATTGATTCATAAAATTACTTCTAAACAATTTGTTTTCTTAAGTTATCTTATTGATATTTTTTAATTAAAAAATAAAAATAAAAATGTGTTTGAAAAGAGAATTTGTGAAAAGAGGAGTTTGCTAAGCTCGAATTTTTTTTACTTCTCTTAATTATTTTTGAAAGTTGCTATATTTTCTCTGAGAGTCATAGAAGAAAGTTTTAAAAATGAAATGACAATCATTTAAACTTGGAAGTTATTTGTCATTAAGATAGTTTGTAAAGGAATGGGAAAATAACAGATTTCAATAAGATTGTTTTTAACTGTTGAAACTTGCAACGAATATTTTTTCATAGTGAAGATGTATTTTGAATCTTAGGTGCATATAACAATATTAAAATTTTCATCTTCACTGAAGAGCTATCAAGAAATTAATTTTAAAAAAAAATTGAATGTTTTTTCAGTTTCTAATTGGAATTTTGGATATTTGATGTTTTCGATAATTTCTACTTTTTTAATTTCTTATTAAATGGTTTTAACGCATAAATTTTGGAATTGTGTTTAAATAAAATGTTATTAATTCCATTAATTATGAAATTGTTGTCAAAAATTGATCAAAATCAGAAACTTAGTATATGTATCTTCTTAAATTTCTTCTTATTCAAAATAAAAAATTTTTGAAATTTTCAAAACATTCATAAATAAAAAATGAAAAATTAATTATTCAAATATTGTATCTAGGAAAATTCAAATACACATCATTTGGTACTTTAATGTCGTAATTTTTGATATCATAACCATGAAAACAAATAATATCTCGTGAAAAAAGTCTAATTTCATTACTTCAATTAATTTTCCTTACTATTAAGAATTCAAACACTTCGGCCCTGTGTCAAATATCATAATCTTTTGTTTTTGTGGAAAAGTGGCACAAAGAAGTCAAGTTACAATTGAAATCATCTTTATTGCTCGAGTAAAGTATGCTTACACTTTTCTTGAAAAATATTAAAAGCTAAGATGAATCAAAAGGCAAGCCGAAACAGCATTAAACGTTTTAATTAGAAGAGCCTACCAAATGAAACACTTTGTTTTGAAGTGCATTATCTTATAATAATATTTGTTGCGAGGGAGCACGTTACATGCTTCAAAATCTTTGAACAGTGAGGCTCTGTTATTTTATTTGTTTGATTATGATTTTGCAAGGATTACAAAAGTTGTTGATTAAAGATACAATTAATGAATAAAGTTTTAATTCTTATCGAATAAAATTGAACTGTAATATCTATTTTAAATTTATTTACTTTATTGTTTTTTAGAAAAATGTATAATATA
The DNA here is from genome assembly GCA_030067965.1 of Latrodectus elegans. NCBI lineage: Eukaryota > Metazoa > Arthropoda > Arachnida > Araneae > Theridiidae > Latrodectus > Latrodectus elegans. The sequence goes on from CM057819.1 coordinate 115,234,161, forward strand.
TTCATGTAATATAATGATTAAGGGTCTTCATTTCCTCTCAGTAGAATTAGGTTAAAATACATTTCAGTTTTTTAGTTAATGTAACTATTGATAAATATTGTGTTTTTCGGATTTATAATTACAATCTAAAATTTATCCTGATCACGATAAATTTTAATTCGTGTTTACATAGTGTATCTAGAAAAGACTTGAAGCTGCGTATCGATAGAGGAGAGGTTACTCACTTCGAATCAGTAGGTCTTAGGTTAGAATCCTGGACGTTTATTTCTCTCTTTGTGCTTGTCTTTCTTTACACATTACTTTTCAGCGAACACGGCACACCTTTTGGGTGATCCATTATGTGAGAGATTGCATCACTTTGCCCATTACTAGGTTGAATAGGGCAAAGGGGAGTCGAGGATTAGAAAAAAAAGTTTTTTGTCTCGAAACATTATTTAATGATTGGTAGACAACGAAGACCTATTGTACGTGATAATAAATAAAATATATTGAAGCATGTAATATAGTGAAAATTGTAAGACAATAAAACTTCTTGAGTGCCTGGGTTTGATTCTTGAGGACTTACAAAAGACTCCTGCGATTCTTTTTGATTTTCTAAAAGGAAGTGGAACTCGCTTAGTATGCACTGCTGGAAAAATGTAGAAGGGCACTTATATTTAAAAAATTATGTTTTAAATTTTAGTGCAACGAATGTAGTAATTCTTATTTTGTAGTTTATTAAAATTATTTCTTTTTAGTTCTTGTGAAAGAGTTTTATTTACCACTAATTAAATATTATAAAGTAATACTTAGCGATTTTTGGTTTGTGAAAAAGTAGGACACCTTAAAAATATTCCCTTTTTGGAATCTGTAGAAGTTTAATATGTCGAAAATATTGTTCTTTTAAATAGTCTTTCTTTCAAAATATATATTTTGTAGAAAGAAATCCTTAATTTTTGTACAGCTAAAATGGCTAGGAGTAGGAAGCTTTAAAGTGAATCGCAAAAAGGCAAATTGTGGCATGTAAAAATGTGGACAAAAGTGTAAGAGAAATGGCTCAGCAACTATATATCAGTCCAACGCTGTTTCTATACTCATAAAAAAATCGAGTGGTTTTTTAACACTCGATGAACGATGGATATTTTCAACTCCAAAAAGTTTCAAAATGAATCCTTTTCTTCTTAACTGGGTAGAGAAGTTCTCTTTCACTCACTCTATTCTCTATTCAAGGCTCTATTCGGTTTAGATTCCTTAAAAATGGAGGAAATTAAAGCTTTTTCTAAAAATGATCTATTTGAATTAATATATATATATATATATATATATATATATATATATATACACATACATACATACAAACATTATATATATATATATATATACACATACATACATACATACATATATATATATATATATATATACACACACACACATATATATATATGTGTGTGTGTGTGTGTGTGCGTATAATTGGACGCCCAGAAGGAGCGCGCAGACATATTACGGTAATTCTTTATTCCTTATATTAATTGAATGACAAAGTCAATTCTACATAATTTTTTTCCTCCATGATATAAGTTTTCGTTTTTGAAAGTGTGAATAATATTTGAAATTACTGATTTATTGATAATAATTAAAAATATCAAAATGAATTTGGAAATTTTATTTTTCAAATACTTATTTCTATCAAAATTTAATTTACCATAAATTTAATAGTAAATTATAAGGAATGACTTTTTGAATTCTTCTACTTTCGAAACTGCGGGAATATGATTATTAAATTTCTCGTTGTTTTAAATATCCAATGTATATCATAGAAATATTATTTAATAAAGTTTATTGTACAAAATTTTTGATTTGATTATTACTAAATTAAAGCATTCGTTGATAAAATGAAAACAAAATTGTATGTATAAAAATGTACTGTTAATTTGTATATTTTAGAATTTTCAACTAAAAATTTTATCAATGAAAATATAATTTAAATTCTTATTTTATGGTTGCCATTGTCATCAGCGAAGAAAAAAAACAAAATTAGGAAAAGCAATTCTGAAACATGGAGTTCTTTTGAAAATGATAAATGCAATGTAAGGAAGAAATGGCTGATCAGGTATATTCTGTATAATATGTAATCAAAATAAGTACTATGGAGACGGAGAAAATGTTAACTGTTGTTATTGCAACAAGTATTAATTTCATTTTGCATGAAATTTACTTAAAAGTTTGAAGTAAAATTCAATGTTTAATGTAAGAACGTGGTAACTAAATTGACTCGAAAATTCCAATCAAACTTTTCAGTAAAAATCTCTTATTAAAGTTTTTGATTTTTAAAGTTTATTTTAAAATAATGAAAGGTAATTATTTATTAAATTATTAGGTAATTAGCTGAAGAAATTTTAATAATGTTTTTAAATCTATTTTGAAATAATTTTTTTTGTTTTTACTACTAAAACCAAATTTTAATTAACTTTATAATAAATTTATAATTCACTTAATATTTTCTATTTTATTAAATTAAAAAAAAATAATTGCTTAAAAAACAAATAATTTAATTGCTTAAAAAACAAATATCCAGTATTTATAATTCATTTGACCAAAACTAATTTTTACATGTATAATATTATTGAATAAACATATATGTGTATATGTATGCAATTTTTACTTTCAGATAAAATGATTACAATTTGAAATGCCTAATGAAATTCCTTAAGAAAAAATATTTGAACTTGTGAAGAAAATGTTTAGTATAAAATAGCATTTTGTGATGAAAAATAGACCATTTATTGTTCTATTCTATAACAGAATTTATTTCTCCAAGTATCCAAAATATGCTACTTTCAATGAAACATTGGTAGTATTAAAACTGTATATTTTTTACATATTTGAAAATGAATTTTAAAATATTCATGAAAGTACTAATCCTTTACATAAACATTATTTTCTAACAATGAAACAATGACTTAAGCTGTGCAGGCATTTCCAAGTTTTTTTATTGCATGTGAATAACATGTTTTAATTATTTTAATGTCGAACAATATAGTTGAAATTTTACAGAGAAAGGATTTTTTTTTATATAAAAATGGAAGAAAAATCTCATTGTGATTTTGATATTTGTTTAATGATTGCATGATCCAAAATTAAGTAATTAAAATCTATATTTTACAAAATATGCAGTATTGTTTATGTCTTTTATTATATTGTAGCTTTGTGTTTTGTATTTTTAAAAATCCTTTCATTTGAAATGTATTTGAATATTAGTATATTTGATCAAATACAAAGTTTGAAAAATTTTTGTTTTAATTTATATACATATATAAATATATATATATATATATATATATATATTATATATATATATATATATATATATATATATATATATATATATATATATATATATATATATATATATATATATATATATATATATATATATATATATATATATAAATATATATATATATATATATATATATATATATATATATATATATATATATATATATATATATTTATATATATATATATATATATATATATATATATATATATATATATATATATATATATATATATATATATATATATATATATATATATATATATATATATATATATATATATATATATATATATATATATATATATATATATATATATATATATATATATATATATATATATATATATATATATATATATATATATATATATATATATATATATATATATATATATATATATATATATATATATAATTTTACCAGTTTTTCAGCTCTATTTGATTGATTCAAAAATTATTTAAAATAAAAATAAATTTATCTATGCATGTATATAATTTTATTTTATGTTTAACAATCCATTTTGAAAATTATGATGGTGGCTATATCTATTTCATAACAAAGAAAAATCCAAAATTATTTTGTATTTGTTTCAGTGTATATCAATAATTTATCCCAATCTTATAAGAAAATTTTAAAAATATACGATAATCTTTAATTTACAACTTCAGTTACTAAGCTTTAATTAATAACGAGAATACCTTTTTTCAAAAACACTTGCTTTAATTTACAAAAATTTTTTTTATTATAATTTAATATGAATGATTATTCTCTTTATTACAGATAGATTTTTAACTTGATATCCAGAGGCTGACTGTTTTCTTAGTAAATATCTTGCATTGTATGCTCCTAGAATATTATCATATATTTCAAAACTTGTCCTACAATATGAGATAAATATTTGAGAATTCAGGATGATAGTATTTTTAGGCTGAGAATAATTTTAATACAGTATATACTTATGCAGATATCTGATTTCTTGCAGCTTTATTTTTTTGAAATATTCTTCACATGTAATTTTGTTATTAAACTTTATATAGTCGTTAAAGAGAGAATTCAAATATTATAGAAATTTTAGTTATTATGTAATTTTTTTCGGATTAGGTGAAGAGGTGTTTAGAAGAAGAACAAAGCTATGAACTTTGCTGTGGTCATAACAAGACCTGAATATGAAACATTTTTATCTGTGGATTGTGGATTCATTGATGTCGGATATGGAAGATCAATACCTTCTTACTATAATCAATCTTTCTATATATATATATATATATATATATATATATATATATATATATATATATACATACATACATCATACATATATATATACATACATATATATATATACATATATATATATACATATATATATATACATACATATATATATATATACATATATATATATATACATACATATATATATACATCTATATGTATATATAATATGTACATATATATATATATACATATATATATATATACATACATATATATATACATCTATATATATATATATACATACATATATATATATATATATATATTCTTCTTTTAATAGCATTCTTATTTTGTTTTATTAAACTGTCAATTAAAAAAATTAAGCTCCAATATTAATTTGACGTCATAAACTTAAAAATTTCTATAAACATATTTTTATTTAATTTTTTTCTGTATTAAAAAAATTGAATAAATGTTTTTTGTATAACAATGCATTTTATTTTTAATTTCATTCATAGTTTCATTGATATCTAAATATTTAAACAATGTGTAATAATCTGTAAATATGTCTTTATCCTCCTGTAACTCCAAAAATGCATATTGTCAATATTCAAAAATAAATATTTAATTGTATAAAATATTTATGTGTTTTTTAAATTGTGTGGAATTTGTTGTACTAATAATGTTTGTAAAAGTTAATTTTTTGTACTTAATTGGCCCATAGTGAAGTAAACTGAAAAATATGTATTGTGACTATTTTTTTGCGAGTGTAAAACTAAATAGATATAAATAATGTAACACACACACACGACTGAACAATTTGCTCGGTAATGAATGTAATTTAAAAACCATTATACTTATCCAAATCAATTAAAATGCCATATTCAATTATACTGTTAATTTATTGAATATAGAAATTGTATCTTTATATAGTCAATGTCAAAAAAAAAAAAAAAAAAAAAAAAAAAAAAGAATCAGCAATACTTTTATAAAAGATTGAAATTCACTCTTTTTCCATCTAGTTTATCCTTTAGACGATATGTTATTACTCCTCTTAAAAAGAGTGGTTTACCGACATCTTTTAAAAGAGTGAATTTCTATCTTAAAGATTGGTTGAGTTTTGTGACAATAAAAGAGTGAAACGTCACAACTTCTGAGTAAAATCCACTCGATTTTTTAAGAGTGTTATTTCTTCATAAATCTGAAGAATCAGGAAAAAGCAAAGATTTGCAGACCTAAAAATTGACACTACGTAATCAAAGAAATATCTTTGAAGAACTTAAAAGAAACGAGTGGAAGTATTGAGAAAGGACAAGGCCCCCATCTGGAATCACACGTGTAACCAGAAGAACACTTTATATCCATATAAAAAGATCGGATACATTTTATATTCAAGAAAAGAAAGCACCATATTAAATGGAACGAATAGCACATCGAACGCAGCCTAGAGTGTCTTGGAACTCCGAATGGACTTCATTTATTTTTTCTGATGAAACAAAATTAAATTTAGATGAGCCAGATGGTTGTCAATATTATTGGTATTGTCTGTGTATATAAGAATGAACACATCTTTCCAGATACAGGTATAAGGAGACAGTTTAATAATTTGTATTTGTAATGGCGTTTTTAGAAATACCAAACTAGTGTTTCTGGATGAAAGACACAAGCAGATTAGATTCAAATTTTAAATTCTTAAATTTTTCCCCATGGAGCGGAGCTAGGCGGAGAAAATAGGATATTTCAGTAATATGGAGCATCAATTCACATAACCAATGGCGTTAAAAATTACTTTGAAACACATAATGTTCGAATTTTATGATAGTTTGTTAAAAATCAAGTTCAATATTTTAATTATCAACAGTTGGATTATTCCTTTGTAGATAACGGTCAAGTCAAATGTAAATGATAGTACTAAAATTTTCCAAAATTCTCTTTAAATACATGTTTTATTTTAAGTACGTAAGAAATATAATGGGTACCTTTGCTGTGTCAAGAAAATGAAACATTTTCTGAATGACCGTAAAATATTTATTTGGTTTTTTAAAACCATTTTTATGCAAAGATCGAGACAACACGCGAGTTTATTGAGTTTAACTTCGAAGCAGAATCACCCAGTATCTTAATATAAAGTGTATATTTGAGTAAAATGTTTGGAATTCAAGCCTTTTTGAACGGAAATTGTTCCCAAATTTAACGACTAGATGAAATTTACTAAAGCAACTAAAAGAGCCAAATGCCATAAAGTTCATATTTACAAAATAAAAGCATTCAGACCTCATCATTTCATTGGTTGTTAACTTTATTGTCGAAATCGAAAGATGGCAAAAAATAATGGAAAAATATTTTGAATTATCTGAAGACAGAAAGAAAAACTTTTGTGTGAGATTGTAAAATGGATATTTACTTTATGAATAGCATTTTTACTGAGTTATAGATAAAATACTATTTGAGTAGTAATATTCTTTAGAACTTCCAGAAAATGTTTTTACTTTGTTTGCTTAAATAAAAATCATTCTAAGTGCATAACAATTTATATTTTACCATATTTTATCTGAATTATAGAATAAAATTTAAACTGATTAGTCCCAGTTTAATGATCTCTAAATGGAAAGGCAAAGATGGAAAAAAATGGCTTTGCTTTAAAGTTGTGTATATTGTTCACAGAACAATATTTCATATGTGATCTGTGAGCTGCAATAGCGATTCCTTAGAAAGAAAAACAATAATATATATTTTTTAATAAATATTGGAAAAATTATCATCAAAATATTTGTTTTGCTAAATTTATGAAATTTACTCTAATACTTTCACATAATATTTGCATCATATAAATTTTGATACACAATGCTGCAATAAAATAATTTTTTAAAAATTCTTTTTCACAAAATTATTTTTAAATATTTTTTATACTTTCTTCATTTCCTTAACTTCGAAATAAGATTTCTTCTCTGGTAGAGATAATTTATTTTTAAGCGTTTAATTATAATATGCTTTGCGAATATTTTTATGAATTACTAAAATTTATTTAAATACATGCTAAAATTTTATTCCAGATATAGAAAAATATTTGTTTTTTAAACAAAAACAAGTTGTATTCTTATATTTGATTTAGAATTTAAATATACTTTACAATGAAAAAATATTTAATTGAGTTTGTCACCAATTAACATTTATTTCAATTATGAAGTAAATAATTGGATGAGAGAAAGAGAGAGAAATTGGTGGAGTTCTACTTTTCATTTGACAGTTTGAAGGGAAAATATCAATAAAAGTTTCTCGAATTATTCATTGCATATTAAAACATAAAATTCTTTTATGACATATGATTATTAAATGTAATTTTTCTCTAGGCTAAGAATATAATTACTTTTGTGGTAAATCATGAAGGAATTTGTTTTTATAAAAATCATGATTTATAATTTTATTATTTGAATTATTTGTCAACTAGATATTCAATATACATCTTTTTTAAACTACACTCTTCAAAAAATGGAGTGGTTTTCACCACTCGATAAGCGATGGATATTTTGAACTCCAAAAAGTTTCAAAATGAATCCCTTTGTACTTAACTGGGTAGAGAAGTTCTCTTTCAATCCCTCATTCTCGATTCAAGGCAATTTCACTCTCTTTTTGATATGTTTATGGCACAAAGCAAAAGTGATGTGCTCTGATTGGATTAAACCATCACGTGGCTCTATGCTTTCGGTATAGTTTCGTTAAAAATGGAGGAAATTAAAAGTTTCATTTTGTAAAAGCGATCTATTTGAATATATATATATATATATATATATATATATATATATATATATATATATATTTGTATAACTGGACAAGGAGGAGCACAGACACATTACGGTAAATCTTTATTTATCTTTATTTCTTATATTAATTGTGAATGACTAAATCAATTCTTCATATTTTTTTCCACCATGATATAAGCTTTCGTTTTCGAAAGTATGAATGAATGAATTCTATTGAATTCATATTCATGTAATATTTATAATATTTGAAATTACTGATTAATTGATAATGTTTAATAATATAAAATTGTGTTTGAAAATTTTATTTTTTATTTCAAATACCTTTTTCTACCAAAATGTAATTTATTTTAAATTTAATGATAAATTATAATGAATGCATTTTTGAATTCTTTTACTTTCGAAACTGCGTGTATATGATTATAAATTTTCTTGTTGATTTGAATATCCAATGTCTTTTATAGAAATATTATTTAGTATAGTTTGTTGTACTGAATTGAGAGTGTGATTAATATTAAATGCAAAATTTTACCAGTGATTTAGAATAAATTTTTTCAAAAATAAATTTCGAAGATTTTTAATGTAAATGCTAATACAATATGAAGCAAATATTAATGTACAGAATATTACTTGACAGTATGTATTGTACTTATTAAAATTTGACTAACAATATGTATTTTATTTATTAAAATTTCAGTGACAATTTTTTATTTGATTGTTACAAAGTAAAAGTATTCGTTGATAAAACGAAAGCAAAATTGTGTGTATCAAAATATACTGTTAATTTGTATAGTTTAGAATTTCCAACTAAAAATTTTATCAATGAAAATATAATTTATATTCGTATTTTATGGTTGTCATTGTCATCAGCAAAGAAAAAAATATAAAACAAAATTAGCAAAAGCAAATCTGAAACATGGAGTTCTTTCGAAAACGATGAAATGCAATGTAAGGAAGAAATGGCTGATTAGTTATATTTTGTATAATATGTAATCAGAATAAATTTTATGGAGACTGAGAAAATGTTAACTACTGTTATTGCAACAAGTATTAATTTCATTTTGCTTGTAGAATTTACTTAAAAGTTTGAAGCAAAATTCTATGGTTAATGTAAGAACGTGATATCTTAATTAATTAACATGAAAATTCCAATAAATATTATCAGTTAAAATCTCTTATCAATGTTTTTGATTTTTAAAGATTATTTTAAAATAATGAAAGGTAATTATTTATTTAATTATTAGGTATTAAGCTAAAGAAATTTTAATAATGTTTTTAAATCTATATTGAATTAAAGTTTTTTTTTTTGTTTTTACTGCTAAAACCAACTTCTAATTAACTTTATAATAAATTTATAATTAACTTAAAATTTTCTTTTTTTTAAAATAAAAAAATTTAATTTGAATGTAATTGCTTAAAAAATAAAATCCAGTATTTATAATTCATTTTACCGTAACTAGTTTTTACATGTATAATATTATTGAGTAAACACATATGTGTATATGTATGAATTTTTCCCATTAATATAAAATGATTACAATTTGAAATGGCGTATGAAATTCCTTAAGAAAAGATATTTGTACTTGTGAAGAAAATATTTAGTATAAAATAGTATTTTGTGATGAAAAATAGACCATTTATTGTTTTATTCTATAACAGAATTTATTTCTCTAAGTATCCAAAATATGCTGTTTTCAATGAAACATTGGTAATATAAAGCCTGTAAAATTTTACATATTTGAAAATGAATTTTAAATTATTCTAGAAAGTACTAAAACTTTACATAAACATTATTTTCTAACAAAGAAACAATGACTTAAGCACACAAAAATGTACAATTCTTAACATTATTTGTATATCTGGATTTTTAATGGTAGAGCATGAAACACGCTGTGCAGGCATTTCCAAGTTTTTTTATTGCATGTGAATAAGATGTTTTAATTATTTTAATGCCAAACAATTTAGTTGAAATTTTACAGAGGAAGGATTTTTTTATATGAAATGGAAGAAAAATCTCATTGTTTTTTTGATATTTGTTTAATGATTGCATGATCCAAAAGTAAGTAATTAAAATGTATATTTTACAAAATATGCAGTATAATTATATCTTTTATTATATTGTAGCTTTGTATTTTTAAAAATAATTTTATTTAAAATGTGTTTGAATATTAGTATATGTGATACAAAAGCAAAGTTTAAAAAAATTTTGGTGTAATTAAAAAAAAAATCATTTATATAATTTTACTTGTTTTTCAGTTCTATTTGATTGTTTCAAAAATGATTTAACATTAAAAATAAATTTATGTATGTATGTATATAATTTTATTTGATGTTTAACAATCCATTTTGTAAATTATGATGGTGGCTATATCTATTTGATAACAAAGAAAAAATCCAAAATTATTTTGTATTGGTTTCATTGTATATCAATAATTTATCACATTCTTATAAAAAATTTTAAAACTACTAGATAACCATTAATTGACAACTTCTGTTACTAAGCTTTAATTAATGATGAGAATACCTTTTTTCACAAACACTTGCTTTAAATTTCAAAAAAAAAATTATTATAATTTAATATGAATGATTATTCTCTTTATTACAGATAGATTTTTAACTTGATATCTAGAGGCTGACTGTTTTCTCTGTAAATTATCTTGCATTCTATGCTCCTAGAATATTATCATATATTCCAAAACTTGTCTTAGAATATGCAATAAATATTTTGAGAATTAAGGATGATAGTACTTTTAGGATGAGAATAATTTTAATACAGTATATAATTATGCAGATATCTGACTTCTTGCAGCTTTATTTTTTTGAAATATTGTTCACATGTAATTTTGTTATTAAACTTTATATAGTCGTTAAAGAGAGAATTCAAATATTATAGAAATTTTAGCTATTATGTAATGTTTTTCGGATTAGGTGAAGAGGTGTTTAGAAGAAGAACATAGCTATAAACTTTGTTGTGGTCATAAGCAAGACCTGAATATGAAACATTTTTATCTGTGGATTGTGGATTCATTGATGTCGGATATGGAAGATCAATACCTTCTTATTATAATCGATCAAGATCTAAATTTTGGAGGATACATGTATTCAAATTCATATTATTCTTTTATTCTTATTTTAATAGCATTCTTATTTTGTTTTATTAAACTGTCAATTAAACAAAATTAAGCTCCAATATTAATTTGACGTCATAAACTTAAGAATTTCTGTTGACATATTTTTATTTAATTTTTTTCTGTATTAAAAATTGAATAAATGTTTTTTGTATTACATAGCATTTTATTTTTAATTTCATTCATAGTTTCATTAAATCTAAATATTTAAACAATATGAAATAATGTGTAAATATGTCTTTATCCTCTCTAACTTCAAAAAGCATATTATCAATATTCAAAAATAAATATTTACTTGTATAAACTATTTATGTGTTTTTTAAATTGTGTAGAATTTGTTGTACTAATAATGTTTGTAAAAGTTAATTTTTTGTACTTAATTGGCCCATAGTAAAGTAAACTGAAAAATATGTAGTGTGACTATTTTTTTGAGAGTGTAAAACTAAATAGATATAAATAATGTAACACACACACATGACTGAACAATTTGCTCGGTAATGAATGTAATTTAAAAGCCACTATAATTATCCAAATCAATTAAAGTGCCATATTCAATTGTACTGTTAAATTATTGAATATAGAAATCGTATCTATTGTAATTGTCAAAAAAAATTATATTTCTTAAAATAAAAAATTCACAACCTAATATCTGCACTAAATGGTCAACATAAAAAAAATTAGCAATACTTTTATAAAAGATTGAAATTCACTCTTTTTCTATCTAATTTACCCTTTAGACGATTTGTTGCTACTACTCTTAAAAAGAATGGTTTACCCACATCTTTCAAAAGAGTGAATTTCTATCTTAAAGATTAGTTCAGTTTTGTGACAATGAAAGAGTGAAATTTCACTCCTTCTGAGTAAAATCCACTCGATTTTTTTAAGAGTGTAGAAAAGTAAATCCAATCAAAATGTAATAAAAAAGGAAGTTTATTAATTTTGAAATTTAAAAATATAAAAAAGCATAATTTTAATAATAAATGAACATCTATGTTTTCTTAAAATTAATCTGTTCAAGCCTCATTATTAACAACTTCCGCAATTAATATGAGAAGATGAACTACATTCGTGCATATTATTAAAAGAAAATAATTTTGAAACTGATAACTGCAAGCTTTTAAATGCCAAGGGCATATCTACTGAAATGAAACTGCGTCACAAAAATATTTTAGGAATTTTATTGGGATCCTTATTATTCATTTTAGATCTATTCTCTAGAAGCTTTGTTAAACGTAAATGGGTGTTTTAACCATCGGGACTGCAATATTTCCTTACACATGAATATTGTCGAGATTATCTGGAATTTCTCTCACAATTCTAAAGTAGTATTTTATTCAATATTTTCTTGAATAAAAAGATCAAACTTCAAAGCAACTTTCGTTTTTCAATTTCATTAAAATTATATTTATTTTAAATTTATTACATAAAATATAGTGTTTATCGGCAAATTTTAATGGAAAAATTTCTCATGACCATCTATAAATATTATTATAAATTTAATTAAATATTATTGCAACATAAATTATGTGATTTCACCTTTTTAAATAAATTTTATACTACTTACACTTCACATTAATATATATATATATATATATATTTCGAGTAAATAATAACCCTTAAAATTTTTATTTTGATTAATTTGTAAATCTCAGATGAATAAATTTTCTTGTTATCAATAAAATACCCTATGGGTTGAAATTTTATTGACTAAAATGCACTATGGATTTCCTTGTTTGGTTCTCACAATACTCGTAAGCAAAATAATTATGTATGCAACATTGATGAAATATTTAATGTATAATTGTTTTTAATTTTATAGAAAATGACGAGGTTTCAAAGCGAAGCTGATAACATAATACCAAACGGAATTTAAAATTCTGTAATACATTGAATATTCTATGTAACATACTTAAAGATATTTTTCGACGAAAAGCTGAACATTGGAAACGCATTTTAATTAAAATCGGCATGCGACATTTATTTTCAAACATATTATAAAGAAGTCTATAAATGAATGGGTAACATATTTTTTCAAGGGTAAAATCGTTAGAACAAAGAATCTATTATATGCAGTATTTATTTTTTCATTTTAAAAGAAATTATCATCATGAATGAAATCTTTAATTAAGAAAATTTGAAAACTATATTTGTTTTTCTTTTGTTATTTTCCATGATAAAATTTCAGAAATTTTATATGTTGGTTATCTTGCATTTGAAATATTATTTATCGCTAAGCAAAGTGTTTTCAAAGAAACTAAAATTGAAATAAAATTAACTTTCAAGAATTTATATTTCCATCCTAACTGAATATTCAAATAAATATATCTGTTTTAAATTCATTAGTACAATTTTTTATGTTACTGTCTCTATAATAAATCTCGATATACTATTCTATAATTAATATTAGGGTATATTCCTTATATAATATTGTTATGATTGTTATTTACAATGGCCATGACAAATCCAATGGCCGTGACCAAGCCATGACAAAAATGGGCCATAAAATCTCCTTAGAATAAATTTCCCCGTGGTATAATATTTTTTTTAGAAATTTTTCGGTACAGATTATTTGCCAAATATAATTACTCAAATAAATTTCCTTGTTAATAAAAAGTAACACTATTTTATTCGTAACAACTGAAAATTATTAAATTTCATTCCTCTGACCTTAAGTTTAATAAGATCAATCTAAAAAGATTATGAGAGAATAAAACTTCTACCGTGAGCGAAGGATTTGAAGACAGACATTTGCTATGTTGAATTTGCATAAATTTATGAAGTAAAATTCAAAAGTTATTAATTACTGTATTTTTTTCACTTACTGGCGCACTTCCTTAATCCTACTGTCTCATGGTACAATCTCAAAATGATTGTACTATTATGTTTACAGAATCTCTTTGAAGCTAAAAGAACTAAATATTTGTACAAAATTTCAATTTGAATGTATATATAAAATTAGTATAGAATTTATATGTAAAATTCAAAAGTATTTTCTTTAAAAATAAAATAAATGTGACAGTTTGCATCAAAAATGAATAAATGTAATTAATGAAAATGCCAATTTCCATAAACAAATATGGTATTTTAAAGCAAGGATTATAAGAAAGAAAGTATAATGAAAGAATAATTCATTATAAAACACAATATTAAAAATTGATAATAAATAATAAGCCAAATATTTTCATAGAAGGAAAATATTTATAGATGAAACTAATTCAATCATAAAACAAAATGTTTTAATAAAAAGCTGTATCCGGAGTAAAACCAGAATATTTTTGTGGAATTTCAGGAACTTAAATGTTTTCGAAACATTCATATCGTGGTTAAAAATCTTATATATTTTAGTTTTAATAGCTAATAGGGAAATAATTGTATCAGACTCACCTGTAAATCTATCCTCATAATTAAAATTTTTGGAACCATGCAGGCAGAATTAGTATGGTACAAACACGAGAATTTCTTCTAGAGCAGTGAACGTTCTCATTGGTGGGAGAGACATTCCCTGAAGTTTCATTTAAAAGGATGTTTTGAAGTATAAGGGATATCTTACTTTACAAGATTCGAGCAACAAATGCTATGTACAGATTAACCAATTCATGGTTCAGCGTATGGTAAATTCATGCCACTGTTTTTTATTTCTCCTTAAGTATTGAAAAACAAATAATAATCACTATCTTTCAGATTTTGCAAGTTTATTAGTTGAGTCTATCAGAGGTTATCGCTTGTTAAAGGAATCATTATTACTTTGAATGTTTTATTAATTTAGTAGGCGACGAATTCTCTTGCTTCTTCCCTGCTTTTCTATATAGAATTTTCATATCATTTGACTGTCCCAAATGAAATTCTAAAAAAATTATTTCAAAATTTGAATTTGAAAAAAAATAAGGATTTCTGTCGAGCAATTGAGAATCTATTTTAAATATCAATAGATTAATACGTTTGATAGTTTTTCAGTAAATAAATTAAATCAATTCATTACTATTAACTACTTGTTTTTATAACTGTATTCTCTTTTCTTTTAAAATAAGATAATGACGGCTAAATTGAAGAATTCTATAAATTAAGGATATGTGGTACATTCACTCACAAAAAATTCGTCGCTTACAGGTTGTTTGTTTCTAAAATGCTTTGTTTCAAAATATAGTATGTTAATTATAAAATCAATTATCAAAAATTTCAATTCAATGATCTTTTTCTGCTTTTACAAAATAAATACATTACAATTTAATTTAACAAAATGAAGCAATTTCAATATAAGGTTATGATTGAAAGCACTTTTTGGGAGGTTATATGTATACATGTGCAGTGTTTCCTCCCCACTTCGGGCTTCCTGTTTAGTGGCTTCAGTGCTTCGCGGGTTTTTCCAAAGTAATCATCGAAAAAGAAAAATTTCTTGCTATATAGATTTATGTTTCACTTTATCACTATTCTCCTATTTCTATGTATACATTTTATATATTTAATTATTATGGCGTATGGAAATAATATATTCGCTCCTGGCAAAAATACATTAGATAATTCTGCTGCCTGTGTCTGGTACAATTTCTATAATGAGTATAGAGTTGAATCGATATACAACGACTCTTGTAGTATAGTAAGTAAACAATATTTTGATGTTAATAAGGATTTGTGATTTTGATAATAATAATTTAATTTATTCAACGAAATTTATTTTCAAAACCTGTAATTCCAAACAACAGCTAAGACTTCCCCAAATTCAATGCATTACTAATTAATAATTCCTGTAGTTTGAAGGAAGCTTGTAGGTCTTACAATATTATATGTATGATTAAATGCAAAATTTGCAAACTTAAAAAAATTGGAAAAACATCTAATTATAATTTACGTATAAACCTACACAGATTTAATTTAAAAAAAATAATAATAATAAAAGCTTTAATACTCATTTTGAACATTTTTAAAAAAAATAGTTTCGATAGTATTATTATCACCCTTTTAGATATTTAAACCGATAATAATCTACGTCTAATTAAAGAAAATCAATTTTATTATTTATCATAAAACTCTAGTACATTTTGAACTTATTGAAAAATTTAATAATTCCAAAATTAATTACGAGAAATTTAAATCCCTTATTTACTTTAGACCTAATGATAAGAAAACTAAACGATATGAAAGAAATGGTAGAAAAATTAACAAAAAATCGAAAATTTACAGTAAATAGTTTTAACCATTGGAATTCCAAACAACTTGAAGTTTTGAATTTAAAAATCAATTTGTAAACCCTTATAATTATTCTTTTTGTCGACATTTTATTAGGAGCTTAAGTAAAAACTAATGTGTGTGTGTATTTCTTTCAGATTATTTAGGTAACTTTAATTTTAGTAAAATAAACATTTTAAGAATTTAAATTTTTTGAAATTTTTAAATATAAACTAAATAAACTATATCTAAATTCTAATAAAGATATTAAAACAGAGTATTTTGTAATTTCATTTAAACAATCGTTATATGATAAATATAAGTTCTCGAATATTGTTAAAGAGCTTAAGCATATCTTTCCTTTAAATAAAAAAAAATTAAATTTAACTATGATTTACCTTTTGACAGATATATTTTTCATTACAATAAATTTTGTTGTAAGTTATGTATTGATAAAGAAAAGCCGATTGTTTCTGTAATGACACTATACATACAATACATTTGTAAGTTCTACTTTTAGACGTATAATTAACAGAAACACCGATGTATTGAACTAAGAAATATTTTTAATAAATATGGCAAATTTAGGCTAGTAAAGTCTTATAACTATAAATAGATTCTTAGTTTTTTCTCAATGATGATGACAAATTTATTTTTAAGACTTCTAACACTTATTCAATTCAAAAGAATTTTTTCTCACAGTGGAAAAGGGACTTTTAAAATAGATTAAAAAAATATAATGCATTTAAAGAAACTAATAAAAAGTATCTTAAAATATCCATAAAAGCACTTCAAAAACTTTTCATAATTACTCCTGTAGATAAAGCAAAATATAATTTTTTGCCTTTTTGTGTAAAAGAAATTTTATTATCAACTATTGAATGAAGAGATACCTCATTCAAAAACCTTTCAAAACAAATTTCTTGCCTTTTCTAAAATATTTAATGATAAATATATAAATTTTAATATTCCTTTTATTATAATATATCCTAAATTCCATAAAAATCCAGTTAAATTTTGATTTATTACATATGCATGTAACATATATGAGATAAATTTGGAAATTTATTTTTTTATTATTTAAATATTATTTTGAATAATATCATTAATTCTGAAAACAAATGGGTAATTAAAAATAATAAGCCAATTATTGAATTTGTTTCTTCTCATAAAATTAACTTTTTACAAAATTAAACTCTTATGACTTCAAAAAGTTGCATTCACCAGCATTCCAAATGATAAACTTTATGATGTCACTTTTATGATTTAATTTTTAGCATTGATTTATATTTCTGAAAATATCTCTGTACATTTTGCATTTAAAATAGTTAATATTGTTTATGGAGAAAGAATTTATTTAGAAGTCAACATTATCCCTCAAGGTTCAAAATTCTCAAGCTTGTTGGCAAATTAATTTTTTTAAGTATTATGAAAATTTTTTATTATTCAGATATTTCGCATATAATATATTGATGACTTCATAATTTTCAAGTTTTTAGAATTTAACAAAATCTACAGAACAATCTATCAGTAGAGTAAAAATTAATTAAAGCAAATAGAGATAATTTACAAACTGAATTTTTAGATATTTTTATTACAGTAAAAATAACTACATATTCACTGATATTTATGATAAAAACAATGAATTCAATTTCAAAATAAAGAAGCTAATTTCTTGAAACTCAAATATTTCAATTAATATTTATAAAAATATTATTTTCAATCAACTTAATAGAACTTATAATGTATTTAATAATTTCAACAATAACAATAAACAAATAAAAAGAATAAAAATATTTTAATAATAATAATAATAACCCAACTTTATTAAATATTATTTAGACAGTAGAACACTGCTTATAAGAGTGAAGTAAGGCGTAGTTATAAACTACGTAAAGGTCACTCAAACCTTGAAGGTCTTATAAGAAGCTTGAATTTTCAATAGTGTTTTTACACTAAGTTTTTAAATTTATGCTTTTATACGTTTGGTTTTCTCTATTGATTGGCAGTTTTTGAGGGTTTGGAATTTAATTTGCATTTAATTACTATAAATTTATAAATGTATTTTGGCAACTTTGGATTTAATATTATATGTTGGTTTATATTTCAGCTTGACATTTATTTTTTCTATTTCGACTTGATATTCTGGTTTGACATTATTAATGACGCTTTGGACTTGATATTATTAGTTATTGGCACTATTAAGACTACAGTCTGGAACCAATTTAAAAAAGCCATACTTTGTGCCAATATAGTTAACACCCGCTGAAGAAGCTGGCCATGTTGGTACTTCATTCTATTATCCTTTTATTTCATATTTCTTTTGAAGTTTAAACTATCTATTGAACACATGTTCCATCTGATTTCACTTCGTAATATACAAATATGTGTGTGTATGCGTATATTGTGAATAATGAAAAATAATGTGTTAGGCTTAACTTACATAATGCCACTCTATTTTATATTTATTATAAATTTTCTGTAGAAATAAAACTTTATATAATTGAATATTGAACTGCAAAGCACTCCATTTAAAAGAAAAAAAAAACTGCCTAAAACATAATAATACAAATAAATGTCTTGTAATTCAATTTTTCTTGGAAATAACTCTTTCACAAAGCAATAAATTGGAGTTTTCTTTGACGGAAAACAATTTTCAGCTTTTCAACAATCTCGCTTTCAAAATAAAAATAAATTTTGATGGAGATAACTACATTTATATAAAAAATTTAGTACTTTGTTTTTATTTTTTCGCTATCTTGAAAAAGTACCAGCAATCTTATTAAAAGTTTGTTTATAATTTCATACTTCATTAGAGTTTAAAAATATCATTCAATTGTTATTTTGCAAAAGTGTTGATTTTTTTAAAACATAAAATTTTAATATTCGGAAACTTTAAAATGCTTTCTTTAAAATTGTAAGAAATCTTATTTTTTACAGGGATGATTAGGTAAGTAAAGAAATTATTAATATTGTTGAGAGAGTCACTCCTTTTTAAAAAATATTTCAAATGCTTTTTTAAAGAATGAGTTTGCAGACATATTTAATAAATTATTACATAGTTAATGAATAATATCCAAATAAATTTAATATATTATTATATATTTCATAAATATAACATCACATATTTATAAATAACTTCATCATATAAAAAGAAACTTTCAAAATGACTCTAAAGATTTACTTACTTTGTTGTAAATAATAAAATTTTCATTTACGCATTATGATAACTTAAATTAAAAAAATACCATGACATGTTTTATAGAACAGTGAAAAAAATAATGGCAAAATATCTAATCTACAATAATAGTATACCTTAACCAGAGTTATTATTGAACAATTTATTTTATTTTCATTTAGACAGTTACAAATAGATAATTAAAAGGGATAACATACATGAAATAAATACATTTAGTTCCAAATATTACTTAATCATTCATAAAATATTACCCATAAATATTGTTTCACTAAACATTGTATTTTTCAGACACAAGCGCAAATATTTTTCCAGCTATAATTACTTTATTGTATTTAACATTCCATAGATAAAATAAGTATTTCATTAAAAGTAAATATTTACAAAAATTAATGTTAAATTATTAATTTTATTTTTTTAAGTATTTACTGCATTACATATCTAAATATTTATTTGGAAGAAATTTTTAATTTAAATGATTAATTTATCTAATTTTGTAAAGGTATGCTTACATTTTATAACTACTTCTTGTCTTCAAGAAGGTATAAATAATTATAAGTTATTAAGGGGAAGTTAAAAACTGTAAAAAACATCCAATCAGAGCTAAGGACATTAGTTTAATGTATGCACACAGAATATTTCATATTTTTTTAAATGAATAAATTTTTTAGGTAACAAGAATCTTAATTATTTTAATTAAGAAACGTTAAGGAAGATTTTGAAAGGATAACAGTCTTTAATGTTTTTTTTAAATCAAAACTGAGATTGAAGTTTCATTTTTATTTAGTTCGCATTGATTATGACAGTTATCAGCGAATTTCATTGAATTAAGAATTTTTAATGCATATCTAGATAATAAGAAAAGAAACTTTGCGTTTTAGAATCCATTGAACATTATTTTTCTCAAAGTAGCCAGTTAGCTCTTGTCAATGATGAATAGTGACAAAATCAAAAGCATGGAAAGTGAACTCTGGATCTTTACTTATGAAAAGGAGGTCTTACTAAGCCACGATGAGCCCAATGTTTATATTTAGTTTTCAAAATATTACAAATTTAAATTGCAGATTCCTGTTGAGTTTTGAGAATTCTATTCATTTTTGATTTCCAGAATAATTTTCAATAAACATTAGATTAAATAAATGAATATATATATAATTAAATTCTTTCTATATTTGAAAATAATCAACTTGAATTAACAACTTTTATTAATTATTTTTAAGAAATAATTGTTTATCGTAAATACCGAGTCAATTTAACTTTGGCTTCATAGTGTTTATCAGTTTTATGATGTACATATTTTGGAATTCTAATTTTTTGTATGATATGACATTTTTAATTAATATATTTTAATAGATTTCAGTTAAAATTCAAACACAGTTTTAAATTCTAGAATCACAGCTGAATAAATAAACATATTCTTTTTATTAATGTTACAGAATGTGCATATGGGAATTTTTGTGTATTATTTATTCTTTATTTCACTTGATTTTGCAAATTTGAGTAAATATGATTAAATTCATAAAGACCTTTGACTTATTCTTTAAAACCAGCAATAATTATGGAGTGTTTCCTTTTTCACCGAAATTTCTTTTATTTATTCATTTCAATATTTGTTTGAAGCTTTATATGTGCTTTAAATTTCTTTTTTATTTTATTTTCAAATTCTGTCTTCTAATGATAATCAATTATTAATGGATATTAATGATAATTTTTAATTATTATTTTATTATGATAATTTTTATGTATGACATATTGTTGAGAATTGAATTCTATATTATTTTCATCATATTGTAGATGTAATAAAATTGTTTCAATAATATTAGTAGTATATGTTGAGTCTTCAGGATACCCAATTTTCTGCCTTAAATGAGCACTTTTTAAGCATTTTTGCATGTATAATAATAAATAATATATATATAAATAATCTAATATTAATAATAATAATCTCATAATAATAATAATAAATAAATAATAAACAATAAATCTCAAGAATTAAACATTTTAAACAAAAATTCGAATCATTTGTTAACATATCAAAATATGATTTAAAACTATCAATTTGCATCATTTTTTCAACTTTTAGCATTCACATAATTTTCAAATTCAAGTTCTTTTATTTTTTTAATTAAAAAAGTGTTATTTTTATGTCAAAAAATTACATTTAAAGAATAAAAATGTAGTTATTCAAACACACGATTTTTAAAAATAAATACAAAAGATATTAAAATAATAAATAATTGCAACATTTTTGTAAGTTTATTAAAAAGGTAAGATAAAAGCCATTGTATGTGTTTTTTTAAAGATATAAAGATTTAAACATCTTTTAACTCGTAATCATAATATTTATCGTTTATTTAGTTTTAAAATATCTTATCGGAGTGAAAATAATCTGCTAGGAGTAAAAATAATCGACTCGTTGTAAAAAATAATCTACTGGGAATAGAAAATTATATACTCCGAGTAGATATTTTATATGCAAAGTATAAAATGTTTTCTATCATGTCTTTTTTATAATGGGTTATCAGAAAGAGTTCGGATTTTGTCTTATTTTTAATAAATCCAATTAATTGGGTACATTAAATTTACTTCGCTAAGAAATTAAAATAACAATATAAATATAAATATCAAAAGTTTTATACTCCTTTAAAAAGAAATTCAATTTTAGTTAGAATTTTCATTGTGAGCATTGAATTTTTGATTGGTTGCTTTCGATTTTTCTAATTTTTCGACACATGAAATAGGCTTCTCCTATAAAACTTGTTTCATTTTGGTCATAATCTGAGGATGCTGTTCCAAAAGTTAATTAAAACCATTCGTCTCTATGGAAAGTTAATAGTTAGAACTCTCGGATCAACAGTTCGTAAGTTCGATTTCCACCTCAGACATGGATGTTTGTAATAACTCTGATTCCCTTTATACTGTAGATCCTGCTCCTACTATTCCTTCTTCGAAAAACTGACTATTGAAATCAAGCTTCCAGTTTTTTCTTACTGTCTTTATTGAAAGGAAGCGCCCACACATCAAATATCATAATGAATTATTTCGTCTGAAATTACTGAAAGTCTTTTATCAAATACATTTATTTAGTCTATTGGGAAATTTCGTAGCTTACTGTTGTTATCTAAATTTCGGTAATTGATAGAGTTTGGACACCCCTACATTTTATCAATATTGAACTAAATATATTTAAACCAAACATTCACTTGTTTTCATTGAATTAAAATGGTTACACACATACATTTTATAAATTTAAAAATTATTAACTTCCCATTTTTGAAATTGGTAACAAATTAAAGAATTTGAAGTCAGCTTAAGTTGTAACAAGACATAATTTATTAAAATGTGATATTAAGTATTAAGTAGAGAGAATATCAGACTTAACATACTACCCTAAAATACAACTTAAGAGCATGCTATTATAAAACCAGGATTTATTTTTCAATTCCCCAGACAGCAGTGGGAAACTTGCTGTATCTTTGGATGGTGCCGTTACTACTTTCATGCAACATGGGTATCTTCCCTAAATACAGAACCATTTTTTATTATGTTATTAAAGCCCTCACATTTTGTTCCTAATATGATGCATATTAGTTATTGAAATCCGCAATTATAGATTAATGTTTTAATTACAGATTAAATGTTTAACATTGTAAACATTCATAAAGAGTATTTTGATTATTATAAATTTTGAAATGTAAAGATGATTAATAAGATGAATTTGCGTGAGGCCAGAAATATCATAAGTCAAAATTTTTAATATGTTTGTTTCTTATTCCCAATGAAAATGAATGTTGCGAAAAATATACAAATTAAATCCAGTTAAATATATTGGACATCAATGAATTATTTCTGAAATAATATTTTTGTTTGATTGCAATACAAAAATTAGTTATATTTGAATGATTTTTTATCGATTAGTTGCAATTAACATTCTTTGCTAGTAAAATATATTAAATATTTTTAAATTATAGAATTCGAATATTTAAATGGTGTTTCCCTAAAAGGTATTATTCCAAAAAAATTTTAGAACAATATTGGTACATAAATGTATTCTGCTTAATGGAACTTTGTACCAGGTATTAAGTACTTTTGAGGAGTTTTTTCATGCAATCTGTGTTTGAACAGATGGAGAATAAAAAATAAATTCCAGACAGAAGAATATGGTTTCAATAGTCTTTTGATGATTAATCAACATTCAGACGGGAGTATAAATTAATACTGAGTAACAGCATCTGTTTCCATTTCCTCGGCAGACAGAATTACCGCAATAGAGATCATTCAAGCCTACATTTTTATTAAACGAAAGTTGAGTACCTGTCATAATACTTTTGTTGTAATGTATATTCCGAAATATATTTCAGGACTAAAATTTTCAATTTTTCATTAATAATTTATTTATATAAAGTGCCTCCTTCCATTTTACTTCTTATAATTTATAGTTATAATTTGAAAATTATAAAATCAAAAGGTGCACCTATTTATATTTAAAGCTTTTTATAAGTCCTACTGTTGCAAATGTTATCGACAATAGGTGCTTTTGAAGCGTGTCATATATCATACATTACAAATACTTTATTAAGCTAGTTTTATAGTTTTACTCTTTTCACTGTCAGTTACTTAAATATTTATTAAGTATTATTTTTTCTTATGAGTTTTTTTCTAACACTCGGCTGACCTTAGGCCTTTGCCCTATTTAGCTTTATAATGGACGAAGTGACGGCATTTCATATGGTGGAGCACCCAGTTTGTGTGCCATCTTTACCCGAATGGGAAGTTATAAAGAAAGACAAACACAAAGAGAGAAGGAAACATTCATGCCCGAACCAGAATTCGAACTCGGGACCTACTGCTTCGAAGTTAGCCACACTAATCACTCCGCCATGGGTCAACTTCATTATGAAAGGCAGGAGTGAAATAAACTTTTTATTTCCATATTACTCTCATCCCCGTTAGTTAAAATTAAATTCAAAACACAAGATATATATTCTTTTGATTCTCACTGCTAAAGTTGCAATTATGAGTCTTTTACAAACATATTTTATCTGTTGTATACCTACATATATTTTCTAAATTTTCTTGGTGTATGATTTTGTTCTTAAGTATTGAGATTAAGAAATTTTATGTCTAAAATTTCTAAATTTCAGATTTCAGGTATTAACAATATTTTTAAAATTTTTTTTGACTATATTAACTTTCGTATACGTAGATTATTATTGTTTAGTTCTGAGAAAAAGTAGCTTTCTGGATTATAGTGGTTGAGTTTTCAATGGATTACTATATAATAGTTCGTGATATATATAATTTAAATATATTTCAAGAAAAATGCTTTTGGTTTCTTTCAAAAATGTCATAAGATTATATATTAAATGGTGAAGAAAGCTATACATTTAAACGCTATACATATTAATATATTTAAAAAGTTTCGCAATTATATTGTTCATGAGGTTTTTTTATGGTATATTTCATGACATGCAGAAGTGTGGTGCTTATAACACTTTTGATGAAGAATATGATTAAATCATTGGTTAATGTTAGCTTTCACTTTTAAATGATAGGCATTATTAACAATATATATATATATATATTCATTTTAAATATTACATTCCATGAAGAAAACTTCTGTAAGAAAAAAGTGTTGCATATTAAGTGATAAACCAAACTCCTAACTTTACCTTTAAGATATCTTCTAAAAATAGGATTTGTAAAGAACGAAAATTTGCAATCAAATTAAACAAACTTAAATACCAATTTGAAAGGATTTAAAACGGGGAAATTACTTATCTCAGCAAACATATGAAATAGTCGTAAAATAATGTGAGAAAACTTACCTGGTTTTCTCTGATAAATTTTTTAAAATTTATTAATTGTTCTTTTTTAATAATTATTTATGACTGTAAAATCATCAATAATTTATAGAATAAAAAAAGAATGAAAATATGTATAGAAAGAAGGAAATTTGGAATGTATTTGAAAATTTTTATATCAAGAATTTGAAATTGAAGGTCATCTTGTTCGTTATACTTTTAAATTGGTTTTAGAAAAAAAATTATCAAAATAATTTATAATACATAAATTATCAAAGTTTAAGTTATTTTAAAAATAATTACAGTGAAGTAATCATCTTAAAAATAGCTTTGACAGAAATGAATGAAGCTGTGTGAAGTAAACTTTAGTCATACTTTACCCCATGTGTTCGAAGTTTAAGCAATTTTAAAATGTCTGACCGTGTTGCATTCCTCATCACAATTACAAATCATATTATGAGGAGCTTGTTCCAATGTATTCTGCTTCAGATTTCTTAAAGAAGTAAAGAAAACCATGTAACAAAAAAATTCCACGAAAAAAATTTTTCTTTCGCAAATGAAGTGTTGTTTATGAAAAACTTTCGCTGATGATTAACATATGACTTTATTATCTACCACAAAATAGAGAAGTCTTAAAATACTTTTAATTCCAGATGATTAAGTACTTTAATCCCAAATAAAGCTCCATTCTTTAATTTAGGATATTATCAAGTCATTAAAATACCTTGAGACCATCCAAAATGAAAGGGTGAAACTGTTCTTACAGTATTTCGTGATTGTCCAGTTTATTTGACATAAAAAAATATGTTATTAAAAGAATAAACAGAGATTGAAAATGAATCTAAAAAGATTTATTAGATTTAATGACTTCTGATAAAATTGATTCCTTTGAAGAATTAGCGACGATTTCGGAGAAATATTTCTCTTTCAGATAATGTTAAGATAAATAAAACTGAAGTTCATGTTTTGTTTATGAATTTTTAATCTGTTCCCATTATTTTATAAAGTGTTAAAATACACACTGATTTTTCTATTTGAATTTGTGTTGAAAATGGTGTTCATGAATCAAAAAAGTTTGATCATCTCTTGAGTCAAATTTATGAAGCCAAGCCAATTAAAAAATATTATACGAATCAAGAATTTCCTTTCCCTATCAGTCGAAAAATATTATGAAAGAGCCTTGAAAGCACGGAGAAGTTATATGCAAGAAGATACTTCTGAAGACTACGACAAAAGGCATTTTTTATTTGAGCAAATGACTCTGCGTCTTAAACCTAAACCTGCAAGAAGATTCTGTCCCAATATTTATCAGTTTGTTGCTTGAAGCTCTGACGTTTTAGGTTCCTGTAGTACTAATTTGTTGAGTAAAGTTATCATTGTTTGAAGTTCAAATTTCTCTAGTATCAATGAAGAAAACATTGATTATATAAAAAAAATGTGAGAAGCAGAAAAATGAAGAGAAATTAGTGAACATGCTGATCGATGAGAAAAAGTAGCCTACAAAGATGATCGAGTAACAGGTTTTGCAGAAAATTGTGAAACTCTTTAACATGCTAATTACTTTCAGGTGGCATTCAAGATCTCCTCTAGATTTTCTTCATATAAAGAAGTTTTTTCTTTAGAGCTTATATTTTCGATAAGAGCTGAGGATCTGCTTAATATGACAAAAAAACTTTGTATATAATTCTCAGATCCGGATTTTATTTCTTGTTTCCCATAATAATTCTGTTAACAGACATGTTTCAGTTGGTGTGTGACGTCCCTCTCTCTAGTAATGCAGTAAGAAATGGAATTAGATAAAACTTATTAACTTGTTTCTGATGCTGTACATATCATGAAGTGCATCTGAAATAATTGGACTTAATTACTTCAACTTTCACCTGTCTAAGTGTTGAAGGAATGGGGAATGTCATTCGTCCTTCCTTTGGGCTATTGAGAAAAAAAGTTGAAAGATTTCTTTTGTTAAATACGCTAATAAATTAAATATCATTATATCCAACAAATACTGAATGACAGAAATTACTGGTAGCTATAAATATCTTTCACGTAAGTAAACCAGTTACCTTGAAATTTTTGGAAAATTACCATCTTAAAGATATATAATATCAATGATATTTTTTGTTGTATATTAAAAGAGATGGTGGAATATAATGAATGTGTGGCATTAGCATAAAGCGAAATTTACAAGAACTATCGATTTATTGCCTTTTTCATTTAATAATACTGGAAGCGTTACATTTTTTTTAAATATTTCGCTGTATGGGAAACATTTTGGATGGATTTGAACCAACCATTTCAAATTAGTTTTATGAGCAAGAAGACTTTAACTGCTCTCCTTCACGCACTGAAGCTGCAGTAAACGTGGTTACGACTTAGCTTTCAGATCGAGCAAAATTTGAATGGACTCCTAAGCTTCACACAAATACTTTGGAGTTCAGATTTTTACATTATGATATTTACAGTCAGACATGTCTACAAGAAATGTCGGAATCTTAAAGAAAATAAAGAATTAAATCTATTCTAACTTTGCATTCGGAAAGATATGAGGACATACCTATTGGGCTCTTTATCAATGATATGTGCCAACCTAACAAAAAGGATATCAGTGTTGATCTGTTAGCAGCTTTTATTGATAATTTGATGGTTGACATTTCTCCAGACGAATATGAGACACTTACATACATTGCTGGTTAATGAACGTTTAAACGTAAACTTGTATATGACTATTTTTTTGCAGGCTGTTTTTTCAGGACTTGCTTGACATTGATATAGAAGTTGAAGCAGAAATGCTAATTTTTTTCTCTTCTCGAAATGACTGAACATTCTGCTTATTTAAAAATGATTAATCGAGGGGAATTGAAAGCACCATCGGTAGATATAGTATTTACGATTTCAGTTTGTTTTGTGATGTTTCAAACATTAAGCTCAAAGGATTGCGAAAAATGAAACCATAGTAAACAACAATTATAATTAATTAAGTTAACTGGAAACTATGTGAAAAAAGTTATCTGCTTGGCATTAACAAAATTTGCACAAACTTTAATTACTGTTTCTTTGTAAATCTTTTAAAAGTTATTCATATATTTTTGAACGCATATTTAAATAATTACTCAAAACTCGAAACGGATAAAAATGCTTTCAATAAAGATGTAATGAAAATTAACCCAAGTCTAACAATAAGAACACAAATTGTATGTCAGGAAATTGAAAAAAAAATTAAAAATAATAAAGCATTAAAAATTTTAAAGCTATGGAAATTTTCTTTTGATAAAAATTAATAATTTTAATGACCTTTTATGCTTACAATGAAAACTGAAAATGTAAATTTTTATTTATTGATTTATGTAAAAATAAAGTTATGTTTCCCAAGATCTATTTACTTGTATATATTTTAAAGCAGCTTGTATATTATCTTAATTTGCGAAAAATGAATTTATTGTTTAAAAACGATCATTTCATTATGGTTATTTTTAAAACTTAATATTTTCCCATCATGTCTGTTTCTTAACATCATCATGCAAAATCTTTTCGAATTGGAATTTGTCATTGGTGATACTCATATCTAAAAAATAAAATATATCATAAAAAATTTAAAAACTAAAAGCTGTATGTATCATTCACATTAAAAAAAATACCCAATGACGAAGTGAAATATGAGGCAAACTTAAAAACTATATTTTAATTGTAGTATGGGGAATTTTACATTTACAAGATATTTTAACATGAATTTTTAATGGTAGAAAAAATATATAGTTATCATTTTATATTATACATTATAAATATTTGACATATATTTTTACGTTAATTTTTAAAAAAGTTTATCTCATAGCTTTAAAAATGTTGCTCTGTCGGAATGACTTTTTAACAATAACTTTATTAAAATATATTATTTGATAGCTAATGCGCTTGAAAATTTGATAACGTGTAGATGTTTGAATAAATTTAATGTTTTATTATTAGCTTTTTAATAAAACTTTAAAAAACACAATATAAATAATTTACAATATCTTTTATAGATACAATCCGAAAATAATCTTGAGTATACTGTGTGCATTGCCTTTAATTACTTTTTGTTTCAATTGTATAAGAGGCAAGGAATAATTTATCTATGTAAGACGTAATAAATTTAGCTAAATATCTGAAAAGATATGATATTAAAATTTAATCACTAATGTGTTTCTATAATAATAGGAACACCATTAAGGTAAAAAAATACTTTTTTTAAAAAAATCAAAACTGGATGTATATTCTTCTTTCACCATATTAATGGTTTTTATGATGACAAAAAGTTGTTTTAGAAAATATTTTTATATTACAATTTGAAAAAAAAATAGCTAAGTTAAAATTTTGATAATTTTTTTCGTCATTTTGTTTATTTTACAATTTTTTACTCAAAGTAAGGTAAATATCTTAAAATTTACTCACATGATTTAAATGTTGAAGGAAATTTGTCTATTGTTAGTTTTTAATTTTCTTAAGTTTATTTTTACCATAATATTAACAATCCTTATGATTCTTATTTTATACTTAAAACATATGTATATTTGATTCATTAACTTACATAATAGGAAGTAGAGTTAAAGTAAAGAAAACATTTCATTCAAAATACTTAAAAAAAATAGTCAAATTATCTTATAGTATTTATTTCTTTGTTTTTCTAACACTAATGTAAGTAAAATATGAAGAAAAGAATAGATTAAATTATCAAAATAAAATCAAAAATTATTGTAAATGTATATAAATTTAAAAGTATTCAAATAAATTTATAAAAAACACTAATGCAATTATTATGTTTCAGATTCTGGACTTATATTTGAATAAACAATCTTTAAGAAACAGTTTACTAAAAAATAAAATTCAAAAATTATTACAAACAATTTTACCATTAAAATATGGTAATTTTAAATTAATTGCCTGTAAAGAAATTATCAACTTTTCCACTTCCAATGAAACCGTCTGGAATGAAGGATGGGTTCGGTGACGTCACGAAAAGCTTACACTGTCTTGTGTGTCATATTGGCCGTGGTCTAACTTTGCTGATTTCTCGAGGTATTTCATAAACGCATACTTCCGAAATCAGTACATATAAGCCCAGGGCTATCAACGTGTCGTCTTAGCTCAGTATATGCATTCACTCGCGGCAGTGCATTCAAGGGGTTAAATATGTTCAAACAAATAATTGTATTGCAAATTTTTAAAATAAAAAATAATAAATCATAGATTTATACAATTCAAGAAAAATTATAAAATTCCTAATCTTTTATACAATTATAAATAAATACTATTTAAAAAATAATTTGTGCTTTTTAATGAAAAGTTTTAATATCAAGTTTTTGCTTGTAATTCAGACACTTGAAAATTTCCGGAACTGTTTTTTCATAATATTTTAATCTTTAATTTTGCATTCTGCTATTTTTTATTATTTGTTCTGCTTCAATAACAACTATTTCACTGAAAGTTAGATAAGATTTCAATTTACTAACTAAGAGCAGCATTTGTGAATTAATTGTAAACAATCTCACAAATAAGCCTTTATAAAATCAATATTTGCACAAAAAAGAGGCCCTGTTTTCTAATCAGTTTCAATTATTAAAAGTCATAATTTCGTTAACAAATGATAATTACCTTGCGATTAGATAAGGCCAAAGATATATAACACGGAAACAAATGTAACTAATCTTAAGAAACTGCAATGTTTTCCTCAGAAATCCTACAAAGGCATTTGTTGATCTAATAGGAGCAAGGAAAAATAAAAGAATCGGTAAAACTGAAAAAAAAGAAATCAATTACGTTAATCCCTTTAGAGCACAGACGATTGCAAAAGATATCCTTCTTTGTAGAAAGTAGCTTAAAACTGATAACAATAAACAATAATTGTATCAACATTTTAAAAAATAAATCAAATGAAATTTATAAAATGGATAAATAAATATAACTTCCTCCATGCAAGTGGGAAACTGTGTTTTTATATTTAAGCGTTCACTTATGAAAATTGTTTTACGTGTATTCATATACACACATTTTCAATTGATCATATAATTTTATATTTTTTATGCAAGTTATATTTAATAAAAAATTAATCGTTCGAATTATCTTATAAATAATGCTATTAATTCGTAACTCAATGAATCAAATTAGTTATGTGATTTGTCACTTTTAGATTGTATGTGTATACGGAAAAAATGTAAGTTACATTTATACATCTGTAAGTACAGATTGTTATACAATAGTTTCAGCACAGGTGTCGTATAATCCATGAATTATTTGGTTATGAAGAAATGTTGCCAAAATGACGTACTGTGATATAAATACTAGGATTGCTAAATAGAATTTTCAGTACAGTTCATGCAGGTCTAAATATCTATGGATAATAAAAACCAGATTACGAGATGCAAAAGAAAATTCATCAAAAAGAAACCAAACTCAAAATTTGGCATCCTGTATTACTAGGCAACTATGTCTTAATTTCTTATTTCCCAAGTGAGTTCAGGAAAATAACTTCAAAAAATTACTAATATAGAAATTCGAGTACTGTATGAATTAAAATATATAACTAAAAATTTGTTTTTTTTTCTTTATATCTATGACAGTCAAATACCAATTGTTTGAATTTCTAACGTATCTATTTATTGCAATGTAAATTTGTAGCATGCATACATTTAATCTTTTATACCACATGTTTTTTTTGCATTTAATGACCAAGTGAAAAAAATCATTTAAATAAAACTGAACCAAATTGTTTCATATAATTTATATATTTTTTAAATTTTTTGGAGTTAAATTCATTTGAATAATTATTTGGAAACTATCTTTTCCAAATAATTATTCAAAAGAATTTAACTCCAAAAGATTTTGTTTTATCTATTTCATTTTATTAAATAATATTTTACTACTGTTTTGAAATTGATTTAAGAAATTTATTAAAAATATTTTAAAGTAAATCATATATATAAAAAATGCTTAAAAATGCAATGCTGGAAGCTGCTATGTAAGACAAATTTTATGAATGCATGTTTAAAAATTATCCAAGCTGAATACTTTAAGACAAGCATCATCTATTACTTTACTTCAATAAAAGCAAAATCGTCAGTATTTCTCAACATTTGTGCTTAAAATATGACTAAGAAATTTAAAAATAAATGTAGAGGTACGTATGCACATTTTCTATAAATTTGTCATGCATAAACGATCTACAATTTGTGGATTAAAAAGCTTTGTTTTATTGTGGTAAAAATAAATTAAATAACTAAGATCTTGAAATAAATATTAAAAGAAAGATTTAATTAAGATAAGTAACCAATCTTGTACCAAGTGAAATTTTTTTTTTTTTTTTTTTTTTTTTTTTTTTTTTTTTTTTTTATAAAAACGAAATTTGTAGCTATTTATTCTTGATTTTTATTTACAGTGATATTATATCTAGCTTAATTAAGTACACTTTTTTATGAAAATATTTCCAATATAAGAATTATTTTTATTAAAATGTATTCCACTTCACTTACATATATTTGTCTGACAACCATTTTACTTATCCATAAAAATAGTCCCAGAAAAACAAAACAACATTTCAGTGTAACTGTTATTAATTATAGTAAATCACAACTCCAGCAAACTTCTTTATACATATTAAAAAAATTTAAGCATTTCTTAATTAATTATTTGTTATTAAAATTTTCATTATATTTAAATATAATAATGTGTTACTCGAAACACTTCGCAGGATGGTAAACTTCCACGCATAGTATATATTAATATATAACTAATAATATGAGGGAATGTTCTGTAAATTTAAATTTTATAGAAAAGGAAATATAATTCTACGTCTACGAAATATATAACAATACCCTATAGAGTGGAAAAAATATTCACCATTTCAAATGAAAAAGTATACTTTTATTGGATCGATGCAGTTCTGTAGACTATTGTGATGGTAGAAATCTGTAACTCTCGCAAATATTGACATTTTTAAAGATAAAACTGAAAACAAACGTGTTAAAATATGGAAAACCAATATAAGCAATGTATAAAGACATATTTATAATTCACAAAATGAAAAAAAATCAATATATATGAATATCTGTTGTCACTCAACCAAAACAAATTTAAGAGTAGGGTTTTAGAAAATGAAATCTGCTACAATTCAGAAAGTTACTGAAGCTATTTTTCTTCTAACGAAATAAATTAAATTTACTACTGTGGTCGTTGTTCAACTATTAAAAGTAAGAAACAGTTATGTAATACAGAAACATATAAAATGAGAAATTTAGATTCGTATTTTTAAATAACGTGTTTCATATCTGTAACTCGCATGTTTTTAAGTTCCACAAAAATCAGCCAAATTATTATAAATTTTTAATAATTTTTTATAATTTTCTGATATAATGACATTTGATTTAAAATGTTTGTAAAAATGTACTAGAAAAAGTAAAAGAAATCAAGGAAAACAGGCAGGAATTATTAAATGATTGCTGCATAATATCAAAATACTTTTATTATTCATTGTCATATTTCTTAAATGAAAAAGTTGGTTTTTCAAGCCTTTATTTTTTATTTTAAATTCAGAAATATTCTTGATTTTAGATAAAATAAAAATATTGTATTATAAAAGCATATATCAGTACATATATTTTCTAAATATAATATTAATTAAAGTTTATTTTTTCCAAAGCAATATTCGATATTTTAATTACTCATTTATAAACTTCATGACAATTTTTTAACATATTTTCATATCATTTCAACTTTCTGTTTTATTCCTATAGTTTACCCACACATAAATTTAAATTTACACACACACACACACACACACACACACACACACACACACACACACACACACACACACACACACACATATATATATATATATATATATATATATATATATGTACATACAGTGGTGGCCAAAATTGTGGTCACTTTTCGAAATTTTTATGTTTTTGAACTTTGTATGCTTATAGAAAATGTTACGTTTTGCAAAATGCAAACTTGTATATATCATTTTAAAGAGAATTTATTACTGAAATCAATACGAGACACAAATTTCAATTATTTGCAATAAAAAAGTTATATGTACTTTAATATAAATAAAACCACAGTTATGAATTGGTTTGTAATGTCTAGCTTTCTTGGCCAATCACTCTTCTTGTTCTGAGAACCAATCAAATAATAGTAACAGTCAGTAAAAGCTGACATCATGTTTACACTTGAATCAATTCATTATTTTACTTTGTTCTGTAGAAAGAGGACCTATTTCTTATACACTGCAAGTAAGAAATTTTGTAAAAATGTTTAATATTTTGTCAAGAAGTAATGACATTAAATAAAAGAGTAGATTGGACACCTAGAAAGAGATGCAATATGTGTTACGAGAAAGTGGTCTTTCCTATGCTGAAATTGCAAAGCAGGTAGGTGGTTCAGTGACTACATCTGGAGTCCGAAAGTTTACAATATCATGAGACAAATTCAATAAGAAACAAAGAAGTAAAAGGCCGAAAAAGGTGCACCACATCTATTGATTGCAGAAGAATAAAAAGACTATGTTTCCAAGATAGAAAAATGTTATCAGCGGCCATCATAAGTGATCTGAATGATGCTGGTGATTCTGTCAGTTCAAGAACAATCAAGAGAAGATTAACAGATGTTGGACTGAGAGGTAGAATTAAACGGAAAAAAGTTTTTATCTTAATGCCCAGCAACGAAAAAAAGAGACTACAGTGGGCAAAAGAACACATTAATTGGACAGATGATCAGTGGTCACAAGTGATATGGAGTGATGAAACTAAGTCATCGTTATTCAGTAGTGATGGGCGAAAATATGTAAGACGTAGAATAGGAGAAGAGATACATCCTGACTGCATTCAAGCAACTGTGAAGAACCCAGTTAGTGTTATAATTTGGTCATGCAAGTCAGCAGATGGTATTGGTCGCCTTCAGGTCATCGATGGGACAGTGAATGCCAGAAAATACATTGACACTATTATAGAACCAAAATTTCTACCTTCCATCAGAGATCTCTTTCCCAACAATGCTTCATTTATTTTTCAGCAGGATTCTGATTCTTGCCCTACGGCCAAAATATTGAAAGAGTGGTTTCGTACGAACAGCATTTAATTGGTGTCATGGCCAGGAATCAATCCTGACCTCAATCCTATCGAAAAATTGTGGCACCGTTTGAAAACTCTTGTCCGAATGAGGCGCCATTAAATAAAAAGGAACTAATTGAAGTTATAATTGTTTCCTGGCATCATGTAATAACGAAAGAAGAGTTGCAAACTCTTGTCAGCTCAATGAAACTTCTATGTGAAGGTGTAATCAAAAATTAAGGGTGCTCCACTAAGTACTGATAACTCACTGCAATCATCACTATCTAATGTATATCGATAATCGATAACCATCATCGTTTAACTTTTTTGTATTGCAAATAATTGAATTTTGTGTTTTGTATTGAATTCTCTTTAAAATGATATATACAAGTTTGCATTTTGTGAAACGTAACGCTTTCTATAAGTATAAAAAGTTCAAAAACAGAAAAATTTGCACAATTTTGGCCACCACTGTATATACATATACATACATACATACATATATATATATATATATATATATATATATATAAACTATGGCTTATTCTTGTCATAATTTGTCAAGGATTTCTTACTTGTTTTATTATTCTTTATAGTGTATCTTATTTATACTGGCTTATCTCTCTTTAACTGCTTCTGCGCTGGTTGGATCACCATTGATTTTTATTTGTTGGTGTTGTATTATTGTGATTTCATGTGCTGTATTTTGTTTTGTATACTATATTTATTGCTTAGTGCTGTATTTACTGCTTTACATTATGTTTGTATTATATTTGACAGCATTGGAGAATGATATTCAATGGTTTCAAAAACGGCTTTTACATATTGTTTTCAGCCCTGTAATTTTTAACACAATCATCTGCATTTATAAAAGGTATTTTTTTTTTGCTTTAAATTTTTGCTCCACAATTACAATTTTTTATAAAAAGTATTAATTTTGTAACTAATATCTAATGTATTAGTATTCATCTTTAAAGTTGAAGACTGAAGTTATTTAATTCTTCAATATATTGACGAACTAACGCAACTCCATCACAAATAAACAACATGGAAAATTCTTGGCTTGCTATCTATATGTCTCTTTTAGGGAAATGGTGATTTCTTCCCTTAATTCGTAAACACCGTACACAAAAATTTCCGACTTGCCTTACAATAAACTAATAACGCTGAATGTATTGCACATATGTTTTTGCCAAGTGAGGAAAAATATTTTATTTCATGTGTCTTGTTTTTATATAATTTACTATTGGGACAAATGTATTTATCGCAATATCCAGACCAGGACTCATTTCTTTGGAAGACAGAACTTCCGGCTACCAAAGAAATTAGTTTTGTTCTGGATTGGATTATAGAATATGCCCAGATTCACTAGGGTGGTTTTTATTTTTATTTTTGTAATTGATTTTTTTGGACATTGAATGAGCACCTCTCGTTGCATATTCCTACAAAATTTTCCCAATCTTTATTTCCTTCGTTCAAAAAATCATTCAAGACAAATAAAGGGAGTTCTGTTGCTTTGGGTTCTATTGCTGGCTGAAAAATTGTTCTGTTGCTGACATATCATAGCAAAACAAAGCATATGAAATGGGCA
Source organism: Latrodectus elegans (assembly GCA_030067965.1). Taxonomy (NCBI): domain Eukaryota; kingdom Metazoa; phylum Arthropoda; class Arachnida; order Araneae; family Theridiidae; genus Latrodectus; species Latrodectus elegans. The sequence continues at coordinate 115,271,427 of CM057819.1, forward strand.
TCTTCATTACTATCGATGGCTTCAGAGCTGAAGGGTAAAAATTAGCACATAGATTCGAAAAGAGCTGACACAAGTACATCTTCATCTGTATCACCAAATTTATGGGGAAAGCATCATTTAAATGAGCTATGGACTGCAGTTCTTTTGTGAAAGTATCGATAAACGGTTTTTACATCCTTAGTTGTTGCTGGCAAAATAAGCTCTTTGAGAATAGTGTGAGGCTTTTTGAATGTGATTATTTTACATGAAATTTTTTCATTCACATTTTTAACTATTTACTCTATTCGTATGATATTAATTTTATTTCAAGTAATTGTCTATGTTTGTTGAAAAACTCACTATAAAGATTGTATAAATATCGCTTATGTTTAGTAGGTTTCATGTTGTCTGTTGCCAACATTTTTGAACAAATAATACATGGAGTTTTTTCTTTATTTACTTAATACTGGTAAACCCAAAATTTATTTATTATTGAGAACATTTTCTCTGTTTTGTTTTTGGAGCCCAACTTACCTGTGTATTTGTTGATGTTTGACTATCGTTTAAAGTTCTCTTATGTTACAAAAATTTATCCATTATTCCACATAAATCTACTGCCGTGAACACTTGATACAATAAATTGCAATGACGCAAAAAAATATTTGACATTCATATTCATTATAGATTTGTTAGTGATAGAAGGATCAACTTAAATGAGACTGCTTGGCATTAAAATGGGTGTTATAAAACATTCTCTTTCTAACTTTGAGAAAACACTTGCATACATCTGCCCATGCTCGAGACATATCTCATTGGCATTCGTCTTCGAGACACATTGGAACTTCCTGCCAAATTTCTAGAATGTCCGATATGGTGGTCGCAGTAAAAACTCCCCAGATTCTTGTTTTGCCAATGAAACTCAGTGTTACTAATTGTCAATAAATTTTCATATTTTTAATAATTTGTAATGTTTAAAATTAAGACCGTAATGTTAGTTTAAAGGCAATTTAATTCAAATTTATTATTATTGTATGCGGAGGTCGGAATGATTGAAAATTATGATTACAATAGTTATGATTGAAAACTGAATGACAAATACTGTATGGTTGAGAAACATTGATATAACTTTTACAAGATTTGGATAATCTGTTTTGGTCCTTGCATTTTGGTTGTCAAGTAGTGTATTTAGTTCAAATACTTCGGCACTATGGTAGCCTAGTATTTACGACATCGAAAGTCCTCCAGAAGGACTAAGTTTGATTCCAATTGCCGCCAAAGATCCACCGAGTACACGCGACATACGTGCTCGATAAACCTGTAGAACCAAAGGTCTTGTGGCTGCTTTATAAGCAGTTACTAGGTATAATGATCTGGACAAAATTTCTGCCCACCCAGATCAATATTAAAACTTAGGGAGTGGCTCCTCTGGTGGCACCATCTATCGGATGAGTCTGATCAAAGTCGTACATTTACTTTCATGGTGCTTTGGTTAAAGTAAACACGCACTCTTCTGACTTAATTTTGCTTTGGCTACGGCTCACGAGCTTGGCTTGTCCAAGTGCCATAAGTAACACCATAAAATATTTCGAAGCATTTTATCTCAAAATATAATCTTAATTTAAGTCTTCAACGGAAATAAAGTGAATGTAATATTATTAATGAGTAAATTATTAATGAGTTTTCCTTAAATGTCACGAAAATGACTCGAAAAATTTCTTAATCATTTCTGGTTATTTTTTTTATATATTGAATATATTTATTTAATTTTCACTCTCTTTCTTTAAATATCTCATTTGTATCTTAATTTCGAAATTAAAATTTTATTTCAATTTAGGAAATCAGGAGAGCATAAATAAGAATAAGCAAAGAATTTACATATAATCAAAATCTGTAGATTACATGCAATACATATATGCAAAATTCTACATAATGAGTAGTATATAATATTCTCTGTAGCAGAAATCGATAATTATACGAATAAAATACCTGAGCATAAATAAAATCAATATTTTCCTAGTCTTTCTCAATTCAATAAAGAAATAGTCTAGTTTCCATTTGTACACATTTTTTGAAAGATCAATATGCTCCGCAAATATTATAATTAATTTTATTGCTAATTTATTGTCAGACCGAAACCTGGCGGCAATAATAATAGCTTATTGGCAATTCTATTTCTCACATGAAACTTTATTGGCAATGCCATTTCTTACAGGAAGAAGAAACAGCGGGATCGATGCTCAACTCAAACGGAATAAAATTTATACTTCGTTTCAATAGAATATTTAGATTAAAATATTTGACACTCTGAAAAGATGAACATTTGTAATTTCATAACAAAAAATAAAGTCAACTTATTGATTACAATAGAAAACTACATTTTTTATTAATATTTTAATATACACTCTAAGAAATTGTTCAAGTTAAAAATAACAAATGAGCTTATTGAATGTATATTTATAATTCAACTAGCGAAAATGTTTTCGGGAGTTGAGGTTTAGGGGATTCTCTAGAAAATGGAACAGTGATGAGCAGATTTGGAAATAATAGCTCATGGGATTATTGATGATTCCATCTTCATCTGCATATCTCACCATCTGCAAATTCCTATCGTTTCCCAAAGGGAGAAATATATTAATTTTCCTTATTTATTTTCAACATTTGCTCGAACAATATAAAATATCTTCTTTAATTTGTACTTTAAATGTTTTTATAAGTTTCATATTTTTAATTTTCGTAACTTAATATCAAGTGTATGCAAATTTATTAATTAAAGATAGAAAAATTTATTATTAATTCAATGTATTTATGCTTTATTTTTCCTAGAAATTTACTGCAGGGTATTAGTATTTTGTAATTGCATGTCTTACGAATTACTTCAAATCATTACCGAAAAATATGTGCTTAACAAAGCAAATTATGAAAATAAGAACATTATAAATAAACAAGAAATTAATTTACATTTCTTTTTTATTTTTAGCATATTTGTGGCATATTTTATTGTTTAAAATTTTGTTCTCTTTTCCCTCGTCTTTTTCTCATTAATACGAGAGAACAAAATTTCAAGTTTCAAATTGCGTTTTCTTAATGTGTTATCACATTAGTTATCAATTTTTATAATAAATTGAATTTTAATTTTTTTGATTAGTTTTAATTATATTATTAACATCTTTCCTATTTTCTTTATTTGTTGTTTAATATTATGTTTCTTTTATATTTTTAAATTACTCTGTTGGACAATATTTACAATTAATAAATGAATTGTTTGAAATTGATTTGTCTCTAAATTTAAATTATATGAAAATGGTCATATTGAAAACATTTATATGAAAATTTATAGTTACTGATATTTATTAGCTGCTTACAACAGTTCAAACAATTATTCAAATTCATAACAATGCTCTTCTCAAGAATTTTATCATCTATTTCTCCAAAATTAAATTATTCTAAGCATATTTAGTTTCTTAAATTATAGAAATTTCTTATATTGATAACATACAATTGATCTAAATATTTAGTTTATCTTTTACAAAATCCTAATTGTTGACTTTCTTTAGAAAATTTTATAGCTTTTACATTTATTTAAAATTCGTAATAAAGCTGATATATAAGTCAAAGTATTGATAAAATATTTTCTTTTAGTTTCTTGTGTAAAAGCTTTGAATAATCAAAAATACTAAAAAATAAATAAAATATACCTATATATGCTTTAAACTAAAACAAAAGCATTTTCATTCAAGCCTTCAAGAGAAAGACGTAATTAAATTTTAAATCGAATGAATTTATTCATACTAGATACAGTTTGGGAAATGTTACAGAAACAAATCATATTAAACGCATATTAGATTAAAACTAATGACAAATTTAAAATGTACACGCCTTTTATGAACAGACTAATACTTTATTTTCTAATGTAATGGGAGAAAATTAGTTTTCATCAATTTTTGATTAAATTTAAGAAATTTAGAATTACTTTTATTGCGGAAAAAAAATTACCTACTTGCGGAAAAAACTAATGCATAATAGATTTATTTAATTTATTATTTTGTTTTTTTAGAAATTTTGTTCATTCTGTATCAATTCAGGAAGGCAAATCATATGCAAAATATTTTAATTAACTTAAAATGTTGATGCTTACATATTAATTTAATTACTATAATTTTGTTCATCAGTGATAATTTTATTAGATTCTGTGGGGTTCAAAGGTTTTTCTTTCAATAAAAATTTTTAAATTGAAAGATTCAAAAATTATTACTTTTATAAGAATTGAACTTATAAACAATAAAATTGAAGACTAGATCTCTACAAAAAAAAAAAAAAAAAAAAAAAGAAAAAAAAAAAAATCAATAGTTTCAGATAATGAAACCTTAATTTTTCATAAATTATTACCCCATGATAAACCTTAATTAATTGTTTGTACTTAATATATTTATATTAAAATTCATTTTCTTACATCATTCTCATTTATCTATATTAATTCAATTTGCATGTTTGCTTCTATTTCTATTCTATATTAAAGAATATGACTATTTCTTAGCAATAAATGTAATACATGAAATGCATCAAATAACTTCATACTTTAACTACTGACATTATGTCTGGAGAAAAAGATGTTTTCTATTGTAATCAAAACTTTATAAGATCATAAAGTCGACATTATAAGAACTTTATAAGAGCAAACATTTTCTTGGTCTGAAAATATTTTCCTGAGTGCTTATTTACTTTAGGTACCTTACATATATACTTTTCACACCTTACATACCACAGGAAAAAATTGTCAGGTATCGGGAAATAATATAAAATGTAATCAAATATTATAGTGAATAATCTTAATCTGTAATTAGAAGTCGTAATTTGTGTAGTAATATAATGTACACGTCCAATGTGTGTGCGGGCGTGTATGTGAATATTTGTAAATAATAATAAATGTAAATTGTCCGTGAATTTTAATCCTGTATTAAGGATTTAAAATTCAGAAACGTTTTTGAAACATATTTCTCTAATTTACTGATGAATGTCATAAAGCAAAAATACAGGCACACTTGAATCATCATCTCTCGTATTTTAGAAAAATTTCAAGAAAAGACTAGAAAGAAATTTTCAGAAAATCTATGTTTCTAGGTTCAAAAATTCCTTCTGCCGAAGTTTATTAACAAATTTAGAGCAATACGATATGTGAAATGAGAGAAATATTTTATTTTTACTCAATAATAGTATTTTTTTGAAAATGAAAATGCCCCTTAAATTGAAAACGGATAGGTTCATTCACATTTGAAAATACGACTTTGGTCATATTGATAACTTAAAGTAAGTCATATATTGTTATTAATAAACTCTGACACTTAAGAAGAATACTGTAAGCAGCTACATTAGGATATGGAAAAATATTTGATGCCCAGCACGTGAAATTTTTAAAACATAGAATGTTATGTTAATATTTAATTTGTAATTAGTAAGCGGTTAACTACTTTGTGCACTAATATCAAATAGGGATATAACAGAACTAGAAATAAAAAAAAGTTCTATAAAAACAATAAAGATGTCATAAAAGATAATGATTTAAATGTAAAAATAATTCTAAATTAATTAATTACTCAAACTTTATGATATATTTAATATCATTCTATATTTCTTTTTTTAAAAATTTCATCATCCATATCCCTAATTGCTGATTTACTTAAATTGATTTCTATAAATTAATTTTAAATTGTGTTTGCTTAATAAAATAATCTACATATCCAGTTTCTGGTAGAAAATATATGGTTAGTTCATAAATCAGATAAAAAAGTAATTATTAAAAGTAAATGAAAAATTTAAAATGTTTTTAGTAGAAAATAACAATTTTAACTACTTGTATTCTTAAATAAATTAATTCTTTAATGCATTTGAAACCATATTGAAGAATAAAACAGTTTTCCTTTTAATTTAGATTATGGTATTTCCGAAATACGAAATGTTTTATGTTATTCAAAGAGGTCAAGGAAAGGACAGCTTATTAATACTTGTATATCAATGTATAATAAAAAATATTTCTCCCATAAAAACTGTATCCTTTATAAAATACTTAATTCTTTCTGTGAGCTTCTACTTCATTGTAAATTTAGAAAACAAAATTAATGAACTTTTTAGTAAAAAAATATACATATTAGTTCATATTCTTGAATTTATTAATTAATGCTTCCGAAATTGTTAGAATTACTATAATTGTTCTAAATTCTAAATGTTTTATGATTAAGAATATTTGAATGAAATGTTCACTATAAATTGTCCACAAATCTTATTCCATAACAGGCAAATTATTGATATTATCTCTGCTATAATCCTATGTCATACGGAGTTTATTAGACCCTGAGTGGTCACTTTATTCGCTCCATTTCACAAATTTGTTACCTTAGACCTAAATTACTTTAGACTTTTACAATTGCAAAGTCTAAAGTAGTATACATGTAAAGCACTTAACACCTTTGAAATTGGTAGAGTAGAGCTCAGAGTCACTTTCGGAATTTTTAAAAATAAATTAGTTTAAAGAAAAGAAAGAAAGTGAGAAAAAAGGAAGAAGCTCAAGAAAAGAACAGGTGAGAAAAAGGAGAAGGTGAGAATGATTTGTGGAATTCAGAAATATTCTTTTGAAAATTCTTGGACGTTCAGAAGTTAGTGTTGAAGATAGAGAATAAAGGATTATGTGTGAGACCCCCGAGATTTCAAATAGCAAATGATGGTAAACATATTTAAAGTTGATTAAAAAGATGACCTTAAAGTCCAATTTGAAGCAAACACATGAGACCATCAGCTACTCAAGTGTTTGCTGGCTTTGAAACTGCGTGGAGCATCAGAGACCCAATTTGATCACGAGTAAGTTGTCACCATCAAACGGATGCGTGACTTGGTTGCTCGAAAACGGATGAAGGCTGAGTGAAACAGCTGATACTCTGACCGAGATATCCAGCAAGCAGTGACTTTCATTTACAGCACTGTACTTACATGTTGTATTAATGTACAGTACTTGTGTGTGTAATTATTTTAACATGTAAAAGTGTTGCATTTTCATTTAATTGATTAAAGTTCTTTTTTTTCAAAATATTTTTCTCCCATTTTCAATGTAAAATAATAAATTAATTTAAGAAAATTTTTTTTCGAAAAGAATCCAATTAGTTAGGGGTTAGTTTCTAATTGCTTCGCTTGATTGGAGTTCCATTGCAGTAGAGTAGCCTTCATAATGAGAATAAAGGAGGATGTAAGTGATTTCGGTGCTCAGTGCTTACCGAGGTGTTCCTTCCAAGACTGTTTATGAACAACTTTCACATGTGTTTCTTAAGGAGAAGACAGAAACAAGTATAAATGACTTGTTGATTCAAAAGCTGAGTATCATGTAAACAGAAACATCTCGATTTCTCTATTTACCTGGAAATCCGTCAATATGAACTAAAATAACAGATGGTCAGATCGATTATTTTGGATTCTTATACATAAGCAAAAATGTCTGCCATTAGTCCATTTGCTTCATCATGGCATCGAAATTACTTTGTATTACTAATGAGAGGAAGAAAATATGCTAGTTTAATATTAACTTAATTTTACAGTATGCTGATGGGCAAAACAGAATCTTTAGACAATACTAAATTATGAACACTTCCCATAGATTTCTGCCATTTAGGGTTTTATCTGTAATATATTAGGAAGGCTTTGCTTGCATATTCTTGGTTTGATGATATCTGTAGAATAACGCCTTATTGGTTAGGACTGTTTCAGTATTTAAATGACCACCTTTATATTTCTATGTCTTCTGTGTTCTCTCAATTAGAAGCTGGGCAATGTTATGTACCACAAAAACTCATATTGCCATAGAGTGATGTCAAAGGTATGATAATGAATACCACTAGTTACCAATGTTCTAGGAAATTCAAATGACGTGGAATCATAAAGATCATCATCGAGGTATGTATTTCTCATCCTCCAACAAGTACCATGTGGAAACAGCAGTTGTATTTTTTGTGGACAAACATCATGGGACGATCTTTCAGATGTTAATAAAATCCATATCTTGTTGAATTTGTGATGTTATACCTGAAAGGGTTCAGCCAACAATTGTATAGTTTTAATGAGATGATGAACATTTCATAATGTTTCTACTACCTGTAAATTGTTTTTTTTTCTTGCAATGATTTCTGCCATTACTATCAGGATCGGAATTGCAGAAAATATAAAACAAACATTAAATAATTAAATTTAAGAGCACATTTTTAGTATATTATATCTTGAGCAAAAGGAAAGAATAGACACAAATATTTTCGAGCAATGAGTTAATTATTTGATGATAAACAGAATAAATTAAACTTTCTGTTATGTACAAATTATGTTTCTCAAGTTAAAGATCGATACATTTAAATAAAACATAACTAAATAACATTCGAAAATATACTTTTTATTGACTTTATTTATTTTATTACTCTATTACATAAACGTTAAAAATCCATTAATGTATACTATTCAACATGCCTTTTTTTACAAATGAGAAAATATTTCTTTGTCTCAGAGAAATTGAATCATATGCTTTGGTTCCCTTTATTTAAGTTCAAATAGTGTTTCTCATAAATGTGATTCTGGTGTCAGTTAAGTTTACTACTAGAAGAAAAATTCAATATTTTTAATGACATTCTTCAAGTTTTAAATTAGTCAAAAAATAAATATTTATCACTTTCATTATACACAAATTAAAAAAAAATCAATTATTTGAAAATATTTCATGCAAAGAAGTTCCTAAATAAACAAAATTTAATTTTCAGTTTTGATAGAAATGAATTTCCTAAAGAATATTTGTTAACCAGCAATCACACAAGTTAAATTCTTTACTATGTTTTTTAAAATTTCTGAGAAATATTTCTGAAATGAAATGAAATAGGTTAGATATACTCAATGATATGAATTATTATAAAAAATGAATAGTAGAATTTAATCAATGAATTATTTATTGAATACAATGCTTCAGACGCATTAGTCATTACAATATTTTTCTCTGATTCCAATATTATTCTTACCTTTCATTTTACTTGAAAATAATATACTCGCGTCTCAAGCTGAAATGAAAACAAGTACTTATGATAAAAGGTAAACTAAACATTTAATTGTTTGTATATTAACATTTATTTCAAATTTAATGTATATGCAAAATAAAAGATTAAATTGCAAAATCAGGTTTTCCCCTTTTTTTTCTATATTTCCTTAAAAATAAGAACATCTAAAATGAGTGGTTTTATTTTTCTAGAAAAATATTTAATCACATTATAAATATCCACAGAATTCACAGCGTACCTTCTTCAAATTTTTAAAACATATAAAGTAGATCTACTTCTGCTTGTTGTTATCATTTCACCAGATAGAAATCATGTGTCAAAAAGTATAGTTAATTATAGTCATATATGGAAGTATTTTTTGACTAACATATTTGACTTATGAGTTTCACGTAAAATTGTAAGAATAAGAAGAAAATGGAATTTGAATCATTTTCGCTTTTGTTTGTTTTAGGCACTTGTCTAAATATACGATTATTATTCTTTATATATATGCATTTTAAATTATAGGAGTTACTGTAAAAATTTTAATACAATTTGGTTTTTGAATTCTTTTTTCTTATTTCTTACATCTGCAACAAAAATATTAAAAAAAAAAATAGTAATTACTGAATTCGAGAGAATGTTAAATTTTATACCGTTTTAAGCTTTACATAATATAAATCACTGTTAACAACAATATATATTTAGGTTTTTCAAAGAGTACGATTTAATATATTTCACTCAAAAATATAATTAAGAAATTTTCTTTCTGTGTAATAGTTAAGGAAAGTGTTATTTTGTAAAAGCAATTAATTTCAACACATTAAAGACACGAACACATTTTTTCTGTTGAAAATACTTTTACGTCGAGATTTTAAAAGTAAATAAACAAAATTAAAATTAACAGGTCCAACAAATCTCTTCAATGATTATACAAATAGAAATGTCATTTGCGTATGCAAGCGTTAAATTAGTTTCTTGATTACGCGTGTACATTTGCTGCAAAATAATTAAAGGAGTTTGAAAAAGTTTATTTTTTTAAAAAAGTCTGTACTATATCTTAAATGAAATACTATTAATTTTTATAACCAAGTAGATGCTCTTTTCTAACAGCAGTTATTTTCAAACATTTATTTACTCTAACAAAAATATAAATAAGGATGGTTTTTTTTAAAATTTATTTTAAAAATAAAAATTTAACAAAATTGATTGAAAAATACCTTCAATTTATTCAGTTTTATGAAATATATTTTTCAAGCATATCATTTGTTTGTATGCAATAGCATCTGCAGAATATCTCTACTGCAGGTTAAAGTTTATCGTATTTCAGCTCATTTCTTGTTAATGTAAATTTTATATTTTATTATTTCATTATCTCCTTAAGAATATGGTTAAAAAAGAAATATCCTCTGAATAATAATAATAATAATAATAATAAATAAAAAAAATTCCTGAAAAATTATAATTTTTGTGGCACAATTTTGTATTAATAGAGTTAATGTATCAGTAAGTGTTAATAAAATGCATGAAACTTTTAATTGAAAAAAAGAAGAAACTTTATTTTAGAATTTTAAAATACAAATAGATTTACATTGAAATATTTATGTTTTTTCACCTATTATTAGGTCAAGAAAACAATTGTGATGTGAAGATTGTTCCATTCTTTGTGAATGTAGATTTTATTTCATTATTATACTTGTTATTGTTACTTATGACACAGGGCCAATCCAAGCTCGCTAAGCCATTAGTTACACAAAGTCTGTAGGCTACGTCTTTCGTTTAACTAGAGCACGACGAAGGTGAAAATATAAATTTGTTTTAAGAATCCTCCGATAGATGGCACAACCAGAGGATCTCTTCTCTGAATTTTGACATTAATCTGGAGGGAGAGGAAAATTTCTCCAAATCATTACATCCATGGTAATTGTTCAATTACAGTCCACAAAATTTTTAATTCCACAGATTTAACGAGCACATATATCACATTTCCTCGGTTATTCTTTGGAGGCAATGTGAACCAAACCACGACATATCATACTTGTAAGTTTATAGTACTTAGTTAGTTTACTATATATAAATTGATTAATGTCTCATTTTAAATTTCCATTGAAAGTGTATTCAAGTAAGTTTAATAGTTGTTTTAAATTTACAAGTTAAAAAATTTAGATTACATGAAATTATTTTGAAACTATTGTAATTATAAAATAACAACCTGATAATAGTATATTTATTAGAAATACCGTAAGAACATTACATAAAAAACACAAGTGTATCATACCTTTCTTTGTAAAACAGAAGTTATTATTTCTTAAGCCTACGGCAAAAGAATATGGTAATTGTGATAACTGCCAATTCTCGGACTTGTAACGAAACAGTTAGAAAAGATTCTAAATATATCACTTAAATGATATCCTTTATTGTTTAAACTTAAATAGCGGTAATCTCATCGGTGTCTCCCTATTCTATGTTACGATGTAGTGTGAAATTAAGTGAATGACAATTTTACACAAATATTCCATTATGCAGATATAGACAATAAATGGCATTACAAAATCTTGTACATTCAACAGAACAAAATCATTAAAATCAGACTATGCGAGTATAGTTGTTTCGTTGAGTCCCATGTGCGAGTGACTGACTCTTTATTTTAACAGCGCTAGAAAAGTAAAAGGGGTAATATTTAGCTGTTCTATTCTCACCAGATTTTCAATCCTCTTCATCCCCATCTTTAGTTTCATGATTTTGAAAGGGCTTCTTGCTTTTTATTGTTTCAAATACAGTCTCCATTTTCATTGGCTTGATATGATTAGTAATTCTACAAGTTTTGTCATAATTTCTTTCAGCTCTTCTAAAATGATTTTGATAAGTTCGGCTGTACCAAATTTATATTTTGTTTAAGTGGTTATTTTTCATTCCAAATATTTGAAAATATTTTTCTATTTTATTTGTATACAAATCACCTTGCTTCCGGTCTGAGTTAGTGTCAATTTTTCTTTTATTTTTTCAGTTTCAGTTTCAGTTAAATAGAATGCAAGCGCATTCTATTTTCTCGATTTAGTGCTTCAGATTCATAGTTTTCAAATTATGGGGACTATTCTCCTGCAAATGACATTTCACTTTTAATTTCTTTAGGAAAATTATTTTCCATAGATTTAAATACTAAGAATAACCATTAAAACTTGTAGCAGCTTGTCCAGAAAATAAATTTGCCAAAAAATGTTTGAACACGTATTTCAATAACCCTAAAGTGAAACTCAGAAAGTGCTAAATATGCAGTAGTTACTAGTTTAAAAAGCAGATATATAAAATTGCTCGTCTGTCGTTAAGCACTTAATTAGACTGAACGATAATCTGCTAGATCAAGCTGACCATCATTCTTGAGAAACCATAAACCGTTAATTTGAAAAGAAACATTTTATCTTTCGTTAGTATAATTTTACATTGCGAAATTCATTAATGATATATTTACCATAATTTTCATTTATTAAACAGAAAATTTATCCCTTTATTAAGTGAAAAAAGATCTGACAGCCACATTACAATGTGTCTGACATTGTGATTTCTGTCAAAGATATAATATGAATGAGTAGCTGGTTAAAAATTATTTCAAATGCACAGGATATTATACACGTTCTCAAAGTATGTCTTATCAAAGATGTCCTCCCCATTATGCGGTTAAAAGAACTGAAATTGCTAGGAAAGCATATTAAGAAATTTATTTGTCCAATTTCATCATTAATTCCAAACGATGAAGTCTGTTTGTGATGTAAATTCTAGTATAGACTCAACAATAATTGGGAAGTTATATATTTATTTTGTTGCAAACATCATAAAACCATTTGGACAAACTCTTGTTGTCTTGCAAACAACCACATTTTTTGACTTGACTTTCCTTATGAAGCTGTGTGGTACAATAATGCTGGTAATACATATGAACACTTCTGTTAAATAACATTGGTGATTTCAGAGGAAAAAATAAAAAAATAAATAAAACTGCAAACTGGCATGGTTATTCCTATCAAAGTCAATCAGAAAATTGTTATGGGAGATCATATAAAACGTACTTACCCCTTTGTATGAGCCTCTACAGCAACTTTTCCAATGCTTAAATGATTTTTAATATGAAATTGCAATTTCTTATTTAAACAATTTATAGGTCTGATAACACAACCTATTTTACATGAATGCTTTGAATACTACATCAAAAAAATTTAATCTATAGTCCAATATCTTTATCTAAATTCAATTTTCGCTATATTAATACCCCTAAGATGTTGGAACGTTTCAAATATACAAAATAATATTTGTACTCATGCATTGGACGCACAATATATACTTATACATTGGATTATTTCTTATAAATTCATACATATTTTAATTCCATCTATATAATAACTAAACAAAATCCGGTGACACATAATGGTGGTGTTTCGTGCTCCCAAGCCACAGAAGGAGGTTCAATCCTCGGGCTGGGCAAGGTCGTCTGTCTTTTCTCAATTCAGTGGTTCCATAAATTGAGTAGCAAGCATGCTTTGGAGCTAAACACTAGGGTTTTCGTGTTAGGCTGACCATCTGATCGGACATTATGCTTCGTTTCGCTCTCCATAGCCTTTCGGTTAGGAAAGCAAAGATGGGCACTCTAAGGCTTTGTAGCACACATTAGCTGTCGTGCTACAGATTATAGTTTAATAATAGTTTTTTTTAAAGATATTTCTTTGAATATCGGATAAGATTTTCTGAGCAAGAATATTCAATATTAATGCAAGTAAATAAAATGTTTAATTTTTGTTTAATCTTACTTTTTGTTAGAGTAATCACGCCTTATTTAATATGATCTTCATATATATATATATATATATATATATATATATATATATATATATATATATATATACATATATATATATATATCATATATATATATATCATATATATATAAACATTTATAGTATAAAATCTCTTTCATATTATTATCTACCTTGTCTCAATTTTGACCATATACTGTAAGTGATACAATAATTATTTAAATTTGTACATTTGCTAAGTATTTTTAACTCAAACTATGCTGTTATTTTTCATTGCCGTTATAGCATAAGATATGACGTTTATGAAAGGTGACAATTTTAGCGTATATATATATATATATATATAGAGAGAGAGAGAGAGAGAGAGATTATATTTTTTAATATAAAGTTGTAAAATATTATTGATCATATGAAATAGATTTTTTAAAAAAAATCTGAGTCACATATTTTTTTAATAATATTAATGTTATCTGTAAAATATTGAATTCCTTAAATAATGTATTTATGAACATATGAAACTAATTAAAAAATTTTGAATTATTATAGACTTTTTTGAAAGAAAATTAGAACGAATTATACGGTATAAGTTTTTATGGAATGCTCAATTTTTGAAATTATATATCTGTTTAAATTCTCTTAATTATAAACGAGAATAATTTAGATGAATTTATACACTAAATTACATTGATATTTGCTTATATTAGGTAAATAAAACATTCATAAACACTAGAGAATTGTAATATTGAAAAATAAAGTACAGTTAGAAAAAATTTATCAAAATTGCTTGTCTTTTTATAAATTCTTTTGAATAAATTATAACATTTTTTTCACATTTACTATATATTAAATTAAAAACTTTCAACATTGCAGAGAATTTAAATATATTTAAGGAATCTCAATATATTATATGCCAACTACATTTGAATTGAAGTACTATAGAACTGTGAAAGTTCATTTCCGTGGCAAAATACAGAATCATATTTTTACCTTTGTTATAATGAATGTAACGAAAGAGGAAATAGTTTCAAGATGCATTATCAGTTCTTCTTTTCGAGTATTTACTTCTATTATGACGTCTTTCTAAGTAGTGAGGAGGAATGAGAATTTAATCTTCTCCCGAAATTTTGGACTCTGATTTAAAGAATTAAAAGTTTCAAGAAAAATAAATGAAAATGTTAAATTAAATTCTGTATTCAATTAAATGCAATCTTCTATTTTCTCAACCAGCAAATAGTATTGAGTATTATTTTCTATTTCAAGTCTGTAGACATATGATGATTTTTCAATTTCCTTGATGAAAAATGGAAATTTTTAACAGATGAAATTACACGTTTACATAATCACTATAAAACATAATGTTTTCTTATCTGTGGGAGGAATTTGTGTAATAACTTCGAAATGAAGTGGATTTTACAGGAAACATTACTTTTTCCGAATTAAGTTTAGACAGAAAGTTTTTCAAAATTTTGATTAATTGGTAAATAGCTGTTTTTAATTTATGTCAAGAGAACTATCAATTACTTCAATCAAATTCCAAATTTAAACTATCTCGATATAATTTTGAATATTAAAATTTCATATTAGAATTATTTGATCATATCGTTTGTTATCAATAAGTGCTTAATATTATTTCAAAAGCTATATATTATTGTAAAAAATAAGATTAATATCTTGCAATGTTATTTTTGATCACTTCTGATGTGAGAAGAGGCTATAGCGTTTCTACAAAGAAAGGCACGGACTTCGTGAATGTAATGAGTTCTATACTCGACGCGACCCAAGACTGGCTCCCTTCACTTATGGTTGCTAAAGCTCATTATATAGTTCGTACTTGCCGTGTGGAATCCTGCCTGGGGATTTGCGAATCATGTGTGCAAGTCTTCAACTGGGCCATTTGCTATTTCCGTGCAGTTCCGATCAACATTGAAACCAGGCCCTCATCATAAAGGAACCCAGGATAGAAAAACAGTAATAATTACTCTCATCTCACAACTAAAATGTTCAACCATGTAATGAATTAGTAAATAATAAATGTATTAAGTATCAACACAAATCTTACTTTAAAAATGTACTTTATTTAATTTTAAATTAAGGATTTTCTCCCATATTTGAATAATATATTTTAATTATTTGTATATTGTTTAATAAATGTATTACTTAATAAGATGATTAATGTTTATTGTAATAAAATATTGGGAATATAATGCATATGTGCCGAATACTATTTATGTATGTGCATATTAACAGAATAAGCATAATATTATTAATTTGCAGTTTTCAAAATATAATTGTTAATCATATGTTTTAATAAATTACATTATAATGACAATTTACAATTAAAAGAATAACATGATAATCTAAGAAACTTATCAAAAAAGAAATTCTAGTAATGGCAACTCTTAAAAATATTTTTTGTAAAACTTTAATTAATAAAATGCTCTCTCTCTCTCTCTCTCTCTCTCTCTCTCACACACACACACACACACACACACACACACACACACACACACACACACACACACACACACACACACACACACACACACACACACACACACACACACACACACACACACACACAAAGACGTATTGTATGATTTTCATAATAAATAATCTGCTTTAAATGAATGAATACACACTTTAAAAATATCAATATAAATACTCTTCAATGATGTATTAATACATAATTTCAATAAGAGTATCAAATTTAGTAGTTTTTTATTCTTCAACATGGGATCAGGTGTGTAGTGTAAGAATGAGGGAAAGTAATTTTACATTATAAGAGAATATATCTTCAATATTCATGGGTCAGAAACATAAATTTTTAAAAATAATTGAAATAATTTGTAGAAATATGAGTAGTTCTATTATAAAAGTAATAACATTATAATAGATAAATATAATTATTATAATATTATGTTGTCATAAGTGTGGTTTGATAAAATTTTGTTATATCTAATTTATTAATCAGTTAAAATAATTAATAAATTTTTACTGCTGAAAGCAAATGATTTTGTTTCATATCGGTACTTAGGAAAACATATTCCAATAACTTCATCAATTATCATCACGTTTCAAAATTCATGAATACACGTTTTGTAAATATTCAAAGAATACACATGTAATTTCAAAGAATACACGTTTTGTAAATATTAAAAAAAATCTTGCTTAGTACATAGTTTTCGGCATTTCGGTTACACCAAATAAATGCTATATTTTTACTCTCAATTTAAGCTTAATATTAATAATTCAATATTCAGAGTCATTAATATATTACATCTTTATCTTAGTTTCCTTATTTTCCTATCGTTATATATTAAAGCTTTCTCTTCATTACTAATTCAATATTCACTATCACTAATATATTGCATCTTTTTGCCTTAAAATAAAAATACGACAGTAAAATTTTTCATGTATCCTTTAAAATAATTTTTCATTAACTCATATAATCATATAAAATAATATAATAAAAGAAATATACATTTCATATTTTTTTTTAAAAAAATAAAGTATATTTCTTTAGAATTGTACACACAGAAGTAAAGTATAGCTTTATTTAGATAAATGTATAAGTAAAAATAATTAATATCTAGGAGTTGAGTTGAATCTTCGGGTCCTAATTTCATTGTGCTTGAAATTTGAATTATAATTAGTCAACATTTTACTAATTATATTAAAATTTTATACTTATTATCTTATTTCAAATATACTATATGAATAGGAGAAAATTGTTTCTTTTATTCTACATGAATTTAAATCTCTTTCTAATTCAAACAAATTTACTCTGAAAAGACAAATATTTTGCCACTTTTCTTAACTTGAAATGAAATTTTTAGAGTGTTGTTGATTTTTGTTGAAGAACAATTTGACAGAATTTTAATGATAATTTTTTAAAAAATATTCTGATTCTGTATTAAAATTATTTCTCAAGAATATTCTAAATGTATTAAGCATTTCTCAAAACATTTTGTAGAATCATGTTTATATTTTTAAATTAACCAATGCTATTTATTTTAGTATGGTAACACTGATTTGGTATTAAATTGCGATTAAAAATTTTTAATATCTTATTAATATCTGAGTAATGTTTTAAATATAAAACTATGTTTGATAGTTAAAAAATATAATATACGCAAAAATTAAACTTTATTTTAAAAAATATTAAATAACTTATAAATAATAATTTCCATACTACGTAACCTAATTAGTAATAATTTATTAATGAAATCTATTTAATTAACTTGTAATCTTTGAAATATAATTTCTGTGTACATTTTTAAATATAGACACTTTTCATGCTGACACTAATCAGAGAATCATACAATCAGAATATAGAAACACTTATCTAAGCAATAGAACTGGAGAAAATAATAAGACTTTTTATTTTTTTTATTTTATTTGCGGAAACATAAATATCTTCATGTGCACCAAGGAATACCACACAGGGCCCGAAGGTACAACAAATAAATTACATAACAAATTAAGGATAAATCATGATATGAATGAAAATAAAATAAAAATAAAAAATAAAAAAGCCATAGAGAATAAAAAAATGAAAAAAAGGGAATCAGATTACAGTATGTATACATTTTTATAAAGATACACACAAGTCTCTTTCTTTACTAGCTCCGCCAAAATCCGGGGCAGTTTGTTATTCAAGTCTTTACGAATCTCGTTCCTTTCTTGTGCAACAGATGGACATTCAAGAATAATGTGTGAAGGGCTGTCAATCCGGGAGTTACACATGAACACGTTACTGTTTTTAATATGGAAACTCTGTAAGTAATTTTGGAATTTTCCATATCCGTTGTGGGATTGAGTAATTTGAAGTCAGTGTTGAACTAGTGGTTCTTAATTCTACAGGGAATTGAAGAGAAAAAGAAGATTTTGTTCTCTTACAATTGGGAGAGAAAACAAAACCCGAGTTCCATTCTGTGATGGTGTTTTTTTGGGTAATGTATTTAAAAAAGACTTGGGCAGACTGGTATCGAATTCATTTGTAACTGAAAGAGAAAATTTGCTCTTTCATTTCCAGATACAACCCTGTGACCCTTGACATGTGAAAAACCGAAGAAAATATTTCTGATATTGCACATGTGAATTGAAGTCTGGACTTCTACACTCAGTTTTTCAAAACTTATTATATTTTGTAGAGCCAGTAGGAATGATTTCAAAGTAAGATGTTTTTTCCTAATGAAATTTAAATATTTCAAGAAAAACGCTTTGGCATCCTAAACACACAAATAAAACTGTTAAAGTTGATAATGTATTCAATATTAAAAAAAAACTATAGATTACACACATGCACTAGTATATTCCAAAAAATTATTTTGATTGTAATCTAATAAAAGAAAAGAATTGTTCGGAAAACATTAAAATAAATCAGCTGCAAACACATCCATTTATTTTTAATAAGTTCATTCAATTGAAACCAGAGAATTTTTGAAATTACATTCAGATATTTTAGGAAACAATTCTACCATAAAGTAACGAGTTATTATAGGAAAAAGTTGTATTTATTGTTATAGTATTTATTTTTCAAATTAAATTCGAGTTATAGTATTTATTTTTCAAATTAAATTATTCAAATTACATATTTATCAAAATTAATTTTCAATCCATTAAAATAATTAGTTTTAAGTTTAAATAAAAAAAATACTCAAATTATTTCAATTGGCAATTTTATAATCACCCTTTATTTTGTACATCTTTTATTTTCACGTCTTGAGTTTGATCTTACATATTTTATAACTAAATGACGTTTATAACTAAATTGTTTGCTTTTTTTACAATGAAACTGCAAAAATGTGATTTGTATTATAAAGAACTTTAATATTTATGAATTTTTCAAACTTTATATTTTAACTAAATACACAATTGCGTAAAACCACGAATTAAAATCAATATATTCTGTATATAGCATTACTCAATTTAAAAATTATGATTTGTTCTTGATATTAAACCCGTATTTGTGCATGCGTTCTTCTTTTAAAATTACAAGATATTAACCATATTTGGCATTAACGATATTATACTTCTTCGTAGATGATGAAACTTTATATGTATTGTGATTACACAGTGTGTGTAAGTGAACAAACATACTGATCAGAAAATACTCCCTTTTCATTGACATGTCCATAAAAATATATTAAGCTAAAATAGTATATTATTATTTAAGTACATATTACCTATATAGTATATTATTATTAAGTACCTATTTATAAGAGGCTTGTACTTTAAGAAGGAAAATACTAACATTTCATTCTATATGCATAAACGATATCAATGAACAGTATCTTAGTTTAAAACTTTTTTCTAAATCTTTTCAAGTATTCAAGTTATAGACATGGGAAAATAGTGAATACTAACAGGAATTTCTATTTTAAATTCAATCTGAATTGAAATTCTAATGCAAAGTCATGGACCCCCTTTTCAATCCTGCTTTCGTTATACTAGAATATTGCGGAAAAGAGTGATTTCAAGGAGTTATCGAATTTAAATCAAGTTTTCTCTACCAGAAACATTGTGTCATAGTATATGAGTTTCATATTTGTAGCTACATAGAATATTTAATTTCGTTATAGGTAGACTAAGAATAAAATGTTAATATTTAACTTAAATAAGAGCTTAAAGAACAATATATAATTACTTTAGTGTTATTTAAAAACTTAAAAATGAATCAAATAGTAAATAATGACTGTTCTGTTAACACTTAAAGAAATTATTGTACTATGTAGAATTAAGTTAAGCAATTTTTGACATGATATATATTTTTAAATATTTTTAGAGGAAGCTTATAAGCAGTAACTTTGTTTGTTGAAACTTTGCTTGAAATATCTAAGATGAATTTGTGTAATTACGTAGAATTGTGTATAGTAAATGCCTTTTGCTATATTTGTAAGGTTAAATGAAGTACAAAAATATATGATTTACTGAATTGTTCATCTCTTTCTCACTCTTTTTCATATGAAACTAATAGAAGTGGGTTTTAATAACATATGATTCTATAGCATCATTATTTTTTGTTGTATGCAAATAAATTAGAAGTTAATACATAATTTAAAGTCGGACACTAAAATTACTTTTTTTTTGACTGTCTTAAAATGTTCTAAGTGTTTTCCAATTTAAGTACTGCATTTAAAGAACGAAATTAGAAATTAATTACACTTACATAAAAATACTTTTTTCTAATATGTTTTTTTATGGCAAAACAAAATTTCATTTCTTTCATTCTCTCTGTAGTCTCTACTTGAGTAAAAAAGCCATAGCAATTTATTATTATAATCTATTAGCAGATATCTAATAAATTGATTTAAAGTTTTTTAAAGGGTTCCTATGACAAATATTATCATTTCATAATTTTTAATATATTAACTTTAGATTTCAAATCAACGTTAAAAAGTTTGTAAATACATTTTATTTACATATAGTTTTGGTAAAACCACAATGTGTATTAGATAGAATATATCTGAATCTATATAAATATTAAAATATTGATGAAAAAAATTATGAATGTAATTATAATGTTTTCATCAATATTCATCAAATTTATCATTACCTTGAGTAATGAATTAAATTCACATTAATAATATTTCATTTATAAATGATTTATTATAGTTTATGCTTCATATAATGATACAACTCTATAAGAAAAATATAATATAAGGAAAATATTTTAATTTATACATACATTTAAAAAGCACAATTTTAAATTACATTTTTCATTGTAAATTCTTTTGATAAAAATTTGTTTATTAATAGACATATGGCAATGATAAAGTGGTTGACAAAAATAAATATACATAATGAAAATTAACAAGAACATTGTATATTTCTATTTGAAACAAATAAAAGATTCAATTAATATTTTATATTAAATGGAAAAAATAATGAGATAATTAAGCACGAGTGCATAAAATAATTTTTTTGTTCATGAATATCTATTATTAAGCAGTTTTAGCTATTTTAAACTATTACTTCAGCCATCTATTTAGTTATTTTTCTATTTACAACATCGAAACTAATTTATAATTAAAGACAATCATTTAAATATTGCTATAAAACAATTAAGTTTTGATGCAATCTTTAGAGTATCTTATGAAAATTTTTGTCAAGATTTTGGCAAAAATGTGAGCATTTAAACCACGATTTCCTTTTATCTATGATGCTAATTTATTGAAGGATATAACATATATGCTCTTGTAATTCAATTTTTGGTGTAAATCTTTTTCTCAAAAATAAATGAGAGTTACATTTTTAATAACGAGAACTTTTATCGCCTGAGTACCTATTATAATCTAACTCTGTGTTATCTTCATGATCCTGTCTTGGGAATGCAGAGGAGTTTTGTGATTTAAATAATTAAACTTATATTATTTAGGATTTATGAACAAAATAAAAAGTAAAATATTAAATAACTTTTTTTAAGAAAATATGGTTGTAAACTCTCAAAATATTAAAATTGTTCAAATAAGGAAATGATAGTTTAGAAAATTAAATATGGTTTAAGATTACAACAGTACTATTTTTCGAAATATTTGATAATGAGTTAAAATTTGTATACTTAAAAAATAAAAAAAGGACAGAAGAATATGAAAACTGTAAAGTAAAAGGGAGCTATATACTTATTTTCTTGCATTATCTTTTGAAAAACAATTCAGGCCACGCTAAGATTTGTTTCCGTAATTGTAATAAATGAGATATAACTTCCCAACTGATCATTTATTATATTAATTAAGTACGTCTGTGTGGGTGAATCATAAAGTATCTCGTTGTTACAATGGAAACTGAAATAAATGAGGTCTCTTAGGTTGATAGTTCAAGCCTTTAAACTTTCTCTTCCTACTTCTAGACTACGAAAAACATACATGCTTTTACGATCACGATGGCACATGTAATTAGGAATTCACTACATCACTCAAAATATTATATATTAATAAGTACATAATTTTTTTTTATTTTTCGTAAAAAAATTTCGTATGAGCTTAATTATAATATATTTTGAAAGCTAGTTTATACAGATTTTTAACATTTTGAAGCATACAAAAGCTAATATTAATTTACACAAGAAAAAAATGTTATACTTAAAAGCGTGAAAAAAATACAGACGCAAACTATAAAACTATATTTAGATTTTGTATTTATAAATTAATTGTGTTTTACAGCATAAGAAAACTGAATTGAGTTTGTCCAAATTTCTTTTGCGTATTAAATAAATTTATATGATACAAAAGTGGGAAACTGTACCTTTTTGTTAAAATCATATTTTATCTCTCAATAAGAGCTTTATTTTAAATATAATTCGTTAAAAGGCTAAACGTTTCTATGTTACAAGTTTTTGATATTAATATAATTACTTTAATGGAATTCATTAGAAATTTCTTTAAAATATGATTTTGTTTTATTTATTATTCTCTTTAATATGATAGATGATTGATTCGAAAATATGATTAATTAAGCAGAAAAACTGTGAAAACTTTGCTAACTCAATGAAAGAAATTCATTAATTAAACTGAATTAGACAAACATATAACAAAATGCATTTTGGAATATTAAAAAATGTTATTACAAATTATTAATAAAATACTTTTGTTTCGGAAGATACCTGATCTGAAATTTGGCTAAAATATTCTACAAGTATTCATTATTAAGTAATTAAAGTTTGAGGAGAATTAAGATATATATATTTTATCAAACTTGCAATACAACTTATACACTGCTGGACAATTGCTAAGGACGGATAACACTATCATCCATAGCAACCAAAAAATGAAAGGAGGCAAAATGTGGGAAAATAGAATAAGTGCGGGATATAGTAAGAAGAACAGTGCTGTTGGATATCAATCCCTTTCCTGGATATTTTCTGGACGATAAGCAGTATCACTCTCGCGCCAGATCAGTTGGCATCTACAATCCGATGACAGACTGAGCCTATTCTCATCTGAGAATAGTACGCATGCCCAGTCTTGTTTAGTCCAATTGCGATGCTCACGACACCATTGCAAACGGGCAGTACGGTGCTGACTGGTCAATGGGGGACACACAACAGGTCTGCGGGCGTATAGTCTTCCCCTCAAACGTCTGGCAACAGTTTTTCGGGAGATCAAATTTCCTGAGGCAGCAAGAAACTGATTTGCCACCTGCTGAGCTGTGGTGCGCCTGTTCCTTTTTGCTGATAGGACGATATGTGTGTCTTCTGCAGGCGTCGTACTTCTAACACGACCTCCCTCGTCTGACAACTATACATTCCAACATTCCAGTAGTTTGAAATGACTTCCACAGCCGTGAAACAACGCTGTGAGCGATGTTGAACTGCCTTGCAACATTTTCGCCCTTCTTCGATCTTTCCAATAATTTGGCAACGCATAAAATCATCTAAGTGATGCTGGGAAGATATACCAAAAATTTCAAGTTCGTCTATTAAATCTTTCCTGTAAAACTTTGACTTGAAACAACAACTGTACACAAGCGTCAAAATATTTAAAGATATTATGAATGCTATCACGTGATGAACAGACGTGGAAAAAAATTTGCATACGCACACTTCTTCTTACTATATCTCGCACTTATTCAAAATTAACAATTGGCTTCCTTTTATTTTGTGGTGGGAATGGATGATAGTGTTATCCGTCTTTAGCAATTGTCCAATAGTGTAGTTTTCAATACATTACAAAAGTTCATAATAAATAAATAGCGCTAAATTCGGTGGAAAAAATAATTAAAAAGAAGAACTTAGTTTCGGAATTTTTTTTTTTTCTGAAGTGAACTTTTCATGAAATACACACATGGTTTAATGGAAATTTTACATTAATCAACTTTCCTCCCAAAAACTGTATTCATAAAATGAACAATATAAGGTTTTTTATGTAAATTTCTTGATGGGATGATAATTTTATTCTGGGATTTCTTCGTACAGAATACATTTGCCAATGATTCATATCCTATAACTTGTGATAAATTTCTCTAACTATAAGACATTCTCATTATTTTATATCATGACAACTAATCATTAATTTTCGTTTCTCTGACGTTCTGTTCAGTAAGATCATCTGTAAGAGGATTACCAATAAATCTTCTGTCATGAGTGAAGCAGCAATCATTTCAAGACAAACGCAAACATCGCGCTGGATTTACATAAATTCATGACTGAATAAAGCCTAAATAATTATTGTAATTGTTTATTTACCCTCTTTTTTATTGCTTCATATGCAAAGTGATTATCATATTTTCCATAAAACATTTTCTTGAAGTTAAAACAAGTAAGAAGATTTATTACAAATTTACCATTTAATTTATAAACTAGACTTCCTCTAAAAATTACAAAAGTAATTTAATTAAAAATAAATTCCTTATTGTAATGTTTCACATAGTATCCATTTAAATATGAACAATTCATAGGGAAATTTGTAAAGAAAGAAATGAAAAGTAAGAAAAGCTTAAAACGCTTATCAATACTAATAAAATTATATCGAAATTCTAATACAGACAAAGAAATTAATGAAAATTTTAAAATACAATTTTCATAATTAAATTGATTGCAATTATTTATTTAAAATTCTATAATTTATGAAACTTTTAAAAATTTAAATCATCCTTACCGATTTACGCTAACTATAAAGTAAACAGTTAATCATGTCTTTTTCATTTTGCTTCTTTTGGTTTTTTATTGTTCTTGTGTTAATGGCTTGAATCAATCGAAAACGGCTTCTGAAAACGATGTTTTGCACCATATATTAGAAAAATGAAGTTCTACCACATTCTGAGACATCTACTGGTAAACTTCGAATTATTTGCTGCAGCTTGAAGAAAGTGATTTGATATCGGGCACCTGATTCATCTGATTCACGACGCCTTCTCAATACGATGTGACATGGATGAAACGTTATCTGAAATCATAAATATTTTAAACCAATGAGAAGAGTACTCAGGTTCTAAACTGTAACAAAAGTAACAACTATTTCATTGTTAAAAATGCCAGAGCAACAAATTGCGATCGTTCGGTTTCAGCTTTAGCATTTCGAATTCTGTCTCATGATTCAGATATTTTCCGGTATCTCTGACTTTTGATACAGCTTTCTGCAAACAGTGCTTCCGGATTACATATGGCGGCTGTGTAAATGCAATCAAACAGCTTCATCCTATTTAATAAGCTGTCTTGCTTTATCAATGTATATAAACCTTATCCATTAAAGTTGGCAATTTATTTTCTGAATAATTAAAAATGTGTCACATCCAATTAAGATATTTTTATATAGCAATCAGCTGTATAAAATTTAAATTAGCAAACCAATAGCATTTCAGCTGATAAGTGCTTTCTCTTATTGTGTCACATCACAATAAGAGAAAGCACTTATCAGCTGAAATGCTATAGCCAAGTCTGAGATTCATTTAATATAAGGAATTTTGGATGGAGTGTTAGAGAACTTCTGTATTTTGCAGAGATAATTGTTTTAATATTTTCTAACTCACACTTGTTTTTGTTGAAATAACCTTATAAGCAAAAAATATTTTTGAACTTTCTGTTTTCTTTCTCTCGCTCACTCATTTCATTCTTGTGTAAACAGAAATGTTTTAATTTTCGCATCAGATATTTTTCCAATACTTTAGAAGAAAATTCCTATTGCTTAATTTGGTAAAAAATGAAATCATATGCATAGAAAAATATTCTATTTTAAAATTACGAAGTGCTCAATTGTAATCAATAGCAGCCCTATTCAAAGTTACTGACTTACCATGATATCATAGTTTTCTTATGGACAACATTTTTATTCATAGATATATTTAGAATAAAAATGCACTTTATTTAAATGCAATATGAAATTGAAATGAATGTGATTAATTTATTCATTTCCATGTTTTGAATGGAATCAATAGCGTATTACTATTTTCGGAACAAGAAGATGCAAAATATTTTCTTAAACACAAGAGCGCACTAACGAAAAAGAAATTCTTTAAAAGCGAATTGTTTGGTCCAAATCTTGATCTTAAGAATTAATATTTTGGAGTTTTTCTTTAAAACTGAGATGATTTCTATATTCTATTAAAAATACTAGTTAGATAAGAAAAGGAAATGACTTTATTTATTCATGTTAATGTGTTGTCATTGTTCCTTACGTCACTTAGACAACATAAGCTTGCTATGACGTTGACTATGCAAACTTAAGCCAGTAGAGTGTGTCTTTGGTTTAACCAGAGCAACACGAAAGGGAAAATACGACTTCTCTCTAAACTCCTTCGATAGATGGCACAGCCGGAGGATCCAATCCCTCTATTTTGACACAGATCTGAATGATGAGGAAACTCTCTCCAGGCCATTACACTCATGGTAACTGCTCGCCCACAGGTTTTCGATTCCACAGATTTAACGATTTAACGAGCACGTATACCGTATGTACTCGGTGAGTCATTGGGGATTGGGAATCGAACACAGATCTTCCATACCCAAGGCTACTGCGCTAAGCACTAGGCTACCATAGCCCCCTATATAATAATGTCATTCATAAATACAGGTGTATGAACTACTGTAGCTCAGGGTTGGGGGTTACAATTATGTACTTTGGAAAGTTTGAAAAAAATTGTATACTCTATAAAGGCTGATGGAATGTTGTAAAAGTATACACATTAGTTAAATAAGCTACAGTAAGGATAAATGTTTCATGAGCAACATATTCATGGATGAAATATAGGAAGAAACGCAGAATGCTCCATAGCATCTACCCTGGCGAATGGGGAAGCAAAAACATATCTGACAAAATAAGAATCTAATTTATTTTTCAAATAATTGAATAGTGATTAAATTGAAATTTGAGAATTAAATTTTAATGTATGAGATGTTGAGAAAAGACAAAAGAGGCAACTTCTTACAAAGCTCTCTTGAACACTAAATGCGTATTTCAAAAGGGCATTACTTTCGAAAGTTATCAACATGCATCACGATGGAGAAAACTCGGAATATTTCATTCACACACAATAAAGAATAAAATTATAAGATTTGTTGTCAACTGTTCAAAAAAATACTGCGACAGAATGCGCTGGAAATTTATTTTACAAATATAATTTTATTAAACTTCTCATACCTAACTTTGAGGATACGCGTAAACATTCCCATAGAAAGTGCATTTTAAATTCCAACTAATGCAGTTTTTATTCTGACGATGGATAATATTATGAATGCAGATAGAAGTGTCAAAAATACTTTCCAGGTGCCTGGTTAGGAAAATTTTGTATTCAGCTCCTTTCACATAAAATCCTTATAGAGTTACTATGGAATAACAATTTTAAACTCAATAAAAGAGACTTCAACATTAAAAGTTTTACAGTTAATAAAACCCATAAAACAATTTTAATTGCTCTTAGAATCGTGTATCCCTCTTTTAAACTGTAAAATAAACAATTATCTATCTATCTATCTATCTATATATATATATATATATACACATACATGCATATATATATCATATATATATGCATACATACATACATACATATATATATATATATATATATATATATATATATATATATATATATATATATATATATATATATATATATATATATATATATATATATATATATATATATATATATATATATATATATATATATATACATACATATATATGTATCGATGTATGCATATATTATTAAACAAGTTAAACAAGTTTTCATTGATAGGATAATAGCTTTAATCGAAAATATTATGTCAATCATGTTATCATTAGTTTCCAGATAATATTTTCACCAAAAGTATAATAGACCTTTATATAGAATAGCTTTGTGAAATGTTTGTACAGAAAACGTAATTTTCTTTTACTGGGATCGTTTCCTCTAACCAACTTTTATAAACATCCGTTAACTATCGATGTAATCATTGAACTTTATTTATGATTGCATCCATATTTGTTGTCGTATTTTATGTAAGAAGTATATCCCAACTAGTTTAGTAAACTGAGTGTTCTGTATGTATATTCTCATATATACATTCTTTGTAATTGCTTTTTCACTAAAACTAAATTAATAATAATTTACTCCATGGAAAACAATTTTTCATTTTCACTAAGTGTTATTTGTAAAGTAGAAATACATTAACATTATATAAAAATTATATCCAAAAAATACAGTTTAAGTCTTCAGTAATGGGCCAAGGCTGAAATTATATTGATTAGTTTATATCCTAAATGTATGCAATAATTATAAATATACATTATTATCTTATAGCTACATTTTGCTTCGTATATTTAATAGAGGAAAAAATTTGAAATATTACAAGTTTTAAAATATTTTATAAAACTTATTGAATTATATTTGTATTTTATAATCAATTGTGCATGTAGTTAGAATAAAGAGTTATTATCCTTTAAAACATGATTGATTTGTAAAACGCATTTTTGTATTTCTTAAAAAATTTAATATTTTGATGATACATCATAAATTTAATAAAATATCTGAAACCTCAATTTACAGCATCTTAAGGAACATTTTTCGCTTAAGAATTTTAATTATCAAGAGATATAACTCCATTAGTATAAAATATTTTTAATTAAATTGAAAATATGATTCACTTAAATTTTTTGGTGATTCAAACGATTAAATAACCTTGAGAAGTATTTGAGGATTGAGAAAGATTTTATTATATTACATCATCACTAAAATTTAAGCTTAACTTTTTTTTTAAATGAATAATTTATTATTTTTCCAACTAAGATGGTGGAAAACAATAACCGAGACATGAATAAAGTTTATTCACTTCTACCATTTTATTAAGATATTCATGTGTTTATCAAAAACTTGTTTTTCATTAAATATTGTATTTCTCAGACAGAAATGAACACTAAACAAATTTGTATAGACTATTTTACGTGTATTTAACAATTTACACATTTTGTAATACAATTTTCACTTTTTTACACATTTTTTAACAAATGTTAAGCTATTTATTTTAAATATACATTTAAACTATAAAATGTAACTTGCTTAAAAAATTATTTATTATAAAGTAAATGATTTATTAAAAATGTAAACTATGTATGGAATTATATTTTGTAATTATTCATATTTTTTCTTTATCTAATGTTTTTATGATATTTTTTCTGGATAAGGGAATTTTCAAGCTGAAGAAATTAGTAGACAGAGAGAGAGAGAGAGAGAGATTTATCTGTGCGAAAAATATCTTTGTTTGCATTTCATTTTCACATTCATTATTTTATGTGTTTAAGAAAGCATAAATAAATATAGATGCATTTGATAATGAATGCTGAATAAAATTTTCAGGTTGATTGATTGTTTGTCGCTCAACGGTCATTTTTTGCACACGAGGGCTAACTAGACCAGGACCTACGGTTTAAAGTGGATTCCGAACCACTAAAAACATCAATGCCGTAGGTGGGATTCGAACCCATGAATTGTTGAACCGAAGGCAAGAGTGCAAACCATTCGGCTACCAGCTCGGCAAAAATTTTTCTGGAAACATATTATTTAAAATAATATGTTTACTTGTTTAACTTGAACTTATAGCGCAGAACAGCTAGTTATTTTTATAAAAGTTAAGCCAAGAGGTTTCTTATAAATTTTTTTTTCTGACTAATCTTAGTTATTTTTCTTAAAAACAGCTCATAAAATGGTTTCTTGGTTTCTTAACGAAAGTTTCCACTAATATCATTCTTAAGCATTTTGTTTCGAAATCGAGTATAAGGTTTTATGGCAAATTATACCAGCCGCTTCATTTCATTTATGAATAACCATATTCGACTTAATAAAAAATTTGCATAAATTGCCAGTTTTTGATCCAGGATTTTTTTAAATACGTAATGAGATCACGAGAAATGAAATTTTGAATTTTAAAGTTTTAACATGTGTTTTCTTTCAAACATCTATTTAACATTTCTTACTAACATTACAAAGGACAGAGACACCAAATTACCTAGAGTTAACTAAATGAAAAAAATTTTACTTTGATGACAATGAACTTTCCTCTCAGCCTCTGTAAGCATTTAACTTAGGAAATCACTTTCGTTGTTGTTGTGACTTATCCTCCAAATGTCTGAAGAAGTCAGACAATGTAACAAACCGTTGACCCTGTGGAAATCAAGGACCAGAAGGGGGATGAGTAAATATCCTCTCTGGAAAGTCCCAAGCAGTTCTCCTAATCACATCCTGGTGGATGTGATTAGGAGAAGCCTGCTCAGAAAAGACAATTAAACGTAGATTTTATTTTTAGTTTAGAGGAGAGAGTTTTTCATTTGCATTTAGCTATAAAATTCCGAAGCTGTCTTTAGTATCGATCCTGAGATATATGCGCACAGTAAGTTGGAGGGCAACAGTGGTCTTTTTCTTCAACAATGGCTGAATTATTGAGTGTGGAACACATCTCTCCAAACAGCATGGTAAGAAGTATATAATAATGAGTCTCCAATTCTGAAATATAACAATTTACTGTGATATCAAAAAGTTTAAGCATTTTAAACGCATTTTTACTCTTACTCACTGTGTGTAATAATTTGAGTACCAATTTTCTACACTTACCCCAATTATCTTATATCTCTTATTCAAAATCAAATAATTTCTTTTAAATTTTCTAGATAATACATTTATAAGCTAGAAAACAAAACACTTAAAAATCTACCATGTACCTACATAGTAAACGTGTGTTCTGAAAAGACAAACGTAGAACAGATATAATTTTCCATTGTAGGATTAAATCTGGCATATTCAAAAAGGGATGAGTAATTTGAGGGATGAGACATCTAAAAAGGGATGAGTAATTTCTTAGTAAGCATATAAAATGATAATACATGCATATATTTTTACATATTAATCATTCCATTTCATTTATTGCTTATGACGCACTGAAGAACATGTGCAATGTCGATTGCTTTTCTCTCTGTTTTAAGATTTTCTGATATCAGCTTGATTTGGGTACCATTCTAAGACCGTTGCCCTGACATTCTCCCACTTTTTCAACGAATGATCTAGAGGAGTGTGCTCTACCTGAAATCAGTTTGGTTTTGAATGCAATCAAAACCGATATAGATTTTCTTTGGCTGTAAATATTCTATTGGAAATTCTGTAAAAATTCTATTGGAAAGAAATTCCAGAATAGAATTTCGTATAGTGATAGTGTGTTCACATTCTTAGGTATAGTGAAATGTTTCATATATTACATATTGCTTCATCATTTTCCAATTATATATATTCATATATGTGTAATAAAAATTTATTAGTTTGAATTAAATGAAAAATTATATAAGTGAATTTATAGGTTAGTAATGTACTTTCTTATTTTTATGTTTCTATTATAAAAGAAAAAGTCTATCTACGTATTTTCTTTAATTTTCATAAATATTTATTCTGCTTAGTTGCTTAAATAAATAAGAAAATTTAAATAAATAGAAAAGTTTCAATATATAAAAATATCCAGAATATGCGTAAATAAGTTTAATACTTGCCAGAGACATAGTGGAGCGTAAATATATTTCCAGTTTACTGTTACCTCTTAAAAAATTTAACTGTAACTCATCCCTTTTCTTGACATAAGAATATTACGTTTCGAATTCCCAGTCTTTCAGAAAGATTTTGGTATTTTTGGCTGTGAAATCATGTTGGCAACATAGAGAAAACAGAGCTTTGCATTTCTTCCACTCTTTGAAAGCTCTGGTAACGAAATCGTCCCTTTTGAGGAAAACTATGTAAGCATCATGGGTGGGAGTGTGGAATGAAAAGACATGAAAGAACGAATTTTTCTCATTCAGTTAGTACACCTTTCTATAATTTTTTCAAAGCTACATGGAAGAGTATCTAAAATAAGAAAGGTTAATATAATTAGTTTTGTCTCATATAAACAGATCATATTTATTCCGTTCATTGGACTTAATATTTTCATTATATGTCTAAAATTATTAACAGTTAAGAAACCATGTTATTCACATAAAATGAAATTTTGGAAGCTTTTTGAAAATAAAAACCAGTCATTTTACAAAGAGTTACATGAACAATTGGTTATCGTCAGTTCTAGAAATAATACTTATAAAAAAGTTATGGAATTTATAATTTTCTTTAAATTATTATATGCAAATGCAAATCATGATTAAGCTGATCATAGCCAATAAAAATAACTTTACAACGACTGAATTGAAAATATCCCAGATGTAAATACAAAAGAAAAAGAATGTGAATATAAAGAGATATATCAGACGTTTTAAAATATAATATTACTACTTTTTTATAAGCTAATTCAAACTTTAAACTTGAATTTATTTCAACATTCGTATATGTTATATTTAAAATTTAAGTTTTAACTTTCATTTCATGATTAAATTGTTTATTGGTTGTTGGTTGGTTGGTGTCGTGTCCATTGGGAAAACTGAAGATGACCATGAGTGTTCAGAGCAAAAAGCTGGATATCTCCTTGATACACTGCAGATCATCCAAATTGCAACATCAAGAAAGACAAGAGATATCACAACAAAATTTATTTAGTTAATGTGTTGTCTAAGTATTTAATAATTAAATTTATAGACTTCTGTAAAGTGTGATTCCTGCCAAAATCAGCAGCCAGAATAGCCTCAAATGTTGGAGATCACCCCTGCTTCAGCATTGATTGAAAGAAACTTTGGATGTGTTCTTGGGGCACAGCAGACCAAGCATCCACATGCTGCCAAAATTGATCTGGTGTGTCAGCTGGGTATCTAATGTGGGTCAATCGTTGAACAGCAATATACAACATCTCTTTTATTGATGGAACATCTGTACAGCAAGCCCACCAGGAAAGCAATTTAATCTGCCGATTGACAAAGAACCTTCGGACAGTGCGTGCCACGTGTGGTCGTGCATTATCTTGTTTAAATATGGCTGTGGGCAAGCCCTGAAATTAAGGAAGATCAACCAGCTCCAACAACTCGGAGTAGCGCCGTCTGCTTAAAGTACTGGTAACGCGTACTAGTAGAGAGCTAGGGTGATATCCAATACTACCCCATATCATAATATCCGTTGCGGAACCATGATGTGGTCTTACACCGGCTCACGCAGCTGTTCAGCATTCTCTATCTATGATGTATTTAGACTCGAATGCGGCCATTATGGCGTTGCAAACATAAGCGTGACTTGTAAGTAAACATAATTTCATTCCATTCTGCAGTCTACACCCTTCTTTCATCTCACCATTGGCGGTGGAGACATCTATGGTTCTGCATCAAGGGTAGTAGATGAAGCAATGGACGTCTTGCGGACAAACCACTCTTCTGTAAAAGCGTCGAATGGTACGCGCAGACACTAGATGATACGTTACAGAATGTGCTGTGCTATGGTTCGTGATGCGGCTGAGCATTCTGTAACTGTCATGCCCACAATTTGTCTGTCATCAAGTGAAGTGGTGCACTGAAGTAGATGCAATGGAACACTTTGGTCCTACGGACCCTCCTGCACCCAAAGATCACATATCCGAATTCAAGTTGTTTGGTTTCGTTCAACAAGACTACCAATTTTCCTCAAAGATAATCCACAATCTTTGTAAGCCACTATCCTTCCTCTGTCAAACTCGGATACTTGATCAAAAAGTGATCGCTAGTTTCTACGAGGCATAAGGAACTGTTTTTTTGAAAAAGACCACAAGAAAAACACAATTGCAGAACTTGAAATCGTTGAAATATCCAAGTCTTAAATAACGGTTTGAAGCGGTGCTATAGATACGCGTGATCTTGGTTTGAACTGAAATTCAAATCATTTGCATGTCTCACCTCCACTAATGCATGCTGTAAATTTCATGTTTTTTTGCATGCTTCTTTTAAGGTGTTCCATTTATGGAGGCCAGCAGTGTATTTTCGGGGTTAAGACTTTTCCCGATTTCGAGCACGGGAAATTCAACAAGCTGAGCCAGAAATCTTAAAATCTCTAGACAGTCAAAAATGTGTTTCCTTTATTGGTTGTTCATATTCAATATTGCTTTAATGATTTAAAATCGTGCATTTTTTGTGTGGTCATAGATTAGTTACACATTCTCAGGCTTTTAACCATAGTTTACTTTGATCTGCATTAAAACATGATTCTCAACACCCTTGGGCTGAGTGAGGATTTATTTTATCTCAAATTATTTTATAGTCATATTTCTAGTATATTTCGCTACATCTTATTAATACACAATGACTTCTATTTAATATAACTTACTCTACGACAAATAGTTTATAAATCAGTTTTTAAATATATATTTAACATTGAACACTATATTATTAGAAGAGAAAAGGCTCTGCGATTCCATTGTATTATATGCTGAAAGGTTATAAACCTTATATTCTCTTGCTTTTATTTGATTATGTTTAGTAAATTCTTATAAAATTGACGACCAGCTACCTTATATTTCAGATTAAGGGTTTACTTAAATGGAACAACAGTATTTATCCACATGATATGTAAAATTAGAAATAAACAGAAAATCAGCAATTTATCCTGAGATATATCTGTAAGATACCTAATTTCATTTGATGGACACATTTCAATAAATAAATAAACTAACCATTTTACATTTTTAACAATCAGCATTTGATAATATAACATATTCGCGGTTGTATCAGATGCAAAACTTGTTAATTTTATATTTTGACTGGTTATACATGATTTTTCGAATCAAAGTACCATTTTAAGATAATCAATATTTAACATTCAATAATTAACGTAAATTTTTTGTAATAAAAATCTTCAAAAACAACTCTTTATGTTTCAGATATGATGCATATGAATTAGCTTATGATTATGTAATTACATAAAAATATAAGTTACTTTTCAACATCATTATCAATATCTAAAAGGATATTTATAATAAGACAATCAAAATTTTGAAATGCAGTAAAGACTAGAATGACATATATGCTTAAAATCTGAAAGGAATTGGATAAGTTAAGCATTTCAGATATTTGTTTTTATTTTTATAACTAAAATTTGTAATTTACGAGGTATATTTTATGCAAAAAATAAACTTAAAAGTTTCATTCAATGAAATATTTTGGGTGCATTATCATCGGTTCATTAAAGTAAGGTAATATTTACATCTGCATGTTTGTTCTGACACATATTATTTAGATTTAGCAATTTTTATTAACATACTTAATAATTGTAAAAAACTATACAACTAATCTATTTATGTGTGAGTTATTTTCTGTAAAGAAATCCTTTCAGAAAATATATGGGTGTGTTTTAGTAACTATATGCTAAATATAAAACTATTTAAAAATTATTTATATGCAGTATGGGTGTAAGCAAACAGAAAATGAAAATATATCCCAGACAGAGGAAGATGGCTTTACATAATCATTCAGAGAATTATCAACTCTCAGACTCGTGCCTTCGCGCTGAGGTATAAATTAATACTGAGATGCCTCAGCTGATTCCGCATTCACATGGAATTGCATTACCACGCTTCAACTCTGCATTTTTATTGAATGAAAGTTGAGAAAACTGCAGTATATGTTAAAATATTTGTTTTAGATTGTACCAGTGTAAATATTTCAATATCTGATTTTTCATTTTTACTAGTTAGCGTTTTATTAAAAATATATCCTTTATCACATTATTAATATTTTGAGTATTAATTATTAAAGTTAAAAATATATTTATTAATAATTCCTTTTATATGCCCTGATTTTAATTTAATGTCTGTGGATAATACGTATTATTACTCAAGAAAGATAAAAACAAATTTAAGAATCTTCTCCGCTTCCATTTGACCACTAGTAACTAAAACATATATAAAACATAATTTTTCGATGCAAGAATATAATTTATAGGAGGATATTAGCATATATCTTTAAGGGATCTCAAGGAATAACACATATCTTTTATCACATCATTAATATTTTGAGTTTTAATTATTAAAGTTAAAAATATATTTATTAATAATTCCTTTTATATACCCTGATTTTAATTTAATGTTTGTGGATAATACGTATTATTACTCAAGAGAGATTAAAAATGATTTAAGAATCTTCTCCGCTTCCATTTGACCACTAGTAACTAAAACATATATAAAACATAATTTTTCGATGCAAGAATATAATTTATAGGAGGATATTAGCATATATCTTTAAGGGATCTCAAGGAATAATACATATCTTTTATCACATCATTAATATTTTGAGTTTTAATTATTAAAGTTAAAAAATGTATTTATTAATAATTCCTTTTATATGCCCTGATTTTAATTTAATGTTTGTGGATAATACGTATTATTACTCAAGACAGATAAAAACAGATTTAAGAATCTTCTCCACTAACTAGTAACTAAAACACTAGTAACTAGTAACTAACTTTGACCACTAGTAACTAAAACATATATAAAACATAATTTTTCGATGCAAGAATATAATTTATAGGAGGATATTAGCATATATCTTTAAGGGATCTCAAGGAATAACACATATCTTTTATCACATCATTAATATTTTGAGTTTTAATTATTAAAGTTAAAAAATGTATTTATTAATAATTCCTTTTATATGCCCTGATTTTAATTTAATGTTTGTGGATAATACGTATTATTACTCAAGACAGATAAAAACAGATTTAAGAATCTTCTCCGCTTCCATTTTACCACTAGTAACTAAAGCATATATAAAACATAATTTTTCGATGCAAGAATATAATTTATAGGAGGATATTAGCATATATCTTTAAGGGATCTCAAGGAATAACACATATCTTTTATCACATCATTAATATTTTGAGTTTTAATTATTAAAGTTAAAAATATATTTATTAATAATTCCTTTTATATGTCCTGATTTTAATTTAATGTTTGTGGATAATACGTATTATTACTCAAGAGAGATAAAAACAGATTTAAGAATCTTCTCCGCTTCAATTTGACCACTAGTAACTAAAGCATTTATAAAACATAATTTTTCGATGCAAGAATATAATTTATAGGAGGATATTAGCATATATCTTTAAGGGATCTCAAGGAATAACACATATCTTTTATCACATCATTAATATTTTGAGTTTTAATTATTAAAGTTAAAAAATGTATTTATTAATAATTCCTTTTATATGCCCTGCTTTTAATTTAATGTTTGTGGATAATACGTATTATTACTCAAGACAGATATAAACAGATTTAAGAATCTTCTCCACTTCCATTTGACCACTAGTAACTAAAACATATATAAAACATAATTTTTCGATGCAAGAATATAATTTATAGGAGGATATTAGCATATATCTTTAAGGGATCTCAAGGAATAACACATATCTTTTATCACATCATTAATATTTTGAGTTTTAATTATTAAAGTTAAAAATATATTTATTAATAATTCCTTTTATATGCCCTGATTTTAATTTAATGTTTGTGGATAATACGTATTATTACTCAAGAGAGATAAAAACAGATTTAAGAATCTTCTCCGCTTCCATTTGACCACTAGTAACTAAAGCATATATAAAACATAATTTTTCGATGCAAGAATATAATTTATAGGAGGATATTAGCATATATCTTTAAGGGATCTCAAGGAATAACACATATCTTTTATCACATCATTAATATTTTGAGTTTTAATTATTAAAGTTAAAAATATATTTATTAATAATTCCATTTATATGCCCTGATTTTAATTTAATGTTTGTGGATAATACGTATTATTACTCAAGAGAGATAAAAACAGATTTAAGAATCTTCTCCGCTTCCATTTGACCACTAGTAACTACAGCATATATAAAACATAATTTTTCGATGCAAGAATATAATTTATAGGAGGATATTAGCATATATCTTTAAGGGATCTCAAGGAGTAACACATATATTTTATCACATCATTAATATTTTGAGTTTTAATTATTAAAGTTAAAAAATGTATTTATTAATAATTCCTTTTATATGCCCTGATTTTAATTTAATGTTTGTGGATAATACGTATTATTACTCAAGACAAATAAAAACAGATTTAAGAATCTTCTCTACTTCCATTTGACCACTAGTAACTAAAACATATATAAAACATAATTTTTCGATGCAAGAATATAATTTATAGGAGGATATTAGCATATATCTTTAAGGGATCTCAAGGAATAACACATATCTTTTATCACATCATTAATATTTTGAGTTTTAATTAAAAAAGTTAAAAATATATTTATTAATAATTCCTTTTATATGTCCTGATTTTAATTTAATGTTTGTGGATAATACGTATTATTACTCAAGAGAGATAAAAACAGATTTAAGAATCTTCTCCGCTTCCATTTGACCACTAGTAACTAAAGCATATATAAAACATAATTTTTCGATGCAAGAATATAATTTATAGGAGGATATTAGCATATATCTTTAAGGGATCTCAAGGAATAACACATATCTTTTATCACATCATTAATATTTTGAGTTTTAATTATTAAAGTTAAAAATATATTTATTAATAATTCCATTTATATGCCCTGATTTTAATTTAATGTTTGTGGATAATACGTATTATTACTCAAGAGAGATAAAAACAGATTTAAGACTCTTCTCCACTTCCATTTGACCACTAGTAACTACAGCATATATAAAACATAATTTTTCGATGCAAGAATATAATTTATAGGAGGATATTAGCATATATCTTTAAGGGATCTCAAGGAATAACACATATCTTTTATCACATCATTAATATTTTGAGTTTTAATTATTAAAGTTAAA
Source organism: Latrodectus elegans (assembly GCA_030067965.1). Lineage (NCBI taxonomy): Eukaryota > Metazoa > Arthropoda > Arachnida > Araneae > Theridiidae > Latrodectus > Latrodectus elegans. The sequence goes on from CM057819.1 coordinate 115,310,921, forward strand.
AAATGTATTTATTAATAATTCCTTTTATATGCCCTGATTTTAATTTAATGTTTGTGGATAAAACGTATTATTACTCAAGACAGATAAAAACAGATTTAAGAATCTTCTCCACTTCCATTTGACCACTAGTAACTAAAACATATATAAAACATAATTTTTCGATGCAAGAATATAATTTATAGGAGGATATTAGCATATATCTTTAAGGGATCTCAAGGAATAACACATATCTTTTATCACATCATTAATATTTTGAGTTTTAATTAAAAAAGTTAAAAATATATTTATTAATAATTCCTTTTATATGTCCTGATTTTAATTTAATGTTTGTGGATAATACGTATTATTACTCAAGAGAGATAAAAACAGATTTAAGAATCTTCTCCGCTTCCATTTGACCACTAGTAACTAAAGCATATATAAAACATAATTTTTCGATGCAAGAATATAATTTATAGGAGGATATTAGCATATATCTTTAAGGGATCTCAAGGAATAACACATATCTTTTATCACATCATTAATATTTTGAGTTTTAATTATTAAAGTTAAAAATATATTTATTAATAATTCTTTTTATATGTCCTGATTTTAATTTAATGTTTGTGGATAATACGTATTATTACTCAAGAGAGATAAAAACAGATTTAAGAATCTTCTCCACTTCCATTTGACCACTAGTAACTAAAACATATATAAAACATAATTTTTCGATGCAAGAATATAATTTATAGGAGGATATTAGCATATATCTTTAAGGGATCTCAAGGAATAACACATATCTTTTATCATATCATTAATATTTTGAGTTTTAATTATTAAAGTTAAAAATATATTTATTAATAATTCTTTTTATATGTCCTGATTTTAATTTAATGTTTGTGGATAATACGTATTATTACTCAAGAGAGATAAAAACAGATTTAAGAATCTTCTCCGCTTCAATTTGACCACTAGTAACTAAAGCATATATAAAACATAATTTTTCGATGCAAGAATATAATTTATAGGAGGATATTAGCATATATCTTTAAGGGATCTCAAGGAATAACACATATCTTTTATCACATCATTAATATTTTGAGTTTTAATTATTAAAGTTAAAAAATGTATTTATTAATAATTCCTTTTATATGCCCTGCTTTTAATTTAATGTTTGTGGATAATACGTATTATTACTCAAGACAGATATAAACAGATTTAAGAATCTTCTCCACTTCCATTTGACCACTAGTAACTAAAACATATATAAAACATAATTTTACGATGCAAGAATATAATTTATAGGAGGATATTAGCATATATCTTTAAGGGATCTCAAGGAATAACACATATCTTTTATCACATCATTAATATTTTGAGTTTTAATTATTAAAGTTAAAAATATATTTATTAATAATTCCTTTTATATGCCCTGATTTTAATTTAATGTTTGTGGATAATACGTATTATTACTCAAGACAGATAAAAACAGATTTAAGAATCTTCTCCACTTCCAGTTGACCACTAGTAACTAAAACATATATAAAACATAATTTTTCGATGCAAGAATATAATTTATAGGAGGATATTAGCGTATATCTTTAAGGGATCTCAAGGAATAACACATATCTTTTATCACATCATTAATATTTTGAGTTTTAATTATTAAAGTTAAAAAATGTATTTATTAATAATTCCTTTTATATGCCCTGATTTTAATTTAATGTTTGTGGATAATACGTATTATTACTCAAGACAGATAAAAACAGATTTAAGAATCTTCTCCACTAACTAGTAACTAAAACACTAGTAACTAGTAACTAACTTTGACCACTAGTAACTAAAACATATATAAAACATAATTTTTCGATGCAAGAATATAATTTATAGGAGGATATTAGCATATATCTTTAAGGGATCTCAAGGAATAACACATATCTTTTATCACATCATTAATATTTTGAGTTTTAATTATTAAAGTTAAAAATATATTTATTAATAATTCTTTTTTTATGTCCTGATTTTAATTTAATGTTTGTGGATAATACGTATTATTACTCAAGAGAGATAAAAACAGATTTAAGAATCTTCTCCGCTTCCATTTGACCACTAGTAACTAAAGCATATATAAAACATAATTTTTCGATGCAAGAATATAATTTATAGGAGGATATTAGCATATATCTTTAAGGAATCTCAAGGAATAACACATATCTTTTATCACATCATTAATATTTTGAGTTTTAATTAAAAAGGTTAAAAATATATTTATTAATAATTCTTTTTATATGCCCTGATTTTAATTTAATGTTTGTGGATAATACGTATTATTACTCAAGAGAGATAAAAACAGATTTAAGAATCTTCTCCGCTTCCATTTGACCACTAGTAACTAAAGCATATATAAAACATAATTTTTCGATGCAAGAATATAATTTATAGGAGGATATTAGCATATATCTTTAAGGGATCTCAAGGAATAACACATATCTTTTATCACATCATTAATATTTTGAGTTTTAATTATTAAAGTTAAAAATATATTTATTAATAATTCCATTTATATGCCCTGATTTTAATTTAATGTTTGTGGATAATACGTATTATTACTCAAGAGAGATAAAAACAGATTTAAGAATCTTCTCCGCTTCCATTTGACTACTAGTAACTACAACATATATAAAACATAATTTTCGATGCAAGAATATAATTTATAGGAGGATATTAGCATATATCTTTAAGGGATCTCAAGGAATAACACATATCTTTTATCACATCATTAATATTTTGAGTTTTAATTATTAAAGTTAAAAATTGTATTTATTAATAATTCCTTTTATATGCCCTGATTTTAATTTAATGTTTGTGGATAATACGTATTATTACTCAAGACAGATAAAAACAGATTTAAGAATCTTCTCCACTTCCATTTGACCACTAGTAACTAAAACATATATAAAACATAATTTTTCGATGCAAGAATATAATTTATAGGAGGATATTAGCATATATCTTTAAGGGATCTCAAGGAATAACACATATCTTTTATCACATCATTAATATTTTGAGTTTTAATTATTAAAGTTAAAAAATGTATTTATTAATAATTCCTTTTATATGCCCTGATTTTAAATTAATGTTTGTGGATAATACGTATTATTACTCAAGACAGATAAAAACAGATTTAAGAATCTTCTCCACTTCCAGTTGACCACTAGTAACTAAAACATATATAAAACATAATTTTTTCGATGCAAGAATATAATTTATAGGAGGATATTAGCGTATATCTTTAAGGGATCTCAAGGAATAACACATATCTTTTATCACATCATTAATATTTTGAGTTTTAATTATTAAAGTTAAAAAATGTATTTATTAATAATTCCTTTTATATGCCCTGATTTTAATTTAATGTTTGTGGATAATACGTATTATTACTCAAGACAGATAAAAACAGATTTAAGAATCTTCTCCACTAACTAGTAACTAAAACACTAGTAACTAGTAACTAACTTTGACCACTAGTAACTAAAACATATATAAAACATAATTTTTCGATGCAAGAATATAATTTATAGGAGGATATTAGCATATATCTTTAAGGGATCTCAAGGAATAACACATATCTTTTATCACATCATTAATATTTTGAGTTTTAATTATTAAAGTTAAATATATATTTATTAATAATTCTTTTTTTATGTCCTGATTTTAATTTAATGTTTGTGGATAATACGTATTATTACTCAAGAGAGATAAAAACAGATTTAAGAATCTTCTCCGCTTCCATTTGACCACTAGTAACTAAAGCATATATAAAACATAATTTTTCGATGCAAGAATATAATTTATAGGAGGATATTAGCATATATCTTTAAGGGATCTCAAGGAATAACACATATCTTTTATCACATCATTAATATTTTGAGTTTTAATTATTAAAGTTAAAAAATGTATTTATTAATAATTCCTTTTATATGCCCTGATTTTAATTTAATGTTTGTGGATAATACGTATTATTACTCAAGACAGATAAAAACAGATTTAAGAATCTTCTCCACTTCCATTTGACCACTAGTAACTAAAACATATATAAAACATAATGTTTCGATGCAAGAATATAATTTATAGGAGGATATTAGCATATATCTTTAAGGGATCTCAAGGAATAACACATATCTTTTATCACATCATTAATATTTTGAGTTTTAATTATTAAAGTTAAAAATATATTTATTAATAATTCCTTTTATATGTCCTGATTTTAATTTAATGTTTGTGGATAATACGTATTATTACTCAAGAGAGATAAAAACAGATTTAAGAATCTTCTCCGCTTCCATTTGACCACTAGTAACTAAAGCATATATAAAACATAATTTTTCGATGCAAGAATATAATTTATAGGAGGATATTAGCATATATCTTTAAGGGATCTCAAGGAATAACACATATCTTTTATCACATCATTAATATTTTGAGTTTTAATTATTAAAGTTAAAAATATATTTATTAATAATTCCTTTTATATGCCCTGATTTTAATTTAATGTTTGTGGATAATACGTATTATTACTCAAGAGAGATAAAAACAGATTTAAGAATCTTCTCCACTTCCATTTGACCACTACTAACTAAAACATATATAAAACATAATTTTCGATGCAAGAATATAATTTATAGGAGGATATTAGCATATATCTTTAAGGGATCTCAAGGAATAACACATATCTTTTATCACATCATTAATATTTTGAGTTTTAATTATTAAAGTTAAAAAATGTATTTATTAATAATTCCTTTTATATGCCCTGATTTTAATTTAATGTTTGTGGATAATACGTATTATTACTCAAGACAGATAAAAACAGATTTAAGAATCTTCTCCACTTCCAGTTGACCACTAGTAACTAAAACATATATAAAACATAATTTTCGATGCAAGAATATAATTTATAGGAGGATATTAGCATATATCTTTAAGGGATCTCAAGGAATAACACATATCTTTTATCACATCATTAATATTTTGAGATTTAATTATTAAAGTTAAAAATATATTTATTAATAATTCCTTTTATATGCCCTGATTTTAATTTAATGTTTGTGGATAATACGTATTATTACTCAAGAGAGATAAAAACAGATTTAAGAATCTTCTCCGCTTCCATTTGACCACTAGTAACTAAAGCATATATAAAACATAATTTTTCGATGCAAGAATATAATTTATAGGAGGATATTAGCATATATCTTTAAGGGATCTCAAGGAATAACACATATCTTTTATCACATCATTAATATTTTGAGTTTTAATTATTAAAGTTAAAAAATGTATTTATTAATAATTCCTTTTATATGCCCTGATTTTAATTTAATGTTTGTGGATAATACGTATTATTACTCAAGACAGATAAAAACAGATTTAAGAATCTTCTCCACTTCCATTTGACCACTAGTAACTAAAACATATATAAAACATAATTTTCGATGCAAGAATATAATTTATAGGAGGATATTAGCATATATCTTTAAGGGATCTCAAGGAATAACACATATCTTTTATCACATCATTAATATTTTGAGTTTTAATTATTAAAGTTATAAATATATTTATTAATAGTTCTTTTTATATGTCCTGATTTTAATTTAATGTTTGTGGATAATACGTATTATTACTCAAGAGAGATAAAAACAGATTTAAGAATCTTCTCCGCTTCCATTTGACCACTAGTAACTAAAGCATATATAAAACATAATTTTTCGATGCAAGAATATAATTTATAGGAGGATATTAGCATATATCTTTAAGGGATCTCAAGGAATAACACATATCTTTTATCACATCATTAATATTTTGAGTTTTAATTATTAAATTTAAAAAATGTATTTATTAATAATTCCTTTTATATGCCCTGATTTTAATTTAATGTTTGTGGATAATACGTATTATTACTCAAGACAGATAAAAACAGATTTAAGTATCTTCTCCACTAACTAGTAACTGAAACACTAGTAACTAGTAACTAACTTTGACCACTAGTAACTAAAACATATATAAAACATAATTTTTCGATGCAAGAATATAATTTATAGGAGGATATTAGCATATATCTTTAAGGGATCTCAAGGAATAACACATATCTTTCATCACATCATTAATATTTTGAGTTTTAATTATTAAAGTTAAAAATACATTTATTAATAATTCTTTTTATATGTCCTGATTTTAATTTAATGTTTGTGGATAATACGTATTATTACTCAAGAGAGATAAAAACAGATCTAAGAATCTTCTCCGCTTCCATTTGACCACTAGTAACTAAAGCATATATAAAACATAATTTTTCGATGCAAGAATATAATTTATAGGAGGATATTAGCATATATCTTTAAGGGATCTCAAGGAATAACACATATCTTTTATCACATCATTAATATTTTGAGTTTTAATTATTAAAGTTAAAAATATATTTATTAATAATTCCTTTTATATGCCCTGATTTTAATTTAATGTTTGTGGATAATACGTATTATTACTCAAGACAGATAAAAACAGATTTAAGTATCTTCTCCACTTCCATTTGACCACTAGTAACTAAAACATATATAAAACATAATTTTTCGATGCAAGAATATAATTTATAGGAGGATATTAGCACATATCTTTAAGGGATCTCAAGGAATAACACATATCTTTTATCACATCATTAATATTTTGAGTTTTAATTATTAAAGTTAAAAATATATTTATTAATAATTCCTTTTATATGTCCTGATTTTAATTTAATGTTTGTGGATAATACGTATTATTACTCAAGAGAGATAAAAACAGATTTAAGAATCTTCTCCACTTCCATTTGACCACTAGTAACTAAAGCATATATAAAACATAATTTTAGATGCAAGAATATAATTTATTGGATTATATTATCATATATCTTTTAGGGATCTCAAGGAATAACACATATCTTTTATCACATCATTAATATTTTGAGTTTTAATTATTATAGTTAAAAATATATTTATTAATAATTCCATTTATATGCCTGATTTTAATTTAATGTTTGTGGATAATACGTATTATTACTCAAGAGAGATAAAAACAGATTTAAGAATCTTCTCCGCTTCCATTTGACCACTAGTAACTACAGCATATATAAAACATAATTTTTCGATGCAAGAATATAATTTATAGGAGGATATTAGCATATATCTTTAAGGGATCTCAAGGAGTAACACATATCTTTTATCACATCATTAATATTTTGAGTTTTAATTATTAAAGTTAAAAAATGTATTTATTAATAATTCCTTTTATATGCCCTGATTTTAATTTAATGTTTGTGGATAATACGTATTATTACTCAAGACAAATAAAAACAGATTTAAGAATCTTCTCTACTTCCATTTGACCACTAGTAACTAAAACATATATAAAACATAATTTTTCGATGCAAGAATATAATTTATAGGAGGATATTAGCATATATCTTTAAGGGATCTCAAGGAATAACACATATCTTTTATCACATCATTAATATTTTGAGTTTTAATTAAAAAAGTTAAAAATATATTTATTAATAATTCCTTTTATATGTCCTGATTTTAATTTAATGTTTGTGGATAATACGTATTATTACTCAAGAGAGATAAAAACAGATTTAAGAATCTTCTCCGCTTCCATTTGACCACTAGTAACTAAAGCATATATAAAACATAATTTTTCGATGCAAGAATATAATTTATAGGAGGATATTAGCATATATCTTTAAGGGATCTCAAGGAATAACACATATCTTTTATCACATCATTAATATTTTGAGTTTTAATTATTAAAGTTAAAAATATATTTATTAATAATTCCATTTATATGCCCTGATTTTAATTTAATGTTTGTGGATAATACGTATTATTACTCAAGAGAGATAAAAACAGATTTAAGAAACTTCTCCGCTTCCATTTGACCACTAGTAACTACAGCATATATAAAACATAATTTTTCGATGCAAGAATATAATTTATAGGAGGATATTAGCATATATCTTTAAGGGATCTCAAGGAATAACACATATCTTTTATCACATCATTAATATTTTGAGTTTTAATTATTAAAGTTAAAAAATGTATTTATTAATAATTCCTTTTATATGCCCTGATTTTAATTTAATGTTTGTGGATAAAACGTATTATTACTCAAGACAGATAAAAACAGATTTAAGAATCTTCTCCACTTCCATTTGACCACTAGTAACTAAAACATATATAAAACATAATTTTTCGATGCAAGAATATAATTTATAGGAGGATATTAGCATATATCTTTAAGGGATCTCAAGGAATAACACATATCTTTTATCACATCATTAATATTTTGAGTTTTAATTAAAAAAGTTAAAAATATATTTATTAATAATTCCTTTTTATATGTCCTGATTTTAATTTAATGTTTGTGGATAATACGTATTATTACTCAAGAGAGATAAAAACAGATTTAAGAATCTTCTCCGCTTCCATTTGACCACTAGTAACTAAAGCATATATAAAACATAATTTTTCGATGCAAGAATATAATTTATAGGAGGATATTAGCATATATCTTTAAGGGATCTCAAGGAATAACACATATCTTTTTATCACATCATTAATATTTTGAGTTTTAATTATTAAAGTTAAAAATATATTTATTAATAATTCTTTTTATATGTCCTGATTTTAATTTAATGTTTGTGGATAATACGTATTATTACTCAAGAGAGATAAAAACAGATTTAAGAATCTTCTCCACTTCCATTTGACCACTAGTAACTAAAACATATATAAAACATAATTTTTCGATGCAAGAATATAATTTATAGGAGGATATTAGCATATATCTTTAAGGGATCTCAAGGAATAACACATATCTTTTATCATATCATTAATATTTTGAGTTTTAATTATTAAAGTTAAAAATATATTTATTAATAATTCTTTTTATATGTCCTGATTTTAATTTAATGTTTGTGGATAATACGTATTATTACTCAAGAGAGATAAAAACAGATTTAAGAATCTTCTCCGCTTCAATTTGACCACTAGTAACTAAAGCATATATAAAACATAATTTTTCGATGCAAGAATATAATTTATAGGAGGATATTAGCATATATCTTTAAGGGATCTCAAGGAATAACACATATCTTTTATCACATCATTAATATTTTGAGTTTTAATTATTAAAGTTAAAAAATGTATTTATTAATAATTCCTTTTATATGCCCTGCTTTTAATTTAATGTTTGTGGATAATACGTATTATTACTCAAGACAGATATAAACAGATTTAAGAATCTTCTCCACTTCCATTTGACCACTAGTAACTAAAACATATATAAAACATAATTTTACGATGCAAGAATATAATTTATAGGAGGATATTAGCATATATCTTTAAGGGATCTCAAGGAATAACACATATCTTTTATCACATCATTAATATTTTGAGTTTTAATTATTAAAGTTAAAAATATATTTATTAATAATTCCTTTTATATGCCCTGATTTTAATTTAATGTTTGTGGATAATACGTATTATTACTCAAGACAGATAAAAACAGATTTAAGAATCTTCTCCACTTCCAGTTGACCACTAGTAACTAAAACATATATAAAACATAATTTTTCGATGCAAGAATATAATTTATAGGAGGATATTAGCGTATATCTTTAAGGGATCTCAAGGAATAACACATATCTTTTATCACATCATTAATATTTTGAGTTTTAATTATTAAAGTTAAAAAATGTATTTATTAATAATTCCTTTTATATGCCCTGATTTTAATTTAATGTTTGTGGATAATACGTATTATTACTCAAGACAGATAAAAACAGATTTAAGAATCTTCTCCACTAACTAGTAACTAAAACACTAGTAACTAGTAACTAACTTTGACCACTAGTAACTAAAACATATATAAAACATAATTTTTCGATGCAAGAATATAATTTATAGGAGGATATTAGCATATATCTTTAAGGGATCTCAAGGAATAACACATATCTTTTATCACATCATTAATATTTTGAGTTTTAATTATTAAAGTTAAAAATATATTTATTAATAATTCTTTTTTTATGTCCTGATTTTAATTTAATGTTTGTGGATAATACGTATTATTACTCAAGAGAGATAAAAACAGATTTAAGAATCTTCTCCGCTTCCATTTGACCACTAGTAACTAAAGCATATATAAAACATAATTTTTCGATGCAAGAATATAATTTATAGGAGGATATTAGCATATATCTTTAAGGAATCTCAAGGAATAACACATATCTTTTATCACATCATTAATATTTTGAGTTTTAATTAAAAAGGTTAAAAATATATTTATTAATAATTCTTTTTATATGCCCTGATTTTAATTTAATGTTTGTGGATAATACGTATTATTACTCAAGAGAGATAAAAACAGATTTAAGAATCTTCTCCGCTTCCATTTGACCACTAGTAACTAAAGCATATATAAAACATAATTTTTCGATGCAAGAATATAATTTATAGGAGGATATTAGCATATATCTTTAAGGGATCTCAAGGAATAACACATATCTTTTATCACATCATTAATATTTTGAGTTTTAATTATTAAAGTTAAAAATATATTTATTAATAATTCCATTTATATGCCCTGATTTTAATTTAATGTTTGTGGATAATACGTATTATTACTCAAGAGAGATAAAAACAGATTTAAGAATCTTCTCCGCTTCCATTTGACTACTAGTAACTACAACATATATAAAACATAATTTTTCGATGCAAGAATATAATTTATAGGAGGATATTAGCATATATCTTTAAGGGATCTCAAGGAATAACACATATCTTTTATCACATCATTAATATTTTGAGTTTTAATTATTAAAGTTAAAAAATGTATTTATTAATAATTCCTTTTATATGCCCTGATTTTAATTTAATGTTTGTGGATAATACGTATTATTACTCAAGACAGATAAAAACAGATTTAAGAATCTTCTCCACTTCCATTTGACCACTAGTAACTAAAACATATATAAAACATAATTTTTCGATGCAAGAATATAATTTATAGGAGGATATTAGCATATATCTTTAAGGGATCTCAAGGAATAACACATATCTTTTATCACATCATTAATATTTTGAGTTTTAATTATTAAAGTTAAAAAATGTATTTATTAATAATTCCTTTTATATGCCCTGATTTTAAATTAATGTTTGTGGATAATACGTATTATTACTCAAGACAGATAAAAACAGATTTAAGAATCTTCTCCACTTCCAGTTGACCACTAGTAACTAAAACATATATAAAACATAATTTTTCGATGCAAGAATATAATTTATAGGAGGATATTAGCGTATATCTTTAAGGGATCTCAAGGAATAACACATATCTTTTATCACATCATTAATATTTTGAGTTTTAATTATTAAAGTTAAAAAATGTATTTATTAATAATTCCTTTTATATGCCCTGATTTTAATTTAATGTTTGTGGATAATACGTATTATTACTCAAGACAGATAAAAACAGATTTAAGAATCTTCTCCACTAACTAGTAACTAAAACACTAGTAACTAGTAACTAACTTTGACCACTAGTAACTAAAACATATATAAAACATAATTTTTCGATGCAAGAATATAATTTATAGGAGGATATTAGCATATATCTTTAAGGGATCTCAAGGAATAACACATATCTTTTATCACATCATTAATATTTTGAGTTTTAATTATTAAAGTTAAATATATATTTATTAATAATTCTTTTTTATGTCCTGATTTTAATTTAATGTTTGTGGATAATACGTATTATTACTCAAGAGAGATAAAAACAGATTTAAGAATCTTCTCCGCTTCCATTTGACCACTAGTAACTAAAGCATATATAAAACATAATTTTCGATGCAAGAATATAATTTATAGGAGGATATTAGCATATATCTTTAAGGGATCTCAAGGAATAACACATATCTTTTATCACATCATTAATATTTTGAGTTTTAATTATTAAAGTTAAAAATGTATTTATTAATAATTCCTTTTATATGCCCTGATTTTAATTTAATGTTTGTGGATAATACGTATTATTACTCAAGACAGATAAAAACAGATTTAAGAATCTTCTCCACTTCCATTTGACCACTAGTAACTAAAACATATATAAAACATAATGTTTCGATGCAAGAATATAATTTATAGGAGGATATTAGCATATATCTTTAAGGGATCTCAAGGAATAACACATATCTTTTATCACATCATTAATATTTTGAGTTTTAATTATTAAAGTTAAAAATATATTTATTAATAATTCCTTTTATATGTCCTGATTTTAATTTAATGTTTGTGGATAATACGTATTATTACTCAAGAGAGATAAAAACAGATTTAAGAATCTTCTCCGCTTCCATTTGACCACTAGTAACTAAAGCATATATAAAACATAATTTTTCGATGCAAGAATATAATTTATAGGAGGATATTAGCATATATCTTTAAGGGATCTCAAGGAATAACACATATCTTTTATCACATCATTAATATTTTGAGTTTTAATTATTAAAGTTAAAAATATATTTATTAATAATTCCTTTTATATGCCCTGATTTTAATTTAATGTTTGTGGATAATACGTATTATTACTCAAGAGAGATAAAAACAGATTTAAGAATCTTCTCCGCTTCCATTTGACCACTACTAACTAAAACATATATAAAACATAATTTTCTAATTTATAGGAGGATATTAGCATATATCTTTAAGGGATCTCAAGGAATAACACATATCTTTTATCACATCATTAATATTTTGAGTTTTAATTATTAAAGTTAAAAAATGTATTTATTAATAATTCCTTTTATATGCCCTGATTTTAATTTAATGTTTGTGGATAATACGTATTATTACTCAAGACAGATAAAAACAGATTTAAGAATCTTCTCCACTTCCAGTTGACCACTAGTAACTAAAACATATATAAAACATAATTTTTCGATGCAAGAATATAATTTATAGGAGGATATTAGCATATATCTTTAAGGGATCTCAAGGAATAACACATATCTTTTATCACATCATTAATATTTTGAGATTTAATTATTAAAGTTAAAAATATATTTATTAATAATTCCTTTTATATGCCCTGATTTTAATTTAATGTTTGTGGATAATACGTATTATTACTCAAGAGAGATAAAAACAGATTTAAGAATCTTCTCCGCTTCCATTTGACCACTAGTAACTAAAGCATATATAAAACATAATTTTTCGATGCAAGAATATAATTTATAGGAGGATATTAGCATATATCTTTAAGGGATCTCAAGGAATAACACATATCTTTTATCACATCATTAATATTTTGAGTTTTAATTATTAAAGTTAAAAAATGTATTTATTAATAATTCCTTTTATATGCCCTGATTTTAATTTAATGTTTGTGGATAATACGTATTATTACTCAAGACAGATAAAAACAGATTTAAGAATCTTCTCCACTTCCATTTGACCACTAGTAACTAAAACATATATAAAACATAATTTTTCGATGCAAGAATATAATTTATAGGAGGATATTAGCATATATCTTTAAGGGATCTCAAGGAATAACACATATCTTTTATCACATCATTAATATTTTGAGTTTTAATTATTAAAGTTAAAAAATGTATTTATTAATAATTCCTTTTATATGCCCTGATTTTAAATTAATGTTTGTGGATAATACGTATTATTACTCAAGACAGATAAAAACAGATTTAAGAATCTTCTCCACTTCCAGTTGACCACTAGTAACTAAAACATATATAAAACATAATTTTTCGATGCAAGAATATAATTTATAGGAGGATATTAGCGTATATCTTTAAGGGATCTCAAGGAATAACACATATCTTTTATCACATCATTAATATTTTGAGTTTTAATTATTAAAGTTAAAAAATGTATTTATTAATAATTCCTTTTATATGCCCTGATTTTAATTTAATGTTTGTGGATAATACGTATTATTACTCAAGACAGATAAAAACAGATTTAAGAATCTTCTCCACTAACTAGTAACTAAAACACTAGTAACTAGTAACTAACTTTGACCACTAGTAACTAAAACATATATAAAACATAATTTTTCGATGCAAGAATATAATTTATAGGAGGATATTAGCATATATCTTTAAGGGATCTCAAGGAATAACACATATCTTTTATCACATCATTAATATTTTGAGTTTTAATTATTAAAGTTAAATATATATTTATTAATAATTCTTTTTTTATGTCCTGATTTTAATTTAATGTTTGTGGATAATACGTATTATTACTCAAGAGAGATAAAAACAGATTTAAGAATCTTCTCCGCTTCCATTTGACCACTAGTAACTAAAGCATATATAAAACATAATTTTTCGATGCAAGAATATAATTTATAGGAGGATATTAGCATATATCTTTAAGGGATCTCAAGGAATAACACATATCTTTTATCACATCATTAATATTTTGAGTTTTAATTATTAAAGTTAAAAAATGTATTTATTAATAATTCCTTTTATATGCCCTGATTTTAATTTAATGTTTGTGGATAATACGTATTATTACTCAAGACAGATAAAAACAGATTTAAGAATCTTCTCCACTTCCATTTGACCACTAGTAACTAAAACATATATAAAACATAATGTTTCGATGCAAGAATATAATTTATAGGAGGATATTAGCATATATCTTTAAGGGATCTCAAGGAATAACACATATCTTTTATCACATCATTAATATTTTGAGTTTTAATTATTAAAGTTAAAAATATATTTATTAATAATTCCTTTTATATGTCCTGATTTTAATTTAATGTTTGTGGATAATACGTATTATTACTCAAGAGAGATAAAAACAGATTTAAGAATCTTCTCCGCTTCCATTTGACCACTAGTAACTAAAGCATATATAAAACATAATTTTTCGATGCAAGAATATAATTTATAGGAGGATATTAGCATATATCTTTAAGGGATCTCAAGGAATAACACATATCTTTTATCACATCATTAATATTTTGAGTTTTAATTATTAAAGTTAAAAATATATTTATTAATAATTCCTTTTATATGCCCTGATTTTAATTTAATGTTTGTGGATAATACGTATTATTACTCAAGAGAGATAAAAACAGATTTAAGAATCTTCTCCGCTTCCATTTGACCACTACTAACTAAAACATATATAAAACATAATTTTTCGATGCAAGAATATAATTTATAGGAGGATATTAGCATATATCTTTAAGGGATCTCAAGGAATAACACATATCTTTTATCACATCATTAATATTTTGAGTTTTAATTATTAAAGTTAAAAAATGTATTTATTAATAATTCCTTTTATATGCCCTGATTTTAATTTAATGTTTGTGGATAATACGTATTATTACTCAAGACAGATAAAAACAGATTTAAGAATCTTCTCCACTTCCAGTTGACCACTAGTAACTAAAACATATATAAAACATAATTTTTCGATGCAAGAATATAATTTATAGGAGGATATTAGCATATATCTTTAAGGGATCTCAAGGAATAACACATATCTTTTATCACATCATTAATATTTTGAGATTTAATTATTAAAGTTAAAAATATATTTATTAATAATTCCTTTTATATGCCCTGATTTTAATTTAATGTTTGTGGATAATACGTATTATTACTCAAGAGAGATAAAAACAGATTTAAGAATCTTCTCCGCTTCCATTTGACCACTAGTAACTAAAGCATATATAAAACATAATTTTCGATGCAAGAATATAATTTATAGGAGGATATTAGCATATATCTTTAAGGGATCTCAAGGAATAACACATATCTTTTATCACATCATTAATATTTTGTGTTTTAATTATTAAAGTTATAAAATTTATTTATTAATAATTCCTTTTATATGCCCTGATTTTAATTTAATGTTTGTGGATAATACGTATTATTACTCAAGACAGATAAAAACAGATTTAAGAATCTTCTCCACTTCCATTTGACCACTAGTAACTAAAACATATATAAAACATAATTTTTCGATGCAAGAATATAATTTATAGGAGGATATTAGCATATATCTTTAAGGGATCTCAAGGAATAACACATATCTTTTATCACATCATTAATATTTTGAGTTTTAATTATTAAAGTTATAAATATATTTATTAATAGTTCTTTTTATATGTCCTGATTTTAATTTAATGTTTGTGGATAATACGTATTATTACTCAAGAGAGATAAAAACAGATTTAAGAATCTTCTCCGCTTCCATTTGACCACTAGTAACTAAAGCATATATAAAACATAATTTTTCGATGCAAGAATATAATTTATAGGAGGATATTAGCATATATCTTTAAGGGATCTCAAGGAATAACACATATCTTTTATCACATCATTAATATTTTGAGTTTTAATTATTAAATTTAAAAAATGTATTTATTAATAATTCCTTTTATATGCCCTGATTTTAATTTAATGTTTGTGGATAATACGTATTATTACTCAAGACAGATAAAAACAGATTTAAGTATCTTCTCCACTAACTAGTAACTGAAACACTAGTAACTAGTAACTAACTTTGACCACTAGTAACTAAAACATATATAAAACATAATTTTTCGATGCAAGAATATAATTTATAGGAGGATATTAGCATATATCTTTAAGGGATCTCAAGGAATAACACATATCTTTCATCACATCATTAATATTTTGAGTTTTAATTATTAAAGTTAAAAATACATTTATTAATAATTCTTTTTATATGTCCTGATTTTAATTTAATGTTTGTGGATAATACGTATTATTACTCAAGAGAGATAAAAACAGATCTAAGAATCTTCTCCGCTTCCATTTGACCACTAGTAACTAAAGCATATATAAAACATAATTTTTCGATGCAAGAATATAATTTATAGGAGGATATTAGCATATATCTTTAAGGGATCTCAAGGAATAACACATATCTTTTATCACATCATTAATATTTTGAGTTTTAATTATTAAAGTTAAAAATATATTTATTAATAATTCCTTTTATATGCCCTGATTTTAATTTAATGTTTGTGGATAATACGTATTATTACTCAAGACAGATAAAAACAGATTTAAGTATCTTCTCCACTTCCATTTGACCACTAGTAACTAAAACATATATAAAACATAATTTTTCGATGCAAGAATATAATTTATAGGAGGATATTAGCACATATCTTTAAGGGATCTCAAGGAATAACACATATCTTTTATCACATCATTAATATTTTGAGTTTTAATTATTAAAGTTAAAAATATATTTATTAATAATTCCTTTTATATGTCCTGATTTTAATTTAATGTTTGTGGATAATACGTATTATTACTCAAGAGAGATAAAAACAGATTTAAGAATCTTCTCCGCTTCCATTTGACCACTAGTAACTAAAGCATATGTAAAACATAATTTTTCGATGCAAGAATATAATTTTTAGGAGGATATTAGCATATATCTTTAAGGGATCTCAAGGAATAACACATATCTTTTATCACATCATTAATATTTTGAGTTTTAATTATTAAAGTTAAAAAATGTATTTATTAATAATTCCTTTTATATGCCCTGATTTTAATTTAATGTTTGTGGATAATACGTATTATTACTCAAGACAGATAAAAACAGATTTAAGAATCTTCTCCACTTCCATTTGACCACTAGTAACTAAAACATATATAAAACATAATTTTTCGATGCAAGAATATAATTTATAGGAGGATATTAGCATATATCTTTAAGGGATCTCAAGGAATAACACATATCTTTTATCACATCATTAATATTTTGAGTTTTAATTATTAAAGTTAAAAATATATTTATTAATAATTCCTTTTATATGCCCTGATTTTAATTTAATGTTTGTGGATAATACGTATTATTACTCAAGACAGATAAAAACAGATTTAAGAATCTTCTCCACTTCCATTTGACCACTAGTAACTAAAACATATATAAAACATAATTTTTCGATGCAAGAATATAATTTATAGGAGGATATTAGCATATATCTTTAAGGGATCTCAAGGAATAACACATATCTTTTATCACATCATTAATATTTTGAGTTTTTATTATTAAAGTTAAAAATATATTTATTAATAATTCCTTTTATATGCCCTGATTTTAATTTAATGTTTGTGGATAATACGTATTATTACTCAAGACAGATAAAAACAGATTTAAGAATCTTCTCCGCTTCTATTTGACCACTAGTAACTAAAACATATATGGAGCATAATTTTTCGATACAAGGATATAATCTGTGAAAAAAAAAGTTAACTATATATATATTAAATAAATTCTAAGTACAACCATTTTGCTATTATTTTTCTCATAATGAACTTTGTTGCTTGTAAGCATTATTATATGTTTATTTATTTCTTTCATTCGTTACAAATAGGATTTTTGAGAAAATTTACCAACTTGTTTCAGAATTGTAAATTTATGTTATCATATAATTTAAAAAGATATCAAAATTTTAATTCCGATAATGTTTTAGGTTTAATTTTCATTATATAAATTCACTGCCGAGGGATTATTAACAACTGCTTCTGGGAAAAATTTCATCTTGGATTGGGATAGTAAGATTACTTCTCCAGATTACTATATAAATTTTCTTGTCATAAGATAAAAACTAAAATAACTGTAAGAAACATAATTTTCAGAATTTTGTATTCTTTTTGAAACGCTATGGAATAATACATACAGTAAATGACAGAAGAAACATAAGGCATTTAAAATCAGTCTGTTAAAAAATTATGTTATTTAGCTGAATTTGTAATTACGACGACAAGCAGCATAACACGCTGGATACAATACTATTGATATAGACTCTCTGCCATTGGGAAAGCAGAAGGGATTATTTGCTTATGACAGCTATCATTCCACTTTTGCTTCATCTTCGTCATTAAGAGCTAGTGCATAGCTAGTAGCTGAATGATTAATGCACTATAGGTTCTGTTTGACAATACATGGGTTCATATATATGTTGAACAATTATAATATGGTAAGCCAACTTGATAAATATAAACCCTGGGAAATAGTCCTTAAAATGGTGTTTGTATGTAACAATAAATATATTTTACTGTCAATTTTAAAAGAATTACATTAATTGTCTAACAGCTATTAAAATAATATAAAAGCTTTAATTCTAAGAAAACTCATTTTCCCATAACATAATAATATTCATTTAATTTTACCAAAATAAGTTGTTGTTACTTATTACACTTGGACAAGCTAAGCTCACCAGATGATGGCTCTGTGAAATTAAGTGAAAAGGGTGTGCCTTTCGTTTAATCAGAGAACCACGGCAGTGAAAGAAATTCTTTGCTCTAAGACTTATCCGACAGATGGCACCATCTGAGGATCTATTTCCTTAATTTTCATTTTGATCTCAAGAGGGAGGAAAGATTCTCCAGACCATTGCACCCCTGGCAACTGCTCTACAATCGACCTCAGAACTTCCGATTCCACAGATTTAACGAGCACGTATATCACTGGTGTTTGGTGGCATTGGGAATCGAACCCAGTCTTACCGAAAGGTAAGCCGATGCTTACTAGGCTACCACGGCTCTTCGAAATAAGTAGTAAGTATTATTAAATTATATATATAACAAATTGAAAATATTTATTATCCAGTTATGGTTCATTATTAATTTAGAATTGTTTTTTGTTATTTTAAATTATAAATGAAAGAGATTAATTTTAAACTGCAGAATTTAAACTTAAAGCTTCTAATTTGTTTTAAATAAGGCTGTTAAATGGTTTTTTATTAGGTCAGTTTACGAGACAATGGTAAGCACAGAAGCTATTAAATGATTATATTATAAAATTGTCATTGTTTTTTTATTTAATAAATATTAAACATGCACCACTGATTTAACGGGTGAACTATAAAATCAACAATTTTGGCTCAGGAATACCGTGTAATTTGAATGATTAAGCAAATCCTACGTCCTGAATGGAAAAAGTGTTCAGTTAAAAAAAAAAAGAAAAACGTTGAATATGATGATAAATGTCACCTGAATGCTTTACCATTGGAAATTTTAGAAAATAGAAGTTTTTCAAGGATTCTAGAAAGAATTAAATTGTTCTTATTTCATTTCTATTAATGTTGTACTTGTCTGTTGTGTAATATTAATGTTGTTTGACGTAATGCCTCAAAAACAATAGTTTCACTCTTTAGGATGCATTGTTTGCACTTTTGATTGAATTAATTTAGCGAAATGTTTACAGTTTTTGACTACGTATACATAACGGATGTTAGAGGGATGCGTTCTGTTTCTGAACGAAAAGCCGTGCCATATAAAATTTTTACTAAATAATTTCCTTGATGATAAAGGAAGATGATAAATCAATATAATTCAGATTTATTTTTTAAAAACTGCTAAATTCCACTGTAAATTCAATCTTAAGTACATTTATTTTGCGATTAAGTCTGTAGCACATTCTCTTATCGCAATGAATTGATTGCGTCAAATGTTACTGAATAGTAATTATATTTTAAAAATTTTGATGATTTTGATCATTAAAAAGTCAAGATGACTAATTTACATTAAGCATTTGCTTGGAAATAAAAATTGCTGGTTCAAAGGGCATTCTGATGTTTATCTAATTTTTAGGTCGCAATTTCATTGATACAAGCATTTATTTATGATCCAGTTGTTAGGCTAACAACTTGATAGGGATAATATATAATAATAATTGATACATTTCATAACCAAAAAAGCATAAAAACATTTATGATAGGTTTTTACAAGGAAATTAAATGTGCTTAAAATAATTTTTGAAAGTTGCTATGATAGGTTTCTGAATTGTATTTGGAATTTTAAATTTTATGACTATGTTGACATGGGGATCAAATTCCATTACTTTTTAATTGTATCCGTCAGTAAGTGTCTAGTCTAGGTCAAGTAAGCATTCTAGTCAATAGATGGTACGCGCCAAACATTAAATCAATTTATTATGCACCTTGTAATATGCAAAAGAAAAAGAAAACATGGAAGCAGAGAAAATCATAAAGCAAGGAGAAAATTATGGAAAACATATAAGGTATTTTCCTTTAAATTTTACTTTAAAAATGTGTTAAATGCCAAGAAGAAATCTTATCTTAGTATATTTTCACAAAATAAAGAAAGGAATATGATACTAGGAAAAAAAAAGAAAAAATAATCAACAGATGTACAAAGAAAATTAGAATTTTTATTAAAAGCCGTATCTTTATTTCAGCATTAAGTGAAATTATTTAAATTTGAATTGACATTTAATAAATACTGATATTATTTACTTTTAGATATTAATTTATACCAAGCAAAATTATTTTTATTTCTAAGTAAAATGTTCTTACATTAATATTTATAGTAAATGAATAACAAATGAAGTTAAGAATATGTTTCTGATTATAGATTATTAAATACATGTTGAAAAATTATATTTCAAAAATATAGAAACTTTCTTTAAGTAAACTTCAGATTATGACTTCATTACGTTCCCTCATCCATCTTTTTCTTCTAAGGTAAATTATACTTAGTGCTATTTAGGTAGAGAAATCCCCAATGATTCACCATTTCAAACAATATATAAATTTTTTTTAAATAATTTAATAGATTCACAAAAAGTGCTTATTGCATATTTTTACTGTAATTTTATACTATAAAAATAACAGAATACTTTAATTTTGAGATCAAAAATAGTAAAAAAATGGTAAATCTGGTGAATCCAAAATGGTAAATCTGGAAAATTTAGTATTTATATAATAATTAATAAATATAATGTTATTGAATAATGTTAATATTAATGCTAATAATAATGTTTATGATTGAATAACAAAAATTAAGAGCATTTTTTAAGATAAATGTTAAATTTTTACCAATATAATATATTAATTAATAAATATTATATTGGTAAATTTAATATTTATCTTAAAAATGCCCTTAATTTTTGTTATTCAATCATTAACATTAGTGATATAATAAGCAACTGATCATCTTCTATATTATTATATTAAATCAAGGATTTACATAAAAAAAATGAAACTAATCATAATGTAACTAATACTTTTTCTACAAAATATCAAAAAAATACATTTGTTATTTTACAGTAAACAAAAACTAAAATAATCTAAATAGAAATAAATTACAGTTAGAAGGTTTAGAAAACAGCTAATTTCAAGTTTCATTACTTTGAAGTAAAATGAATAAAAAAAATTAACACTTTCAAACAATAATTGTATAAGAAGAGTACTCTAAAAAATGCAAATGATGTTAACACATAAATAGAATATTTACTGTAAAAAATTCTGTCATACTTCTGGATGTTTACTTGCACAAATAAATAATTTATATACATTTTAAATTTATATATTTATTTTTAATTTCTTTTATCTTAACAATACTTTGCGAAAATATTACGAATTAAATATCTTTAAAAATAATTTTAATATTTAAATCTATAACATATAAAACAATTGTGCACTCGCATCTTTAGAGTGAATATTCAAACTGAGGTATATAGACAGTATAGTTTATAGTGTGTCACTTAAAGTATAATTTATTATGTTATATATTATAAAATATTGTTAAGTTTATTTTAAATGATGCTACTCATAAAAAACATAAAAATAAAAATTTTATCTTAACATCAAGAATTTGAAAGGAAATGAACATAAAAACGATTAACGAAATACATAAAAATATTTGCCATTTTTGATTTAAAATACTTATCTGATTTCAAATTAATTTAAAATATACAACACATTTAATTTTATTTATAA
Source organism: Latrodectus elegans (assembly GCA_030067965.1). Taxonomy (NCBI): domain Eukaryota; kingdom Metazoa; phylum Arthropoda; class Arachnida; order Araneae; family Theridiidae; genus Latrodectus; species Latrodectus elegans. Next base: position 115,333,778 of record CM057819.1, read on the forward strand.
TTTAAAATTATTTTTAAGTATTCTATTATATTTTAAGATTCTATTTTACCTAGCATTTTGCAGTTTAATTAATATAAAGAAATGTTGTTGTTCTCGTGTGCCAGGCAGGCTAGCAAATGGGGGTACGCTGTTCCACTTTTCCAAATGAACCGTATTTGGTGTGGAGTCCGACTTCTTCAGTACACACACATGCCATAGGGACCCATTTATAGGGTAGTCAACCATTCACACCTCATTCACACACAATGAAAGAACTAAGACAGGATAGAGAGAGAAAGTACATCCATGCCTGAACCGGGATTCGAATCCAGGACCTCCCTATCCGTAATCAGGCACGCTGACCACTAGACAAGCTGTCCGGTAATATAAAGAAACGTGTTATTTATATATTTTATTAAAATACACTGTTTAAAAATCTTGATCTTTAAGGAAAACCGCATAATATAATTCGTTATTTTGAATCATTAATTAATTTTAAAATGAACTAGAAACGAAAATTGTGTCTCAATAACTGAAAGCATATTTACATTTTTAATATGTAAGAAAAGGCATAAGCAAAACTATGTTTATATGATAGAATTGTATGTGTATATGACAGAATTTACCAATTTAAGATATATTGGTAAATTCTATCATATACACATACAATGAGAATTTAGCATTAATATTGTATTATATTGTAATTAGCATTAAAATTATATCACATTATCTGTGTATATGGTAGAATTTTAATGCTAAATACAACCTAAGTAATAAGAAAAATTTATCTTAACATTTGTATTGTAGATAATTGTCTCTGTTTTGCAACATTAAAGAAAATACAACAATATTTATCTTTACATACATTTTTAGAAAAAATCATTATGCAATAGAAAATGATGGCGATAGTTTATAATAAAAAACATGAGGGTAACTATAATATCTTTACTAACAATGCTGTTTTTCATATCAAAGGAAACTAATAAAGTCGAATTTTAACTCCGTCACAGGTTCACTTCCCATTTCATTTTAATAAAATAATAAAAGCGGTAATAATAATCTCAGGTGAGTTTTGATACTATCTTCATCTACATCTCAACATTTGGAAATTTCCGTTATTGTTAAACTTAAAGGCATATATTTAGATTATAAATAAACTTTCCTCATTTGTTTTCAGCTATTTAAAAGATACTTCATTTATTGTTTCCTTAATTTTATTCCTTAGTTTCCTACATCTAATATATCTCTTTTCTTGACTACATATCTATGCTAATTTGCTTATTTATATTCGAAATATTTGTTTTCTATGTTAAAATACACTACTGAATATTAAAACTGGGAAGTTGTATTTTCACATTTAAATTATTACAAAAATATACGCTGAAGTATCTTAATATATGAATAAAAATGCATAAATGAATGAAGCTTGCATTTAATTATTTTTAGTCTTTTGTTTTCTGATTTATAGTTACTAATACTGAATGTTGATACTGTGCAGTTGCATTTTTACTCTTAAATTATGGCTGAAATATATGTCGAAGAAATTTAATGTGGGAATAGAAACGCCTAAATGAATGAAGCATACATTTATTTATATTTTTAGTTGTTTATTTGTTTTGTTTATAGTTGGTTTCTTTTAGTTTTTTTTTAACTCATTTTCTACCTCACCAGTGTTTGTGTTGATAGAGTTTTACTTTTCACGTTCTCTTTCATAAAATTCAATAATTTCCCACCAATTTTTTAAGTTATTTAAATTTCTTAATTGTTTATTATTTAAATTATATTGACAACATATTTTATTTTTCATTTACTCAACATTATTATCCAGTTTTGTATAGTTATTTAAATAAAGCTCTCCAATAACAACTATAGTCCACCGTAAATAGTTTAATTTAATTTCCCTTTAAATTAGGATCACACGAAAATTAAAAAAAATCGTATTTGCCTATAATTACTAAAGTTAAACACAGATATTCAAATACACAACAACGCACAGTTATTAATGATTTCATTATATATTCAAATAAAAGAATAAAAAGCAAATTTAACAGATTAAATTTCAAGTTTAGTTCGTCTTAATACTTTTCAGCTTTTTTTAATTACGAAATATTCATACATGATCAATATAATTGACCTTTAATCCGGATTTCTTTCATGACAATATCGATCAAGTAATAAAAAATATATTTCTACGTTTGTTTAAAATGATAATAAAACTTATTAATAAGACAAACTTTTGCTTACTAGATCTTGTAAATAGGTTTGCACTATATTAATAAACAATAATTAAAACCATTTGTTATTTTATTTTCCCCCAATGAAAGTAAGTTAATTAGTTGTCTTTAGCATTAATGATTTAATGGTATGATTGCGCGCTTGCAGGTAGAAGATAATGAAATTCGGCAGTTTTTTAAGAACAGTTTGATATTCTCAATTTTGAACATTGAGTGAAATTGTTTTATTATTGCTTCATAAAATTTAAGAAATGCAAAGGTTAAACTAATAGTTACTTACCTAGAAGATTAAATACTCTCACAATCAGTTTTAAGCATACTGGTATATTTATAAATATCAAATTCTGCACCAATTTGGGGATTAACTGATATTTTTTCTGATGTCACTTTCAATTTGTTATTCTTAGTAATTAAAATTTACTTCAGGTAATTTGGGCTCCATGGTTCATAAACTAGGTTCAATAATTCAAAGACTTTTCTTCCGATGCAAAATTTCTTTGTTAAACAAATACATTCGTGATTCGGGTCAAACTTTTCTGGAATAAAATTGAAGATTAGAATGCTTTAAGTAATTCTTTATTGTTCCAGATTCTGAAAAGTTGATTTTTAGTAAATTACTATCGCAAAATAGAGTTTATTAATTTTTAATACTTAGTATATTTGCAAATATGTTTAGTTTATGTTTAAATCAGTTTTCTTAACTTGACATAATTTACAAATGTCTAACTGAACAAATTTATAATCTTATTTGTTAAAAATGTTTTAAAAACTTAATATAATTGCGTTGTTGTTTCTTATCCTATCTGGTTAGTCAATAGGCTCAACCAGATCCAAGAAAACATGAACAAACAAAAATTCCAAAACAAAAAAAACTTTGAAACAGGTCCTCTTTTTTGAGTCCAAAAAAGAAAAGTAGATCCACAGGGGTAAAATTTGAATATAATTGTAGATATATTTAGTTTATATTTGAATCTGTTTTCTTTAGTTAGTTTAATTTATTAATATTCTACTGGGTTAGAAAATTTGGAGTCTTGTTTGTTTCATAAATTAAAAAAATCGGCTAGTTTCAATATTGCATTTAAAGCATAAAAAGTGTGTGTATAAACCTTAACATCATATTTCAAACAATCATATTTTGTTAAAGGGAAAAATAGAAAGTGCAGATTTGAATTGAAACTAATTTCGAGCTTTTTTAATGAGATAGAAAACTTACAGAAAACACTTTTAAGACGTGAAAATATTTTGAGGAAAATTTTCCTGAATCAAAACATTATATTTTACTTTTTCTGTTAACACTTATCTAACAGAAAAAAATATTTCAGCTCAGAAAAATAAAATCACAAATTTTAAACTTAGTCTATAATTAGAAATCGTAATTTACATTTTATTCATTATTTTATAACTAAATTGTATGTAACTTTTTGACATAAATGATGAATTTATCAAAAACAATTATGATAAATTGCTTTATTTATTAATTGCTTTTTTCCTATAATGTTTCTTTGGGAAACGGTTATTGTTATTTTTCTAACAAAGGATCTTCTTAGGGAAATGGCATCATGCACTTAATTTTATTTATTATGTTTCGTTTTTTGTGATAAAATTAGTTATCATATTATGTACTTTATAGGATATTTATCAAATTTCCTATAAAGTACATAACATACATTCCTGTCAGTCGGTTTGAGGACTTCATATTGACTGACAGCAATGTGTGTTCTAAATAGAATGTGCTTATTCTAAATATGACAAAAGCTACGTTGTTAATTAAATAAACTAAAATTAAATGTTTTCAATATACCTGTATAAATGCTTAGTACATTGACCAAAAAATTCTTGTTCTGGTGCAAATATATTTAACTGACAGAAATTTAAACTAGAATACAATATTAAAATTTCCCTTAAGTCAGCATACCAGAGGGGGCATTTTGTGTGAATTCTGTATTATGTAGATCAAATTATTATATTAGGATATGTTTTCTGTAGATCATAAACGCAAGAAATGAAAAGATAATAATTATTTTACTGAACACACTGACTACTATGAGGTCCACAACTGAATATATTAAATCTATTACATTTTTGATCCAGTATCATATTTGTTGCACGTATTTTACTCTCCAGAGAAAAAAGATTTCCATCACTGCGGTCAACACTGCAAATAAAGAGACAATTCTACAGGTTTTATTATTTTGTGAATAAAAGGTATTTTAAAATGTGAAATGTAATTTTCCTCCATTTTTCTAATTAATTATAATTTTTATGCTTGAAGATACATTGATCTTGTCTTTTTAAGTTCTTAAAAACTTTATCATTATAATTAAAGGTTATGCTCACAAGAGTTATGTTTAATAATTAAGGTAATGAAAAACAATTAAAATAATATATATATATATATATATATATATATATATATATATATATATATATATATATATATATATATATAATGCAAAATATATGAATATATAGAATAAACAGAAATGGAATTGTATAAAAATGCTTTTTAAACAATAATATAAAAAATTATCATATATTCTAAATATCCATATTATTATGTTATAATTGAAAACATGTGCATTTAGTTTGGGATATTAAATAATGACTTAAATATTTTGACCATTTTTATTGATTTTTTGAATAAAAATATTCTTTTTTTGAGAGTAAAATTAAAACTTTCAAAAGATGCAAAGTCTTAGATTCTAAGGAAACAAAATTTATTACATATTTACAATAATTTAAAGAAGCATGAACATACATATAATATTATATATATAGATATATATATCTTTATTTTTAATTTTAAATAGAATGAAATTGTAAGACATACAAGATTTTGGGAGGAAAATAAATTCCTTAGAAATTGATAATGAAATTTAAGAATTTAATTTCATACGTAATTTTCTTAATTTAATTTTTCAAAGAATATTCTTAAACTAAGACTACAAGTAACTATTTTCAATGTCTTATAAAATTTTAAAATTGTTTCCTTATGTATTATTTAAGTACAGAAATAATATTTTTAATTTAATGAAAATATTCAATAGTCAGAATTATGGTAGAAAACAAATAGGACAGATTGCTAAATTATGTAGATTGGAATAAATATATAAATTATATTGGAGTAAATATCTTGTTTTTTCAGATTTCAATATTTTTTTAGCTTTTCTTTCATATAAGAAAAATATATTAGGTCAAATCTCATGTGAAAGGGAAGTAAAAATTTATGATAAAAATTAGTTTGATAGATATCACAGTATTAATAAAAGAAATTCAATTCTGAAATCAAATTTGAAAAAATTTTTCCCACTTATACTTATCCTTCAAAAGTTCTGAAAGGTTTGAAAGGAATAGTTTTATTTTTGTGAAAATGCAAATAGTTAGTTAAAGTTAAATTAGTGCATAACATACACATTTATTTATTTTTAGTTTTGAAATTCATCACAATATCATGAAATTAAATCATTTTGATGTCCAATAAGGAAATATTAAATATATATTTTTATTCAAGTTGATATATGTCAGAATTGTTGTTAGATTTTTATAAGTAAATATTAAATGCCCAAAAATATCTATAATAAAAGTTATGAATTATACATTGAAAGTATTTCTAAAATTGCTTTATTTGACATTTAATTTTTGTCATTATGAAAAACCAGAAATGTTATTACTTATGAAATTTTTTTTTAAAATGTCTGATTGAAATATGATCAAAATATTTAATCATTTTATTATAATATATTTCCTTTAAAAATATTGATTTTCAACTGCTTACTTCTCATATAAACTATTGGAAAATATATATTAAATATTTGAACGAAAGAATATTAAAATAGATGAGATATTAGTTTTCTTCTTGCATATTTAGTTCTTTAAGTAAATAATTTGACAGATAATAAATACTGTTAGAAACGTGTTATGATGTGAAAGATACTAGGAGCAAAACATTTGAAAAATATTGATGATATTTAATATTAAAATAGTAAAGTCGTTAATACTAAATTTTTAGCAATAAATTTAAAGTTTAATATAATGTATAAATGGGACATTTCTAATTTTTTCTTGAGAAACATATACAGGGTGATTTTGAATTTTGTGTATTTTTTTTAAAGTCAACGAGCAATAAACATGAGTTATAAAAAATATGCAAATGGTATTTTAAAGCTTTTGATGATAAAATAAATATATAAATGACTTGAATTTAATAATTATGTTAGAAGAAAATTGAAGCTGGGGAAAATATTTCTAATGTTTCAATAAATGAATACAGTTCAGATAGAAAATTATAATTCAATGGGTCACGTGCTTAATTTGATTAATATTTAAATTCAATGTATCAGTTATTTTTCATACCTTCCTATCATTTACAAATATCTAATAACACAATATTTCAAAAAATTTGAATTATTGATTCAAAACTGATTTATCATTTATTTCAATTAACTTTGAACTGTGAATCTTAATTTAAAAAAATATATTTTATTATTCTTAAGATAGAATTATTTTTTAACTAAATACAAGTTCTAAGTCACTTTTATTGTTATAAGAAACAATAAGTTTGCATAAAAAAATTTAAAACAGTGATCCTGTCATCATGACATCTGATTTCTATTGTTTTCAAAAAGCCTATGTTAGAAATTTAATGAGCGTCAAAGGGAGTTTTCGGTATTTTACAATGATAAAGAAATTAACTCTAAGAACAATAAATATAAAACTAATAGCAACAGAAATGAAAAAATATATGCTATACTGTTTATTTTTTATTGAGGACTAAAAATTAATTTGAAAATTATATTCTGCTTTTATGAGCCCAGAATTGCAAATTGTATTAATTTAGCTGAAGCAAAATAGACATCACTAATATGTATTTGAATAGAAAATGATTAAAAAGTATAAAACCTCATTTAAATGTTGCTGTGAACAATAAAAAATAATTTTGTAAGAGAGAAAAATTCAACATGTTAAATACCTTAAGAAAATATTGAAAACAAATTTTGAATTACTGTATTACTTTTTCAGTTTTTATAATAAAAATGTATACATTTTGGTAATTGATTTAAATAAAGCTCATTGTGCAAATACAAATACGCATATTTGTGACTGCAAAATCACTAATTATATATAGATAATTTAAAGCTGAATTTTAATATTTAATAATATATTGAGCCTAAAAATTATTTTCTGAAAGAAATATTAGTGAAATGATTTTTCACAGATTTATATTATATTTTTTATGAAATATACTTTAAATTTGAAGTCAATGTGAATAAAAAAGTTTTAGATTATCAAAATTTACAAGAATATTTTATGCATTAACAACAGCCTAGTTCAGAATATTTTATGCATTAACAACAGCCTATACTTCAAAATTGATTGCATGTGTTTATTATGATATGACATTATTTATTTTAAAATAAAATTAAGGAGAATACTTTTAATTTTCAGTTAATTTAAAAGAAGCTTTATTTGTTTTTGAAAACATAAAATCAAAATTTGTAATTTTCCAACCATTCTATGCAATGTTAATTGACAAAAAATATTCTATGTACTTGATATTTTAATTCATTATAAGCATAAGATTATTTTATTCATACATAAGCTTTATTTGTAATGGGCATTTGATGATATATACTTCACATTTCCTATATGCTAACTCGTATATTTCATGAAGATGACTGATATCAGTTTTCCGTTTTTGAGGTATTTTTACATTCTTAGAAAATATCAATCTTTAATTTGTTAATTATAAATTAAATTCGTAAATTGTATTTATAATTTCATGTTTTGTAAATTTTAATGTTAATATCACATTTATGCTGAGAGAATATCTTGTTTATCTCCTATTATTATCACAAAGTAAACACATATTCATTTCTATGTTTAAGATAATAATTTATTCAAAATTATCTTTTGAAGTGAAATACAATGATTATTCTTTTGATTTACTTTTTTAAAAGCTAATGTCTCAGGTTGTTTTACTCCTTATTTAACTCATACTAATTGATATAAGTTTCTTTGTGAGCTCAATGAACTGTTTTATTCTACCTTGTTTATTATTAGATATTTTGTTATTCAATGAAAATAAGTTGTATTTAACTTCAAAATCATTGTTCATTTAGTCGTTTTTTCTAGTTTTTGTTTCCAGTTTATTTTGCAATCGAATCTATGTATAAATGAAGCTTTAAAAAATATTGAATACTTATAGCAAATTAACATATGAATTAGGCTGCGACTTTAATGAAATTTTTAAACTGCTATATTTAAATTAAAAGCTTAGTATTTTCATTTCTAAAGTGTTATATTCTCTAAAAGTTTTCTCAACATTTTTGTTATAAATTAATGTTATAAATAAAATTAAGTTAATGTTTTGAATTTATGAAACGCATTGTATAGGGTGATCTTTTTTAAAGTGACAGTGTTTGTAGCACTCTGTAGCCCGATTTGATAGCCGAAATGACTCCAAACTTGGTATTTAGACTAATCAAGACATGGGAAAAAAGATTTCGTAAAAACATTTTAGTTCCTGAAGTCACCGATAGGGAATTTGTGGCACTGCTTTAGCTTAGAGTAACGAGAATTAGCATAGAAAACTGGTTTCAAAGAAAAATACAAATGCTGTGAAATAACAATGCCGGATACAGGGGCTATAAAAGCAAATAATAGACAGCTCCGACAAATAATCTCAGCTGAAGTTAATGAGCTCCAGTGGTCATACCTCTCACTTTACCGGAACGGGTGTTTATGTTCGTGGAGTATCAAATTTGTCTGTTCTAAAGGAAAACATAACGAAGACAGTGCGAGATACTCCTCGCGATATGTTTCGTAGGGCTGTGGAAAACGTTGTGCACAGAATACACAATGTCATTTCTGAGAACGCTGAATGTGCTCTAATTCCTCACCTGGGAAGTTAATGTGTAGAAAATAAACATTAAAAATTTAACTGCACGATTGTATGTGTTAGTATTTTCATTTTCTCACATTTTATACATTGTAAAATACTGCAAAATGCCCTAGTGGCAATTTTTGGAACTAAATTTTTTTCCCCACGGAATCTTTTTTTCCGTGTTTTGATTAGTCTAAATACTAAGTTTTGTGCCATTTCGGCTATTAGATCGCGCTACAGGGCGCTCCAAACACTCTCACTTGAAAAAACATCTCATCTTGTAATTTAAAATAATTTTAAGTTCATATGCTATAAAGGTTTCATATTGAGTTATACGAAATGATTTTGAACTTTAAAACATTTAAAATTTCAAAAAGTAAATGTTATAGAAAAAAATGAAAAAATAATAATTTCTATATTATAGTTTAAGAAACGCTTAATCACCAATCATTTTAAAATAACGTGAGTACAAAAAGACAATACTCATTAATATTCATGTTTACACATTCATGAAAAAAATTACAAAATAAAGGTCTAACTTCACACTAATTGTATTTTTGCATACTGGCAAAATGATATAAAAGAATAAGATAAATTAAGTTAATTAAGTTTTCATTTCTCTATTGTGATAGTATTAAAGTTATCTATATTGAAATATTGTATACAGTTAGATCTTTGTAGCACTGAAGTTATCAAAATTCAAGTGTATATTAATACTATCGTTGTGTATTGTGTAATATTCAATGAAGAATTATAAGAGTTTCAGGTAATTCATTATTTATTTATTTAATGTGAAATTATTAAAGTTACCACGATTGAATAAAAAATATAGCATTGAAATTGCAGGGAAATAGTTTGAAATATTTAAATTATGTTTAAAATGAAAACAATTTTGAAATTTTGTATAGATTCTAAAAAGTAATATAGTTAGAATTATTAAATTTATTATCATTTTTCAGATTCATAACTCTGAAATTAGAAAAAAAAACTTTTCTTTTTTAATTTCAAATATTTCAAAAATGCGTGAAAAGTATCCTGCTCTATACACGCATGTGAATGTAAAAAGGTACCGTAAAATTTTATTGTTTTCAAAAGTCACGTTAAAGAAGCTGCAGTTAGAAAAAAACTAGCATTCATAGATGGAACCTCTGCGGATGAAATCAGACAAAAAGCCTGAAATAGGTTCATTTTGCTTCAGAGTTTCAAATCATAAGAGAATCCCATTTCAACAAACTTGACATCTAAAACAAAAAGTGTACACTTGTTATTTTTTAGCGGTTATATTTTGACTTTTTCGACATGTTCAGTAAATGAGACGTATAATATTTCAAATAAAATTTCCAGAAAACATTTTAAAACAATGCTAAACATAGAAATAAATGTTTTTTTCGACATATATGCATCTAATACTGTAGTGAGTACTCATAAAAATGGATAAAAAGTGGAATATAAATTAAATAAACATAATTGATATAAATATTAATTTTCTTGAATATTTTCTCATAATATTTTTGCTTGGATTAGTAAGATACATTTATTTAAAATAGAAAACTGTGTCATGTTGGAGAGTAAAATAACTAATGAAGGATTTTCTTTTAAGATTCTTCTTCTTATTTCTTATAAAAAAAAAAAACAAAATGTGTCTAGACATCTCATTTTAGGCAAAGGTCTACAGTTATTTGTTTTTGTAACCGAGGACCATGGGGTCATAAGCATACGCTCTAGTTAGGTTGTCAACCTAACTTGAATTCAGTTTCATCTAACCACTAAAAGATGGAAATGATGACATGATTTTGTCCAATCCGAGGACTGAGCCTCAGATCTGTGCAACCGATGTTTTATTTATGAAATGTTGAAGGAATTTGTACAATTTATAACAAGAAAAGCCTTTTGTTCAATTTCTACATCTATTTAATGTATGCAATTTAAAAATATTATGATTTCTTGATTACTAATTATTTAATGCATATTGACTGGTAGTCTGTCAAATAAATAAAATGGACGGGAATTTTAATGAGATATTTAAATGAAAATTAAATAAAATTTTAGCAATCATATTTTAAAATTTTTTATTTATTTTTTAAACTTTTTTTTAATTTATCAATTTATTTCCTCTACTAAAAAGATTAATAAAATAGAAAATACATGAAGATATAATTTATGAAACGTTGTTGATTGTGAATTGTGGGAAATTAAATTTGAATGCAGATAGCGAAATGCCTAATATTTTGTAAGAAACACGTCGCTTATTCTATTTAAGGTATATAACTATAAATATTTTAAATAAAATATCATTATTTCTATATGAAATGTTAAAAATTAAGCAAATAATAATGTAAAGTTAACATCCTGTAATTTGTTATAGTATACATAAACATAAATTATACTATTTTACCATAATTAAACAAACATTTTTCTATTGAATGATAAATTTAATAAATTATAGTTAATTTAAATTTATATTTTGATCATTAATTTTTCAGTATTAAATAGTAATAAAACAGTTTAAGTATATTTCCTGATGATAAAAAAACATTTAACATAAAATTGACTCTTAAATGCAATTATCAGTTCTAAATGCATTTTGTACTTTAGGATTATAAAAGTTTTCAAATTTTTCATGGGTACATTTGTATTCTTATGAATATCTTTTTTTAAAAAAAAGTTAAACAACAACAAAATCAATTTATAGCTAAAAAATGGGATTCTTTATCATAATCATAGTTCATATGAGAGAGTATTTTAACATTTGAGTAAATAATTTACATTATTTGTAATTATTGCGCTGGTAAAAATAATATTAATTAAAAAATTATAATATCAATTGTTTTATATTTTCTATATTTAATTCTAGAAACGTAGAAACAATTCCTTTTTATTGAAATAATTGTATGACATAATAATAATATACTGCTGGACAATTGCTGAGGACGGATCACAAATGGCAATGTAGCATAACATTAAACGAGACATGAGGCCTAGTAGGATAAAATATAGTTGCCACACTGTTCAGACATTAGAATAAAGAATGTTTATTGTTCTGGAAATACAAAAGTTGTGAAAATATGAAAGAAAAAAAAAGTACATTTGATATTGCATACGGAAAAATAGAACAATGCATCCAAAAGTCAGTAGGCACCTTGAAGAAAGATATCAGTACGGGATATGTCCACAGTGGAGTGTGATGCAGCATTCCACACGTCGTATTGCACAACATTATCCAGCAGCTGTTGAGGCAATTTATCCCATTTCTCTGTGAGGGCAAAGATGAGGGTGTTCTTGTTCGTCGGAGGATAGTTTCGACCAGCAACTTGCCTCCCCAAAGCATCCCACACATTTTCAATGGGGTTTAGATCTGAAGAACGTGATGGTCATACGAGGCGTTGAATACCCTCGCTGTCTAGAAAATCCTGAACAGCAAGTGTTCGATGACATGTTGCGTTGCCGTCCAAGAAAACAAATTTATCACCAACAGCACCACGGAAAAGACGAACATGAGGAAGTAGAACTACATTAATGTATCGTTGGCCCGTCATTGTCTACTTCTCAACCACATGTATGGGAGTGCGGCCAGTGATCACGATGCCGGCGCACACCATGACACTTCATGTCGGATATCGGTCCCTTTCCTGGATATTTTCTGGATGATAAGCAGTGCCACTCTCGCGCCAGATCAGTTGGTGTCTATAATCCGATGACACACTGAACCTACTCTCATCCGAGAATAGTAAGCATGCCCAGTCCTGTTTAGTTCAATTGCGATGCTCAGGACACCATTGCAAACGTGTCGTACGGTGCTGTCTGGTCAATGGGACATACGCAACAAGTCTGTGGACGTATACTCCTCCCCTCCTCAAACGTCTGGCAACAGTTTTTCGGTAGATCTGCTTTCCTGAGGCAGCAAGAAACTGATTTGCTACCTGATGAGCTGTGGTGCGCCTGTTCCTTTTTGCTGATCGGACGATATGTGTGTCTTCTGCAGGCGTCGTACTTCTAACATGACCTCCCCCCCGTGCCGCCTACTACACACATTCCAGCAGTTTTCAATGACTTCCAAAGACGTGCTTCCTTTCATTTTGTAGTTCCCTATAGATGTTAGTGTTATGCGTCCTTGTGTCCAGCAGTGTCGTAAGATTCAATCTATAGAGATTCATTTTAAAAGGCAAGTGCTTTCTAAACTTTCAAAATTGATTTAGTAAGAAAGAAACTAAACAAATATGAAAATCTTTCATAAATAAAATAAACTTTTTAAAAAAAAAATTATAAAAATAAAAGCGTTTATTAAAAAATATTTTATATCTCTCTGATAAATGGTAAAGATTAATGAGGGTTACCTAATTGTTATTTATATTTACGGATGTCTGTAATGTGTAAAGGCAATGTTACTAATTTTTTCAATTATTAATAGAAAATTCAATCAACTCATTTGTTTACTTGTTTTTTAACATTTAATGTCAATTAGAATCAATCATTTTCAAATTTTAGATTTAATCAAATATTTTAAGTAGAAATCTGATATTTAGTTGATTTAAAACTTACATTTAAGCTCACTTTATATTTACTTTAGTATACAATTAATAAATTTGTATTAAATATATTAAATACCAAAATCAATAATTTTCTTGTAACCATCGATAAACGTAATTTTGAAATTTTAAATCTCTATTGGAATAAATGTAATTGAAATATTCTAGTTCATTTCTTGCATTAAACAATCCAATATTTTTGAAAATGTGCCAGTATGATTGACAGTTTCATCTAGAGAATTTCTTAAAATTTTCTGTGTACATTTTAATTAAAGAAGAAAAATATAAAGAATGTTAATTCATGTCAAGTAAAATTATATTTAAAAAATAAATTTTGTTGTGTGAAGTCAGAAATTTTTTGTTATGTATAATATTCGTTATACAAATAAATTACGCCAGGTAATGGAAGACATATTTGAATGTTTAAAATCGGGTTTTTAAATCAAATAATTATATTCGTGGAGTTAAGAAAATTTCAGTTTTACGTTAAATAAATTACTTTTCTTATTTTCCTTACTAAATTTTTAATGTATATTCATGTAATGTTTTAAGAGTTAATTTTGTTACTAATCAACTATAACATTAATTATGATTGAAATAAAGATTAGGAAACATTTATATGAAAATACTCATAAAAATTTTGATGGATTAAGCTGAATCGTATTCTGTTTTTCAAACTGTTTGGACATGTAATAAATTGCACAATGTTTTGGTTTTCAGTGCGAGTATTTAACTAATTTATTCATTTAGTTATTACTCCATTACTTAAACTTTTTGTTTACAAATAATTTCGTAATTTCAAGTATTTTGTGAGTTTCATGTTGACGTAAGCATTTTTACACTTTATTGAATACATTGCATTAAATATTAGAAATAAATTCTTGAAATTTCATTTGAAATATTTATGTCCATTTAGGACAATTAACATTGAATTATCAATTATTTTTGTTTTTACTTATATAAATGAAAAATAGTAATGTAACTCGGCTAATGTTTGGCTTTTTATAAACACATATAATTTAAAGGAATTTTTAGAATAAATGACTTGTATTGGAAAATTCACTGTAGTCTTTTTTTCGGTAGTTCTTACTAATTAAATATATTTAGAAATGCATATAAAATAAAATAATATGCAGCACCATTAGCAACGAGCTTCAACAAATAATTGGAACTCTTATGCTGTTTAGTAAATAACATACATAAATAAGACTATGCACTTGGTTACTGCGGGTTTGCCAGTGCACATGAATATTTCGATCCAATTGATGAGATCCGAAAATGATATCCAATAACGATGCATCTTAGAATAGTAGTGCTCTAGAGCGACAAATGAAGATTTACCCTGCATAATTCATATGCATAATTTATATGCCAAATGAAAAACAACTTCTGTTGGATTGTATTGCATTCAACTCTAATTTTAGACAATTTACTTTCACATTTTAAGAATATCTTTCCAATGTCATCTGTATCCTTGATATCAATACCCTGCACAAAAACTATTGAGGAATGATCCTCAGGAATCTTCAGGAACCTGTGCTTTTTGCATCGATGCAGTTTATTGCAATACACTTTTGCTGTGCCAGAAAGATAAGGTGGGCTCTCAATCTGGTCTTTGATGGCAATAATATGATTAAAATTTGGAATTATCTGCTAGACTGTGAAAGTTAACTGTATAATGTATCTATGGAATATTTAATAACGTAGAATTAAATGCTACTTCATAAAATTAAAATAATTGGATAAAAATTACTTGTCTACACCTATCAATGAGAACAAATACTACTTTACATCAGAGAAGGTCTTAAGAAGAGCGTGTTCCAGAGGAATGGCATAATGCATGCTGTTCATGGAGATAACACATGATAACATTGTAATTTTAATTTGTTCAATACATATACAAGTAATTCCAGTAAATGTTAAGGTATAATAAAATTCAGGCATATTACTTTCTCACAGTAAAAATAAACGCTGAATTCTTTATCTATCTGAAAAGCTCACACACACACACACACACACACACACACACACACACACACACATATATATATATATATATATATATATATATATATATATATATATATATATATATATATATATATATATATATATATATATATATATATATATATATATATATATATATAAACACATTTTGTATGCATATAATTCAAAAAGAAAGTTAGGGATCTTTTTTCTAAAAGGAAAATAAAAAAATACTAAAATTACTAATATGTAACAGGAAATGCTGAAGATTTGCCCTCTGCTTTTCCTTTTTAAATATAATTTAGTTTATTCGTTTATTTATTCCCTATTAATTAACAAATAATATATTTCAGAGAAAAGAAAATTTTACTTAAATATATATAACAGACAAAAAGCTATTTGATATAGGATCAAAATTTTCTCAAATATATTTGATCTAATGTTTCTCCGATATAAAGGATGATAAAAAAATCAAATATTAAATACTTAAACATATAATTACTAAACAATTTATTTCTAATTAATAACATATTTATTGCTTAGTATTTTCCTATATAAAATAATTGTACACTGTTTAAATGCTCTGCTAGAATAGTTACTCTCCATGAAACAAAGTTTACAGATGGTGTCGTAACTTTAGATTTTATATTAGCGAACCCAAAAATATTTTCATGATCATATTTATATGCATTATTATGTCTAAAGTTTGTATAAATTTAATTAATCTTTTTGAATATTATTTAGGCGCAAGTATCGAATGTGGGATGTTTTAGATATAAATCAATTAATTAATAGAAAAATTAAAATTTTGATTGAACATTTTCTGAAAATATCAAATATATTATGTTAGAAAAACATAAGGATAGGAAAACATTATTGGTAAATAAAATGAAATAAAACAATTCGTTTTTGTTAAATTCATTACTTCAAGATAATATTTTTTTTGTATTTATATTCAAAAAATTTTTTTTTACTAAATTCGAAATTACTAATTTAATTTATTTTAATGAGAAAGTGACTTAGAAAATATACTCAGTTAAAAATTTTCTCATGATTGTATTTATATATGTAAATATATCACAATTAGCCTTTACATCATAAAATATATATTAATTTTAATTTTATGCCATTTCTTTGTCATTATAAAATTTTGAAATTTTTAGATTTAAATTAGGTATGGATTTATTTTAAGTTTATGATTACAAACTGACGTAAAATATTAAACTCGTTATACTAGAAAAAATTAAGAATGATATCATATCTATTTTTATGATGTTATGGCAGGGCAAATGGTTGAAATTATATTTACATACAGTAGGTAGTCAAAATAAAATTTAATTAAGGTTTATGAAATTCAATACTTCAAGATCATATTTGCGTATTAATTACATATAAATATTAAGAAATTCGAATCTTTTAAAACAATTTTTAAAATATAAATACTGTTAATTTATTGAAAATACCTTATTACTCGATGTTTCTACGTATTTATCGTTTGGAATCAAATTTTATCTCTACCACAAAATGAAGTATTCAAATTAATCTCTCATTACATTTTAAGAATTTTTAGAAAGTAACCAAAGTAAAAACACAAATATGTATAGTTAAAAATAGTTTTTTAAAACTTTTTCCTAAATGATTTTTTTGAATTCATAAATTCATTCATGAAATCCTTAAGCAATTTAAACGAATTTTTTTACTAATATGACTGTTTATTTTCATCAGAATTACCAACTGAGTACATACATATTTTTCTTGAATTTTATTCAAACACTATCTAGTGAAACTTTTCATTTATTTTATATATCAATGCAGAAATCTGACACAAGTAGCTTAAAACAGTGATGATTGTAATTTCGACGTCTATAGCATTAGAGCTAATACCATAGATTAACATAATACTGGGAGAAAGCGAAATATAAACAGAAGTCAGTATGAATTGTTCCTCAATAGTCATTGGAAAGAGGCTTTGTAATTCAAATAACTTCTGCTGACCCGTTGACTTTAAAGTTTCAAATGGATTTAATGCGCTGACTGAAATCTTGGGACATTTAGAATGCAAATCAGGTTCACTGGACAATTGGAGTATTCCTCTCTTTATCATAATTATAAAGCCAATTACCAGAATTAAATGTTTTACGGTAGAGGATCATTCAACCAATAGTCTCTGTTGACCAACTAGTCAAGTCATCGTTCTGATTTCTTGCATTACATATTATGTCTTATTGTATGGTTTGGATTTCACAACAATTTATGAAAAGGAAATATATATAAGAGCAGATTTTTCAAGCACTAAATGTCTTAAACTCTTCATTTCCTGAAATCGAAGAAAAGTGAAATTATCTCAAATTAGGTATGAAAAAATACCGTTTTAATTAAATAGTATAGAAAAATTCACACAATTAAAAAAATATGAAAATTTTTTTCAATTATAGATTAGTAGATCACTATAGAAGTTTGTTGACATTTTTATTTCTTTGTGCTCAAGAAACGTATCTGTCGATCTATTTGAATGAGAGTATATAATGTCATGGAGATGCCTGAATATTTAATGTCCAATTCATAAAAACGTTCTGGAAAGTATCTAGTACCATAACTGTTAACCGTTATTTTATTCTTCTCTGCTAACTAGATTATTTTCATGCGTCATTTAACTCTCAAGACAACCGCATACATTACATTTTTCTTCCATCCATTGCATTTTCATTATTAGTGAAAATTCCTCTTTAAGAACCTATACGTTACTTTGTGTGTGATGAACTAATGGTTGTGAAGTTGCATGTGTTTCCTCATAAATACGCTTAGATGTAAAATGATAGTCCCACTGTCTTTCGGTAATTAAAGGGGATCTTTGTTGGTTATATATATATATATAAATATATATATATATATATATATATATATATATATATATAAGATTATAATAATAAATGAATAAAATATATTTCAATTAAGCTTAGTTGCTAAACAGAAGTCTATGTTTTAAATAATAAGTGAAAGCTTTAAATTTTTGAATTAAGTTATTGATTATCGTCTCAATACTTTCTTGAAATTCAGTAATGGACACTCCCAAATTTTGAATTTTAACTATGGTATTAGCTTACTCTAGAGTTTTGTTATTTTTCTATAGCAATATAAACAAATATAATGTAAAATACTACTATAGATGTCATCGAGAGTTAAATGTGCTCATACAGGGAAAAGAAACAAATGAATGTTGAATAATCAAAAGCTTTGCTTTTATAAAACTTGAATATAAGTTATTAAAAAATTTATTTTTAATACTTCAAATAAAAAAAAGGAACGGAATGTGTTATTTAAAGCATTTTAAAAAGCAACACATTTTATTTTCTTAAAAATAGGCTCTTCTATTTATACAAAATATACTTCATGACATGATAACATTAAATTCTCCACGAATTCTTTAAGAAAAAATGTTTGGGTAAGTTCGAAAAATGTTTTGCTTAAATTAAATGATAAGCAATGACTCATTTACCGTGTCACACTTTTATTATCTGTGAAGAAAATAATTTTTATACACATATATTTATATAGTTTTCTGAAAAATAACTAAACTAAAATCTTAAGCCTACAATTATCTTAAATTAAAATGTTTAATTTTATACATTCCACTTAAATATTGGTATTTACAAATTTAAAGCATTTTAATTTAAGGTAACAAACAAAAGTTTGCAACACATTTTTTTAAAATTAAAATTTAAAAACCTTAAAAAGGAGGAAATATTAAATTAAATAATTAATGCAATGTATTTTAATTGAATTATCTTTCTTTTAACTCTTAATATGATCCTTAATATTTGCGATAAAGAGAAAATGAGGAAATTCATTTTTAACTAGTATCTTGAAAAAATATGATCTCATTGGAAATGAAAGGTAGATTAAAATTTCTTCTTACACTTTTCGCATAAATTTGTAGAAAATATTGATCAATCAGCTGACCATATTGTCTTTTTTTACATTTTATTCTAACTGTGAGCACTTTTACATGTGGCAAACATTACATAAACTTGAATTTTAGAATTCTAAAATTTTGTTTCAAATTTACGTGTAAAGTATAGTAAGCTTAAATTATAAAAACACATTTCAAACAAAGTTTCTTGAAATATTTTTAGATTTTATTTTAATAATAAAAATATAATATCGGGGGGGGGGTGTCCAAAGTAAACTTCCTCTATGTAAGAGTCCTTTGTGAGAGAACCATTCAACCAAATGTCGAAATATTGGAATGATAACACCCACTTTTTGCTTCAACAAATTGATTAAAGCATGAGAAAACCTTAAATGACGTTGAAACGAGACACCTATAATATAAATTCGCTGCTTAATGCATTTCCAAAGACGAGCATCGAAAAGAACCAATGATAACAAAAGAGAGGAGATCGAAAAGACTTTTATTAGAATTACAAGTTTTGAACGTGACTAACTTCGCAGACGATAACGCATTGCATGTGGGAGATTGCCGATAATAATAACAAACGTATCATGGAGGAGGAATCAGTCTGACAAATTTCAAAATTCAGACATCAAGTCAGACCAATTTCAAGGATTTGATGTATACGTCTTTGTGTGATTTTATATAAATCCAAAGCCGGAAGTCCATTGGAGTGAGGTCGGGGGAACTGGATGGCTATGAAATTGCAAAGGTACACGTAATGACTCGATCTCCAAAATGCTGTTGCAGCCCTTATCGAACACTTCTTGCCATGTGGTGAGAAGCACTCTCTTGCATCTATACATATGTCATTAATGACATATGTCATTATGTCATTAATGACGTTTCGCTGCTACAGTTCTGGAATTACGTCTATCCAGCACCTGTGACGGAGCAGATTTGCATACCACTGGATGTGGCTTCTTTGAAGAAGTAAGGACCCAGAATGATTGTCCCGTGCCACACAATCAGGGATCTGCCGTACAACGGGACTGGTGCCACACCGGGATGATTTTCCTCAGCCCAATGAACGCAGTATTTGTAATATTCACAGTGGACACCTGCTATCTACATAATGTGTGATGAGAAAAAAATTGCAAGGTTGGCTCACAGTTAGTTGTTTCCAGGTGCCAACGCTTGGATGAGCTGGAATCGATATCAAGCATAAGCAGAACAAAGAGCAGAATACAATGATCTGTGGTTTTCGGTACACTCGCATTATGGGAAACAATTTTTGCTGTATGCAAGGACCTGTAATAATCGTATTATGTACTTCCGCAGCAACTTTAAATGGAACTCGGGATCTTAATGATTGAGATCCATCACATGTGCATCCAGTTTCTTCAAATTTATTTACCAACATTTTACGAAACAGGGGCATCGTTTTATCTTATGATTTCGAACATACACTCCCTCTACTTGCATTTTCCCACTTAGATAAAACAGTTTATCAATTCACCTCGTTGCTTCTCTGATAGTGTAATATTTTTCATACGAAACGAGATGGAGGAGTAGCACACAAATCAAAGAAAACATCTTCCCACACTGCACATATCACTTGCTGTGCTTTCCAAGAGTGCTCTGTGATTGGTGGTTATACCTGTCCCAGTGAATTATGCAAAGTCCATCAAAACATTACCCTTTTATTGTGATTGGCTCCTTACGTTTCTCTTCTTTGCAAATGTTTTAAGCCACCCATTTACGCCTCTCGTTCCAACGTGATTTAAGGTTTTCCTATGCTCTGATCAATTTGCTCATGAGAAAAGTTGGTATCGCCATTCAAAAATTTTTAAAATTTGTCACTGTAAGCTTTTGCCACTGTTTATTGTTTTAAATCATCATAATCATGACCCCATACATTCAAATAATTAAAACTAAACTTTCATTTCAATTCATTGAACGGTACGGCCACTAGAGTTTCATATATAGGCGAATTTTTGTGTTGTTTGTGTTTGCAATTGTTTCAATTTTCGTAAGCCAAATATCATTTTTTTGAACAAACTGTTTTCGAATAATAGCATAGCTACCCAATTTAATATATTTCTGGAAACAACTTTACATACATATATACGTTCATATTAATTTATATATATACATACATATTAGTATCACATTAATTTTAAGTTAAGTTATAAAATAAAGGTTCTTTTATAGTGTAAACTATTTATTAAAATTAAACATTCATGAAAGCTGACTTTTTAACTTTATATTTAACTCTTTACTGAAGTCTTAACGCACAGGTGCCAGTGAATTCCTAAGACCTTTCTTAGACATTTAACCGCCACATAAACTCTCTAATGTAAGTAACAGTATACAGATGCCTGTTGATCACAATAAACGTCACAATGCAATTAAAAAATTTAAAAAATCAGAAAATTAAATGCTTTTAAAAAACACTATCAACAAGAAAACACGAATAAATAGTATTTATGGCACACACACACACACACACACACACACATATATATATATATATATGAAGAGGTCCAACTTAACTTCTGATACTGAATGTTGAAAAAAAAAATTTAGAAAATATATGCTGCATCTCATATATCTCATCTCATACTATAATACTTTTATTGTTATTTTAGAATAATAAATTTATTTTATAATATATAAAACCACATATATATTTAATGAAAATTTAGAATAAATTCATAAAAATTTCTTATTTGTTCTTTAAGTAATTAGATCTTTTATAATACGGATTTTTGACTTAATAAGTGTTTATAGTATAAAAGAGAACTTAAATTATTATAACTATTTGCAAACGAAACAGATATTGTTGTAAGAAATGTTAATTAATCCTTCATAAATTATACAAATATTAAATTAGTATTTATTTTCTCAGATACAAAAAGTTATATAAAAGAAAGTTTTTCATCACACAGAGTACCCCATACATTCTTCCTTTTACTATTTGGTGTACATATTTTAATTAATTTATAACATAAATTTAGATTAAATATTTAAAATAATTTTCACTTTTTTACATACATTTGATACAACTTAGGAACATTTTAATTATTAGTACTGTAGGATAATAGGAAAACTACAGGATAATATCTTAATTCCAGAAATTTATATATTCTTGTTAATTTTAATAACCGAAAATATTATAGTGAAAGAAAATATTGTTCTGTTTATTGTACAATTATATTTATAGAAAAAAAACATGCAGTGTTTTCTTCATTTAAAAGATGATTTTACCAATTTCATTAATCAGTTTAAGTTTACGTTGAAATGTAATAGGTAATAACATTTTTTAATAAAGTTGGGAGCTAAGGCTATTTGCAATAAATTTGTTCTGCATATTGTAGATTGTAGTTAATTTTACGAATCATATTTGGTACATAATGAAGTAATAGTAATTTTTATTATTAGAAAATGTCACTTTTCAAATAAATTAATACATAATTCGATAAAAATAAAATTTATTTAAATTTCAGAAAATAATAAAGATTTAATAAAATACTTTTGTAAAAATTTAACGAGTACAAAAATTTTTTTTTTATAAATTGAAAAACAATTTGATAGTTTTAAATTTTATTTTGCCTCAGAATGTAAAGTACAGTAAAGAGTTTGCAGTTTTCTAGTATTCATTTTTTCATCAGTTTAAGTAAAAGTTTCATTTTCATATCACAACTTAAGAAGGAATAAATACAAAACTTGGTAATCTAAAGCCATTTGATTACAAGATAAGTAGCAATTCACTGTTTTAGATTTGAATATATATAACGCCATTAGAAATATTAACTTAAATGCTCACATAATAAAGCATTATGTGTAAAAGGTAATTTCACACAAACATTTTAAATTATTTTAATATTTCATCGTAAATTCTTGAAAATTTAAAAAGTTTTCTTTTTACATAGTTAATATAATATTGAATAATTATTACTGTGATTCTCAAAGAATCCTTTTCTTTCGTGTAAGTTAAAGTCATTAAGTAAACCAATTAATGAATGGAAAAATTAATTAATTTCGTTCAATTAAAAATTATTTTTATCCTAAACGAATAAAAAATTTAAGTCTTTGTATAATACAAGTGTATGCAATAATCTTTTAATAAAATTTAAATTATTTTTATTTACATAAAAGGAAATTAGGATCTTATAAAATCAATTTGAATTTAATATTGGACAAATGAGCAACAGTTTCGTATGTGAAAATCATTTTAATTCTGAGGGTAATTAACAGTAGCAAATGTTTTATTTATTCAATAGTATAAAAAAAACTTAAAGAAAAATCAATTTATAATAAAATAATAATCTAATTTCATCATAAAGATTTCCATTTAACAGAGTTTACTCAATTTACTTCCAAATAAAGCTTTTGAAAGAAGACAAACATTAAAATTAATTCTAGATATCTCAGTAATTATCAAATTTTTATTCCCAAAACTCAGAAGAATGTTATGATAATTTGGAAGAAAATCTGATATGTATAATGCAGAGATTTAAGGAACGTAAACTATACATGACTGAATTTTTAGTGTTTTTTTTTAATTTAGTATATTTTCCGTGATGCTTCAAAAGTTAAACACTTACATTTCTCTAATGAACAAGTAGTTTAATATAAATAAATACAGAAAGAAATTAGTGGTATATACATTCATGTCCATAAGTGAAGGATTATTCAGAATCACACAGAATTTGATTTCTAAAATAAAAATTTCACATGCAGAATTATCACACAAACCTTGAAGAATAATATTCAAGGTACAAGAAACGATTAGATAGCTCCGATAGTACGTCACTATGACGAGAGTGTAAGAGAGGGGTATATAAGGAATGGTTGCAAAGAAGTAAACACAAGGCGAGCATTTGGATGATGAGTTATCGGCAGTCTGGAATGTGTATGTACCTCCCAGCTGGAAGTATTCGAGGAACTTGGAATCGCTCAGAGTGTCATAGTTGCCCACGAGTTACAAAGGTGAATGAGGATAGGTATTTGGCTGTTACTGCCAAAAGAAACAGACGGAGCACATCATCAGACCTGTTTTGTGAGCTCTCTTTAGCTCCGGTACGACAGTTTTAAAGCAGACCATGTATAGACGCTTAGAGCACATTGGTTTATGTGCTCGTAGGCCTGTTAGATGTGTTCCACTTACCCCATATCACTGGTTAGCCTCTACTGCAGTAGAGAGCATGCATTGTGAAAATCGCAACAATGGTCTCGTGTGATGTTTTCTGAAGAGTCCAGGTTTAGCTTTCAGTATGATTCTCACCGAAGTTTCCTATGAAGACAGCCAGGTAACCGTTACCACCAAGAGAACACCATTGAAAGACACCGTTGAGGTGGTGCAGGATTGCTCGTTTGGGGAGGAATTATTCTGGGTTCCAGAATTAACCTGCATGTTCAAAATGTAACCATGACAAGCCACATCTATCGGGATGTCATTCTGGAACAACATGTACGTTTTATTCGGGGTGCCATAAATTTCTGCTTATGGAAGACAACACCCATCCTCACGGTGCAAACATTGTAGACGAATGCCTTTAATCTGAAGATATCACCCGTATGGACTAGCCAGCATACTCAGAAAACATGAATCCAATAGAGCATGTGTAGGACATGCTTGGCCGACGAATTGCAGCACATCAACCCCTTCCCACATGTTTACCGGAAATTCGGAGAGAATTGGTTGATGAGTGGTGTAATATTCCCCAATATCAGACCGATAATTTGACACTCAGCATGCTTAGGCGTTGTAAGGGCTGTAGAATGGATTACCCATCATACCAACCATATCATATTGGTTTTTGTAAATAGGTTTTTTATTTAAAATTTTCTCCATGGAAAAAAAATCGCAATTTTTTATTAATGATGTCAAACATATAACATCTTTTTTGCTCTTTACCTTTTCTTT
Source organism: Latrodectus elegans (assembly GCA_030067965.1). NCBI lineage: Eukaryota > Metazoa > Arthropoda > Arachnida > Araneae > Theridiidae > Latrodectus > Latrodectus elegans. Next base: position 115,359,213 of record CM057819.1, read on the forward strand.
AATAAATAGACTTTACAAATAAGTCACATTTCTTTTGCTTCTGTCTCTTTCTTTGCCTGAACTTGTATTATCCTTAATAATTTATGGACACGAGTATATATATATATATATGTGTGTGTGTGTGTGTATATGTATATATATATATGTGATATATATATGTGTGTGTGTGTATACATATGTTTATATAGACATATACATATACATATATATATATATATATATACATGCATACACACACACAAACACACACACACAAACACACACACAAACACACACTCACACGCACACACACAAACACACACTCACACGCACACACACACACACACACACACACACACACATATATATATATATATATATACAATATACACACTACTTTTATCTCAGCAAATAATTTGAAGTAAATCCAATTGGTTTGGAATTGTAGTAATCGACAATGAATAATTATAAATTTGTATATTAATAATTCAATGATTTCTTTTATTTTGCAATGACTGCAAAAACCTAAATATTCCATTCATTATTATCAATAATATTTTCCAATATAGTAAACTTAACTGTTAAAAATAATGAATTTATTTATGTTTGTAGAGAACTAATTATTTCAAAATTTCTTTTGATAATAAGTTTTGAATGATGCTTAGTATAACTATTTTTATTAGTTAAGTGACTTGAGCAGAATTCTTTATCAATATGCAGAGTTAATGTCTAATTAACTTTAAGTAACATTTGTATATGATCAAAAAAAACAAAAGTAAATTTATGACTATTAAACATCAATGCTGAATTGAAAACAACAATTAGATATGTATAGTTATTACTTATTATCAGCAGATAACTATAATTGTCTTAGTTTGTAATAATCAGTAAATAATAAGAAAGCTCGAATTTTATTTGGTTCTTAACTGTTCAAGATGATCTTGCTTTTCAGTGTCATACAGATAAAATATTTGAACTTTTCCTGAAGCTGAACAGTATGTTCAAGAATACATCGTGGTCCCGAAATTGTGTCACAATGGCTTATACTCATTTAGAAGCAGGGAATACAAAATATTTCCAAACTTAAATTGCCAGTCCCAGAGGTATTACTTCACATGGAAGACGTGCTACAACTGCCATTAGTAGACACGATGGATCTACAAGTGGGTTGGAATTCAGCTGCACTTACTTTTGATAATGCGAAACCCAAACCAACAAGGCAATTTTGAAAACGTCATTATCAAATTATGTTTGGAGACTTAGAAATTAATCTAAGCATTGGCTTTACAATTTAAATAAAAGAAATATGACTCGTTTAATAGCAAGATCGTTTATGACGTTAGCATTCACTATGTTGTAAAAATGAATTACGAAAGAAAACCAGCGAGGGAGAATTTTGACTCACTTGTAGATCCGTTGTAATGTATTCAGATAAAATATCAGTTAAATGTGGCATTAATTGCCTTACGAGTAATGCCTATAAGCATTTTCTGAAACGATGTTTTGTAAAATGTTTTTATTTTGTTACACTCGTCGTGAATTACTTCTGAAGAAATTGGTCTGTTACTTTGGTGACTACGGTTATGAGAAATTCATCAAGAAATCTAAATGTGGAAGAATTGCTTATTTTTCTGATTTCTTGGTCTTAACTTTAGAAAAATAAACGTAAATACTTTTGCAAAAATTGTATACCTGTTTTTGTAAAATATGCAAAATAATTACGTAAAATTTAAACATATTCAACATTTAATATTATTCATGAAGGATAGACAGCCAAAGTTTCTATTTTTATCCTGTTGGCTTCTATCTTTATGTTTCTAAACTTATTTACGTTCTATGTTGAAGATTACTTTTCACACCACAAAATATTTTCGCTGAAAAAAACACATTCTGCGAAGCATTTGCGTGGGTGCATTGGTAACAATCAAAGTAGATTGATTTTTTTTACGGAATAATATAATAATTTTCTAAAGGCTGATTAAAAACGTTATATTTAAAAAAAATGCTTGATAAATATATAATATTTCTATATATTTCTACAAAATATGCAAACAGTGTTTTGAATATTTGTTGTTTCAAATTAATTTACTTTGAATATCAATATTTTAATTTTTTTTCCATTCATTGTACCATTTAAATTATTAAAACTTTAAAATAATAAAAAGAGCTTATATTAGCAAGCAAACTAAATACATGCATTGCTTATTGTAAAATATTATATATATATATATATATATATATATATATATATATATATATATATATATATATATATATATATATATATATATATATATATATATATATATATATATATATATATATATATATATATAAACAATCTTATAACAATTTTGTGTTTTACACTGCTTTCAGAGCGTTAGTCTTAGTACCAAATGTCCTAAATGAAATTTAAGATTCCACAAGTTGAAATGTTAATTTGTGGTGGATTTAAAAACTACACACAATTTTTTTCTGATGTAAAGTTCATAAGTTCAAATGTTAATCATTTTACACATACACACACACACACACACATATATATATATATATATAAACATATATATACACACACACATATATATAACAGTTCACAATCACTCTTAAAACAAACATATATTTAATTCAATAAAAATAATTATTGAAATTTAATACTATTTTTGTTTTATTTAAAGTGTATTACAAACAATTATTTTAATCTCAAGTAAACTGAAAATAACACATCTGTATTTTCTTTGAAAATTTCTTAAAATTGCTTAGTAATTGTTATTAATAACTAATTATAAAACATTCTGCTTCTAATTTTTAACTTTTTATCCAACATAGAGGGTGTTAATTAAAATGTCATGCTTATAAAACAGACTTAAAAATTTTCAAGCTTTCAATACAATTCGAAAGTATAAAACGATTGAAGTCATAATGGTTCAGAATAAATTGTGTACTGTATTCATCAAGTTTATTATAATACTCTCTCCAAAATTTAGTAATATTCATATATGAGTTGTTCTATTGCATATTTTTAAATATATTATATTAAACGAGGTAAATTATAAATTAATTAGAATACAATCAAAATTCACATATTTCAAAAATTACATGTATTTCTTAATTTTTAGAAATTATCATAAATATTATAAAAGTGAAAATATAACTTAAAATTAAAATTTGATGTTAAAAGTATTTTTTAAAATGGTTAACTGAATCAGTATACGAAGTGTAAAGTAAATTTAATAACAGTTCCAAAGAGAGAGATTATCTAAATATATAAATAAAGTATAATCTGAATTAATATCTTTTACTCAATAGTCTGTCAAAAGTTTGTAGTTAATATTAAAGTGTCGTCATTAAGAGAAGAATTCAATGAAAACATCATTTGTACGCTAATTTAAGTTAAAGTGAGAATTAAACTCAAATACCGAACTTAATAAGAAAATAAAATTAAAGTCTCGAAGAGAAGCAAATGAGTATCTGATCTTTTCTTAGAAAAAATAATTTCACAGAGAGATTTATTTTGTTAAAGAAATACTTTTCAGGTTTTAGGTAAGCAATCTGACAAAGGACACAGTCTAAGGGCGTACTTTATTTTCTAATTAAATTATTTTCAACGAAAGTAAATTAGATACTAAATTTAATTTACGGGAAACAATTACTCTTTTGCATTTCAAATGTTTATTGCATGTCTAAAGCTTTTATGTAAACCTTCTGCATTTTAATTGATGCAAATAGTTTAGAGTCATAAAACTGTTCAGAAATACTTTAATCGATTTATAATTACTTAGTAAAGTAATTAAAATTTTATAAACATTGAACATAACATGTTATACAATTCAGAGAATAATAAAACTATTAAATTTCTTATCTAATGAAATGTTCAGAATTTATTCAAAATTTCAATAAAAATGCAGAGTCATTAGATTGTTATCTCTTCAATCTAGACTGAATTTTTGTTTTTACATTCTTTTACTTAAGGTAAATTTTTATTGATATTTTATTTCTAAGGAAATGAAATAAACAAGTATTGTAAATAAGAAATTAAAAAAGTTACTGATATGTAGTATTATTATCCAAAATATACTTTATCTATTTTATTAGTTATGTGTTTGTGTTATTTTCTTTGTATTTCACATAACCGATTTATTATACGAATTTCTTATTATTCATTCAATGAACCAATTATTCATAATAGGCATTATAACTTATTTTTGTTATCTTTGCAGAATGCAACGTATTGATCAGATGCAATGCAGTTTTGAAGCACTAATTTAAATATATAAGTACACTTTGTCATTTTGTCATACTTTTATGAAATTTTATTAAATATCAAACTTTATTTTATGAATAAACTTTATAATATGAAATAAAACAAATTGAATGAAAAATATATTATCTTTAACTTTGTTATTTAAACTTAGAATATTTCTGAAATAATATAACTATTATTTGATAAAGATGTAAAACTATTAAGTAAGAAGAATTAAAAAAATATCTTCATTGATGAATTAATGTAAATGAAAACAATATTGATAAAAAATTTATTCATGATAATTCACTTTTTAATAAAAAAGAGTGTGAATATTTTTTATGGAAAAAATGATTCAATAGAAAATAATGTGTAGCCTTAATCACTATAAGTGATTTCTGACAATAATTGAGAATTTTAATTTAATTTTATTGTATCAATATTATATCAGTTGATAATACAAGTATGAGGAACAATGTTCAAATTTAATTTCGTTCTTTGGATCATGAAAATATTCAACAATAAATTATAACAAGAAAGACTTATGTCTTGATATAAAATACTATTAAATGCACGCATTTGCCAGCATCTTATAACTTATCTGAATATGTCTGCTTGATAAAGCTTTGAGAAAATAATTGCAAAATCAGTCATTTTCATCTAATGAAAACTAGTGTACTATTCATTAGAATCAGCTTAATACTTGAGAAGCACTCAATCTACGACATAATCATTAATCTTTCCTCATTATCTTGAATATATGATTCATAAATTACGGTTTTCTATTAGTTTTTCCAGTTTCCTATTAAATAATGAATTTCTGAGTGGAATAATATTTCAGTGAAGTAATATAAATGAACAAACAAATTAATAATGTAATCCATATATATTGCATATTGATAAAATGAACAATCTTAATGAAATAAGTATTTTTCTAAACTCTAAAAAGAAGTTCAAAGAAATTGTTTTTAAACATGTAATTTAGAATTGACATATATATCTTCATTAATGAAATGATTTCAGGATTTAAATCCATACTATCTTGATATAAAATACTTAATTAATATATTACTCTTCTATTTCTAAATTATTTAATCTATAATAGTATCATTTATCACTTGCCAGTTTGTTACATACTGGTTTAATTTTTAAAATACATGACAACAATACCTTTTTTTTATTTCGGACATTATAAAAATAAGCAATGCGATTTTTCGATAATATTCAAAATTAGAGTAACAATCCATGGAATATGAAACTTTGTTTATGAATAAAATAGATGAGAAATCAAAATGCTAACAATTTTCATTATATAACATTTTATATTGCTAAAAGTTTTGCGAGAAAAATTGCTTATTATGAACAATTATTATTGAAATTTCATATAATTAAACCTTAATAAACGTTTGTTTCTCATTTAAAAACTTCATCCACCCCTTTGTTTAAAGGTAATTAGTTTAAATCATGAAAGAAATATAAAAATTTACATTTTTAATTAATTTCTCATTTACTTCATACATGAATAAAAATATATATAAATAAAAATATCTTCGTAAAGAATTTTACAAATAATGGACACTCAATGAAATTAAATTAAAAATCGTTATATTAAAAACAGGATATTTTGCATTTTACTTATTTAATAAAGTTTTACATAATATTTTTCACCTATCCAATCATTTGCTTTTGCAATGTATAATATACTTTTAAATGTAACTTATATAAAAATAATATTTCTAAAATAAATAAATTTCTTAACTGTCTGCATTTGATAGAGCTTCCTGGAAAGGAAATTTTGTAGACTTAAATTTGTTTTATCAATTCTTTTTTTTAAACTAAAGAATCTACAAAACTCAAAGCAAACCATTTTGGGTATTTTGATGTAAATATATTTTAGGATTACAAATAACATTTTAGAAAGTATGGAAGAAGTTTCAACTTGTTGGAAAACAATTTAATATTTTTATCTTCTATTACATCTTAGTGCCTTTTTTGATGCAAAAGATTATTTTTTATTTTGTTTCAGTTTTGATATTTATCCTTTATTTTATTTAATTCTATAAAGAATATAACTTGTTTAAAAAAATTACATTTTACAGAAAAGTTTTTTTACTATCAAGATTATTATGTTTTCCGAGTTTACAATTTTATTTTATATTTATTGAAATAATCTTTTTCTTTAAATGAAAAACTGTCACATTAATTTATAAACATATGAATTTTGTAATCTAAATCTTCTACAATACTTATAGTATATAATATGACAAATTAGTGATCTTTACGCACTTAATATTGTAATCTGATACATTGGAAGTTTTTGTATTTCATTTATCGGAATTTTAAACTCTTAAAAATTTCATATTATATACATATAAAAATGAGGAAAAATGAAATACATATAAAAAAATTTAAGTGTAAAATATTTATAAATTAGTTTATTTTTAAATTGATCTGATATATTTCAAGGGCATTGGTGCATATATATATTGTGTGTGTGTGTGTGTGTGCGTGTATGTATGTGTATACATCAATCTTCCTCAATTTGAGCTGAAAAAATTTCCGTACAACCAAATACGAACTACACAATACGTCAAAAGCCATACCAATGAAAATTGTAAGACGTATGCTAATATACTTTTCTGAATGTTTGTTATTTGCTTATAATTAATATATATGGAATATTTCAAATAATTTGCCACTCTAGTAACCTGAGTGAAAAAAACTTGTACTTGAATTCAAAAGTTGACTTTGAAGTAAAACTTTATTCCATCCAAAACTTTGTAAATTATATTATTTATCTAAAAAAGAAAGTTTATATAAATTTTATTTTACTATTTAAGAACTAACTTTTTTTGAACTTTACACCAGTAAACATTAACGTATAACGCTAAAAGTTTAGCAGTATAACGTTAAAAGATATTAGAATATTCCCTAATTATTATATAAAGATATATATATATATATATATATATATATATATATATATATATATATATATATATATATATATATATATATATATATATATATATATATATATATATATATATATATATATATATATATATATATATATATATATATATATATATATATATATATATGTATATATATATATATATGTATATATATATACATATATAAAATTGGGTTATTATTTAAGCCTTGGTCACAATTTTCATGAATTTATTTCAGATTATGTGGACATCCTGATTAAGTTAATATAATTCTTTATCCACAGCTTTAATTTTGGAATATACAAATAAGCTTTGTAAATAAGCTGCTTAATTTGCTTAAAATACATGTAAATTAATATCATTATAGAAATATAATTTTTTTTTAAATAAAGAAAAAAACCTCTGAATTTAAAGCAACATAATTCTAAAGGAATTATTAAAATATCTACCCGTAAAGCATTTTATTTGAAAAGGTATAAGTGAAGGAAAAAGGAATTTATTCAAGCGATTTTAATTTTATAATATATTAAATAATAACTATAAGAATTAAATATTAAAAATTGCATTTTTAAAATTTGTTATGTTTATTTAACTATGTAAATACGAATAACGACAACAATACATTCCCAATTCAGGTTAAATGTATTTATTTGTCCATTATTAAAATGTGTTTTACTGATTGATATTGATTTTAATTTATCCTTTTATATTACGTTAATGTAGTTAAGGTGCCGGAGAACGACTAAAAAATTTGATTAAAAACGATTTCTAAACCATATATTCTCAGTTGTTAGTAGTAAATATTTTACAATATGCTTATTATGAAACATACTGATTTAAAAAATATAAACAGGAATTAGACAGAGATTTTAAAGACTTTTCCTTGAAGTCAAGATAGAAAATATTTATTTGGATAAGTAAAATAAAACATTTTTATCCGTAATGAGCTAGAAAGAGAAATTTCTTCAAAATTGAATTTCGATATAAAAATGAAAAAAAAAAAGTAAACTTTAATATTTGACGAGATAAAAATTTTAAATAATAAAATTAAAAAAATAAATATATTATTTCGAAATACTATATAATTAGTATTTTGAAAATTATAAAAAATGCACTAATACTATGAAAATAGATAAGATGATATTTATTCTGGTGAAATGTTTGGGGAGAATTTTTGATTGCATAATTAAGAAAATTAATGATGGTTACACACTGCATAATTAAGGAGAATACATATAGCGCTCATACACCTTTGTCTGTCATATTGTTGGAACTTTTCAAATAAATGTATTGACCTTATAAAAATAGCAAAGCAATGAGAGAAGACCTGCTTTTTTCCTGTCTTTGTCTGATTCTGCACTTGACAGAAGTGACGTCATGTGCTTAACTGGCTCTTCTAGATTGTGTTTATGACGACTGAGGTATTTTGTTTCCTAAGTCATCAGAAGTATTTCCTAAGAAGAGATTTATCAATGTATAAGAATGATGCTGTTTGACAGAAATTAAAATATATTGAATTGTTATTATATAATTATAATAATATTTAACATTCTGAAAAATTTGATAAATATTATAGTAAACACTTGTTGTTGCTATATTTAGGTCGTAGTTAATATTTTTGTAAATCAGAGTTTTTTTTTATAAGAGATATAACGCAATATTTTGATTACGAACGCTAAAAGTGTGATAAAAATTCAACATATTATGAACTTTTATCCCAATTTTGGTGTTTCCACAAAAATATATTATTTGAAAATAAATTCAATTCAATTTTGAATTAAGTGCTAAGAGATTTCTTATTATAAGTTATTGTTTTAAATTACAATAAAATAATACAATACCTTTGATAATTGAAATGTAGCATGTATAAATTACATAAATTGTGTTATCTAAATCAATGACATGAAATCAGTGAAAAACTGTGTACGACATGTCATATCAGAAAGGTAATTTATTTGGTTGAAAACATAGATAATATGCAAACGCATTTATGTTATTTAGAAACATAAATTCTTGATTTGGAAACGAAAATTCAAATTATTAGAATGATCTTAAAATTTTCAAGTCTTCTTAGAAAATAAATTTAACTTGGGGGATGGGGAGGTTCATACATTTATACTTTGAAATATAGAACTGAAGTTTGACTTGATTTAAATTGCAATAATGGCCATTAAACAGTGCAGTATCGGGAAAGAATGGTCTTTAAAAAGTAAAAATCATTGTATAGGAAGAAAATATAATATGCAAATGGCAAGCATTTCAAAGGTATTAGATAATTCAAGAACAAACGATATCTGAAGCACTGTATAAAATGAAACTTGCATAATGATATTCGCATTCGGTAATTGCTTCATAAAATAAGAATTTTACCAGAATATTAATTAATGTTTTAGATAAGAGAAAAAAAAGCGTACCACGACGTTTCAGAACTGTAAAAGCCAGATTATTGCCTATCGAGAATGAGGGTTTTCCTTCTGTGATTTTGTTTACACTATTAAATGTTATTAAAAATTGATACGAATTTGGAATAAAGAGATTATTGAAAGTTATAATGAAAATCATATTGGATCTTTACTCCCTGGTCTGAAAAATATCAGATCAGTTAGACACACTATGAAATCCAATTTTCGAAACCATATATACCCATCATGGATCATTGGTCACAGAAAGGCTTATTCGGAGAATTGCACACCTATCTCTGGAACAGTTCTTTGAGTTTTTGAACAGTAAAGATTTTCAGCAAGGCTCCATGATTTTGGCTTCAGTAGACAATGCAGCATCGATTCAGATAGCAACCCTGTTTCACCAAAAGAAAAAATAAAAGAAGAAGACATGAAAGGATGTCAGCTTTCAGACAAATCACATTTTTACGGGCAACATACTTAGGTGAATGATTATCTGGAACCTTTGATGATCAAAATTAATCTTCTGAGTGCAGTCAGAGAATCGTTATATATACCCAGCACTTAGTGTGATGGCATCATTAACGCTTGAATGTAGATATGCAGTTTGATGCTAGTGACGGCGCGTAGAGTTTTCATTCTAAAACCAATGGCTATGTCCTATCTTCTTGGCATGTGAAAAACCATCTTTCGATAAGATGAAAAGGGATCACATGCTGAATGTCGTGTTCTAATCTTTCTGGATGCAAGGAATATTTGATTATTGTGCTTGCCTGCACACTGTTTAGAATCGACATCAATTATAAAGAATTTTGTGTTGTTGAGATACTGACTTCTTGTCTCCCTCGTGTTATTATTATTGATGCTCTGTGATTGAATAAACGCCACATAAAATCCGTTCTTTTCACTTAATTACAGTACTAATCCATAATAAACCAGGTAATATTAGTTTTATTTTAGGGATGGCTACTATTTTTATCAGATCTGTTCCTATTTGCTTTCCTTCATGGTGTTTTAATAAATAACAATGCAAATAAATTTTTGATTAGTATAATAATTTATAGATTTCTTTTCGCTTAATTACAGTACTAATCCATAATAAACCGGGTAATATTAGTTTTATTTTAGGGATGGCTACTGTTTTTATCAGTTCTGTTCCTATTTGCTTTCCTTCATGGTGTTTTAATAAATAACAATATAAATAAATTTTTGATTAGTATAAAAATTTATAGATTTCCTTTATTTTCCAGTAATAGTGCATTTACTATATTCAGTTAAATATGCTTTTCATGCCTTCATTAATAGCTCATTTACATTTCTTTTCAGGAATATATAAATAATGAATGTTTTGAATATTAACTGTTGAACAGATCGTCAATAATTAAATGATATATAATACAATATAATATTAATTTTTATACAATTCCATAAACTAGGCTTTTGATTATTACATTACAGATTACTTAAGTGTAGGTAGAAATACTTAAGGTTTTATAATATATCAACTAGATAGGAAAATTCTAAGAGATTATCTATGAACATTCTTTCAAGGGAAATAGATGTATTTAAAATATTTGTGTCTTATCATTTCAAGGAGGTGCTCCGAAGCAAAATGAGAGAAAACGAACGGCAGAAGTAAAATCATATTTCAAAATTTTCTGCTCTCATGGTCCTCAGATGTGGTTCTTTACATCCCTCCTCATAAATTGTCAGGTTATGAATAATAATATATATCCAACATTTCATTGTGAACTTTAAATATATATCCTAAATGTAATATCAAATACAACCAGATGTACTTTAAATACTTCTTCATAGCTTGTGAAATTATGTACTTTGAGAATATTTTCATGTATAAGATCTACAACAAAAGAAATGGCCAATGAAAAGAGACTTACTTTTAACAAAAGGTCATTTGGAATGTTAGTTCCGATTTCCGTTACAAAATCAACGTTTTGCATATATTATGAGTTGTCAGAAGAACCAATTGTATTGCTAAACTGAAACGATCCTTCATTGTTTGAAAACACACAGGCTTATGAAACTAAATTTGATATTATTTGAAAAACGCATCTCCAACCGTGAATAATACAAATTAAATTGTAGAACAATATACTATTTTTATCTAAATTAATAAGAATATTAAATTTGTTTCCCATCTTTTCAAAACATTTTGAACCTTAAAAAGCTAGAAATATTATTTCTAATCTTTAAACTCTTAAATTGTAATCATAAAAAAGTAAAAAAAAAGCTTTTTAATATGTTATAAGAAAAATAGGTAATCATGTCAAAAATTTATTCAGGGAAAAGAATACGCGAAGTATCACTGAAACTCGTTTGCAACAAAATCACAATTTTTACGAAATCAATCCTGTTAGATAATTCAGATATATTCCTTAAATTAAGAAGAAACATTTAGTTTATTGATTTAAAAATATCTCTTATTTTATGTATTAAATATATTTAATATATCAATCCTTAAAAGTAAACATTATAAGTAATAACATAGTTATAATATCAAAACATATATTATATATTAATTATATATATATGTATATATATTTATATATATATGTGTGTATATATATATATATATATATATATATTTATATATATTTATATATATATATATATATATATATATTTATATATATTTATATATATATATATATATATACATATATATATATATATATATATATATATATATATATATATATATATATATATATATATATATATATATATATATATATATATATATATATATATATATATATATATATATATATATATATATATATATATATTTATATATATATATATATATATATATATATATATATATATATATATATATATATATATATATATATATAATTGTTTATTTGCCTGAAATAAAATGCCACTTCAAATTCAAATCACTTTATTCTTTGAAAAGTTTATCAAGTAAAATATAATTAACAAATAATACTTTAAATTCATTTTTGGCAAAAGAAAAATAGTGATTAGTTAAGCCAACAAAAAACTGTAAAAAATCAGGATATTTTTTGTTCAACGAGAAACAACGTTTTTATTTTATATCAATATCGTTCAAATGCAAATTTTGTAACAACAGATGAGAGCAAAATAAAAAGCATGCATTATTCTTCTTAAAACTGTATCTGGCATGTATGACGTCATCTGTTTTGAAAATATTTCTCTCTTATGCAAAAGACTTATTTTATAAATTTTATTTTTTCTGCACTAGCCAAGACTTTCTAAGGAGAGAGTTATGTACACGTTAGTATGATGTCATTGGAAAAGCTTAAAAATTCCTTTTTTAAATTTATATTTCTTAAGTAAACTTGAAAAGGTTTGCATTTAAAATACTAAAATCAGTGATGAGTTTATCGACAGTTGAATCTTAGCATTATATAAAAATAAATTTAGGGATTCTGAAACAATTACTTTTTGCATATTATACAAATACTATATTTAAGTTTAAAAAAATTGCACACCTATTTTCTTAACTTTTAAGAGTATAGTTTATTTTTGTTTTATTGATGGTAGTTTTTCTCTATATTTTATTACTTTCGAACAGTAAAATAGGTATTCAACTTTAAAAAATAAATATGTAAAATAGAAAATATGTAAAATAAATTCGAACTAAGAAGCTCCCTATCAAAAGTCAGGCAGGCTGACCACCAAACATGTTGGGGTGCCATAGTATTTTTAATCAAATCTATCTGTTATGAATAAACAATAGTTTTTACTGACAAGGATATATTATTACAGATTATTTTAAGGGGGAAATCTTATAATGTCATTTTAATTAGCTTACTTCTTCTAAAGCAAAATTTATAATTTACTGCACTATTAGAGAGGCCTCTGTATTGTACATTTCAATAAAAAACTGCGTTTTTTAAAATTATCTTTTTCATTTATTTTCGCTAAATGACATTTAATTTTTTTGTGTGTATTCAATTATATTAAATAATTATTCACATTATACTCTGATACTGATATATTACAAATTATTTAGTATAAATTATCTATATTATATATTGTTACAAAAATAAATCATCAAAATTGTAGCATTGCAATTACTACAGTTTTATGCAAAATAAACAAAAATATATTATTATAAGCGGTCAAAGCCATTGGGTAAAGGACGTAATCGCATTGCAAAGAATACGTAACATAATTTTGTGGTAAAAATACTTATATATTCTAATTCAAATTTATTTCCTTAGTTTTAAAAATACTTCAAAGTATTTAAGTAATATTTAATTTAAACTCGGTTACCTATAATAAATATTATTTTTGCGTAAAATTCATTTTCATGAATATAAACATACGTAATAATTTGAAACTAATTTAGTTCTCTAATGAATCAATATGAACACTGTTGATAATTTTGTTTAAAATTTTTCTTATGGATTGCACGATAAATACTTCTTTAAATATTTTTTTAAATTAGTTAAACTTCATATTATTTTATTTCTTTCATTTTATAACTCAATTAATTGAATGTATTGAGGAAAAAAATTTATATTATTTTTTTAAAAATGTTTTTACGTAATTCATTTATTGGATAACAGAAATGTTTGATTAAAAGAAGCCCTTTAATGAAATAAAATCATTTGAAACATATACAAATATTTTTATAGAAAAATTTTCTGGTAATATTACATGTAAGAGAAGACAGAATACTTGTAAAACCTATCAACAAAAGTTTCAAATTTCTGTGAAATAAATTTAATACATTTTATTTTCTTTCTTTCTAGATGATGACATTTAATTATTTCTGTTACAATATAATAAGAATTTAATATAATAAATTTATTAATCAATAGACAGTAGTTTAGAATACCTAAATACAGCGAAATTAACTTGATAACACTTCAGTTGATTATTAGAAAAATGAGAGCTTTTCTTATTACTTTTCTAAAATCCTTTCATTTATGTTATAAGACATAATAACTTATTTCATCGAATGGTGACTATCTAATCTGAGTATTCAAGAACATAATATGTATCTTACGAAAGAAATGGCGTAGAAATCGAGGGTGGAGGGATTATTTGATGCTGCTATGTCCAGAGAGTAGGAATGGCCAAAATAAATCGCTGGCGATAAATCATTTGAATTAGAGTTTAGTAGATACATATTACAGGACACTTAATTAAAATCTATGTAACAATACTTTTATCTGTTGGAACATACAAGAAATGTTTTGCTTTACCTGACTGGTAGTTTTCTCATTTCAGTTTCTAGTTATGAATTTGAGGAAATCAATGATTCATTTAAAAGTTTCCAGCTACAGATTTATTTGTGTTTTTACTTTTTATTGATATAAATCTATCAAATAATGTTCTTTCAAAATGAATGAATTATCTTTTAATAATGATACGCCATTTATCAGATTTAAGACATAATTAATTTTTATATAATCATTGAGATTTTTGAATGAATGCAATTCAGAGAGTAAATTAAAAAAAATTACCTTCTAATTATAACTCTACCTGGAAAAAATTTTAAAAAGCTATTTTACAATCCTTTAATAATACTATGTGAATAATGTAATAAAAATGTAAGTTTTACTGTATATTTTCGTTTAGAGAAACTGTAATTTAACTAAATCATTTAATTTTTAACTGTTTAATGCAATTTAGGAGTGTGGTTGTTAAAAGTATTATTAGTAATTTGAATAAAGAAGCATGATTAAAAGTTCAATTTACATACTTTTTTCAACACAACTTTATGAATAAATGACAGCTGTTTAAGAGAAATTATTGTCTTGATATTAAATGCATTCCGCATTGTTTCTCCGAATGCTCTTTGAGTTCTAACCAGTTAAGAGTATTGTTTACATAGTAATTGAGCTACATCATGTGAAAGGTCTTAAAGATTTCATAAAGAAAGGATTATTATAATGCTTTTATCAGGAACTTCAAAATAGTCCAATGGAGCCATCAATTTCTCGTGTAGAAACCTAGGAATACGTCAGGTTTCATTAGAAAGTACTAATTGCTCAAAATGCCATTTCAAAAATTTGTTTGGTATTATAGATGATGTTTTTTAAATTTACGGCAAATAACCTTAAAAAAATGAATTATTTTTATTCCCTCGTAATTGATTCATCTAATTACTTATATTTTGGGAAGTAGGTCAAATTTAACTGATATAAATGACTTTAATATAAAGCTTAAAAAATAATTTCTCTCTCGTAAAGGATTCTTAATTTGAATTCCCTATGAGTCAATATTCAAAGAAATATATATCATTAAAGCCTCATTTTAAAATAAAGAGAGTATTAAAATTATCAAAAAGAGAATCTAAAATTATTAAAAGTATGTGCCCCTGTTTGCCGATACATTACGTTGTGTTGTTAGTTAAATTAATTAAATTGCACTTCTTAAAATTTCTAAGTTTCAGAATCTTGATCTATTTTTAAATATGAATAAAACTTATAAATATAAAATTAAATAAGTGAATAAAAAGTAAATAAAATGAAAAATATATTTCTTAAAATATAATGGCTAAGATGATGCAAACACAAAAAAACGCATTAAGTATGCGAAGCTTCCCCTAATTCATAATAAAACTATGGCATTCAGGAGCATTTGTACAGGATTAAATTAAATATATGACTTTTTTGTATTAAATTATTGTTGTTTGAGACTCAAAAGAGTGTGAAAATGGACATTCATTGTACATCATTGTTTCCATTCAGCAAGTTTCATATGCAATTAAATAAGAGATTGATGAATCCGCAACCTCAATGACATGGCTATTGTGGTTATCAAAAGAAATAGAGTGCTGTCTATCCTGTTTAGTGGTCAGCGTGCCTGATTATGGGTAGGAAGGTTCTGGCATGGATGTACTTTTCCCCTCACTCCCACTCTCTCCTATCTTTGCCATTTCTTTGTATGAATGGATCGTGAATTCTATAAACGCGTACCTATGGCACGTGTGTACTGAGGAAGTCGGACTCCACACCAAATTATGGTTCAGTTGGAAATGTTAATCAGAACACCCCATGTTGCCAGCCTAGTTAGTACAAAACAACAAAAACCACAATATACATCGAATCGAATATCAAGGCAAATACACGAAAAAGAATCATCTTTGAGAAGAAATTGTTGAAAAACAAAACTCGCTGTGGAAAAGTGGACATAAAAGAAGATTGTGACGCCAAAATAAAGTGACAAATTGATTGTAAAAATCAGTGATTACTGAGTGAAGGAACATCTGGAGAATGAAGTATCGACTCATACAGTTCGAAGGGTACGACAAATGAAGAGTATTCAGACCAAAAATGCGAAGAAGAAACCATTTGTCTTGGATTAAAATTAAATACAGCGAGTAGTCCAAGAATAAAAAACTGAGCTTCACATTAATGGTAATATGTTTTTCTTTTTCGATGAATCCAGTTTCTTCCCATTCTGTTAAGGATCGTGTTTAAAAAATAGAGTTCCTTCGTAGAAGCCTACAACCAAATTTGTGTCTTCTTAGAGCGAACTAATCGGTCATTCTGTAATGGTTGGAGGATAATTCTTGTTATTTGGAGCAGGTCTTATTATACCTTTCAAGGGTGGATCATTAGCTATTAAGATTCATCTTTTTGGCAATCTGTCTGCATTCTGAAAAGAAAACATTTTCCGCAGTAGAATGCTGTAAAGATTATCAGGAATGTAACTCTCCGATTCGTCGTAGATAGACTAGTAAGCCCTAGTTTTAAGAAAAAGAAGAATCTCTTCTATTTTCCATAGTCTGCTCATTAAAAATTTAAACATACACTCACAAAAAAAATTAAGATGATGACATTCTTTACTTATATCTCTCCATAGATTAGAGCAGTTTTAGTATTAGGAGTAGTATATTATTTCTACTGCCAGTACTTTATGCCAGAATATATCTTAATGTAAAAAGGAAAGCATAAGTTTGCTGTGACTCCTTGTATTATAATTCTTGTATTATTTCCACATAGTAGAAAATATTATTTACAGAAATGATTAGATATTCGAATGTACATATGGAAATATTGTTTTAATTTTACATTATCACATAAAAAAGATCATCATCAAAATTTGATTGTTATCTATAAAGATTGTAATGGAATTTAGGATTTGGAATAAATTTTCCACATTAAAAATTTAAACAATGTAGGCATAATTAACATTCATAAGAAATTTTTTAATGGGGATTTAATATATATATATATATATAGATATATATTTTATATATATATATATATATATTTATATATAAATATATAGATATATGTATATTATATATATATATATATATATATATATATATATATATATATATATATATATATATATATATATATATATATAACATATATAATTCTCTATTATTTTAATGCGTTAATTTTAATTTTTGTACTTTTTTATTTTTTATTGGTTTTTAAATTTTATATTTTTACCTTTAGATAATTATTTCATTACACGATTTGCTTACTTCCTGGAATAAAAAAAAATTTTTAAGTAGATGGATTGTATACAAAAATGTAATTAATGCTCTTGTTTAAATTTTAATGAAACTTATATTAGTATTCAAAGTATGGGCTTATTTAACTACTTAGCCTTATATGATAAATTTTATATTAAAAAAATTTGCATAATAATTGAATATTATCTATAGTTTTATTTAAATGGAAATTATAAATATAATAATTTATAAATTTGTATTAATAAATTTACTGTAAATACTAAAAATAGTAAATTATTTAAGATAAAAAAGTTGTAAAATGAAAAGATTAAGGCTTAATAAGGATTTGGTAGTTTTCTAATTTAAATTTAGTTTTAAGCAATACACTTCTTTTAGTACAATGTTTTGTTAAATGCTAAAAAATAACAAGTCACTTAATTTTAATTATTTTGTAATAAATGGTTCTGTAAAGAGGATTTATATATTTTGTAAGATTATTATTCAGACAATTCATATTTTTGACAAGTCGAATGAACAGATTTCCGAACAGTTTTGTGTTTGCTGTTTTAATTGGTGAAAAAACTTTCTCAAATCTTGTATGCGATTATTAAATTATCCACTAATGAAACATCAGAAAACAGCTCTTCGGCATACGTTTTAAGATCATTGGTCAAAATTACAATACTGACATATTATCTTCTAAATAATGTATTCTTGTTAATTAATTTCCTGTAAAATTGAAAAAAATTATTCACAATTTCGCAGTTGCGAATTATTATTAAAGAAATGTTTTTGAAAGCTTAACAAAGATAATTAAAATAACCGCTATCTTATGTAGAAAATGTACTACAGTTTTTACCTAAATTTTAAATCTTTTCAAAAACGTTCGAAATTTAACCAATAAATGAATGTTTCATTTAACCTATAACTCACATTTCACATTTATTTTTATTCAGATACGTAAACTTTAAACAACGATTATTTCCTAAAGCGCACTTTCTTTGTATACAGTTTCCTTTTTTTAAATTCAACAACATATTTTAAAATCTTCTACTTCATAAACTTATATTTATTTAATTCCCAGAAGTGAGTCGCAGAGAATACTGTATTTTTTATAGTTATAAAAATTGAAAGGAAAATATTGCTGTCTGTAGAAATAAAAGAAATACATTTAAAATTGTTGGTGCAACTTTTAAGAATTGTTTTGAAACGGCTATTAAATATCATGTATTAATACGCGTAAACATTTTATTGATTTGCAGAATTACTGCTTCGTACGTCTAGAAAATCAAAACGTTCTCACAAAAGTTTTCTTAATATTTGAAACAATAGAAAATTAGTAAATCCTTTGAGGTCAAAATTTGGGAAAAGAAAATAAATTACAATATGCTTATTCATTACCAAAATATTGAATAAAAGGAAAATTCATTATATATATAAATTTCTCCCTATTTTAAAAGTGTATCTTTAAATAAAATTTAATTAGTAAATAATATGAAATTTAATAAACCTGAAATTCAAAACTATTAAAGAACAGATTGTAAATATAATTTCTTTATAAATAGAGAAGGTTTATTTAAGCAGTATAAAGTTTTGGGAAATATCCTTGTCAAGCTTCTTTTAGGAAAAGTTTAATTTTTGATGATTATTTTGAAGAAGTCCTTAACTTGTTTAGGAAGGGATTGTTTTCCCTCATAGAAAGGTAGTGAAATCTCTTCCTAATTTCACCAAATCTCCACCATGCACAGTAATTGTAGCTCTGCCATGTAAAGCAAACGGTGATCACAACGTCCTGAAGATGAAATGCTACATCCACGAGAGAGAGGCCAAATGTGTTTTTTTCTGCCTTGTTACAGATTCCAAATTATGAAGACTGAACCTCATCAGTGGGCAGGATGGAATGCATCTCGGGTGTCCAACTGCATACGTTTCTATCAATTTCATTCATTGATGAGCCGAAATAATGAATGAATTTTCAAAAACCAAGCAGGTTGAAATTACCGAAAAAGACAATAGTTTATTAAATAATCAACAGGTTTTATTATATAATATTTTATTTAAATGTTTTGAATGATTCCTTAATATGAGGGAACATTTCTTTTAAATTCTTAGTTGGTTTAACATATAAGTATCTCCTCGATTAACCAATAGTTTTTTTTAAATTTTTTTAGTTTCTTTAAAGAAAGAGGATATTAATCAGTATTACTTTCAAATAGAAAATAAAATAATTCCTTAAAATATAATTGAAATAATTCATTAATTCAATATTACTTGCTTAAATGTATAATGTACAATATTTTAAGCATAATAACTACCTTTAAATTGGAAGGCTAAGATTTTTGATGAGCAATTAGATTATTTCTTTAACAGATTGAGAAAAATTCAAATTATTCTTGTGTACGTATGTATGCTCAATATTTCCTGATGATTTATTCTGATGAATGGGGGGTAATAAAATAAAAGTCTTATTCTTGAGCAACTTTTTTTCATGCCGATATATAATGGGAAATTTTCCCAATTACCATCTACGATTCTCATTGAGCTTAGAAACATTGCCAGTGCTTTAACACAGTGTGAGCTTTATCCAAATGATTTATCCAGCTACTGAGCACTCGAGTAAATCTTCCGAATAATCACAGTGTAATAGAAAAACCACTCGATCGGAATATCGCTCAACATTAAATCGACTGAAAGAAAAACCCGATTTATGGCACCTAAGTATTTTATTAATAGTAAAATAAAAGAAGTAAAACTTAAAGCACTATTAGTAAAATTCTGATATTATACCTAATCTATACTTATATTCTACCTAAAACTATTTGAATGCATTATAAAATTTGGGAATATTGTTAACCAAATTTTACATCTTTTAATCTGGTTTAAAAATATAATATTTTAGCTTTCAATATTTAACTACGGTAAAAGTGATAAAGGATTTTGTTACTTAAATCAGTTAAAAATTTTTTGATATTTTTAACTTAAAAGTATACTTAAGGATGAAAGTTTTATTTAACAATTTTAGATTTCTGAGTATGAAAATTTGCCCCTTTGAATTTTATTTTTTTATTTACAACTCACATAAAATATAAAGATAACACAAATTCCAGAATGAAAAGCATATTTTTTATATATAATGATCTTTAAAACTCAAATTATTTCTAAGAAAATTTCACTTATAAACACAATTTTCTGCTTAATCACTACATTATTATAACAAAAGATGTAAACACCATGACGTTATGTGTAAATAATAATAATTTATTACCAGAAATTAATAATACGAAATTTTATATAATCAATATGAATCTCATTTTGACGTATTTTTAATATATTTTTGTATACTAATTTTAGGATGATTTTAGGAGAATGAATGGATTTAAATGCACTTATAATTACAATATAACAAGTCAATATGATAGTTTATATGATATTGCTAAATATAAAATTCATTATCTTTCAGAAAATAAAAAGGGTATGTTTGAAGTTTTTCTTTTCATGTTTGATTCATCCTTACTTGGCAGCAAAAATGTGTAATGATCCATTATAGTAGAGATTTGTTGCTAATTATATGTCAACGAATGTGCAGCTGGTTTTAAAAAGTGTATCTGAATGCAATTCAAGTACATTTCTTAAATCTTAATATTCAGAAATATTTTTAATTGATTATTTTGCACAAACAGGAAAAAAAATTAAATTATGAAAATTGTAATGATACACATATTTGTACTGTTTTAGAAACAATGGTTCAGTTTTTTTCCATGATGATAATAAAATAAAAAGTTGGTACAATTTTACAAATTATAAATATTATTCATAATAGATGGGACTTTATATACATATGAATTAAAAAATGTTATCAATATTTTATCCTCATTTTATAAAATACTCCTATGAAAATCATTCTGTAGACAATTGCCATAAAGTTGAATGGATTTCTTTTCAAAATATAAGCATCTTATTTGAGATATTTATGTCATTTTGTAAAGCAACCGTCAATTTTTGTTTATCTTTAATGCTTTAAATTATTAATTAGTAAATGAGAATTTTAGTTTTAAACATTTGATTTGAAGTATTCACATTATCTATAATAAATATGATTTATATTGCCCTTTATTTTTGTATGCAATTTTCATTATTTTTAAATTTAAAAACTTCAATTTTTTGCGGAATGTTTTTTATTTATGTACTTTAGGAAACATAAATAAAAAGCATTCTGCAAAAAACTGCTGAAATCTATTTTGGGTATTTTAATCTATTTTTACTAAAATATGCTAAAATATATTTTTGGGTATTGATATTTTTAAGAAAATTATTCTCTTGAGATCGTAACAAATATGAGCGCTGATCTCAAAAAAATCAAATATGCTACTTGTATGAAAGGTAATTATAAAATTTATAGTTAAGTTTATGATTATGTACAGCCGAAAAAAAAAATAATTTTGTCTATTAAGTCTTAGCTTGACTTATAATAGTTGAATCGGATGCCATCGAGGACAATATCTGTTAATATTGAATAACTGCTATTTTGGTTTTTGCTTATGCATCAGCCAATGCAAATGACTGAGAATTTCTAGATTTTGCAGTCGACATATGAGTACAATATGTGTGAAATAAACTATAATAACTCATAAACTGCAAATGAATTGATATTACGTATGTATTGTGCATAAATTACAAGAATAAATTTTTAAAAATACGTAAAATATATTACATACTTTTAAAAATATATGAATTGATTTAGGGTGAATATTAAAAAAATAATTGTTTCTCTTCACATACATTACAAAAATTAATTTTAATTACATAAACTGGTTTCCAGATTTTGTAGTTAAATATGAACTCTTAATTAGTTATTATTATGAAAGAACTTGCTTCAAAATTTCATGGAAATAGAAATTCAATTTCTCTTATAGTTTGAATTGTTATTTAAATAAAACATTGACATCTGCACATTATTTAACATGCATAATTTCAAATATAAATATATTTCTTTTTCGTCTGTTTTATACATTTATAAACATGTTTATTTCTGTAATTTCAGATCATGTTTCTGCTTTTTTTTTCTTTAAAATACATTTTTTAAATTGAAAAAAGTTGATGTAGTTGAATTGAGATTCATTAATTACATTCAAATTATAAATTTTACTGAAAGATTAATTGAGCGCGAAAGTAGTAACGATGAATGTAAAATGGATTAGAGATTTTTAATTTCAAGTTTCAATCCAAACATATATTTGAAGTATTTTGTAGTTAAATATAGTACAATAATATTTTTATGGGATTTATGAATGCATTAACAGACGACTTTAAAATTATTTGTTTAAATGAATATATATATTTTATTCGATTATAATACTAATTTAATTAGTATTATAATCGAATAAAAATATTATAATACTATAAATTTCTTAATTAAATCGATTATAATACTATAAATTTCTTAATATTTAAGCTCAATTTTCTTGTAAAATATTTCAGCAGAATTTTATTAAACTATAAAATTCTGATGTTTAATTTTTTAAAACAATATTTTATGCGCATTTCAGAAGTAAACATATTTAAAAATGTAATTACAAATATTAAAGAAAATGCATAGAATTGAGAGAATTATAGAAATATCAATATGACAATATATTGAATGCATTATTCAGCAAGTAATTTAATTTATTATTTTAAATGTTTTTCAGAAATTAACCGGCTTTTATGTATGTATATAAGTAAGCATACTTTGATGTATGTATATAGAAATGATGTATGTCTTCGTCTGTTGAATGTTGTGCACTTTTTGTTAGTAAATAAGGTGAGATTAAATCAAGATTTACGTTTTATTGTAAATTTTGAATCCAGTCATCCAAGCAGAAGTCTGTAATTGAGCCCAAAATTTTTTACGAGCTTTAGATAGTAACCATTTGATAGACAACAAGACATAAATCAACCTAAGACTTCAATATTATAGTCAATTATAGATACTTCCTTCAAAATTAATTTAAATATACATCATCTTTTTCAGAATAATTTTCAATATTGCCAAAAAGCAACATATTTTGGGACTATTCAATTATCGACAAAGTAATTATTTTGATTTTAAGATCACAAAACAAAAATAAAATACGGTATTGTTTCGAAAATTATGGTTCTGGGTTGATAATAAAATAATGTTAAGCAGAATATTTTTTAATGCACTTTGAGGTTAGATGCGTATTTCCTGAAGTTATAGTGTGTAACCATCATGGAAAAATTTTACCTTAAAAATAATATTGAAACACATGAAATGTAAATAATTTTGCGTAATATTTCAAAAGTGTTTTCTACATATTTGGAACACAAAATAAATTTAGCAAAACTTACAAATGCATTTTTATAATATTATATATATTTAAGGACTCCTTCATTATATTTTGGAATACAAGAATTTCCACTTAAATAAATAAATAATTCTCTAGAGATGTTAAGATTTATTGTAATTTCAGATATTAAGTTTTATAGTAAGGAAAACGAAAAAGATAGCTTATCTTTTAAGAATTCTGAAAATCAAAAGAGATAAAAGATACAATATTTCTTTTGAAGAAGTTTTTCTTTTATAGGTGGAAAGTAATTTTATCCCCTAGAGAAATCCAAAATTTTCTTCGTAGTCAAAATGAAGCTGGTTTTGCACTTGAGAAAGTTAATAAAGAACGGCTCCTATCGATGCGATATCAGACAAGAAAAAAATCCGCAAATTCTTGAAATTTAATATTTAATCTAAGATGCTGTTTTCGGATCATGTTATGTAAATACCTGAAATTTTATCAAGTTTGAAAATATATTCTAAGTAAAATATTTGAGAATTTAATTAAAAAAAGAAAAAACGTAACATACCTGAAACAATTTGATTAAGATGTATTAGTTAAATTATGATAATTTTATACATTTTCTCGGAAATATTTTTATTCGCGAGTTTCTTTTTGTAGAAAACTACATTGAATATCAATTATCAATTAAGGCAGTTTCACCTAAATAACTTACTACACGACTTTTCTTATAACGGTGAAGGAAGATATTTCCATAATATGTACAAAAGCATATTTTAAGGCATTTAAAAGTTAAAATATTTCTATATACTTTGTTATGTCAATTTAATTAAAATAATGTATAGCGGAAATACCACTTTCCTCTCTCAGTGAGAGTAAATTAATTTTGTAGGTTCAGTTTGGTTAACATAGACATATAAAAAAATATCATTGCCTTTTAATAATTAGACCATTATTTAAGCAAGTACGTAACCTGTTTTCCATTTTAACTGCTATTTTAACTTCGAGTTTTAAAGACGACTGCAAACCGAATAATTAGATAATTTTTGAAGATTATAATGCAGACGTGAAATGGAAAATTACTTCTTATAGTCGTATTTGTGGAGTCTAAATATCATAAAATGTGGTAAGGTATAGCGGTAAATAGTAAAATTTAAAGCAAAAAAAAAAAAAACCCTTTTAAATTAGGCGGACAATAAGTAATAAGGATATAAAACTTAATTGAGTAATTTACTTAATTAAAAACTCAACTCAAACTTAATTAAAAATCCCATTCCATTAAGATATAATAAATGCTGTTAACATTTAGGCAATTAATACATATTAATTAAAAATATCAAACTATGGGACATTTGAATTTATGTAAAAGTATTTATAATAATAATAACTTTGCTATGAGAAATTATAAGATAATAATTACTCATGAAATCTTAAATGTATAGTAAAAAGTTTATAAAAAATTACATAATATTGTTAAATTTATAAATATTAATATGTGTATCATAGGGCAATTCACAATTAATATTCATAATAATAACATGTATGCGAACCTAATAAATATTAATGATGAAAAATCGAATATAAAATGTTGATTACATATAATAGAAATGAAATCTTAGCTAATTAACTTAAACTATATAGATCTAAATGACATCAATTTGTATCTTTAGAAGGAAAACGTGTTAAATTTTAACCTAATAATGAACTATAGTAATGACACAAAATTTAAAATATCTTACAATATGCTTGACAGAAAAATTATTTTCAGTTATTTATGTAATTATATAAATATTTATGAGAATATTTCCTAGATATTTTGTAACAGATGGGAATAAAATTTAGCTTTTATTCTAGTTTTACTCTCCAATCATAAATTGTCCGAGTGTTTCAATATAATTTGAAATTTTATTTAATTTATTTTAATAAAAATTTTTAATTACAAATACATCAAATATAATGCGCAGTGTATACAATATACAAAAACTGTAATTTAATGCCTCTAATATAAAAAAATTATATATTTTATGCGATTTACTTTAATATTTTTGCTTTTTAATGAACTATAATTTTAATTCAAACATTAAACAAAAAGCGAAGCATATAAAACATGCATAAAATAAAAATTCAGGGATGTAATAAAATTTATAAAAAAGGGAAAATATTAGAGGGCATAAAACAAAAATGAAAAAGGAATAGTTTAAATTAAATATATGAAATAAAGTTTATTTTGAAATAACGAAATTAATCCTGAAAATTTCATGAATTTATTATTTAAGAAAATCATTTGCAGTGTTGGACCACACTAAATAAAGAGCTGAAATCAATCATATATATATATATATATTTGATTACAGCTATTTATTTTGTTTGCCCCAACACTGCAAATATTTTTAATATGTACCATACTTGATTCATATTATAATTTGTATTCAAAATTAGGACATAAGGCTTTGTTTATTTTGAATGCGAGAATATTTTACTCAATGGTATATACATACATACATATATATAAATGTATAAATATATATATATATATATATATATATATATATATATATATATATATATATATATATATAATATATATATATATATATATATATATATATATATATATATATATATATATATATATATATATATATATATATATATATATATATATATACTTCGATAGTTATATATCTTTAAGTCATAGTTGTCAGTAGAAGACACAAGTACTGCAAATGAAATTGGATTATGTATCATCTTCGACATCTTAGTGACGAGTAATTAATTTCTGTCAGATTGTATACCTGACTATAAATTATCAGAGCAATCATTTTCAAGTTAATTGCAGATAAGGCTGCTGACATTACACACTGAACATGATTATTACACTGTGTGAAGGGAAGGGAGTTCTATTATTAAATACTGAGATTTATAATTGAGTAAAATTTGTTGGATGAGTCTTCCTATAATTTAAGAAAGTGAAAATAAAATGGATGATTATCCTTAGATTCACACACAGCATGCATCTAATAAAGATGATTAAAACTTTAAATTATTAAAATGTATATTTTAATCAAAAATGTGTAAAGTATTTTAATATCCTTAAAAATGTATTCAAATTTTTTCAATGAGTATTAAGTACATTCTAAATACTATTATTATATTCTTAACAAGATAATTCTTTTTTTGTATTAATTAAGGATGCATTAATATTAAAGTCTTAAAATATTTGAAAAATATTTCTAGAAATGGGAATCTTTTTACGTAATTTCTTTAATTAACAAAAAATAATTAACACCCTGTTAAACTTTTTATTTTTGGAATTTATTGTTTAAAGGAACGCAAATAAGTAAGCATTTTTATAGTACATCTGTTATTTTTCCTTTCTTAAATGTACGTATGCATAAAAATATGTAAATCAAGATAGTTAAGTATGAGTATTGTGCTATGCAGAGAAAACCTGCTTTAATTTCTTATAACTAAGCTCTCAGTAATATGCCAATTTATTTATGTCGATGGATAAACTATACCAAATACACAACTTTGCAACATAAAATAATGCATTAAATGAAGTTTGAATTCAAAAGTAAAATTAAAATTCATATTTTTATGAATAACTTAACATTCCATTATCGAATATTAATTTTAAAAGAGAACTTTTGCAAATTTCTCCAAATAAAGTTATTATATTTTAATTTTACTATCACTTGTTTTTACAATCTTTTTAGATTACATTTCATTAATAATAAGCAAAATGTTTTATTGATGATGTTCCTTCAGAAAAAAAATTAAAATATTATATCAAAGATTTTAAACATTACGTAACAAAAATTAAAATAATATACACCACATCTATATTTTCACTTTGTTATCATTAAAAACCGTATTTCTGTAAGATGGTTACTGTAGAATCATTGATTTTTAGATGTGTTGTTAAATATTTTCATTCACAAAGATTGTTTAGATGAGATAAGTAATACTTCATGAAACTCATGTTTGCGAAAAACATCATCACTCTTTATTTAGCTGTTGAACGTGACCAAGTTTAAAACGTAATAATATTTTTCTCTCTTTCAATAATTGGGGCTTGCGGATTGAAAGCCAAGTGAGATGATTGCTGAAAACAACTTTAGATATTTTTAGAATGAAAAGTATTTTTGTCTCTGTTAGGTTAGAAAACATCTTCAACTTCTACGAATGCATTTATTTTGGTTTCGAGCTTGATTTGTGTAAGAAAATTTGGGAGGATGGAATATCTATCACAATATCGTAAAAGAACTAACTGAAAGGTACTTAATAAATAAAAATATCTTTGATGTCATTAAAAAAAGAATGTGTTTGAATGTATTACTTTAATCTGCGATTTTAATTTAATCTACAGACGAAAAATTACAAAAGTCATTATGATAAATATTTGATATTGAAGCACGTTTTCAGCTTATTTTATTGATTAAGAGAATAAAAAATGATGAATTCAATATACATACAATTTAAAACAGTTATTTAAAAATACAATTGTTCGATAAAATAATTTTATTATTAAATTTTATAATAATTTTTTTAAATTTTCTCTGTTTTCTTAGATTTTATTATTCTTATTTAGGAATAAATGTGCTTTCCCCTAAATTAACATTATAACAGTGTATCCGATATGCGTTTAAAAATAAAAATAATGAACTGATAATTCGACTTGAAACAATTTACTTATCACAAACTATAGTTAAAATAATCTATGTACATGTTTCACAAAATTAGCTGTTACGTAGTGAGAATGAATTGAGATTACTTATACACAGACGGCATAGAACATCATTGACTTCAACCTAAAATAGATAAAAAACAGTTTATCATTTACATATTTTATGATAAATTTTAGAATAATAGTCCACTAGCAAAAGCCAGTCAAGTTTTTCATACTTTGTAACAATTTGTTAGAGATACGTATGTAACAATTTTTTTCCATCTCTTAAACTTGATTTATTGCTATAACCAAGTAATTTAGCTATAATCAAATATATTTCCTAATCATTTTTAAAAGGTAAAATAGACATTTTAGTTTGCTTTCCTTATATTTTATAATAAGATCTCCTATTGATTTTAACTATTTTTCGTTTTTACTTAATTTTAAAAGACTTAACAATAGTTCTCAATAATTAAGTAGTAAATATTCGTCACACAAAAGCCTTTTACTTCATTTCTTTAATAATTAAAATATTTCTGCTTTTTTTTAGTAAAATTTGTAATATAATTCTTTTTGAAAGTAGTGAATTCCACAGCGTATAATTAATTTTCAATAAATAATAATTTAAAATTTTTATTGACATGTGTACAGGATTTTATACTTGTATCTCTACTTAATGAAATCAATGCTTTTTTTTTCTATTTTTTCATTGCATTAAAATTTTACAGAAAACAATCATTCTTAATTATTGATAATAATTATATATATATATATATATATATATATATATATATATATATATATATATATATATATATATATATATATATATGAAGGTATAAAGCTCAATTTTTCAAATCTTAAGGGTATACCGATTCATACACAATAGCCTTTATATCCACAGACTAATCAAAGAAAGGAAATATCTGTGTACATTTTACTGTGAAGTTTTTGAATGTATGCGCACAATAACTTCCACAGATAGAAGCCTAATAGTACTACAAATTGAAACAAAATACTTTATGAAAAATTCTTCTTATTCCAATACACACAATAGTTATGTTTAACTTACCGTTGAAACCACAGTTATCAATAGTTCTATATCAAGATCATGTATGAAGTATTTTTGAACGCAGCGAGTTGTGCAGAAACTTGAGTAAATTATTGAAGCAGATAGGAAGATGCCTGAAACAGTGGATCAATGATATGCCGGTTCTCTGAACAAGGCTATCAGTGCCTGACAAATCAAATGCCCATCTTCGTAAGTTTCATTAATTTTCCGGTCTCCCCATTCTCATAATACTGGATTGTATGATCTCCGACGGTCTGCTGCTTTCAGACTGTTGCGTTTCCAATGCTCATGAACTACTATTAATCTGTCGTATTCAAGAGCTAATAAGAAAATTCTTTAGGAGGCAGCAGCAAAAAATATTCTCTTCCATGAACACAAATGATACTCCAGTTTTCAGATTTTCTAAGTTGTTATCTCATGCTTCTCTAAATATTTCAAGTAGGTGTCACTGAACACTAGATAATAATACCAAATCATACACAATCAAAGTTGCTAACAATAGATTAGTCACATTTCCGTTACAGACTTACTGTCCATATAATTTTAAAAGTTTTTTACTTTATGAGAAAACTGCATTTATATGCATGGTTGTGCATTGCATTTATATTCATGGTTAAGGCTTTGCTGTTCTAATCATTTGACAGAACTAAGGAAAATATCAATTACTTTTAATGTTTTCCTTTCTTTTCGTAATTTTAATGAAGACATTTTTCATGAATAAATTCAGTTGCAGAGTAAAAGCAAACATTAGCATACAAGGAAAATTCGCTTTCAAGAGTAAAATAGCATTTTTGTATATTTTACATCAAATTTAATTTTATGGAATGAAACTTAATCAAATATACTTTTAAGGCTTTTTACTCAAAATCTGAAGATAAATAGTGAGGCAAATATAGAAGAATTGTGATGTTTAAATGTTTCTATGAAAGGACTATCTTAGAAGATGTGCATAGCTGTCAGTTTGAGTTTTACATTCATAGTGAATATACAATTGCTTCTAGAGAAAAATATAGAAAAATATTTTTAAATATTTCTAAAATCTGAAACGTAATTTATTACTTTAGGTTCAGTTTTGTTTTCATATCTTTTTCATTTACAAAAATCTAGTCAAACCAACTAAGAACAAAAAATACTTAAGACAATCTGAGGGTAAGTATTGAAGCAAGTATGTGTAAGAATTCGAGGAATTGTCAAATACTTTATTACAGAAAATTTAAAAGAAATATAAAAGTTAAATTTATACTTCTCATTACAGATATGAATAAGATTTTCTGTGCTTGAAATAAAAATCTAAGATCCATTTTCTAACTATGTTTTCCCATTCTAAAAAATGCCCAAAAATATAGACTTCTTACATTTGTATTTACTATAAAAATTTTATTTGCGTTTCTGCCAAATATCTGGACACTTTATATTGCTGCATATAAAGTAAGCCATAAATGATCTTAGGATTTTACTAATTGGAGACTTAATGAATAAATATAGTAAAAATTATTGAAGTTAATGATGCAGTATTTAACTGTAAAATTTAAAATCTTATGATCAATCTTAAAATATTTAAATATTAATTTAAAATCTTAATTTAACAACTTTCTGTGCATATGTAGTTCATTGGTCTTGATGTAGCATTTTTTCTTGATTAACATGATAGACTATTGGTTTTACATCAACACTAAGGGAAAATCCTGTGATATGCTGTATGAAATTTGATTAAAAAATGCTGAATATGATTAAGGATGCTTAAAATATAATTTGATACTCTATTTAGGCTTTTTACCCCAGATAAATTTATAAAGGAAAGTGCGTAGATTTTCATTGAAATTTTTAGCATGTATCGGAATTTTAAAACATTCTTTGAAAATAAGGATATTGAACTCATAAGGATAATCTCATTCTTTTCTCCGTTGTTATTCTTCAAGTTCTTCGCATTCTGCTTGCGCATCACTGATTTTTTCTGAAGATTTCATTTAGATATTAATTGTAAATAAGCACAGTCTTCCTTAAATATTCCTCAATAAATTTGTTTCTATCTGATAAATTTAATATCATTTTACAAATATTACTTTAATCAAGTAGTTCTATGAAGAAACAAAGGAGAAAACAGCTTCTCTAGCATTTTTTTGTTATTACCTTTAAAAAGTAAAACTTGACATAATTTCACAGTGGATTAATCCCAAGAGAAATATATATTGGACACATTTCGTTTTTGGAAATTTTATTATCATTTTAATCTTTTTCAGTTTCTGAAATAAAAGTAAATATTCTACCTCATGAAAATTACTTTCATCTCTTAAAGATATCAGGAGATTCAATGATTTATTTATATAATCGATAATAAAAGTTAATATTTTTTCTTGCATCATATTTCTAAAATTGATGGAAAGAAATATTTATGAGATACAATTTCCTTCATTAATGGGAATCTTATTAAAGGCATTATAATTTAATTCTTTACTAAACTGTTTTATGTATATAATGTGTATTTTCTTTCATTACTATTTATAGCATTGTTTCTATATTTTATTATAAGTAACTAATTGGTATCATAAATAAGCGTATTCTTTCTAAAACACCCCTATACTAATTTGTTTTTATCTGGAAAATTTAATAACATTTAAAAAATAATCTTTTAAAAAGAAACAAAGGATACAATTCTTTCTCTATCATTTTTATTGTCCTTGAAATAAATCCTTGACATATGTTCAGGCTGGATTATTTCCGAGAGAAATAAATATATATCATTGATATACTATCTATAAAAATTCACTTTCAAATTTTAAACTTATCAAAATTTTGTGTAATAATAAAATAAATGACAAAAGATTTTTAAGTATTCCATGATTATGCAGAAAAGGAAAAAAGCTTTTGAGGAGAAACTTAATCAATTTTCATAAAAGTTTGAGAAAAAATGCATTTCACTTCATTTTAAATGCATACAAAACAGAATTTGAAATAATAAAGTTAACAAAATTCATCTGAGTTAGGCATCGATAATTTAAAAATGAAATTAGTTAAATTTAAGCAGCATTGGATGGAAAACAAAACTTGAAGACTTGGTTTCTGAATATAGAAAATATAAGAAAGTGGAACATTATATGGATCCTACAGTAAAAATTGAAAATAATACATAAAATGTATGAAAATTATTACAAATAATTATATATCAATGTAAAGATTAGTTAATGTTCTTTTACCGATGTTTGAGTCCTTATATTCTTGTGAAAAATTGTTTTCTTTTGCAAAAATCTATAAGTAGTTTTGACAGGGAACTGACTGCGAAATGCGTTAAACTAATGAATACGAATTATGAACCTAATATTAAAAAGGTCAACATGGAAATAAAAATCATTAGATTTATAATTAAATACTTTAGTTTTAAAAGTACTCAATTAAAAAATTTTAAACTTAACTCTGGGGCAAATATGTATAACTGACACAGGAGCAATTATTAAAAAACTATGAATAAAATTTTATTCCCGTCTCAAAAATGTTCTCGGTCCCTAGTCTAAATGATGCTACATTAAACTAACGGATCCAATCAGTGAAAACTCAAATATCAAAAATTTTGGCACAGATGTATAATCCAGAATCCAAATTTCGAGTTTTTTTTTTAAATTATTATTATTATTACTATTATTTTGGTAGATTATCTTATTTATCTTGCAATTTGTTTTTTATTACGTCATAGATATGGGGATCTATAATAATTATGTAGGAAATTCTATTTTGACAACCCTACTACTTACATCATCGCAAATGTCACAATACGTCATCTTAGCAACATTTCTTTCTCACCAAAACACTTTAAAATTTGGCATCCTTTAATATATGGCATCTGTATGTGCCAAAATTTGTTACCCTTCATTATTCAGAAATTTTGACACATGGAAATAATGCATAATACCTATGTATATATAGGTAATTTATAACACTATTCAATAAATCAATACATATTTTAGATGATTTTTAAACTATGATAAATATTTCTTTTTCTTACAAAAGTAGGAATTTTTAAATTTTCTAAATATAAAAAGCTCTGAGAATTAGAAAACTGTTTTCTTTTAGCCTTTTTTGGTTTGAACACACACAGAAATGTAAAATAAAAATTCCTTAACTATAATTTATATCCTTTCCATTGTAAAGGTATAAAGGTGTAAAGCATAAACGCTTGGTTTTATGTGGTTCGTTGAAGTTGTAGTCATCCTTTTTTCTAGTTTCATGAAGGCATTTTTATGTCTTCTACATTAGCTAAACATGTCGTGAAAATTTCTTGAGTAACATTTAATTTAAGCGAATAACTTTACTTTGGAAACAAAAACTGGATAATTTCTTCATCTCATGAGCTTAACTTTGAATTTTGTGTTAAAGCTATGCAAGCTACATTTATGGCTACGTAATGCTTCCAGTTAAAGGCCATCGAATTTAAAGCTATTCGTTTTATGTTTAGGATACATTTCCCGTATCTCTCTCTCAGAATATTTCAGAAGAAACTTCCAAAATAAATCTTGGGTGTTCTCGGAGCGTATGATTCAGTTCGAAAAGTGTAATTGCGGAAGTGAAAGTACTTTAATTCTTATAAACTCTTTAAAGTAAGAATAAATAAATACCATAAGAGAAGTTATTATTTGTATGCGCATACATAAAGCTACTTTATTTCTAGTTACATATAGTTTTAACACTACTCTGGCTATATATTCCTTGCATGACGTAAAGTTCAGAAACTGATGTTAAGATTTTAAAATAATTAGTAAAAATCATTTAATTTTTATGTATATTTCTAAACGAGTGTTTAAATGTAGTAAAAAATGCTTACAGAATTAAGATATTTATGTGAAAGAAACTCTAATTTATATAATCTGCTTTTGAAAAATTTCAGAAAACATTAAACTGATGAGTGATTATAGACAATTATATTGCAAAATGTAAGTTTATTTTATCATTTTCAATTAGTTAATGTTATTTACAACGATATTCAAAATTGACAAATGCAAACGATTTATATTCAACATTTATAACAAAAACAATGCCATTCATCTTGTCTAATGATCAGGTTGCCTGACGGCGTAAAGGGAGATCCTGGATTTAAATCCCGGATCGGGAAAGAATTTACTTTCTCTTTCTCTGGTTATGTCTTTGTTCTTTCTTTGTATGAAGTAGGTGGGTAGTGAATGGTTGGCTACCCAATAAACGGGTCCCTAAGGCTTGTGTGTATTGAGGACTCTACACCAAATTATGGCTCAGTGGAAAAGTGGAGCAGCGCAACCCATATTACCATCCTAGCTGGAACAAGACAACAACATAGCAAAAACAATGAAATAAATTCTAAATTAAGGATTGATTTGCTGAAACCACGAATCGATTAATGTTTTAATCCCTCAATATTGTTACTTCGGAACAATTTAAAAATTTTAATAATCATATCTTTAATAAACAATTTTAAATTTTTGTTTAGAAGAATTATTAAAAATGTATGTGCCCTACCAGTTGTTTTAGCATTATAAAATTGGCATTATAGCTTTGAAAAAAGCATAAGAGCAGAAATATCAATGTAATATGCAGATAAAAGATAGCAAAACAAATTATGTACCATTATAGACCTGCAAAAATGTCCGTAATTTTTTATTTATTGTAACACTATATAGCACACACCAAATCAATTTGCATAAAGCAAATAATGGATTGATCAGTTAATAAAAACCCCAGTAATGACTGATTTTGAATTATTTTTAATGCGTGAGAGGCTGATTTTCAGAATTACATTATTTCAGAAGCGCTCATAGGTATAAAACGCTCACAAAATCAGCTTCTAGAATAAAATATTAGTAGAATTTTTAATAGGTGGATATTACACACATTGATATATCTATTTTGATGCTCAGTTTAAAAGGAATATTTTAAATTGGGAAAAAAATCTTGTTTTACTAATTAAGTTATTAATTTCTTTTTCATAAATATTGCAACTTCTGTTCCTAGCTTCATGATTTGTATCAAATTTTATTCTAAATTTCGAGTTGTGTTCACTGCAATTTATACATTTTATTGGATTATTACAATATTATTTTTGCCTCAGTATTGTTTTCAATTAAAAGCGAAAGTATATAAGTCTATGTACGAATACATGATTTTTTTCAAAAAATATCTTCGCTTTATCGTAACATTACTTATTTGAAATAATAAACTAGGTCACATATTTTAAAATTCAATCAGAAAAATGATGAGGAAATCATTAATACAAGGTGGTTATAATTAAACTTCCCCTATAATCAGCATCCCACAGAGCAAACGGATGAACGGAATGCAACGAAATTTTGTATATGAGCTTTACACGAGATGCGCTCTCGGAATTTAAAAAAAAAATTTAGTTCCAAAATGTCCACCAGAGGGCGCTTTTTTGGAAAAGCATGAAATGTGACACAATAAACGATAAAAACGGAATACAGAAACGATTAACATTTATTAATATGTCTGATCACCCTGTCATCGAACCACGAAAGAAGTAAAAATAAGGAAAAAAACAGTACGCTGTTTGGGAAACAAAAAACAGTTCAGTTTGCCGAAACAAGAACACATTAGGACGAAATTTCACAAGCGGAGCAATTGTTAATCGTGTCCAGGATGATGTAAGGAAAATTGCTTCACGTGACCACCCTCATTCACCTGCAAAATTTCAAGTCGATGCACAGTGTGTTCAACAGCAGATCGTAACTGATCAATTCTGAGGCTTCGCACATGAAGCGTTATGCAGTTCTTTAAGTCACTTAACGTCATAACAACTCCACGATACACTCGACTTTTTAAATAACCCATAACCAGAAATCGCACGGAGTTAGATCCGGCGAACGTGGTGGCCATGGATAACGAAAGGAGCGACTAATAACACGCTCCTCGGTGAAGTGTTGGAGCAATAGTGCCTTCACGGACTCATGGATATGTGGGGGTGCACCATCCTGATGAGAAAGGTTGATGTAAGGACTCGCCTTTGCTGTAGTTACGGCACAACAAACATCTGCAGCATGACATGGTACTGACGGCCTGTAACGGAACATGTGTCAGGCCCACGTTCAGTGATTTCCTCAAAGAAGAATGGCCCAAGGATGAAAGTCGCCGTAAATCCACACCAGACAGTCACCTTTGGAAAATGTAGGGGACTTTCAGTGTGCATACGAGGATGTTCCTTAGCCCAAATGCGGCAATTCTGTGTGTTGACAGTCCCGTTGAGGGAGAAATGAGATTCGTCGCTCCACAGAATATTCCAAGGCCATGACAGATCAACAGTCATTCTGTTGAGGAAATTGACTGCAAATGAGAAACGTTGTGCATTGTCCCTATCAAGCAGCTCTTGGGTAGGGCGGATCTTGTATGGGAAATTGTGCATTATGTTTCTGAGCACTTTTCGGACGGTGCTGTAAGCATAGCCAGTCTGTCTAGAAACTGCACGTACGCTACTGCCCCCAAACTCTGATGTCTGTGACTGTGCGTCAACAGCTGTCTTTACGGCATCAACAAGTACCGATGTGACACGTTTGCGGCCTCTTCCAGGTTGAACCAGGTTGAAGTTTAATTATAACCACCTTGTATTCTCATCAGTTGTTTATCATGTAGTTCCAAATTGAAGGATTTATTGACTTTCTTGAATTTTGTGTGCAATAAATTGTCAAATGTTTGCTTTAACAGTATTAAAAAAACAAAAACATTCACTATTAATGCCTTTAGAATAAACATATTTTTTCTTGAAATTATTTTAGAATCTTGCATGAAATCATTCACTTGTATGTGCACAGAAAATAAGATTTATTATTAAGTTATTTCACAGTGACGTACTGCAGTATTTTGTATAAATATTTCATTTATAATCATCATAAGATCTTCAGTTGACCGGAATTTGATGAATAAAAATGCTGTAAAAATGTTTAGTAAAATATAAAATGTTGTAGTATTTTATGCATGGGATGTATTTAAAAAAAAAGAATAACATGAAAATGAAACTACTATTTCAATGAATTTTTAAAATTTAAAGGAATTATTTATTTTGATAAAATTTAGGAAATCTTTATTCATATAAAATAAAAATTTAAAAAAATTCTGTTCAAGACTAAATTTTATTTGAAATTGAGCTTAAATTTTTAAATTACTTTTAAAGATAAATGGACTTATATCATTTTGATATTTGAAGTAATTATAAAGTTAATAAGAATAAATGTTTCTGTTTAATTTGGTGTTCTTAGGCAAAGCAAATATTTATGTAAAATTAAAGCGCGCTTCACTCCTTCAATTTAAAAGGAAATAATAAATCAATGATATAGTAATTTTATATCTTTTCATATATATAAAATTTCTATATTACTGATTTCCCTATTCATTGCTTGACATAAACTTTAAATTCATTTGCTTAAAAAATGCTATGTTTTACACAAGATGAAAATATCCTTTTTTAATCATATATTTGATTCTGAAAATAATTTTTATAAACTATACAGTACAATAAAAGGAAAAGAATAAATTAAGATACTATCCTAATTCTCATGAAAATCATTTTGAAGGGATATAAAAAATATTATCAGATTTCTCAAATTTACTTTAACCATATATATGATGTTAAATTAAAAAAGAAAAAAAAAGTATAACTTTTTTTTTACTTTACATTCAAACTTAACAATGTTAATTTTAGAGTTCTTATTATCAAATTCAATTTATGCAATTGTAAATAATATTTCAAATTTAATAAACTGGAAGAGCGTTGTTTTATTTTTTAGAATATAAATCACATATTTTTATTTTGCATTCCACGCGCTTATCAAGAACATCTTATACTCTCTGTAGACACAATTAAATATATTTTAATATTCACATGACGTTTTGTTTATTATTAAGTCTTTATCTAAAAGTTATTTTTCAAATACCTTCCACAATCATTAGTATACTGAATTAAATCTAAAGTAATGTGAAATAATATAATAAATTTTAATAATTTAAAAACTCATTATAGTGATAAGTGTTTTTGATTTTTTTAGATAATCACTTTTTTCGAAGGAAAGAGCACGTTATTGGATAATTTAACTTTTCTCTTAGAATGTTTCCTATGAAACAAGATTAATGCTTGCAATAAATATGATTGTTTACATAATTTTAATTTTTATTTTGCAGAATTCTAAAAAATAACTTTGCACGATATTTTTCACTTACATGCATTAGTTAAAAAAACAGTTATATTTTAGAGTTTAAAAAAGGCAAGCAGATTAGTTTCATTAATCAATAAGTGTGAAAATGGTAATGTATCTTTGACATTTTTTATTTTCATCAAAGATTTTATTTTAGTCTTATGATTTTACTTTGGATTAATTAGGTCTTCAAAACCTTGATGAATTAAAAAATCAATTCAGTAGGTGCATATGTTTTGGTTATTGTGTTAATTGAAGAAAGTTAATCGAATATTCAATGTAAATAAGTTGTAATAAAAATTATTTAAATAATGAGATATAAAATAACTGTAAAAACGGACAGAATAAATGCAAATTATAGAATGCAAATCATGACAGAATACGAAACAATTTTATCTATCATTTCCTGTTTCGCTGAAATGGTACAGCTTGTTTTCCGCTTCAAAATATCCAATATTTATATTCTGTAAAAATACAATATTATATTTCCGAAAAATTTTCCCTTTGTATATAATAAAATGTTTGTGCAAATTCCATAAAATCTGTCAGTTTAAGAGTTATCATTATAGTAATAGAAACACAGCACTTTATCAGGACCGGAAACAATTCCCTAAGCAATATGCTTAGTGTGTATCCAAAAATTAATAACATTTAGTAAATTTAGTTTATAATTTAACTCGCTTACTACTAGATATTGAGAATATATAAGTGATATTGTAAAATTGAATGCTTTGTGTTCTAATTTAATTTTCTCGTAACACTCATCATAATTATTTTTACTTTAAGTGTAGTTTGTGTTTTTCAAAGATAATCTTTTTTTGCAGACTAACTAAATTTATATACACGATCAACTTTGTTGGATATTGTTTCTTCTTTATCGTGCAAGAAATGTATCTAAAAATTATAATTTTTACATTTCACTTATTTTTATGCTTTAATACCTAAAACTATTTTGGATCTTCTTTACAAAAGAAAGCACGATTTCTTTTTCCAGAAAATATCTTTTTTATTTCAATTTAGTAAGTATTCTATAAAAATACTTTTATAGTGATCATGTTTATTTTTAAAGTTATATATTTTCCAAATTTTGAATTTGCCAGGTAATTAAAAATATTTAATGTTTGGCTATAAAATGCTACAAACATTTACACTCATAACCAACAAATATAAATTAAGAAAAATTTATACATATTTTATTTACTTTAATTGTGATATACAGAAGAAATTAAAACTAATTTGTAATTATTACTAATTTGTGATATACAGAAGAAATTAAAATTTTCTCATAAGAATTTTTCATTTCATCTCATATAATATATGATGCCAACGTAAATACGATTATTTACATACGTATATATAAATAGTTTAATTTTTCTCTTATAGTTATCTCTTTATTATTAGTAAATTTATTTCAGATTAAATGTATTGTTCCTACTAAATATTATTTTATGAAGGATCTAAAAATTAAATTGCATTGTTTTGATATTTTATTACTGTTTAAGAAAAACTTTTACAGACATTTGCAACAGTTAGTAGCGATGAAATATTATTAAACACTTATTGAAACTGACGTTTCACCTTTTGGAGATTTTGTAATACTTCGACATGTTTTATGTTTCTCAAAATGAAGCACGTTAAAAATTTAAATAGTAGCATGGAAATTTCAAAAAAAAAAATGTCGTAAAATATATACAATTCTTCATGGAAATATTAACTGTGAATGAAATATTTCTAGAAAAAATCTTTGGCAAAGTGCCTAAGTTAAATAAGACGTCTAGTTAGAAAGAGAAATAACGCTTTATTAACATTTTCTGGAAGCTGATATGTGAAGAAAAAATTTTATTCTTAGCTGAGATATTTTCTCTCTTTTAAAAATAACGACTTTTCCTTAGAAGATAAAGTTCCAAATAGGCCGTTGGAAAGCAACTTTTAAGAATATATATTTTTGACAGCCTCTAAAAATTTTTCATGATTATATTTATTAATCGTAAACTGTGGATTGAGATTTGAAATTTCATCATAGGAAAAACAATTTTACGAAATAAGAAGCTTAGGAAATGTTTTATAAGAAAAAACACATCTACTTAAATTTTAAAATACTTTGTTGTAGATGCAGATGATGTATACCTTAAAACTTTCAACTCATATTTTTGACATCAAAAACAAATTCTCCAGTGCATGAATTATTTTTCTAGATAAGTAGTTTAATAGTTCTCTTATAATTGTTAAAAAAATGGAATGGAACAAAGAAAACGTTTCGGTGTTTCTGATTTTTATTGGTATTACTTTGATTTATTTTAATATTATTTTCATTTTTAAATTGAGACGTATATTTTAATAAACTACGTCATACTCTGTCATTCTTCTTATTTTTAAAATGTATAATTGATGTAGTTTATCGAGGTTTCAAATATTATTATTAAACTTACATGATCTTGTTTTCTCTAGATGAATATGTACATTACATCATTGTATTACAAATTACATCAATTAGAACACATTAATAATTACTATATGTAAAAACTATTAAGAAAATTGAATGGTTTTCAGTACTCGATGAGTGCCAGAGTTACCTTACTCTTACTTAATCTTCAAATAAATTGCTTTTGGAATCAATTCATTGAAATTTCCTTCATTCTCATCAAACTGTTTTACTACGATATTGGTTTGTAATAAATTTTAATCCTTAAAATTGGTTGAATTTTAATTAGTAAATGTAAATGTATGAAATTTCCACTCGTTTAACTTATGACTTTAATCCTACTTAATATTCTTAAACTTGTATTGATAATACAAACTTTATAATCAATTTTGGTGATAAAATATTAATAGGCTTTGATTGATTATTCTTGGAAAGAGAACTAAAAGATGAATACAGTTTAAGGAAGCACATTAGTGTTTTTAATAACTTGTCATTTAAATTTTAAATACCTAAACAATACAGGAACTATAAGTACACTATTAAACTTGTTAAATTATAATTAATACAATTTGATATATTTGTAATATCTCAAAATGTATCTTGTGATATTTTGATGCATATGTAATGTAAGATCATGTATAACGAAGCAGACCTGAGGCTTAGTGGTAGCGTTGTGCGCTTCCAAGCACAGATCAGACGTTCCATTCTCGGATTCAACATGGCTGACTCAGATTTTTATATATTCAGAAGGTTGACTAACTGAATTCCAGTAATTCTTGATATGTAAACACTGGAGATTTCACGTTAGGCTGATTACCTCACTGGGATTTATGCTTCTTACCCCGGGGTCAGTAGGTCAAGAAAACTTTTATGGGCACTTGTAAATCTTAGGTCACATAAGAATAGCTGCCAAATCTACTGATTTTGTTGGGAAACTCATGATTTTTCATTATTTCTCCCAATTCTCATATAATGTATGAAAATGTACTGATTTTTGGTAACTTCAATGAAAATCTTAAGAACAACAGATATTTTGCCGAAAAAGACTATTGAGCTGTTTCAGCAGCTTAAAAAATAAACTTCTACTCCTTTCTCAAAGAAGGAAAAATTCTATTCTCAAAAAGGGAAAAATGTTTTGAACAGCAGTTCATCAATTCATTTCTAAAAAATATTAAATCAACAACGTAGGAAAAAATAAATTGCTATAATTTATTTATACTTGAAATGCATTTTATGTGGTTTTTTATGGGCAAAGTATTTGATAATTTCTATATTCTTAGAAAAATGTGTTACCGAATCAAATTTATTTAGTAATATATTTTAGATTTTTATGTAATTTTATATGTCTAATATTTATAAATTGCATTACTGTGAAGTATAAATTTCCCAGTAAAATTTATTGGTACATTAACGTTGATGCTTAATGTTGTTTATTCTTTTTTCATACTTCCTTTAAAAGGTTGATGATTATTTTATTAAAATGGTAAGATTCATGCAAAATATATTGAACATTAAACATTCTCAGAATGTATAATATAAAGAATAAAATTTTTTTGGAATACTATTGTTTTAAACATTCTCTTTCAAGCAAAAATGTCGCTAGTGGTGTCTCCTGATTTTTACCCTTAAAATCTGTAGAATCGAGTGATTTATTCTTCCCCAAGTTTGGCAATTATGCATAGGCTGTCGTGCTGAAATTGCATTAATTTTTTTACATTTAACTTGAGTATGACTGTTCCAAATTCACGATAAAAATGATTTCTAACAATTTTAATCTTTGAACCGCAATTTCTTTTATTCTAAGACTATTCTAAAGCGGTTGATTAATATTCAATGGGGTTGATTAATATGCTCATATGGGAAATGTAATTTACCATTCTAGTATTTATCCAGTGTTGCAAAAGATAAAACATAGTCAATGGCATTTGCATTGCACCATTATTCTTGTGCATTCAACATTTTTTTCGGGCAGATAATACAGATGACAATTACACTCTTCGAATTTTAAAAATGGAACATATATTGTGTACAGTAAATTTAGTGTTTCAACGTATGTTTTATATGTTTATAACTGTTATTGTAAAAGATATGCTATGATCTTAGATTTTACATTTTGTTTCAACAATTTTTCTTTATAATGCATGTGATTCTGTTTGGAATAATGTGACATTATGTAAGAATTACGTTGATGATCAGTAATAATTTACATACTTTAACTCGGGAATACTTTGAAATTATTTTTATTCAACACAATTCATTTAACAAAGAAAATATTAATGTATGATAAATATAAAATTCAGTGAAAGTAACGTCTTGT
The DNA here is from genome assembly GCA_030067965.1 of Latrodectus elegans. Classification (NCBI taxonomy): domain Eukaryota; kingdom Metazoa; phylum Arthropoda; class Arachnida; order Araneae; family Theridiidae; genus Latrodectus; species Latrodectus elegans. The sequence continues at coordinate 115,403,162 of CM057819.1, forward strand.
GTTAAAAAATTTCAAAATAAAATATTATTAAAAACAAATGTTTTTTATATGATTTTACACTGTTAGATTTATTTTACTTTTTCATGCAATTATAATAGATATTACCTATTTTAATATACTTGAATTACTGAAAATTATATTTTATTAATGATGCTGATATTGTTTTAAAATGCACAGAGAGAGAAAAATTTGAATTGATAAACCAGAATTTTCGCTCTTTAACTAATGCAATAAACATTTTTGATATTCTTTAACATGCTTCAGTAAGCGTGTTTCTATGTCTGAATTATATACTATGAATTTGATGCACCATTAATTACATCTACCATGCCACAATATTTGTGTACCATAGCAATTAAATAAAAATTATTTGAATTTTGGGTCTTATTTTTTGTCAGTAATTAAATTTATCATTAATATAAAATGTCCCATTAATTTATATTCTTTTATTCCTTATAAAGTTTAAGTTATTATAATAAATATAAAAGAGGTTTTGTCATTACCATTTATACTTCAAAAATACTTAATAAAATTATTTTACAATATAAATTTCAAAAACCAAAAGGTTTGGGCAATTATTCAAATAAGAATAACTAAAGACTTTCGTAATTTAAGAAATAGATGTGAATCAAAGTTTGTGAAAAGAAACCATGGATTGTAAAACTCTTTTTAGTTTATCATCTAGATAAAAGAGCCAAAAATGAAGTATCTTCAAAATTTTATTAACATTTGTCTGAAAGCACAGAATGGTTTTCTGAGTTATGAAGAAGATTTGAATTTATTCAGTTTGTTTTATTTACATACTCTTTCTTTATTGGATATCTATAAAGCAACAACGTAGAACAGTTATTTATTATTTTGCTTCTCTATATTCAGTAAAGAATTGATACTGAATAAAGATACATGATAAATCTAACTTTTCTGTATTTTTTAAATTCTTATGGTCATTTCTTTATTACTGAGTAATAGATAAAATGGTTATGTTTCATGATTTTAATAAAATACACAATATTAAGTTTTCTAAATACTTATTCTGAAAGATATATTAAACTAATTGTTAAAAATAGACTAATCTATAACAGAAAATGCAAATCTGAGTACTTTTATCTCTTCCACTTCAAAATACATTAAATATTAATCGATACATGATACGAATATTACATGAATGTGACAGAATGAATCTTATACTGTTAAGTTAAATAATTAAAAATGGTACATTTACAGATAAATGTTTATATTATAATAGATAATGAGTTGAATTCGAGATATTAATGTAATTTTCGAATGAAAATTAAGATCCATATGTCTTGAAAGATTACCACATCACAGGGCTTCATATTTAATTTAAGGAAATATTTCTTTTAATACATAAAGATTAAAAAAACTCAAAAAAGTTTAAGTTTTATTATTTGGATGAATATATTGAATAATGACGACAATTTTTGTAACTATAGAACGCGCGATCTCTATAAAGTACTTTTTTTATTTCACACGGTTTAACCAACAAGCACATTAGATTATAGCTGTAATGATTTACATAATTTCACTTTAAAAATCGAAGTATTCTTTCCAATATTTAATATTAGTAAAATTATATGCTCTCAACAGTTTAAGCTACGTCATACCAATTTAAATTTATTTTGAACTCTACTGTGCATAGAAATTTATCAGAGAAGCATATGTCAGAATTATTGGTTTTGTATTTAAATAAAGTATGAAGCAAATATATTTTAGTTTTATTTATCTTCATTATCATTGGTTCAAAAACATGTAATAGCAAAAATAAATTCAGTAGAATAGTTTTGTTATTTCTCTATTGAATAAAGAAGATAGGAAATCATTTATTCTCTTCCACTTAAATCTTTCATCCAGTATGAAAAATCCTATTAAATCCAAGTGATAAAATGTTTACAGCACGCCAACTGGAAGGTGATTAGAGTCATTCAGATTCAACAAGAGAGATAAGAATGAATTTTCAGTTTCATAATTTTGTGTAAAAAAAAAAAAAAAAAAAAAAAAAAAAACTTTCAGTCTTATTTCTTGAATAAAGTATTCATGTATGAAGTAACAATTATTGTATTTGCCTAAAAAAGTAAGGCTTATGTAAAACATATTTAATTACTGAAAATTCAGAATTTTCAGCAAACTATACTAATTACTTTCAGAAATTTATTTTATTGAAAATTAGACCTATACAAAGAAAAACTCAGGAAAACTACAAATTTTAGATCTAATTATTTATTAAATTTATTGAAGATATAAAAAGCCTTTTTAAAAATAAGAAATTAAATTAAAAATATCAAATTTTGATTTCAAGATAATTTTCTTTCATTTATTTCCAAATTCATTTTAAGACATTTCAAAATATTGTGCTTATGATCTTTTTACCTTATTATATCAAAACAAACAATTTCAGCCCTATAATACTTTAAGGAATCGTAGAATATATCATCATATAATCTTCACATATCTTTATGAATGTATTATATTTTATCTTCGACTTCATAAAATTAAATTCATTCTGAAATGACTTTTTAGTAAATTCGTAATGTTAACTTTATTTTATTAGTGGTGATGAGAATGAATTTTTAAATCTTTAAAAAGATAAAGACGATTACATTTATATTTTATTGATTACTTTTCATTGTGAAAAATTTGCATTGTGCAGTAAGCAGTTATTTTTAATGTTTAACATATTATTAATTTAAATAGATTAATTTTTTATTTAAAAAACATGATATGCATAATTAGATAATATACATTTTTTTAAATAGATTTTTTCTTTTTTTTTTGAAAATAAGATATTTTTTATATCCTTAAAAATATGATTAAAAAGCAACGATTTCTGTATACATTCATTTTAAAATGGAGGCATTGGAAACATATTTTTCTTATAAGCACGTTTTGTTTCCAAATCACGTAGACGATTTAAATAAATACAATACAAGCTAAAATACTTTTTAACAATTTTTAACATTAGATATCAGTTAAAGTTTAAAAAGTGTTAAATATATTATTATATACATTTCTTTGCATAAATTAAATATTTCCTTGAGTGTTTATCATTTTCATGTAATCTATTTAGTTAATCTAATTATAAAAGTGGATTAAAATTATATTCCTGATTCACCAATTAAATATTTTTGTAAATCATTTAGCTGTTACACACGAAATTATTTATTGATAATGGAAAATATACATTTCCCAATAGAGTGAGTAACAAAATAACTGACTACCACTGACTATCATAAGAAATGTAAGCAATGTGTTCAATATTACATATTTTGGAATAAAGCAAGATTTCAAATTTGTTTTGATTTCAAACTCTCTCTGTTATACTTATTTTAGAAAACATCTTATTTCCTAAGATGATAGAAATACCAATAGATGTAAGATATCCTCTGAAATGTAACAGAAATCCATTTTTAAACTTAGATTTTATATATTGTGATATTTTTTGATATTTATTAAAAATTGGCCATACAGTTTTGATATTTTAAACTAATGCTTATTTATACAGTAAATTGAAGCATTACATTAGAATTTTTATAAGAATCTCTTTAAATTTTACAAAGTTCTTATTATTTTTAAACTTTAAATGAATGAAATGTAAAAATTATCTTCTAGAAAATATATTTTATTATCAAAAGTGGTTAGAGTAAATAAGGATAAAACATTTTTTTAATCGACGTAATATTTAAAAATGTTGAAAATTTGACAAAAATCAAGAAAGGAGTATTTTATTTTCAGATTTCCATCACGTATCGAATAATCCAATAAAGTTAAAGGTTTAATATATATATATATATATATATATATATATATATATATATATATATATATATATATATATATATATATATATATATATATATATATATATATATATATATACATATATATATATATATATACACACATATATATATATATGTATATATTAAACCATTAATATAATAATAATAGATAATTTCCTAAATAAAATTTGATAAATATTATGAAAAATAAATATTAGAAATGTATAAGAGTTTTTGAATGAAATTATATTACCCCATATGTAATTGTAGAAATGCTTTAAAAAGAGGTATCAATACACAAAATGAAGAAATTCACCAGAAACGTACATATATTTATGAATTATATCTTATAAATTTTATTAGATTTTTACTCATTACTAAATGCATATACGATACATTTTGAATGAAGGTATTTCATACCAAACATTGTTTGTAGTAAACACACTGTTTCTCAACAATGAATTCAGAGTTCCAAGATTATGAGCTAGCTCAGAAACGTGAGGAATAAATAATTGCTCATAATATGCAAATGAAACCTTTATGGGAAAGAATTATAAATTGGCATTCATTTTTAGACTGTGAGACCAAAGATCAGCAATTTATTCAAGGATCAGAAAAACGTCATAAGCATATAGCAAAAAAAATAAATAAATAAATAAAATAAAATATAAAATAAATAAATAAATAAATAAAAAGACACATAAGTGAGTATTTAAATTTAAATATCAGAAGAAGCATTGCAATTAAAATGTACTTTTTGAATATTGCAAACATAGGATTATTGCCTTAGGTACTTTTCGCAGTGTACACCATACAAAAATAAAATTGTCATTTTGTCAAGTTAATAATTTTCCATAACAATGATCAACTTGAAGGGAAATGTTATGATAAGAGCCATAACACCAGTTAAAAAAAACATTTTCATGAATCCGGGATTCACTCAACATTAAAAGTTTAAAAAAGTAACATGGTTCCACACGAACACCGGAAGCTCTGCGATATATGATAGAAATCATCAGACGTGATATTTTCATGCACCCATCAGCCAAATATTTTCATAAATATGTTATTGAGAATGATTTAAATCTGATGAATGACAATATTATGGCCAGTCATATCTCAACGTAAGAAAATTTGTTTACAGGGAAATCAGTCGTACGAGTTAGTTTATCAACAAAGTTGCCAGAAATCAACCCAAGCAACATGTTTGGGAAGTTCGATTTTATAGTCACTTTTATAAATCCAAAAATCAACAGCTGGAATAATATTTTCTGCAAAAAATTAAAAATAAAATAAATCCTGATTGTTAATTAAAATAAATGCTAATAGTTAATTTCTCATGTCAGCATGATAAGTATTTGAAAAATGGATTTAATTTGTAGCTCTTAGTTTTGAGACTGAGAATAAAAACTATTTTCACTATTTTTACATTTAATTTTATTAATTTACTTGTAAATTAAAATACTCACTTTTTAACTTTTTCAGTTGGAGTTATTAAAGCATTAACTTAACATGAATGTTTTCATAGCAATGCACATTTTTTTGCAAATAATCATTAAAATTTTATTTTTTGAAATATAATCTCTTATTTAATTATTTCTTGAAAACCATGCACATTTGTTTATATCAGATTTGCATTTCTATGAGGTTATTGGACGCATGATTTTTTTTCAGTTCTCATTCGAAGTAAAAAAAATATTTAAGATCCTTGTATAATGACATTCATCTCCATGAAATTTAAAAGAAAAACACATTATTGGTTTAAAGATGCTATATTATGTGTGTAATTAAACGAAATGCTTAGTTTTATTTTTAATGACATAAATTCGCGACATTTTACAACTATCGTTAAATATGTTGGTGTCTTATTTTATTTACTCATCAAGGAAGAAAAAATTGGTAGCTGTATCGTGTTATATATATTTTTATTATTTAAATAATAACATTTTTATTTTTACGAAATAAATACTTGGGAGTGTTTCAATTTTATTTAAAGATTTTACCACATATTTTGTAAAATTATTGATTTTATGTAAACAAATTTTATCTTCCTAAATATTTTTCTTCAATAATAACTGTATAATAATTAATAAGTGGAAAAATAACTTTCCAATAATTATTAAGGAAGGCAATATAATTGAATAATTAAAACTTACGTCTCTCAAATAAAATTATCAATATGGTTTTAATCACAATAGTTTCAATATAATTTAGGCGTGTAATAATAGTTAGCTTAGGAATCTCTACATTTTTATTTAGAGGTGAAAAATATGAAATTTTATAAAGTGAATTACATACTCTTTAGATGACTTCACAGCCAAGAAAACTTTAATTTTATTACAAGTATCATGTTTTCTTAAATAAACAATAATTATGTATTATATTTAAAATGATATTTGATAACTTTTGAATTATTTTATTTATAATAAGTAACTTTGTAATTTTTCCTTTGAATGTTTATTATTAACATGAATTTATCCTCTAAACAAAATCAGAGTTTATGATATTGATGCCATTAAGAAATATATAAGATGCTTAAGATGCTATGTTTTCTTATTTTGTTCCATCAATATTAATTGAAAAAAAATTATAGTTCGTAGCATGTACTTTTTTGTCCTTTATCGACTTGCAGAACATTTGCAGTAAGGCATGTATTAAACATTTGATGGATACAACTCAATACATTTCTATACAAAAGATTTTATGTAAATCATAAGTAGAAAATAATTTTTAAAAAGTTTAGTTATTAAATGTTATTAAATATTATAATTGAAATATATAAATTATAATTTAAACATTTTCCATTGTTTACATTCACTGATAGATTCCATTATTTACACAGGTAAAATGACCATTTATGATAAAAATATAATTTTTTATACATTTTATCCTTGAATTTTCATCAGTAGTTTTTCTTAAACTAATATAAAATTTTAACAAAAAAAAGTGTTTAGTATCATTTAAAGGCATTTTATCTAAAAATTAATTTTTCTTAAGGATTTTATCTACATAAATAATCTGCAAGATTTCATTGTTTTTTTATATCATGATTAATTATTCCAGTGTAAGGAAATACGGAATGCATAATTTAGAGCCATGTCAAAGTACACTATTTGAAATAATATGATATCACGTGAAATGAATTTTTGTGAGGAATGATGCATAGTGAAAAAGCGCATTTCCATAATAATGCAATTTTCTTTCTCGCATTTTTTATTACTTCTCCTGTTACGAGTTGAAAAAGAAGTGATAAATGCTCAGCAATAAAATCAAAAGGAAAAACGCATTTCATCGTTTCGGTTCAGAAGATACATTTTCGACAGTGTTATGAAGGAGGAATATTAAGTGGAATATTCTATTTAAGTATGAAAGAAAAGTTTTAACCCTAAAGATGTATGTCTTGGGAAATATTGTGAATAACTTCTCTAAAAATGGAATATTTTGTATTAACTCTGAATCAAAAATCTAAAAAGAATTAAGTCAAATGCTTTTCATGAAAATTTAATCTTATGAATTAATTAACTTGTTCCTCATTATTGTTTCTTTTAATTATATATATATATTTGAAAATGTAATTTTTTAAACATACAGAAATATTTGAAATTAATTTGTTAATTTAATTTTCTGAATGACTGCAAAATTAATTAATTAATTAATGACTGCAAAGTATTAATTATAAAATTTTATAAATTCCTTTACATATACCCTTAGAAAAGAATACGGTGATAATGAATGGGAAATATATAAGCATTGCTTAAAACAACTTTAAATGATGGGGGTATGTCGCAAATATAATAATTGATTAAACGAATTATACAACATTATATAAAGATGGAAATTACTGAATCATTAATATTTTTAAAAGTTTGATTACATTCCTTGACACAAATAATTAGAGACATGGAAAACAACTTATGTTTCTGCTGAATATTGCTCTAGAATTTCGAAGTTATAGATGGTTTGAGAAAGTATTTTAAATTAAGGGAACCATTGGCTCTTCAGAAATTTTATGTCAGTAAAGCATTTGCTTAAATATTCCTCCCTTTGAAATATACATTTTTTCGATTTAGGATTTTAAGATTAGTTTAAAATCTTAAGCATTTTAAGCAGAAACTTTAATTTTGGGTATTAGCAAAAAGATCCAGAGTACTAATCTTACTAATCTGCTCTTTAGATATTATTTGCTCCTGAAAATAGTGTCAAATTTTATACAAAACAAATGTCATTGCAATTAATATGGAAATACAATTTTTCCTTAGACATTTCACTGTTTACACTATATGCATACTGTTCTTTACTGTCATTTGAATTACATACTCAAAACCAAATTAACTTTTAAGAGTATCATTATTACGAGTTTTTTAAATATGAAAATTTTATAAAACTAAGAGTATAACCTATACTAATGTATAAAAAATATTTTGTTTATTAACTTTGTAACTCAAATGAGGTTCTATTTGTCTCACTTATGATTAAATAGGTTATATTATTAATATTAAATAGTATTATAATGAGGTATGCTGAGAGAAAGTTACATTCTTGAAAATCGGGGGTTGAAACACATTTTGACCGACACACTTAAAATTCTACAAATTATAATTTAGAAACGAAAAGAAACTTATTATTTTTTATTTTATTATTATTACTAAATTATGATTTATACTATTGTAAGATTGGTAAAATAAAACTTAACATATATTAAAAAAATGAAACTTAACATATTTTTTCCTCTAATAAGGAAATGTTAAAATGTGTATCAGATTTTAAGCATACATTTTGTTGCGAATAAACATTTATTAACGAAAACTTAAATAACAACTAAAAACATGATTCAAAACAATAAAATAGTTTTAGAACTTTTGAGAACGTTTAAATCTCACATTCTTTTTAATGAATATCCGTTTCTAAAATGCTTATAATAAATCGAACAACTTTTAACACAGAAAATTTTATAAATTAACGAAGAACTTTTAAAGCAAAAAGAGAACTTGAAACTAAAACTATTCCTCAAATTAGAATGAAAAATATTTTTACAACTTATATATTAAAAAATATTAATAATTTTTCTGTGATTAAATGTCTGATAATTACTCAGCTTTGGAGTAAAACTTGCTAAGTTTTCCTACCGGAAGGTATTTTCTCTCTCTCTCTCTCTCTTTTTTGTGTGATTTTAAATATAAATTATTCAGAGAATGAAGCTATTTAAAAAACTAATGTAGTTATAAAAAAGAACAATCTTTTTGTATTATGGGTAGATAACACGGATTCAATTTTATATTTCCTTCACCGATATGACATTTTTTGTTTTTTCATTTCCTCTTGTTTAGCTAAACGATGCAACTTTATCTTGATTTGAATTTTCGACTTATAGCACTAGGAGTTTACCTCATTTTTATTTTACTATCATAACTTGAGAAAAGAAAATTACTTTCAGTATACAAAATGTCAAAATATTTGCACTTTATTGCAAATATTAAAATTTTTCGTAGATTTCAATTTTAAAAATAATATAAGATTAATTTATATATTTAAATAGATAAATTAAAATGAAAAATCTTTTAAGTGAATCTAGTATTTGATAAAATATTTGATCAAAATTTTTTGTTAAGCAGTATAATTTGTCAATTTTCGTAAGATGTTACAGTTGTGGTTTAAGATAAAAATAAATTTTAATAATAGAAATAATAAAACATTTAATATACAAATTACTTGCCTACTTAAAAGTTAAACAAGAAAGTTCTAGCCCTTTTCATGAACCATAAAAATGGGACCTACAAAAAGAGTAGCCTATTGTTAGTAATCGAGAGAATTACCATCAGCATCCATGAAATTTGTTAACGTATCTCTAATTGTGCAATCACAATGCGGTTAAACTCGGAGGTTTTGTATGCAAAGTAATCCATGAATGCTTGGTGCAAATCTGATTCAATGGTGAAGGGTTTTACACGAGCATGTGTGTACACGGAATTGAAGATCTGGTAATTTGATAATGCAAGACTAGGTGAATAAGGAGGATGGCACAAAGTCTCTCAACTTAGTTGGCATTTTTGGTATTTCTGGTTCTCGTGACGTGGTGCATCGTGTTATCAGCCCAGTACAGTACACCCTTGGGATTAACCCATGGTGGCTTCTTCTATTGCAATACTTCTTGCACACGTTCTAATTCTTGCGATTACAGCTGCATAGTGACCATTTGGTCAGTTGGCAGCATCTCTTAGGAAACCACTTGAAATCTAGTCCATCAGACACCAGCTTCATCACAGAGGGACAAGTCTCCTGACCTGATTTTGTGAAACCAATGCTTTGCTACATTCTCATTCAAAGATCTATCCCCAAACGCTTAACTCATTTGACGACTAGATATAACAGTTGATAAGACAACTTTGAAGCAAATAACGCTGAGTTTGATCAAGGACTTCAAACGGGTCAAAGCTTCTCTTCGTTATTGTATGAGTTACGAATGATGAATGTGCCCGGTGGAATTGCTTTTTAAAAAAACTGACTGATGTGTTAACCACACGATGCATTGATTTGCGTTCTAAGCTTCTTGCTTACTTTATATTATTCTCGGGAAAATGCTTTTGATATTTTAAAAAAATACTAAAATGGTTATCTTTTACAATGTAATTATATTTAGAATATTTTGAAAAAAAATTAAATATATTTGTTTAATAATTTTAAGAAATACATTTAGAAACAAATTATATATATATATATATATATATACATTTCGAAGAAAAATATCACTGCACGAGTACATATAATTAGAAACTGCGATGTATGTTATTTTTTGTCGTAATTACTTGTAAGATCAGAAGTTCTTGTTGAATTTATGATTTCAATTAAATACATCATTATCATTCATATGAATTGAAATTTGAGGAAATAGATCAAGCATTCAAGAAAGTATGACTCATCACATAGTGTTCACCAAATAATGTTTCGCGTGAGATTCTCGCATCCGTACCTGTATGGAGTGGAAAGTAATTAATTATAATATTAGTCATTCCTAACAGGTGTTAAACAACGAGGCCAAATATGCTGTAAATATTGATTCAAAGCATGAACTAATTTTTCAATTCTTCATTGGTTTTCTGCTAAATCTAGTATATTTTATTAGTAGTTATAGCACATTTTAATAGCACATAATAATTCGGTAATTGTGGAAAAATTAAGTAATTAAGTAACAATTACTCGGCATTTTAAATAGACTTCTTGGGTTAATAACACGTTCGACAACTAATTCTTATCTTCAGCAATTTTTTTAAATAGATTAAACACTACTTTTTATTTCATATAAGCGGTTGTTAGCAGTTTATAATAAATAACTTAAAACTGAAATAAATACTTTTTTTTAAAATTTCAGTAAAAAATTAAATTATTTATGAAGTTTTTTTGCAAATTAAACTAAATGTTTGTCCTCTGTTAAACCGGCACTTGTGTGTTACACTTTCTTTTTTTCATTAAATAAAAATCAGCTCAGACGATGATGAAAAAATCTCATTTATTTTAAATGAAAAGGATTGTCTTGCATGTATTTTTATTTTTTATTTTCATGTTCTCGTTGTTTTTCTTGGTTTTTGGTCCCATATGACTTGTCTTTTTTTATTTTTTCTGTTTTTTTTCCCATTGTCACACGACAACAACACTGTTTTTCTTATTGGACCCTAATTATTTTAATAATGTATAAAGAATTTTCTCACTATTACTTTTTATTTATTTTTATTTTATTGATAAATTTTATATGAAGCTTATTTTTAATCAAATAAAATAGTTTCTATATATTAAATTATCAAATAAAAAATTAAGTAAACACAATTGTATCCAGATAAGCGCAATTTTACTTAAATGCCATTCATCGTATTGGAAAACAAATTAACTCAATTGATGTAAAATATAAGAAACACGTCATTCTATCTGTCGGAGACGTTTTCTAAAGCGATAAAATAATTTTATATTTGTATTGTATGTAGAAGAAATTTGAAAGGTTAATTGATGAAAAAGTGATTGAATGAACCATTGCTTAAATATACTGTACTAGTAATAGATTGTGTAATTTTTCTTGATAGTTTTATGATTTTGGTAATTTTTAAAATTTTATGTATTTTTAACAATGCACTGAAATATTGATATTCTTAACAATCTTAAGTAAAAAAATCATGCAATGGTGTGTATTACTCAGAAATTTTAATAGGGAGCTCTCAAATATATTACAATTGTCTTCAGTTAATTAAAAATTTAAATAATTGTTAATGAAAATACTGCGTTATAATTATTGAAATGCTAATACCTGGCAATACATGAATTGCATACAAAATGGGGAAAATAGATTATGGAATACAAAAGTAAGATAAAATATTGGAAAAGGTTCATTAAAAATTGACTTAATAATGTAAATAACGGAAGAGAAAAATATGCGCTAAAGCTACTGAAAGTGAAGAAGAATGCAGGGTGTGTGGAAATGTATTATTTATGAGTTTTGGCATGAGAAGATTCAATAAAACAAAAGCCATTGAGACACCAGCAATGCCCTGAGGTGTTTTGAAGTTTCTCATTCGAAATAGAAATCTCACTTTAAATATACAAAAGAAAATGATATATAAAAAATTTACTTTTCATGATAAACAACAAAAATATTTAAATATTTCTTAATTAAAATAAAATCTAAATTATTTTTAATGTTTTATTTTTAAATTTTTGTTAAAATTCATAAATAAAGAATTTGCTGTACTACAATTCCGATATTATTACAAATAATTTTTAATAAATCAAGATGTTTTTTTGTTGGAATTGTATTTTTATCATCAAAACTGGAATTTGAATCTTAAGGTACAAAAGTGTATAATTCAAAATTTGCATGTTGATGAATTTGCTTTTTATGAATATTTATTTGTGACTTCTATTTGCTTAAAATTAGAAAGAGACCATAAATATTTGATTACACTCTAGTAATAAAATTCATGTACCTAAATTATTCAATTTTGATACCTCGCTTTTTATTTAACTAAATTTTAGGATCAATATCATTAAGTAAACTAGATATAAAAATAATATTAAAAATTTAATAAAAATAAAATCTTACAATCTCTTAAGGAAATCAATGAAGTGGTATTGTAAGATATTTTTTATTAAAATCCATGCTTTTTTTACCTTTGATTTGTCTAAAGAGATCATCAGTTGGACAATGTATTGCATTTTATTAGTAAGCCAAGACCTTACTGCATGATGTTTAGTAAGTTTTATTTTTGCTTTAGCCAAAATATTTTTAGTAATTTTTTGTATAATTTTGTTTTTGAGTGACATACATGCCATCTTTCCTAAATAGAGTCTCTGAATTGTAATATATTTTCCATCTGTTATATTACCCACTTGCTGGTTATGAAGAGGGGTATAGGGATCGCAATGGATAAAATGATGTTGGCCGAATCATCAACCTTACTTTTCGGTTTCCATTTGAAATGGGTTTGAACAATAATGTCTGCCAATATTTGCTCCACAGAAGATTAATTATGACCTACATTTGCAATTTTTCTGAAAATGTACCGACCTACTCTTCTTATAGTTTGAATGCTAACCAATACATATGAATAGTTTAACACAATTTTCTATTTCATTAACTTTAGTACGGATATCAAATTTTACAATTTATAGAATTGTTTTCATTACTAATCGTTTTTGTTTATTTTTCAATCTTATATAATTTTGTTTCTTTATTTTCAATCTTCAAAATTGAACGAAAGGAATATAGAATTCTATATTCTTTAGAATTTGAAATAATTATTAAAAGATCAAATTTTGGAAATTTCCAATAAAGGTCAAGAAATTAAAGCGAACACCACATATTGTACACATGCTTATTCTTTATATAGCTAAAAGAGCATGCAGCTTAAATTCTAATTTAAAAACATCTATAAATCTTTGATTTTTCTAGAATTTGTAGATTCTGAATCTAGAAGGTGCACTGAATTGCACTGAAATGGATATAACGTGTCTCATCTCAATAAAAGTATCATTTATAATTCTCCGCTTATGAGCAAGTTTGATAAAAAATATTTATTATTTTTAGCAATTAGTAACTAGTATTAAATATAAATGTTCTCGTATACTTACCAATATTTAGCATAAATATCCTAGAAATATAAATAAAAATTATTCATTAATGCAGAGCCTATTTTTTTCTTAATTAATGAAGTAATATTTTGTTAATTTTCAATTGCTGTTCATGTAAATAATTAAAAATTACATGTATAAAAATGTAAACAGAAGGAAAAAAGTAACAAAAATAGGGAAAATTATGACTTGAAAATCAATAGACTGAGTAATAGAAAGACTTACATTTATCTACATATTCCTATGGTTGTGAATAGGCCTATGGTTATCCTATGGCTGTGAACTCTGCAGATGTTTTATTGAGACATGTTGTTACCCTTAAGTAGTTAAGAGAGGATTCAGATTAGTATTTCACGCTTCATCAGTGGTCATCTAAGGGGCCTCAAATATGCACAGGATAAAAAGACCATTAGTGTGTGCACAAAATATAAAGCTGATCAGGCATAGCTTAAGCATATCTTCAGCTGATTTCGATTAAATTTCGACTTGAAGGAGGCTTTTTCAAAAACCCTTAATGTTTTTGATTTACTGTCTGCTTATAAACTTGTGGAGTTGGTCCAGTACTGGAATTAGACCACCTGGGATTAGCCACATTAACATCAGTTAAGGCTACTGCAAACTTCTATTGATTCGATATGATAAACTTATCAATGTGTTGTTGTTATTTATGATTTTTGGACAATCTAAGTTCACTAGCCGACGGCTATGCAAAATTAAGTCAGAAGAATGATTATTTCGTTTAACCAGAGCACCACGAATATGAAAAGTACCTCTTTGCTCTAAGACTGTTCCGATAGATAACAGCACCATAACATCCCTTCCCTCAACTTTTGACTTTGATCTAGAAGGGAAGAAAACTTTCTCCAGGCCATTGCACTCATGATAACTGATCATCCACACGACTTTCGATTCCACGGATTTAACGAGCACGTATATGGTATGTTTTCGGTGGTTCTTCGGCGGGAATGGGAATTGAACCCAGCCCTTACGAGGGTAAGACCGATAAACTAACCATTGAGCTACCGCAGTCTTATCAATGTGTGGTTAAGGATAACGATTAATTCCTTTTAAAGACTTCCATGAGCCACACAGTTCTTAATATTTGAACAACAAGTATTCCAAACAAATTGTGATAGTATAATAATTTTTGAAAACGTGATCAAAAGGAGATTCCGGTCGCATTACATGTAGCACTATTTTAGCTTACGTTACATCGTCATCACGCAGATTTATATTCTCCGAGGCTGATTTGAATCCGCTTTCTAATTTTTGTCTTAAAAATTTTTCAGCTGTTATGTTTATGGAGAAAAACATATTAACTGTTTTTTTATTGCTTTGCAAACGAACAGCAATTTGATTCTTTTTTTACTTATCTATTCACTCCTAAGCACGTTTACAGTGCCCCAAGGCATTAATTCGAAACTTAACATGAGGGCTCTGAGGAAAGGGCTTTAACTTACAATTTTGATTTTCAGAAATCCAGATACATTTTTCCACGCGTTTCCTTAGGGCGAAAGTATTTAAATCCTATAAGTGGGCACCGTACTTAATTTGGTAATGCTCTTAGTCTGTATGGTTAGAAAAGCATTATCTTGTTATGCAAAGGTTTTTGCTTTTGTAGTTGAATAGTAATTTTTATTTCGACATATAAGTTAAAAAGGAAAAAAATCGTGAAGCTGCAATGCAGAGATAATACTACAAGACAATCAATAGTTAATCTAACGTATTTAAAACACCGTATAAACATAAACTACAGAATTAATGCTGCGAATATGAATGATTTTTTTATTTAAGCGTTTCTTATTTAACGTATCTTCTATCAATAACATTTAATAAATGTTATATCGATTAGTATTTTTTTAAAATATTTTTAATATAGATATCTATTATTTATCAAAAAAAAAAACATATAAATGTGAAGAAAATCTATTTTTTAAAAAAAAATGTTTATAGTTTTTAATAATATTCACTAGAAGTTGTTCTAAATTTAGTGAAAATTCTTAGAAATTAAAGATGTTCTAAGTAGCTGATTTTAACTAAATATAAAATCTGAAATATAGCATGGTTATTTATTTTTTAATTGGAATTTATATTCATATCAAAAGGTTAGGAGTTTAAATTAATGTATAATATTCTTTTTAATGTTTTTAATTAAGGAAAGAAAAAAGAAAAATCAAACATTAACTTTTCTAAAACTTTTACTATGATAACAAAAAAAAAAAAAAAAAAAAAAAAAACTATAAAATAAGAGTAATGTAAATATTAGACTACTTTTTTTTATTTTTCATTCACTTTATATACTAGAATTATATAATTTAGAAAATAATGAAAATTAACATGAGAATATTAAAACATACTTTGTCCTTATTAATTTACTTTTTAAATTTTTTATGGAATTTTATGCTATTTTTTAAATTATTAAACAGCTGGCTAATGGTTCATTGGTTAGCATTCGTGACTCCTAGGCTATTTATCCCCAGTTTGATTTCCGGTTCAGACATGGGTGTTTCTTTCTCTCTGTGTTCCTCCGTCCTTTCTTTTGAGGTGATGTCAGAATGCAGCCCACCAGGTTTGTAGTCATGTGGCGTGCGTAGTGTTACTCGCCCCCACAACTTTCTTCACAGTTGCCGACTGGGAAGAGATACATGAGTAGTAGTCCTTGTTGAGGACGTGGTTTATGAAGTTAGTTACTCAGAGACTACCTTTATTAAAAAAAGATTACCTAACACATACAAAAAATTGCCTTTTTAAGCGTTTTTGTTTGACTTATTGTAAAAGTATATAAAATACATATTTTTACAAAATCTATCTAACTATATATATATATATATATATATATATACATATATATGCCTGAAATCTCTTTAAATCCTTTTAGAAACTGCTGAAAATAAAATAACTGAATGCAGAGCAGTAGAAATTCTTTTGAATTTAAAATCGAAAAAAAAAAAAATGTGTCTTGTAGCGAAATTGCAGTTTAAGTACGTATGGTTCACACTTTGTAACTGATTTGACTCTGATTTTAAAATAATCTCTTCGAAGTATAAAAAATGTTTTCAGAGAAAATTCCACTTTTTTCTAAAATGTGCGTAAAGCAGAAAATAGATAACAATATGTAAAACAGTAGACAGACAAATCCTTTAGTCTCAAGGAAATGATTTTACATGAATTTTTTCGCTTCTTTGGGATTAAATGTCAAAAAAGCGACTGAAATATCTTGTTTTACAATGTTGAAATTGAAATAAAAATCCAAGTTCATAGGGTTTTATTTTGATCACAAAGGATATTTTGAAGTGTGTTACATAAAATAGGTTTTCTTATGTTATTATTTACTTCAATATAAAATACATGTATAAATTTAAAATTATAAAAATGAAGCAAATTTCAAAATACAATTTTAATAATCAAAATTTTAATGAAACAAAATTCAAAATTAAATTTAATTAATCAAAATTAAATTAATTCAATACAAAATTGATAAAAAAATACATTTCTTTAATTTCGCTATGCTTAAAATTAAAGAAATGTATTTTTTTTTATCAATTTTGTACTGCAGTTAGTTGTAGAAATACTTTATTTATATTTCACGTTTCTTATTTATTATATTCTCAATTGAATTTATATATATATATATATATATATATATATATATATATATATATATATATATATATATATATATATATATATATATATATATGTGTGTGTGTGTGTGTGTGTGTGTGTGTGTGTGTGAGTGTGTGTATATAAATATAAACCAATGGCATATTGTAGACAGTTTTAACTGAAACACAGTCTATTAATCTATTGTTCCATGATACCCAAGGAACCAGCCAGAAACAGCGACCTCATAGCCACCGAGGCGTTGCCCCGGGTGCACCACAGGGTGTGGGCCACCATCGCACCCTCACACATGCCATAGGGACCCGTTTATAGGGTAGGCTTCATTCGTACTTCATTCACACTCACAAGGAAAGGACAAAGACAGGATAGAGAGAGAGAAAGTACATCCATGCCTGAACCGGGATTCGAACCCAAGGCCTTCCTATACGTAGTCAGGCACGCTGATCACTAGACAAGTTGGCCGGCTATAGGGTTGCTATTTATATTTCTGGCCTTGGCAACAGTAAGTGTTGCTAGGCGATCGAAGACGGTTTTAATCGAAAGTTTGATATTTTTAAACATAAATTCAGCAGACGATTTACCATTATAGCTTTATTTGTGTTGTTGACAGTAAATTGAAAAGTTCTTCTCTGTCAAAAAATGGAATTGAATCGTGAACATTTTCGTGCCATTATTTTTCATAACTTTCGACGTGGATTGTCAAGACAAGAGTGCTTCGATGAACTTAATTCTTTATACAGCGATAAAGCGCCATCCTACAGCACTGTAAAAAATTGGTATAACGAATTTAATCGTGGTCGATGTTCGATCCAGGACGAATCCCGTGCAGGTCGTCCAAAATCCGTTGTTGTGCCAGAAAAGATCAATGCTGTGCGTGAACTGATAAAGCAAGATCGTCATGTGACATACCGTGAGATAGAGGCGTCTTTGGACATTAGTATGACTAGCATCAATAAAATATTGCATGAACATTTGAGCGTAAAAAAAAATTTGTTCGCGTTGGATCCCGCATAATCTGACAAACGCTAAAAAAAGGCTCGTGTCGATTGGTGCAAGGAAATGTTGGAAAAATACATTCAAAGGTACATCAAAGGCTGTGTATAACATCTACACAGGTGACGAATCATGGATCTATGCATATGAGCCGGAAACAAAACAGCAATCAACTGTATGGGTCTTCCAAGACGAGGCAAAACCAACAAAAGTTGTTCGAGGAAGAAGCACATCGAAACAAATGATTGTCTGTTTCTTCGGCATTAACGGTCATGTGGCAACAGTGGCGTTAGAGCAACGCAGGACGGTCAATTCTGAATGGTGCACGACCATTTGTTTGCCAGAAGTCATCGGAGAAATTCGAAAAAAGCAGAAGAACAGGCGAATCATTCTTCATCATGACAATGCGAGCTCTCACACATCGACTCAAACAAAGGCATTTCTGACGGAGCGAAAGATCAAACTGATGGGTCATCCGCCGTACAGTCCTGATTTGGCACCCAATGACTTCTTCTTATTCCCACACATCAAAAATAAATTACGTGGACAACGATTTTCGACCCCCGAAGAAGCGGTTGATGGCTTCAAAACGCATATTTTGGAGTTACCTCAATCGGACTGGAAAAAGTGCTTTTAAAATTGGTTCAAACGCATGCAAAAGTGTATTGATCATCATGGAGAATAATTTGAAAAACAATAACACCAATTTCGATCCTACATATTTGTTTTTTCATTATTAGGCCAGAAAAATATAAATAGCAACCCTAAAATATTTATTCATTTCTATCAGAGAAATTTAAAAAAATAAATCAGGTGCAGTACATTATTTTAAAATATACTTTCAGTAATTGTTTAATGCAAGAGTTTCAATGTTATAAAATACAACTTAAGAGTGTAATACAATGATAAGCTTCATACGACAATAATGATGACATTATAAAATCATATTTAAAAATAATCTTCTGATATCATTATTTTTAATTTCTCTATTGTGTGTAATTTAATTTCATCAAGTTGAAATTTTATTAGATAAGCAAAATTTTATAGTGGAAAAAAAATAATTATTCACATGTATTTTATGCTAATCATTTATTTCGTCGAAAATATTATTTGAATGATAGTTTTTTAAAACAAGTTTGATATTTACATGTGAATAAAGGAAGCAAATTTTAAAATAATGTTAAAAATATATGGCTTAACTATTTGCTGAGAATAAATATTGTATATGGAAATTATATGTATATAATTATGGATTAATATTAAGTATTATTCTTTTCTACTTTGAGCTATATATACAATATAATTCATTATTTTCTTACTAAATAAGTTTTTTTAGAAATTTTATGTTCTATATCTCATTTATTAAAATTTCGTGCTTTTTAAATCTGTTTAATTAAAAGTCGTGTGGTCAGTGGTTGAACAGTTATCATGTGTGTAATGTTCTGGAGAAAATATCCTCCCCCATTAGATTAATGTCAAAATTGAGAAAGTAGATCCTCTGGTGATGGCATCTATCGGAGGAGTTCAGAACAAAATCGTACTTTCACCTCCGTGATGCTCTTATTAAACAAAAGATTCTCCGTAAAGACTTAAATTCGAGTAGACAACAGCATAGTGAGCTTGGTTTGTTAAAGTGTTATAAGTAATAACAACGTATTTTATTTAAAATATTGATTAAACGTGTGATATTTTATATCAAGATATAATTTGACTAAAATATTTTTGTTTGGTGAAAAGGTGATGAAAATTAGAGAACATTAATGACTAGGCACTGTAAAATATATGTACTAGCAACAATTCGTTATATAGCAATCGCTTTTACTCATTTCAGCAATACATTTCAAAGCAAATTCAGTATTTTTTAAGTTATAAGGCATATTTTGTGGAAATGTGGCTAAACTTTAAGCATAAAAAATTTACCGTTTATTAAATGAAATCGGAAAGGTGTAACAGCCGATCAGGCACTAAAGGCGTCGCAGCGGATTTGGAAAAATAAAACGAGTATTTCCTCAGGTGATTTTCCGTTTTGCTTTTGACAATTTTTTTTTAAGCCGCTTTAAGAATTTGAAGTAAAGGAACTTTTAAAGCAATAAGAATAAACTTTTAAGTTTAAAGAAAAGAACACAAACTATTCCCCCTGTTACTTCACTTTGTTAAAACAAAAAATATTTTTGAAATAATACTGGAATTGTGCTTCTAATAAAGAATATTGTTGTAATTCACCTATTTTTAAAATTTATTTTTGTATTATATGAACCATTAATGAAATATTTTTGTAAAGCATATTATATACATTAAAATAATTATAGTGAGAGAATTTCTATTTATATTGATAAAGGTGCAATGTCAAAACTGCAATGAATTATAACAATTTTAATTTATTGTCAATTTGATTAATGAAATATGCAGTTATTTAAGTGGTTGTATTTCAAAGTAAATTAAATTATTTAATTTAAAAATAAATTCAACATTTTTAACGATGAGTTTCAAATTTAAAAGTGTCTGATAAGTTAAATTATCGTCCTAGTTCCAGGTTTGAATCCTAGTTCGGACATAGATGTCCCTTTCTGACTTTGTGCACGTGTTTCGTTACCCTTTCACTTTTGAAGAGAATATGGCCCACTCACTGCATAAGATGTCATCACATTCTTCCCTTGTAGAGATTAATAGTTAAATCCTAAGTGTACAGCAGGTCATTGGAAAAGAAATACTAATATTTTAAAAACTAACACATCATTAAAAATCACAAGCACAGACACACAATCTCTTGCTTATATATATATATATATATATATATATATATATATATATATATATATATATATATATATATATATATATATATATATATATATATATATATATATATATATAAATATATATATATATATATATATATATATATATATATATATATATATATATATATATATATATATATATATATATATATATATATATATATATATATATATATATATATATATATAAATATATATATATATATATATATATATATATATATATATATATATATATATATATATATATTAATCATTTTTATCAATTTAAAAAATATAATCATCTTTATTGACTTTTTTTAAAAGTGCTGTTGTTTTGTTATTCTGTTTCATAGGAATATATACCAAATTAGATAAGAGTATCCAGCTTTAACTCAAGTGTCACATAGGTATGAAATTAATTTGTAACATTTAATTGATATCGCATTTATGGAAATTATTCAGTTTTATGGAAATTTATCTCTAAGGATATTATTCAAACTGAGAAAAGCATTAATTCAATAAAACTAGCAGAAATGAGTTTTCAAGTATACGATTTTTTAAAAAAATTATAACAATTTTAATCATAAGATTTATTTTCTCATAAATATAAGTGTTCAAAATTAGTGAGTGTAATTGCTTGTACAAATTATTAAATGACTTCTTCTAATTACATTAATTCTGTAGTTTTGAGAATTTATTTTCTTTTCACATTCTAATTATTATATTGAAAATATAGAAAGTAGATAATCACATTCACTTCTCAATATCATCCTCTAAACTTTCTTTCAAGGAAAATGAAATATTTTATTGTATGTATTGAGTATTATAAATAAACGAAGGATAATATATGTATGAGAATATTTATTAAATATAACAAATTGTATTAATACTTTTAAAAATGTGATTTGAAATGACAAAAAGTAATGAAAATATAAATTTCCATTTCCCATGAATATTATATTTACATTTTTAATTTTGAAAAATGAATTCATAAATACAATATTTAAAATTTTTTTTAATTTACATCTCAGTATTACACTATAATTAACCTGGGAATTCAATTTTTATGTAATATTTTGTTTCTAAATTGAACAATTAATACAAAAATAAAAATAAATATCTGCTTGCGGTAAGCACATACTGAAATTTGAGGTTTGTAAATTGTGAAATATGTATTTATCAATTTATATGAGATAGACCTTATTATCAATGACACATATTTTGAAACATAAACTCAGATATTCTTCATTCCTTAGCATATTAAATATAAGAACCTACAATTCCGTTTTTAATGGTAATGGATTTTGTATCAGTCAAAAAATTTATTCGATTTTATATTAAAATATATTCATACAAAATATAATCTAGCACATTTATTAGCTTTAAATTTTTGCTTTTATCATTGCCAACAATTTAATAAATATTGATATTTATCTGCCTAAAATATTTAAATATAATTAACACCTTATTATGAAATTTACATGAAATACGTGTTTAAAATACATTTTTGAAATAACTAACAAAGAATATGTAATGTTTTAAACTGAAAATTAGTTGTTTTTATTTTTTTTATTTGGGACTTTTTATGTGTTTGAAAATTGCTCTTGCAGGTCGCAAATCGTCGTATTTGATTTCACGTTTGAAATCAAACACTTGAGCTTTTTAATTTAAAAAAACAAAAACTATTTTTTCCTATGTGCATTTCTGAAGTAGTTAACTAAAATCAGTGATATTTTGCAATATTTTATTATTTTTAAAACATTATTTTTGTATTCTATTAAATACAATTAACAAATGTATTAATATATATATTTCACATGTTTTTAAGAGGTGTGTTTTTCTATGTTTCATTCTAACATTTTATTTGTTAGACTGATTCATTAATTAAATACAACTATACTAGATACGTGAGTTTTAGTCTAATCATGTAATTTGAGAAAGAGAACTGATGAATTTCAGGTAAAAAAAACGTACAACTAACTTATTTTGCTGAAACGCACTCTTAGAGATATGCATTAAATTCTAATAAAATTAGTTGCAGTGTAAATCAGCCTATCCAATAATTCTTTAAATTTTTCATTAATTTAAATTACTAACTTGATTTTAGAATTAACTATATTCATGCGCAGATGAAAATATACTTTTTATAAACGAGATTTAGTACAATTCATTTTCACTCAAGTGTTAATGTTTGAGACTCAAGTTTGAAAAAAGTCCCAGAATAAATTTCTTTTCAATCGTGTTTAAATTCGAACTTTAAACGTAAAATGTGTAATTAATCTTAATTGGTTCAAGTATGTAAATAATGCTAGTTTTTAGAGAAATTTGTAGAAATGGGCTTATGGCTTAATAATAAGCAACATTTTTTAGCTAGTAAATTATTACGTTTTATTTTGTTAAATTTCGTTACCTTAGATTATTAGAAAAAAGTTTGTGAAATGGGAATCAAATCTCACGTTTTTTAAAATTCAAAAGAATTTTATTTGATTATTAATCTAAAATTTATATATTAATAATTTTTGTTTCATAAATAAATTAGTTAATTATATACTTTACTCTTAATAACATAAACCCGTGTAATTAATTTAAGTCTTTTAATTAATACAATTAGAAGAATTTAAAACTTTAACATTTTTACAAGAAAATTTATGAACTAAAATCTTCTTTACCTAGGACTGAGGAATCAACTTATTTCCTTTCACTTCTGGTTCATTGTTTTTAAGCTGACAATCAAAACGAGAGATCGTGAGTTTACAGAAAAGCACGTCTTTCCATTTCCATCCAACTTAAGAACTAATGGAAAAACGTGCTTTGCTAGTTATAAAGAAATGTAGGAAGAGCATATGTTCTTTAAGTTATTGACAATCTTAGAGTAGATTTGTTGTAATAAATCATTGACAGATGAAAAACACATTAATAAAATAAATATCAGGGCTTATTTTTAGTATCATTTTCCTAGGGAAATGGTATAATGAAACAAACATGTCAAATTATTTTGATAATATCACTGGTTTTTTTATTTGAATATTGTCTTAATTGTTTTCAGAAAAGTGTCTAAGAAAAAGCATAAATTTTAATAATTTTTAAGTAATTAGTAATCATTAATTTAATAAGTAATTTTAATAATTTATTTTCTATTTATTTTTACAAAATTGCATTAAATATATTCTGTGATCTTATAAAAATATTTTTAAATAATTTAATATTAGGTGACTGCCAGTTCAATGTAAAATAGGTGATTGCTAGTTCAATGCAGAAGCAGTTCAATGTAAAATAGTGTAAAAAAATTAAATTAAAACAAATGAACGAAATCAAGTTATGCATTATTACTTCAGTAATAAGAATCATTCAAATAAACATTTTATTAATAGGAAATTGAATCCATTTTTGTTAAAAACCATTCAGAAAATTAAAAGAATATTTAAAGTTTTATTGTTTCATAATTTCTTTAAAATATAGTTTTGGAAATCGTGTAAGTATGAACAATTTTTCACCTTTTTGCTCAAAATATATTTTTAATTATATCCTTTACCTCAATGAATGTTTTATATGATTTCATATTTTTTGTTTACTGCCATATACAAATATTTGCAATCCCTTTAATTTACCTATCCTTTTAATATCCAAGAAAGATTGTTATTATTTTTGTAAAATTTTTTCAAGTATTTCTAATTTGGTCTACATATATATAAACTCGTCTCATAGATTTTAAAACAAATCTTTTATATATTACACATTACATCAATTTAAAAACTAATCTAATAAACCTTATGCATTTAATAATTTATAATACTTTATGGGGCAGAAAATACTCTATTGCATCGGAATTTTCATTGCAATATAAAAAGAGAGTCTTCTTAGTTAGAGTAATTTTTTTGATTTTGGGTTTGCATATTGTTAATATATTCCCATTCTGTTTGTGTTTCTTATAATCAATAAAAATTATCAATAAAACGTTTTCCTAATATTCTGAGTTTGTATTAATCTACTACTGATTACTATAGATTATTATTGTTGTTACACTTTACTTAAATATGTATATATATATTTCAAAGAAAGTATATTTTGTAAAAAACGCTGAAACGTTAAGCATGTTTGCAGTAATTTTACATATATTCCAATATAATTTCACTGCTTAATTCTGTCATTCTATATTTTGGATCTATATTTTAAAAATTAAAATAAATAACATGCATTGAAATATTTGAAAATATTTTATTGTGAAAACTAATTGATAATTAAATAAAAACATACATATATCCCTATTAACATTTTTTTCATCAGCATTTTTTGGTGATATATATTTAAATTTAAAGCAAAATTATATAATACAATTTGTTTTCATACATAAGTTAAAACTTGGATACTAGTTATGTGTATCCACATAATATTCACTTTTAAATGAAATAAATAATTTTATTTCAACCAATCTGAACATAATCTGAATAATTCTAAATAATTTCAAACATAATCTGAATAATTTTTCAGCAATATATTCATAAAATAAATAAATGCTTTAACAATTGGGAGAAGTGAAAAATGGTATATAATGTAATATCTCTTTGTATTGTACTCCACTTTTCCTTTGAATAAGTAATATGTTTCAAATCTCATGTAACTTTTATATTTGTGTAATTTTCAGTATGTAATATTTTATAATTGCATATTTTAGTTTAAATCTGTGCAATCTTTAATTACAATATAATAACTAATGGTATACAAATGACAGTGTTATGATACAGCTTCTAAAAACACGATGCATGGGTGTAATAAAATGTTTTCTAGTATGAAAATGTTTTATATCATTCTTTTTAAAAATAAACAGGATTTCCATATACATCAGAAAAAATAATTTGAATAGCTATTAGCACATTGGAGTTTAATATTAAATTTTATAGAAACATGTGGCACAATAAGGTTTACATTATTCAATGATTCAGAACAATATTTTTGTGTGTTTGAAGTTCAACAGAAAGTATACAAAAATTATTATTTAAAAAGTTATGAATTTTGAGTTCTTAAACTTTTATATAAAACAATTTTATGGGAAATTTCTTGAGTCAAAATACTTTTATTGTATTCATTAATATTTGTATATGATACATTTTAACTGCTTGTAAAACGGGAATGGATATTTGAAAGAATATAAGCTTTTTCATCTTAAGTATTTTTTAATGTAATTCACACGTTTGAAATTTTGAAAAAAAATATTTACCATCATTTTACACTTTTTTGATTTTCCACTATTATAAAAAGGAAATTTCCCCAATTTAAGTATACAGCATTTTCGAAATGGGATAAATTATTTTATTCCAAAAAGTAAGTGATGCTTAAGACAAAAACGTACATTACACAATGTAATATAAAAATATTTCAATTTATTATAATTTCCATGCTTTAATTTCTAGAATTACTAAATATTAAAGTAATTTAAAATCATAGAAGTATGAAGTGATAAGACACATGTATAGAAAATTTTTAATATGTTAATCAAAGTGATTCAGCTGCAAACTATGTATTTTTTTTCCTGAAATACTTATATTTTTTGACGTATAGTTATTTATAATTCTAAAAATTTATTAAAAATTTTAATATTTATTTATTTATTTTTATATCTATACATATAAATCTAGGGACGTGGTAGCCTAGTGGTTAGGACATCTGCCTACCCTATTGAAGGGCGGGGGGTTGATTTCCAATGCCACCTAAGACCCACCGAGTACATAAGAAATACGTGCTCATTAAATTTGTGGAGTCGAAGATTCTATAGTTGCTTATCGATCAGTTACCATGGATGTAATGGTCTGAAGAAAATATCCCCTCCCTTTCAGATCAATGTCAAAGTTGAAGGGGCGGATCCTCTGGTGGTGGAATTTATCATAGGATTTGAAGAGTAAATTCATACTTTCACATTCGTTGTGCTCGGATTAAACAAAAAACGCTCTATATTGTCTTAAATTCGCAAGGCGTAGCGACCTTGTCGTGTTCAAGAGGCATAAGTATATAACAACCTCATATCTCTATCTATATCTTACTATCTATCTATCTATCTATATATATATATATAATTTTAGAAATTATTAGGAAAAAATAGTTTTTATGATTTTTTTTCTATTTGGATAAAAATTGATAGTACACTGGCTTGGTCTATTGTTAAATAAATGAAAATATATTTCCTGTGTTATTTAAACAATAATTTCATATTTTTCTTAAAACTCAAACTTGGAAGAAAAGATAAGCTACATGAATTATATTATGTATTGAATAGTAGAATTGATGAAGATTATTTATAATAAAATTAATTCTAATTATTAATATTAAAAACTATAATAAATTATTAGTTTTGAAAACTTATTAATGGAAATGTAACGTATTATCTCTTATAAAATAATCGGGTAAAATTATTTACATCTAACAAAAAATTAACTCAAATGTAATAATTTTTTAAAATCTATAATAAATTATTAGTTTAACATTTCTAAAATAATATTGGTTGAAAATTGTAAGTTAGCCTTTGTTTTTGTCTTACTTCTTCATGTTTTTAAAATAGGCCTTTTAAAGGAAATAAGGAAATATTTCAAAATAATATAAATTTGCATAGAATACTTAGCAATATACATACATACATACATATATATATATATATATATATATATATATATATATATATATATATATATATATATATATATATATATATATATATATATATATATATATATATATATATATATATATATATATATATATATATATATATATATATATATATATATATATATATATATATATATATATATATATATATATATATATATATATATATATATATTTCTTGTTCTCAAGATGCAAGAGAAAAGTATTTTTTATTATTAGGAATGCCTCTTACATTTATAATATATTTTTCAATATGCTTGTAAATGTAATAATTATTTATTTGTGTTGTTCAGTACTTCTATGAATTCATTATCATATATATTTTGAAAAAGTGCAATTCCTGAAGAATGTAATGAAATCCAATGAAAAAATTGGACACTACATTTACAATTATTTTTTCAAGTTTTCTTAAAACTAACTCGTAGTAAACTAAATCATGGAGATAATTTGTCATTAAATTATGAATTTAAATCATTTGCATTTATATTGACATAATTGTCTTATAAATACATTTTTTGTAACGCAAGTTATTAACAATAACTTAACATAGTAGAAATCTTTTTCTCTCATTAATTTTAACACTTATTTACCAATTCAAAACATAGACAGATAAATATTTTGAATCTGAAACAAAATTTGATTAAAATATCAACACTATTTTAAAGTTCAAATGAAAGTTAATAAGAATATCATTGGAAATCTATTAATTAAAAAGGAACTAACATATTGTATTATAGGACTTATTTGTCATGATGAATTTCATGTAAATTATGTTAAGAAGCACGCGGTCATTGTAATTTTATAATGATACTTATATTCTAAAACAATATTTCCATATTGTTATAGACCTTTATTCATATCATTTATTTATTTTCAACTAAAATGCGCCATTTACTTGAACTCAGTGTTGAAGTTTCCAGCACAGTAATTGAGCGAAGATGTTTGAGAATCACCTAAAGTTTCAAAAACGTGATATTATTGATAAGCAACTCTTCTAAAAGCATTAACGATTGTCTTAACTTAAAAATATTATTATTAAATTAATTATAAATTAATAAATAAATTTATTTCTTAACTTATAAAACTAAATTTGTATTTTAATGTTAAATCTTAAATTGTAATAAATACTATAATTATATTTTATGAGTGTAAAATTTCAATTTGCAATTTCATTTTCAGTTATTGCTAATTTTGCTCTATATTTAGTATTTTTAATTTCTATCATTGAAACATTTCATACATCTATCGGCAAGAAGATTTACTTATGTTTTTGAAGTTTAAGAAAAATTTGGTTTTTATCATTATTATATGAAATATATTCGTAATTATTTTCTCTGAAACTTTTTAACTGATTTATTCTATTTCGGTTGCATATTTGAACAAAGTTCTTTGAATAAACATTTTTCCCTAATTCTAAAATATGCATCGATGCATGATGTCTTCCGCATCATAAAACATACTATTTTTTTTTAATTTCTTATTCACATAGCAGTTTAGTTATGACACTTAATATTGAATACGTGTAAGGTTTACAGGTAATTTTATATTAAATGTATTTGATATGAAGACCAAAAGTTACATTTCATAGTCCAAACAAATTACATTTAAAACATACACGAAATTCTTGTAAATATTAATATATTTAATCCTCAAGACATCAAAACATGGTATTTTGATAAGCAATTTATATTTATATTCACTGTTTTAATAAAAGAGGTTACTCTATTAACTATTACAAGAATATGTCTAATATTTATTACATACAGATCTCTTTATTTATTAATGATTTTAATAAAGACCTGAACACATAAATTTGATATGTCATATTAAGAAAAATATCTGATTCTCATTTAACAAATATTTACAGTTTCCTTCTTAAATTTACAATGCATATTAATTACATTTTGATTCAAATAGAAAATCACAATAAAATCATATATTCAAAAATGTTTATTAGGTTATAGAAGTAACTGAGGAAATTCAATGCAATTAATGAATAATATTAAGAATACTTTTATATAAAATGTTAATTATATTAGAAAGATATTATGAGAAAATTATAATTTGATAAATAAGTTTCCAATTTTAATTTAAACGAATGTCAGAAAGCTAAACATCACTATCTCGAAAAACTTTCCATACGTTTATTTTGAATTAAAAGACCAAATTGTTTAAACGGTGAATTTATTTTTAAGTTCAATCTTGAATCATTTAAAATATTAAATGTTAATTACAAATTCATAAAATTGTAACAACATAACAACCAGGAATCAGAATATGTAATGAATCAATATAATTCTAAACTTTTTTCCTTAAATGGGAAATGAACAAATAGAATATATTAAATCTTAATATAGTCTTTGGTTTTAAATTTGAGTTTAATTGTATTATTTTATCTGATTTTCAGTACTTTTTGTGAAAGTTGAAATTATCAACCTCATATTTTACTACAACTATATCTTTTTATATAATTTTATATTAAATAAATATAATAGCAAATTAATAATGTATTTGAAATATTTTATAATCTATTATTTTTATCAATAAAAAAACATCAATTTCATGCATTCATATATTTTTGTAGATATTTCATTTAAAATCTTCATAGTTATATTGATTTATTAATCAACAATTAACCAATAACACCAAGTAGATCTTAAATTGAATAGATGTTGAAATAGAATTTTATAATCAATTTATTATAAATTATAATTTTTATACATAAGCGAATATATCGAAAGAGGCGTGTCATGCAATAACGTGTTCAGGAATTTTCTGTTATTTCTCTTACAATAAAATTGAAGCAATTAAGAGCATACATAATATGCAGAACTTATGCATTGCCATATATATATTAACTTTTGAAAAGTTTAGTTTTGGTTATTTTCTTCCATAAATGACTATGGATGATAAATTGATGGCATAATATTTGCGTTCATAATTTAGTTGAATGTTTATTCAGTAATCGGGAATAAGTAAAATACTTAAGATCATTTTTGGCTATGGAAAACCAGAAATTTTTTATCCCATCATATTTAAATAAAGTCCTTTTGTCATCTTATTATTCTTTAAAGAACGGTTACTTTTGTGCTATAACGTCTAAAATAGCCTTCTGCATACAAAACGAATATAAATTATAAATATTTTTTTATAAAATTATAACATATATATAAATTTTCATTCATCTATAATTATATTAATGTAAAACATATTGCTTTTGTTTCTAATTTCCTAATACAAAAATTAAATTAATATTACACTTAATAATAAAAATCAATTATTATTCAGAAAATTTTGTTAAGAATTATTTGCAATTGGAATCAAAAAGTTTAACTGTATTCAGCAATTAACTGGAAGTAAGCTTGATTTTAGTCTCTTAGATTCTCTTTAAACAGAAAACTTCAACTGCAATAACTATTCAAAGATAGAATAATGTTTTTGTGAGGATATTTAAGAAGATAGAATTGACAATTCATGGAATTTACCCTTATGTAATAAACGCGAATTCTGTCAATTAGTTATGAAAACAGCTCCCATAAACACTTTGTTGCAATATAAATGCTTCACAATTTAAGTTGGGAGTAATTACGTCAGTACATAAAGTTTTATATAGCGCATTTTGCTGATAAATGATAATTACATTTGTTACTTTTTTAGAATTAATTGATCCATAAGGAGCAAGTAATTCTCATTTATATAATTTTTTCTACACTTCTGATCACACTTCATTACTCTGGAATAATGTAATAAATATAGATAACAACATTAATTAATTTCCTCAACACTTTCAATAATTCTTACGTAATTAAATTCAAAGAATTGCTCGGAAATTACCTCAGATTTTAATTAATACATTCACAGTTAAAATGAAAAAATAATGAATAAAGAATTTAATTCAAGTTCATTGTAATGTTTTTAGATTTTAAATATTTTCAACCAAATTATACACATTTTTGGCCACCAATAAATTGTCCATACCTTCCATGTTGTTTTTTATTTTTTAATATGTGCCATTTAATATACTTCTTCATTCGGTTATCTTAGAAATTAATTCTAAGTTTTCATACGATGAAGGAAACTCAAAATTGAGCAAACAAAATTTGTGCAAAAATTTAACAATTAAATAAATTAAAAAATATTTCATTCAAAGTGATATCTTCTGTTCGAACAATCAGTTTGAAAAACAAACATGTTTATTAACGTTTATTGTTGATAATTTAAACAATGAGAAAAATTGCTCAATTTTAAAATAAAGAATGATATGATACCAGAATTAAAATTGTCGCGAATTACTTAATTATTGAGATATAGAAGAGTTAATTTGTCGTATCACCTTTATATTTATTGTATACGTGATAAAAGTTAGCTTTTCTCTTATTGCTTGAGTTTATTTTAGGAGTTGAAGATATTTTCTTTTTTAATAAGTTTTATTGAAAAATTCTCACAAACCCAAAGATTCATAAATTTTATCTATTTCAATCAAGCATTTTACTTTTTAAATGTCATTTAATTGCCCTTTTAATTTACAGCATGGATCATCAATTTAAAAGTGCCAAGTTATTTGTTTCTATAGTTTTATGAGAAAAATATAGCAGATGAATCCCTGACTTGAACCAATCTAACAGAAGTAATTTTACTTTGGTGATAGTTAGATTTCGAATTATATTATTAACTAACAATAAACGACAAATAAAAATATATATAACTTACGATATATATATATATGTATATATATACATACATACATATATATATATATATATATATATATATATATATATATATATATATATATATATATATATATATATATATATATATATATATAACAATTAAAACAATTAAAATTAATAATTTAAAATATAAATCTTTTAGAAAAATAATTAATCTTAAGAAATTATTTACAACCATAAACATTATATTTCATATTTCAGTGTTTTCAGATTTTTTGTTGAAAGTTAATATTTTTCAATTGTTTTGTAAATATGCATTAATTACTTCCAGCAATCAAATAAACAAAAACCATTGCAACTGTTACTTGCTAATAAAATAGTATGAAAACTTTATGTGATAATATATATCACATATCTGATGAAAAGATTATCATAAATAATATTGAAGAATACACATTCTCATAAGTCGTTAATATTTTACTAAATGTCCTTTTTTGCATTAAACACAGCGAACATAATACTTCTTTGTCGAAGAAAATTCTGAAAGTAAAATGTTTTACTAAACATTTTAACTGTGATTTCTATATAATAAACACAAACATAATATATACAACATTAATATCACAAATCATTAAGCAACATTTAAATTAAGTAGCATTGCATTCTCTTAATCGCATTATCACTATTCAAAATTAGAGTTATTCTTTACCTTTGAAAAATAATTTCATACTTGAGCTAATATTATTCTGCATTCTAAGTTCTGAAAATTAACTGATTTTACATTACTCTTAAGATTTGCATATTTACATGTGTCGATTGAGTTTCCTCTACATTTTTAATAAAATACATCGATTCAAAAGATGCTACAACTTTTTTATAAATATGTACTAAGTAAATTAATTTTTAAATACAAAATTTGTTTTTTTTTATTTCTTAAAAATAAAGATATACAAAAATGCTTCTGAGTCAATTCTGGTAAGTATGTATCCCCGCCAACAAAAAAAAAAAATAAAGAATATATTCATTTACATGATTATTTCTGTAATCACTTCTTAATTGCACACCAATATTTCAAAAAAAAAAAAAAAAAAAAAAAAAAACTTAGTAGGAATAAAATACAGCTAATTTCAACAAGTTTCATTTTTAAAAATTTAATTTTTTTAATAATCATTGAAATTAAGTACAAATTATTACATAAATTTCCTTTAATTTCAAGGATAAAATAATAGTTATTATAATTAACTTTAATGATAAGAAAATTGTATATTATATTATCACAATATTTATAATTTTAGTAGATAAATAGTAGTAAGTTAATAAAACAAAAACAGAATGTTCTGAAAACACATACGCCGTTTCGGCTTAAATCAAATTATTGGTTTGATTTAATTTTCTATAGCTTTTAGTTTAGATATCTAAGAATAAATGTTATGCGAATTGCGTGATTTATATATATAAATAAAATATATTAACATAATTTTGCTTCACTGGAAAAAATATTTAACCAAGCGATAATATCTTTCTTTGTAAATTCAAATAATAAATGATGAAAATAAAGTTTGATTATGATTGAAAATAAAGTTTGATAATGTTTGAGAATAAAGTTTGAAATATATACTAACTAAAATTACAACCAAATAATGATTGTTTCAAAAATTTCAATTCCATATCATTTCTTATGCTATTGAATATTGTAAATATATCATAAAGATACAGATATGTTTTAAAATAAAATTACTCATAAAAATTGGTTAATAGTTCACTTTTTATTAATTATGACTAGTCCAATGAATTTGAAAAATAACTAGCAATGCATTTTTTTCTAGGAGTACACAATATTGTAACGAGTTATTATACTTTAAGGGCATCACAAGTATAGCTATAAATAAATTAAATATATAAAATGTCAATGTCAATGCTTAGAAATTCATACCCTTTTTCAACTGGTAAATCCCAGAATATTATTTATCTTATTTTCTTAAAAAATTGTAATTGTTTTATCATTAAAAAGAAATAATGGTTAATATAAGATAAGTAGTTCTTTAAATACATTAAACACATTGTAGAATTAGTAACTTTCTATAGAAGAATCAAAGCTATATTAATGAAGCTATGTTAATGTAAATGTAAACATTATGTTTGTTTAAGTTAGATTATGAGGCATGAACGAGTGTTTTATTTCTGAATAATTGTGAGGTGTGATAAATGTATAAAATTATGTTATGTACGATCGATATGGTTTGAATTTTTTTCCATTTATTAAGATTTTTTTCTTTCAATAAAACCAATGTGGAAAATAATATATCCAATTGCTTTTTTTGAGAAAATCTACTTCCAATTATCTAGATCATTTGTATAAATATCAGTTTTCATATAAATAGTTTTTTTTTTATATAATATCTACAAAATCACATTTTATAAATATATCACCCTTGTTTAAAAATATTCCCATACAATATTTTTTAAAACTTAAATATTTTTTGTTTATTCTCATTATATAGAAAATTAAGCAATATTCTATAAATCATATTTATTCATTTATTTTCTGAAGTTAATATTTAGTGATGCTCTATGCAATCCTTTCTTAACATATAAATAAGAATACATTTACTTGCACTTCAATCAGAATTACAGTATAAGAAGAAAAATTGAATAAAAATTTCAAAATTAAAATAATAGTTTAATTCAAAATTGGTAGGGAAAATGTGGTATCTACATTTCTGAAATTAATGAAGAAGATTAATTATAATATGAATAGTAAAGCATGCCAACATCTGAAAATTTACATATTCTTTTGAAAATATAATAACTAATGTTATTGCTTGATTCTATGTTTAATAACAAATATAACAATTTTAGGATCAGGAATTTATTTGAATTTCTTATCAACTTAATCATAATTATAATGAATGTGTAGGAAATGTTTGCATTTCTTCACGAATTAAATGGAAAATATTTACAACATTTTTTTTTTTTTTGCTTTTTACCAAAATCTCCTATTTTAAACTAATTAATTTTATGATGTTATATGTGAAATTATTTTTTATATTTAAATCATTCTAATACAAGGCTAACTTTAAAAAGTGTAATAAATAATTTTAAAGCAATATTTTTAAGTAAACACAATCAATACTTGAAGAGTATTTTAATAGGAAATAAAAATTGGATTCTAATAACAATTAATTATATTCTTATTTTATAAGGAAATGCGTAAATAATGTTTAATCGAAAAGTTTAAAATTAATTATTTTTTAGCCATGTTATCAAATGTTTTCTTTA
Organism: Latrodectus elegans; assembly: GCA_030067965.1. Lineage (NCBI taxonomy): Eukaryota > Metazoa > Arthropoda > Arachnida > Araneae > Theridiidae > Latrodectus > Latrodectus elegans. The sequence continues at coordinate 115,439,078 of CM057819.1, forward strand.
ATTTTTCCTCTATTATGCACTATATTATATTTAGCAATTATCTGAGAAGCCAAATAATGAATTGTAAGCAAATAATATTTCAAAATTAATTTAACATTCAAGATGTAAGTTGTAATTAGTTATTTCAAGCATTTAGTTATCAATATTTCAAGAATAAGAATACATGTAAATTCTAAAATGCATATATGTTGCCACAAATAACACTTGGACAAGCCAAGCTCAGTATGTGGATGGCTTTGTGAATTTTTAAGTAAGTAGGGAGCGTCTTCTGTTTAAGCAGAGCACCACGATAGGGGAAAGACTGCTTTACTCTAAGCTTCTTCGATAGATGGCACCCCAAGAGGATTCACATCCTCAATTTTGAATTTGATCTGGAGGGGGAGTGAATTTTCAACAGATTATTGCACCTATGCTAACTACTCATTGACCGATCACAGGAATTTCAATGCCACAGATTTAAGGAGCACGTATATTTCAAGAATTGGTGGGTATTTGGTGGCAATGGGAGTAGACCTCAGCTCTTCTGGGCGGAAAACCAATGCCCTAACAACGAGTCCAGCACTTCCCATAAAATATACATACATTGCATCATTACTACATCAATTAATTTTAACTCTTTAAATATTTTATTATTTCATAACTTTACTTTAAATACAATATTAAAATTAATATTTGTTTATTGCATTTGCTTTTTTATAATTTTCTCTTTATTTATTTATATCAAAATTTCTAATTGTGTGTGAAATATATTTCGAGGAATATTTAAACTGTTCCTTTGATAATATTCTACCTCATTGTATAAAAGAAATTATTTAATAACAATGATTAAACATATTTTTAAGTTCAAAATGGATATTTATTTTAGCCAATCTTTTCAAAATTTAAATGATTCATTTTTGTAAGAATTTAAAATATAAAAGTATAATATTTTTAATCTCCAATACTAATTTCTTTAAATTTCCAATTAAATTTACTTCTTTAACAATTTTCAATACAATATGTTTTTAACAAAATTAGTCAATATCTTAACACAGTAGAAAAAATTGTAGGAAAATATATGTATGTACTGCGGAAATATGTTAAAAGAAGCCAATAAATAATATAAAAGCAATATAAAATTGAACCTTGTATTTTACTTTTATTTTAACATTATAGATAAATAATATAAAAATTTGTTAAAAATAATTTTTTTAAAATTATTTTGTAGCTAATGAATACTCATGTAGTACATCCTTATTCAGTTTATTCATAAAATTAAAATAATAAAAATAAGTGTTTGGTTTCTACGTAAGACTTATTGGAGAAATTCTCTGTTTTATAAAGCCATGTTGGTATTAAAATTTAATTGAAGAGAAATAAGCAAAATAAAGTTATCTTATTTCTATCACGTATTGTAAAATTCAAATGTATATAATATTTTGAAAAAGGAAAATATTTGAAAATATTATAAAAAACTAGTTTCAAAGTTCTAAGCTTTTATCATAGATATTAATTTTAATCTTGTAAGGAGAATGTTTTTTAATAATTTTTGTATGATACAAAACATATCAATATATATTTTACTTTATTCTCAAAATTAATATAGCATTATAAGCAGTTCATTTTTTCCCTTATTCAAATAACAAATACAGATATTTTACAACAAAAATTAAAAACAAATAATGTGATTTTTTCCCTTACATTTGTTTATCCAACTTTATTTTAAAATGCATAAGAGCTCATCAACACAAGAAATTTAAATAATCTGAACTAAACTCGTGCACTCTGCAAATTTATGTTCATTTTATAAATTTTTTCAATCAAAAGGTAAAGTATATAGCATACTGCATACATTATCATAAACAGAACAATGTTGCATAATTTATTGCAAACGTTTATTTGATCTTCTGTACAAACAACTAAGATTGTCTCATTTTGATGTAAATTTATTCCACATTGTGTTTTATATTCAAAATATTTTGTTGACCTCAATTAAAATATTTTGTTCATATTATAACATTTTAAAATTTATGTACATAAAAATTGCGAAAAATTATTTTATAAAATATCATTTTCAATATTAAAATATTTTACATGTTTAATGTAAAAGGTAAAATATCAATATTTAATATTTTGAAAAGAAACGTTTTTAATGACTTTATAAGATTACAAATTAATTAAAAAAGAGTGGGCAAATGCATAATTATGCATAATAAAAAGCAATAGAATCATGAGAGTGTAATACGAAAACAGAAAAACAAAATGTTTAAAATATATTTAATTTCATGTTTTCACCTCAATTAAAATTATCAATGCTAAGTAAAGTTAGAAAATTATCCTCATAAGTAAAAAACTTGAATATTTCAACAAAATTGTAACTAGTGGAATATAATATTTGGAATATGGAACACCTAATATTTGAAATTTATTTAATATTTTAATTAATTGTAAACATAGTATTATTGTAAACTAATTTCTATCTCATTCACAAAACAAAAATTATCTCCCATAAATTTACCTTTTTAATGGAACTTTGTATTATATTACAGAAATAAAATTTTTATGAAAAATCTGAAGCACAAAATTTTGCTTGTCTCGTGTAAGCTAGGCTGACAATATGGGGTGCACTGCTCCACTTTTTCATACTGAACCAGATTTTGTGTTGAGTCTGACTGCTTCAGTGCATACATGCCATGGGCACCCGTTTATAGTGTAGGCAACCATACGCACCTCATTCATACACAGGAATTCATACACATGAAAGGACAAATACAGAATATACATCGAGAGAAAGTAATTCCATGCCAGAACAGGGATTCGAACCCAGGACCTTCCTATCCGCAGTCAGGCACTCGACAGGCACTAGACAGGGCGGTAGAAAATTATTTAAATGCACAAATAAAACTTACAAATTTGTGGAAGATGAAAGATTTTTATATTTGTGTTAAATTTTTAAAAAGATACGTTTCAGAAAATAAAATAAGCATAATTTTTTTAGTTATTCAGTTAACATAAATTAAAAAAAGTAATCATCCATATAATAAATACTGATAGAAATATTTAATATAAAATTTAAATAGGCTTTGAGAAACATTATTAAATTTTCTCTAAAATATTTAAATGAAGCAAATATCTAAATTCTTCAATATATTTAAATTATTAAATATTAATTAAATATTTTGTAAATCATTAAAATATCTTGCATTGTTTAGTCAAAAAATCTTTGTAAATTTCTTTTATTATTCCAATTAAAATTGAACAGGTTAGTAAATTCACATCAAATGATTTAAAAAAAAATTATATTGTCATAGTAACAAAACAATAATGTTATTCGTCAAAAAATAGAAAATTGTTTGAATAGAATTTTGAAATTGAATTTCATTATATGCATAATTTGCAACTTCTCCGTAATTATAATAATGAATATAAATACTGAAATGTTTTATTAGTTAAATTATAATTTAAATTTAAATTTATTTTGTATTAAACAAAATTTATTTCGAATTAAAATTCATAAGCATGTAATTTGATTATAATTTATATTTTAATACCTATAATATTTAACAATTTTTCTAAATTATTTCTTTTAAGTTTAATCCATCAAAAATTTTATGCCATGTAAAATAAAATTAGAATCATAAAACTATTAATTCATAGAAATTATGTTTTTAAAATATCTTATTTGATTTATTTTATTAGAATGCTGTTAGAATTTAGAAGCGGATTTTCACTGAAAAGTTTAATGTTTTCAAACTGAACATGATGGGGCTTTAATTAGAAATCTGCAACAGCAAAACAAATTACTTATTAGAACTCTTGTTAAAAAAATGCTGTCTTCTTGATTTATCTGTTGAACGTGACCCAAAAGTAATATCAAATTTTTTCCCTTATTTAACATCTGTCTTTTGAGATGTGTAATAATGGAAGGAAAATCTTAACATGACATCAACTGCTTCAAAAAAGCACAACAAATTGTGACTTTGATAAATGCAGAAAGAAATCCCTAACATCTTAAAAAACTTCATTTATCTTTCTTACGTTTCCTAAAACTTCATTTATCTTTTTCCTGGACAACTACTTCTGAATTATCGGTGGGAATAAAATTGAACAAGTTTATAGTTGTTCACATGTGATGTAGTGAATTTAAAGTTATTCGTACTCATAGAAAAATTTGTTGAAGATATTTAAATGCAAAAACTAATTACACGCTTAAATTAATGCTTGATATATTATTTTAATTTTAAACGTGAATATTTCTGAAGTAGTACAGAAATAAATAAAAAATTAGTCATATAACATAAAATAAAACAGTTGTAGTACTCAATAAAATATTGAGAAACACACACACACACACACATGTATGTATACATATATGATACATATATTTATATATTCACTTAAATTAGAAAGAAATTTTCATCCAATGCTTTAAAATATGGTTTTGGAATTTTTAATTTTATTTTGGCTATGTCTTTGTTTTAAAATATTTATTAAATAAAATAGTTGAGTTAGTTGATAAGCTCTCGAATGGAAGGTTATATCAAAAATAGTTTTCCATTACTATATAAAAATATATTTTGAAATCCATTTGAAGAAAAGAAATAATCTATACAAAATTTGGAATATTATTTCAAGATTTAAAAAAAATTTAGTGATAATAGCATTTTGAAAGGACACAAATGAAGAGTACAAATGTAATGGTAAAAAAAAAATGTATCATAAATTTATATACTTGTAATAGCTATAAGAAGTTTATAGTGAATAAAATATTAGGGAAAAAGGAAGAAAATATAAAAAATATTGAATTTATAAATTAACTAAAAATAGGCAAAGAAATATTCGAAATTTCTCAAAAATGAGTATGTTATTTTTGTAAAAGAACATAACATCATTCGTATTAAAAGGTTACTAAAAGTAAAATAATGTGACTCAAATAATATTTTTGATCTATTTGTATGCTATTTATAGATTTAACGTGAGTTATTTCATTGTAGAAAGTGTCTCGCGTTGTTAAAAAAAATGATATTTTTTAATTTTTGTGAACATAAAACTTATATAATTGAAATAAAATTTACCTGAGGAAACAAAAAATATAAGTTTCTAATAATATTACAAAATTAAAAGGTCAATAATTCAAAATAATTAAATTATTTAGGTCAATAATTTCATTAAGTAAAAATAGCTTTATTTCACTGGGGAAAATTTTTTCATAAAATTTTTAATGTTATGAATACAAACTTTTTTTTTGTCAAGGTATTTCTTCTCTTTATTTCATTTAGATTATATTTATCTAAATAATATTTAATGTCTGAGAATTAGGTGTAAAACTAATGAAAATTTAATACAACTTATAATACTGTTTAATATTTTTCCTAATGTTATATTATATAAATTACAATCTCACAAACAATTACCATATATTTATAGCATATCATCTAAAACTATTGAATTATTTTAAAATCTTTAAAATGAAAAGCATTTAAATCATTAAAAATTTTATAGTGTTTTATTTACTTTGTTTTAATGATTACAAAAAAAGTTAACTATTTTATTTAACTATCTTATTTGAAAGATAATCAATATAAAATTTTAAAGAAAACATGTATGCCGAGTCTAAATAAGAATCTTACACGCAATTTGTGGTACTTTTTTTAACAACATTTTACTAACCTGGTCGTTTAGAGTTATTTAGAGTTAGCATTTACCTAACAATTTTTTTCTGATTATATTTATAATATAAATTAATTAATAGATTTTTTGAGTAATTATTACACAAATATTAATTAATGTAAATATAGAAATTTGCCTAAGCCCAGTTTTAATATTTAATTTATGTAATATATCGTAGAATTAAGCTGTTCGAAGATTTTTAATAAACTTATGCATGTGATATAAATCCTCGTATCATTGAAAAATGTAAGGATTATTCTATCTCATCTAAGGTTTATATCATCATTTTTAATCTCGAATTTTATTTCTAAATTTTAGAAATGTATGTTTCAGTACTAAATTTTTTATTTTTATTTTTTCGTAAACAAAATATATTGAAATGTTCATAATTAAATTTTAAGGAAAACTTTGAAATGCAAATAGTTTCCAGGTCATTTGAAAAAGGACATATATTATCAATTAAAATTAGCAAAATATTATCAATGTCCATTTTATTTTATATAAAATTATGACCACACACACAAAAAAGTAAGGATTATTGTATTACATTCTTTTTTAAATATTACTCTAATCACATCGGAGAAAATGAATGGATATATATATATATATATATATATATATATATATATATATATATATATATATATATATATATATATATATATATATATATATATATATATATATATATATATATATATATATATATACATATCCATTCATTTTCTCCTGATGTGATTAAAGTAATATTTAAAAGAATGCAATATATATATATATATATATATATATATATATATATATATATATATATATATATATATATATATATATATATATTTGATATATTTACATATATTTGATATTCAAAAGATAATTCATGATTGTCCAGAAGCAATTTTAAGGATACTACTAAAGTTATCTGCTTCCCAATTTACAATGATTTTGAAATTTAAAAGTTACTAAAATGCGTATTTTCGGCACTTTGAGAAATTTCTCGTTCTAAGAACATGCGTATAACTTGGCAATGAAAAAAGTCATAATTTTCGCCAATTAAGGAGGGGGATATCATACTTATTCCGAAATCTTCTTATTAACAGAATGAAAAATCTTCTTATTAACAGAAATCTTCTTATTAACAGAAATCTTCTTATTAACAGAAATCTTCTTATTAACAGAATGAAAAATCTTCTTATTAACAGAAATCTTCTTATTAACAGAATTCGGAAATATTTTCAGATATTCGATGGTGAACTTCGGCTTGTTTGTTGCCACTCGAAGAATGCGATTTGGAACTAGTAGAAGAATATATTGGCGATGTTTGTGACTTTTTTTCATCAGCAAGCAATTCTAACGCTGTTGCCACTAAAAAGTATACATGACACAGAAATGACGTAAAACACGAGAAAAAAAGCCAAACCAATCAACAAAAAATTAAAGTAAAGGAACAAAAATTCAAATTTATAACACATAAGAGAAAATTAGAAACACTATAATCAAAATAAAAAAAAAACAGATTTAGCGAGAAATCTGTTGGGGATGATATCACACATATACTTACAATTTGAAGGCTGGCAGCAAATTCATTGACAAAGAGGATTTACAACGCATCTCGTTACGATTTTATATTTTATTATGTGTGATGTAGCTGAATACGTTACCTGACGTCATGGATATTTTAAGCCAACGATAATTATGATAAAGTGGCGTACTCATGATCTCAACTAGAACGAAAGAAGCAACCACTTTATGGTAAAAAATGTATGATTGTTGAGAAATATTATTGTCAATTATATTTATTTGGTATGTTTTGTGGAAATGTTTGAAACATTATAACATTTGGCACAATTTTAAGTAATGAATCCCATAAAATTTTCATTAAAGGCGTTCCTGAGAATAAAAATGAGAATTGTTTGTTGTTTTCTAAATAATTAATTGTTTATTGTCAAGACTATACCAAAATATTGTTCTACTTTCCTTTTAAAAAAGTAGAATTATAATAATTTTTTTAAAAATTAAATTGTTTTTGCTCGAGCTTTAGAAAATAACACAAAAAAGTTATGAGATGAATTGAAGATATTTATCTATTGAAGTATGGGTAGATACCTTTCAAACAGAAACTTTAAATAATGTGTAAGTTATCTATACTTAGTATGGAAAGTCTTTTGTTCTTAGATATAATGTAGCATGTTTCCTATGGGCTTTATTGTTAGGAATTAGCACATTTAAAGTTTAAATTATTTAATTATATGTTCAAAGAACAAGATAAAGCTATTTACATATTTACAATTTAATATCAAAGCACATTGTCCATTCTAACAACATTTTTTAGTTATAATTCGACATTAGTCAATATCACTTCACGTCATCGCGGCTATTTTAATCCATCACATCGTCGTTCTCTTACTCCCTCTCTTCTGCGTATGTCCGGCGGCAAACATGTGAATGGCCCTCTGGAGGCACTTTCAATCCCACAATAATGAATTTCAATTTGTTTTTTACGTAAATCTTTTGAAATTTCTTGCATTATTGTTAAATACATTTATCAAGTCTGATAACATCAGTATTTGAGATGTTTACCACATTTGATATTTTGGCTATACTACTGCAATATTTAAATGTGCGTAAACTTAGTTAAATAAAAATTTGGAACTTTTAAATTTCATGAATAAGGACATTTATTATTAAAAAAATATTTCACTAATTATTGGGGAAAATCATCAATATTCTTTTCATTCAATTTTATTTAACAAAAAGGCAATGCGTATTGTATTGCATTTCCTTTTAAATATCAATTGCTTCAAAATTTTATATTTTGCATTATTGTTTTAAAGAAAGAAATGCTTTATTTTTTTAATTATACATGTATATTTTTCTTCTTTTATATTATGCCTATTTTGCATTTGCTTTTGAATATTTTTTTCCATTTTTCTCTACTAATTCTAAACTTGCGTCGAAAACAAGATTTAAATAAGTAGAAAAGGTTTTTTGTATATAATCACAATTTTAAATGAATATAAAATTCATTCTATGTATGTATATGTTATATATATATATATATATATATATATATATATATATATATATATATATATATATATATATATATATATATATATATATATATATATATATATATATATATACATATATATATACATATATATAAGGACTGTTTTTAAGCTTAAGCCTTTCTTACTACTAGGAAAATATGTTACCATTAGAAAGATTTAAAATGCAAGAATATGCAGTTTTTAAAATTCATTACCAATCTAAGGCAAAAGAATCTATAAAACCTAACTATCTGAAATAAACATTATTAAATATGTGCATAATGAAAAGAGTTAAAATTTATTATTCAGAGTTTCCACCAGTATTTTAAATATTTACCATAATATATATTTAAGAGACTTTATAAACGATTTTTTAACTTTTTGTTTTAAAATAAACATTTTTTTTCATAGTAGCAAGTAGTAATAATTTAACTAATGATATCAACGAAAGCCTTTAAAGGAGAAAAAAAAATTAGTTACATAATTTCTAGAATTCAGAATATTCATTAATTGCATAATTTTTTTACAATGTAATTTCTGGTGAAAACTAGAAAAATAGGAAATAATGTTGCATTTAAGGAATACTAATGATGTTTCACTTAAAGTCCTCTTAAATTATCGGAAATACATATTATCAGAGTTAAAAAAAAAGTAAATAGAGAAAAATAAAGGATTTTTTCGAGATACTTATTTTTTGATGTTCATAGTTAGATTTGGTTCCATTTTATTACATAAATGTTATTCAGTATTGAAAAAATATACTATATTTTATTAAAGAAAACGTCCCTATGGAAAATTTTTCTATTTTTTTTAAAAAAAATTAAAACATTTATGTATTTATTTTGATATTATGTGAATAAAGCATATATTTATTTCAAAATTTTAAAAAAAATGATAACATTATTAGACGGATTTTCATAAAATATTTAATTTTATAATTTGATTAAGTTATAACATTTCACTTTAAATTTTACTCAGTCAAAAAAAAACATTGAATGGAGCAAGTGTTAATTCTATGAACTATTTATTTTCATATCAGTTAGCATGCGTTAAATTTATCTGAAAAAATTTAAAAATAACTAAAAATGATTTTTTGAACAATAAAAACGAATAAACTTTTTTATGTTTTTTTCATAATTATTAGTATTTATTTTGCTATGGTACAATAAATAACTTAAAAAATCTAAATTATTTAAATCAGTAGACCTTATTTTAACGTACTCATATTAATAAATTTTAAAGATGGGGGAGCACTTTACATTTTAAGAATGAAAGCTTAAATTATATATAAAATATGTTTACATACATCCATTTAGTGGAAATTTTAGTTTTTGATATCAAAATTTTCTTGAAAATTGCATTTACACAAATGTTTTGCAGAGTTTACTTTCATGGAAGTTGATATTTTAATAAAAGAAAAGAAATTTTATGAAAGTCAATAAAATAAAACTTGTTAATGTTTTCAAAATCAGTTGACCGAATAAGTATTATCATGTTATTTTTATTTTATCACTTACTTATAAGTACCAGAATAAATACAGTTATTTAATAGTGTATGTTTGTTATTATACAGTTTTTTTTTTGATTTCATAAATAAGCATTTTCTATGAATCAATTTGAAAATATTTTCATTCATACTAAATGTAATATCGATTTGAAATGAAATTGAGTAAAATTTTCTTTTTGTTATTATAATTTATTTGGTACATTTCATGGTAAGCATTATATATTTTAACAAATATATTTTTAACCTAATAAATTAATAAAAATCCTGATTAATCTACTAAATTATAAATTAAAGAAATCAAAATTTCCCTTTTCAAAGTTCATAAATTGTTAAAAAATTTTACTTACGGCTAGTCACTTTAAGAGATACTTTTGTATTAATTAAACATTTACTGTTAGATTAAAAATTTTTGTTGCAATATCAAAGACTATTTCATAAAATAATGTGAATATATCTTTAAGTTACACAATAAAACAATTTTATTATATTGTTTATAAAATTATGGAACACAATTTTCTTGCAAACAATTTACTAGATTACTCATCTAATAAAGAAATTGCAAAAAATTAATGTACAAATTAATTTGATTTATTCTCGATACTAATACCTATAAAATTGTAAATAAGAAGTAATTGGTTAAAGAATATTTTATAAAAGTTACAGGAAGATATGGCAGAGTTCAAATTTTGTATTAAAGAAACTGTTAAAGATGAAATCTTTTTTTGCGGTAAAGGAAAAAATTATGAAATAAATAAGAAATATAAAAAAAATATTTTATAATTTAAACATTTGTTCTATTCGAAAAATTAAATTTCAGACTTTAAAACCATAAACATTCGTATTCATTTGAGACGTTTATCGTTCAACTTTACCAGATGGTCTTAAGTTTTCCCGTGTGCTGTGTTAGCTCTTGGAACAAATAAATAATGCTAATGATAAATTTAAATAAAAATGCAGATCACTACAACTTTAAGTACTTATATTTAGGTCTCAGAGATTCATATTTATTAGGACAAATTCTTTGAATTCGAAAGACTCCTGTTGATTTTCAATGATAATTCAACATGTGAGATAACATTTCAATCTCGTTGTAAAATTACTTATATTTTATTTACTGAGTAAATCATTGGAGGAAATTACTTTTTGTATTAATTGAAATGTTGTCTGGCAAGAAATTTTATATTATTTTATAATGTTTGACATGTAAATTGACTTACTATTGATCTTAAGTGTTTGGTAGACTAATGTGTGTATGGTTGGATATCTAGCATTTTTGAAAAAAATTATAAGAATTATATAATTTTTGAAGTTATATTAAAATGAATATTGAATTTATTGAAATTAAAAAAAAAGGTTTAAATTGGAATTACTTTCAATAACGCAAATAATGGAGTTTTAAAATATTAAATGATAAAATTAATGTAATCATTAAAGAATTTCAAATTAAGTAATTATAAAAACAGCTCATAATTTTTAAAAAATAAATTTGCGTGTTTACTGTAAATTATACATTAATCTATATGATCTCCACTTTAGATCAACATGATACTTGAATTTATTTTTCAAAAGTTTTAAGAAGGCATTCAGAATAAATGTAAAGCATTTTGGAGAAATTGAATGAAATACTTGTTAAAAATCCCTTTTCCTATTTATGTATCTACATATTCAAGTATTCAAAACTATGTTGAAATAAATAGTTATAACTTATTAACAATGAAAAATAATAACTAATAAACAGATTTTTTTAAATTTAAATAAATCAAACATATACTAATTTGTATTTTCACTTAAATATTTCATATTTAAAAATAACAAAAAATCATTAAGTATTAAATTTTAGATTCTGTCTTAAAGTATTTTTTAAACAAATGGCTTGAATTTCAAACATAAATATTTTTACCTTTAAATTTTAATCACTTATATTAAAAACTAAATGATGGGCTGTTTAAAGTTATGGAAACGAAAAAAAAACATGTTGATAATTTTACTTAAAATAAAAATAAAATAACTAAATACTTCTTATTTAAACATTAAATAACTTAAACATAGATGGTTTTCTCTGAAATGTAAAAGAATTGTTAATTAAATTAAAATATGAATACATCCTCAACATTCGATTTACTTCTTTCTACATATTTTGCTTACAGTTAAAGTTAAAATTAGACTTAACTAGGTACTAACGATAATTAGATTATGCTTATTTTTGTTTAACATCAAAATGGTGAATTATTAATTTAATTCATATAAATAATAAATGAAAGAGGAAATAATTTTAATGCATATCAGAAAGTAAATTTAATAAAATATGATATCCTTTGATAGTTACTAGTCAAATTTTTAAAAAATGTGTTGAATATACTTTTGGGCATTAATGAGATTTTAATTGGAGACAAATTAAGAACAAAATTTAGTTTTTTAAGCAATACATAAGCTCTTCAATCTAAATGTATTTGTGCCTTGAGTCTTATTAAAACTTCATGATAAAAAAATATAATTTAGAATTCTAATGATAATATATAATATTACATATATTCTATGAAAATATAATTTAGAATTCTAATCACTTCTCACAATATGAAGCAAGTGTGCAAATCATATAACGCTTGAAAATTAAAAATAATTTTATAAAAGTGTGTACTCATTTCTTTATATATCAGTCATTTTCAGTTTATAATGGAAATGTGACATTTTTTCATATCGTTCACAGAAATGGTTTTTTAAAATCCCTCTTTCTGTTCGAAACAAAAATTATTTTATGTGAACTGATCTCAATATACTGTTTTAAAATGCTTTCTATATATTAAACTGCCTTTAAGTTTAGTTCACTTAAATATAAGTTAATTGTTTATAATTTATCTAAGTTTCATATCTATATTTCAAATTTGAAAATTTATTTTTTAATTCTGAGTATCTGCAAAATTATTATTTATTTCATATGGCACCAGTTTTTGAATTTACAAGTTAAAAAATTGTATCCTTTATGAAGATGAAAAACGTATATTAATTCATATAAATTTAAATATCTCATTTGTTATACATACATTTGAAATAAAATTGTATCATTGACTTTAAGGATGATGAATAGTTAAATATTGCGGAGCTTAATTTGAATCATTCAATGCATTAAATCCATATTTATCGTTTTTTAATAGTTAAAATTCTTTGTTGATAAATACATTTTACATAAGTTCAAAATTAATTATGTATTTATTTGTTTTAAAGATGCAATTCATCTCCTCGTATGAATCTGTAAAATTTCCAAAATATGGTTATATTGAACCAATATATGCTGAATAAAATTTTTCGACAAATATGATATTCAAATTTGTTTGAAGATTACAATTTTCTGAACGTTGTGAAGTTTATAAAATATATAATGAATAAAAATATTATTAAATCTTATTATGCTATTGTAGAAATTAAAATTCAAATAAAATACAAGTCTCTCTCTATACTCTTAAATTTAAAAATATTTCTTCTTTAATATTAGAATTAGTTTTTATTTAATAATGATTGTTAAAATGCATAATTTTTTTCATGTTTCAATGAAAGTGTGACAAAAAAGTCTGCATCGTAATTGCAGAATTTTCAAAAAACATATATAAATTATTGTTAAAATATATTCTTTGGATATTTATTATCATGCTAAAGAAATTTTAAAAAAAAGAAACTTAAGAGTACAGATATGACAAATAATACATTTTAAAAATTAATCCTTTCTTTGAATCATAACAAACACTTTACTTAATTCTGAATAATAAATACTTTAATAGATTTAAAATAAAACTTTTCCATTAGCTGTAGGGTATATGTCCATTTAGTCATGTTAATATTATTCTTAAATTTTATATGATTAAAACGCTTTCCATGATTTTGAAAATTATTAATTTAAAGAATTCACTTGTTCTAATTACAGTCTCTCATATTCACGGGTTGAATTCAGAATCGCTAAAATACTTTATGTAAGATTATAGAATTGCAATGTGTCAAAGAACAGTAGAAGATTAATGAATTATGGCGCTTGTTTTGAATAACTTTGAAATATGACCTTGTTTGCTATTAAATGTTCTCACAATAACATATGTTTAGTCATTTATAAATATGAATTCTATAATTATACTGTCAAATGAAATTTATTCTTGCAAATAATTATTTTAAATATAATAAGGAATTCTGCAATTTTAAATTTATATTATTTTTACATATGATTGGTTATGATTAAAAATAACGTGTTTTTAAAATAATATTTATGCAAATATATTGCTCATTTAAGCAACTTTAAATTTAGACATGAATATATTAGAATATTATTTTCTAAAGATACACTTCCCTATATTTATCTTAAGTAAACCATTTCTGTCCATATTAAATTTAGTTAATTTACTTTTTATTGAGTTATTTATAGTAATGAATGCCAAAAACAATTTAAATCACAATTTGAGCAAATAAAAGATACGCGGTTTAAAAAATTGAGTTTGATGCTCAAATTAACTTTTATTAATTTCTATGAGCAATAATTCTTTGCATGCCATATATTTTGCATACAAAAGTATGTGTATGTATATGTGCTGTATGTATATATACATATGCACTACGTATTTTTCTTTACACAGTTGAACCACGAACAAACGGAAAAAAAACTGCGTTTTCAATAAATATTTACCAGAACAATGATTTACTTTATGTAAAAAATAAAATGAATTTGGAAGTAAAATAAAGGTGTCAGTTTACGATTAATCATTAAATACTAAGTTAGGAAATATTAATAAAAGTAATAAAAATATTGGTAATTTTAGAAAATTAATAAACTTTAATAGGATATTAATGCATGAAAAAATCAGAAATTTCAAAATTTTTCAGAATAAAAATCTGTTATTGTATTAGTTCCTTAAATATAATGATATAATTCTTCTTCAAATTTATCATATTCTGATAACCTTCAATGTGTATAATTTTAAACCGTTTACTAGAATAAAATGTTTATTTCTTTTTTATTAAGGAGTGAAATTATGTTATACAATTTAGAAATATTCGTACATTTTGGAAAAAAAGAAAATATTTATTAAATAATTTAACTTAAAATTTATTTTTCATTGGAATGCATATTTATACAAAATAATTAAATCTTCAATTTGTCTGCAATCCTTTTGCAGAATTTTGGATTTTTTTATTACATGTAACAAGATATTTGCTTCTTAAAATAAACTATTATAAATAAGTTTCAAAATTTTATTACAATAAATAAAAAATTAAATTACCTTAAGTAATAAAACTTCCACTTGCATAGACTTATTAAAGTTTATTCTTCATTGTGCATGATTTTATGGCAAAAACATTAACAGAAATCAACTTTTTCCTGTTAATTATTCATAACTATATATGACATTATGTTGTTCTTCTGTTAGTAATATAGAGGTGTGTCCTCATTTAAAATGTATTAAATAACGTTTTGGAATAATGGCTTTTTCAACCAGAAATATGATTCTTTTATAAAAGTGAATTTGAAACTTTTATTTTTCGCATTTCTTTTGCATAGTCTTATCATGGGTGTAAAGAAATAGGAAGAAACCTCGACAGATGAGTTAACTACATGAGTATGACTATTTAGAATCATCGATGTTTCAGTGTGAAAATATACCATTAGTATTAGTGTCTGCTTATTTCAACTGCTGTTACAAAAAGAGTAGCCATTTACCTAAAGCAATTTGTACAGTTTTCTGGAGGAATAATAACATGAACAATGTTAATTTTGGTCCATTTTTCTAAGCAACAAACAGAAACATATATTCGAAATCAAAACTTGCTTCAGAGATAGATGTTTTTTAAGACTGATGTATTTAACTTTCACAATTTAGACGTAAAGCTGGCTTAACAAACCTAAATAATTATTCAATCATTAATGTTGAGATTGATGCCAAAAAATATTGCAATGGGTATTCAAAACTGTCTTAAGAAGCCAATATAATATGTCATTATACACCATGAGACTGACATATCTCCAGCATCATGATAATTTACAATGGAGTTTGGGAATCTTAAAAACGAAGTAGTTATTGAGAGATGTCTTATCTACACTTGCATACTACAATGTCATTCCGTCTTCTCCAAGCTTTTCGCAACACTCCTCTCTTTTTCTTTGAGACACGAATAAAGGGATCAGAAAGTTGAGTGGGTTTTTTACTCAAAGGGGCTTTCAATGAAAAAATTAAAATTATTAATATAATTAATTAATGATTAGTAAATGAAAAGAAATCTTGAAATTTATAAATTTCAAATAATTATCTGAGCTAGGAATTTAGTTTTTCCACAGAGAAAACAGCATAAAATATTGAACTCAACGTTGTCTAGTGGTTGAAAAGCTCCCTTGTTAATGGTAGCTCTTAAATTTGATCCCAAGTACTGTTAAACAATAGAATAATGGGTAGAGCCTTTACTGGTTTCTTATGCATATATATTGGATTGATTGCTTGGAAGATTTCATAGTTCTGAAATTTTATCCCACAATACACACCTTTTCTTATCGATGAAAATATCTTTTAAAAGAAAACAATACCTAAATTATGTATTCAACATTTTTACAAAGATATCAAATGTCAATATAATTAGTGTGTATTAAAAATATCTAATAATATTTAAGAAATTTTCCCTGTGTTATCTATATAATAAGAAATAAAAAATGTATTTTGATATACTACAAAAACTAACCAACACTTATTTAAATTAGGAAAGTTATTTTAGTGGATATCTGTATCATTAATATATAAGAAAAATAATACGTTTGTAATAAAGTATACTCGTATATAACCGTTTAAGAATAGAAATAAAGAGTAGAATACAAATCAATTTTCTAATATTTATATCTTAGAATATATTTTTCTTTCCGCTTATTCTATGAATTATATAAACCAACTTACATGTAATAAATCTTAAATGGAAACTGTTGTCTACTATGTATAACTGAATTGCAAATAAAAACGTTTGGGCTATTTTTATATTTAATTATTTTTATGCAAAATACTAATTTTATTGTTCATATTATTTTTTACTAAATCAGAAAAAAAAATCATTGGAATTTTAAAACAAAAAATCAACGAGTAGGCTTAAAGAGCCATTGAAGCTTGAAATTGAATTCTAATGGATTTGTCATCATTTCTGATGACCCAAAACTCTTTCAAATAAGATTTGTTTTGCTGCTATTCAAAGCGGGTATTCAGTTTTTTATTACGATATTTTTTCAAATTCTACACTTATCCATTCTTTATCGTATTTCATATTAAAATTCCTAACTAAAATAAAATTGAGGGTAATATATTTGCTGAAAATAAAATACACTTGAAATTGGCAATTTTCAACGTTAATCATATTTTGTTAAAAGAAATATTGCTGTAATATTGAGAAAACATGATTTGTGTGTATGGAATTATTATAACTAATTATTTGTTCGTAATAAAACAGTCAAAATGGAAATGATTTTTGTTAAAATTAGAAATGAAAATAAAATTTACAATAAATGTGACACTTTCATTATTATGTTGAAGGCTAAAATGTGTATGTCTTAAATATGATCTTGCGAATTAGTTTTATTCTGTTCATATAATATTACATACAATTATAATTCAATATTCTTAATTTTTTATTAACTTGACTCAGCGGTTCAGAAAATTTCAAGAGTCTGCGAAAAATGTGCCCTCTTTAAAACCAGATGTACTACTTTTTCGTTCCACAGCCACTTTCCTAAACTAT
The DNA here is from genome assembly GCA_030067965.1 of Latrodectus elegans. NCBI lineage: Eukaryota > Metazoa > Arthropoda > Arachnida > Araneae > Theridiidae > Latrodectus > Latrodectus elegans. The sequence continues at coordinate 115,457,027 of CM057819.1, forward strand.
ACAAAAATCGTCGACTGTTTCCCATTCTCATTGGGAATATTTCCTACCCCCTGAAAACTGTCACATCACTCAATTTAGAGGGAGGGGATGTCACTTACCACTAATTACCCTATCTAGGGTTGTATGTATTTGCCAGAAAGTATTGTACATCCCAATAAAAATGGTTAAAACGAAAACGTATATGTTATCTTTGTATAAAACTTAAAAAGCAAAAACTATTAATAAATAACTGTTTTTTGTGCAATTGAAAATGATTGAAGATATTCCTCTGTGTTTTTAGGTTGATTTGGTAAATAAAATGAAATTCAAAGAAAAACTGTATCCACAAATTAACTGTTTTAGATTTCTTACGCAGTTTAATTAAGAAAGTTGCTTGTCACATTTTCCTGTATATTTATTATTTTCTGTATAATGGAAATTTCTCTTTTTGAATGAGACACATAAGCGTTTCAAATTTTTATTACAGTAAGATAAAATAATGTCAGTAAAATACATTTTCTCACATTATATTTTTCTTAACACAAAATTTTTTTAACTTTATAAGAATACATCTATGTAGTAATTAATGTGGTGTTAATATAAATATAAAAACTTATTTATTTTTCAATTTTTATAATGTTATTTTCAAAAACATTAATTAAAGCTTTTTAATTTATTCATCTATAAATCTTTTGAATTTAAACAATTAAACATAACATTAGAAAAATTGCATAACATTGTGAATAAGTGCGTGTAATATTCTTGGTTTATACTATATCTGAAAAATTACTTTCACTTTATATTTAAATATTTGGAAAAGTTTTTTAGCCCAAAAAAATTAAATATTTACAAAAATAGGATTAATTTTCATTTCTAAATTATTGTATATGAAAATAAAACTATTTAATGCAACATACATGTTGATAAACTTGCATTAACATTGTTCTGTATAAGAAATTTTAGCACATCATATTTGCTGATTGCGTACTTTCTTAATTATGATATTTCTTATATCTAAAACAATATTACAAAATAATTTTACTTTTACAATTTTTTTCTTTCATGCTAAAAAAAACAATATTTAGATATTTTTAACAAGATATTTATTAAATTAAAGTTGTATTTTAATTGAAAAGCCACATGTGCAATGAATTATCTTCATTGAAACGAAGTCTTGGCGTATATACATGGGTTATATGGGAATCTGTTTGAAACAGTACTGTTAATAGATGCATACTTGAAAAAATTAAAGAGAAAATAAATTTAATACCTCATCCTATTCAGCTATCTGTGATAAAAAACTTCACAAGGTTTTAAGAAAAATAAATAATTAAGTGAAAAATGTTTGAATACTATAGGAGCTATTTATAACTACTGCTGCATAACAAAATTACAGTAGTATCAATATGATAGAAATAAAATGATACAAAACAAATTTTGCTTATCAAATTATAAAAGATTACAGGAATCCTATAAAAATGTTGAACTTTATAAATATTCTCTTTTTTTTATATATGTAAGGTAGAATTTTGGATAGAAAATTTCCAAGCAGCAATTTATTTTAAAAATTCTGAAAATAGAAAATTTCAAAAATTGCGTTAATAAAATGCGTTAACCGATTTAGTGACTTAAAAGATTAATACCTAAATCCGAAGTCTGAAAATTTGAATTTAATCACATAGTTCCTTTTTTAAAAATTATCTCAAATGTTTTCAAAATTCAAATGAATTTTTACGCATAAAAATGCAAGTATTTTTTCTATATTGTAAGGTCGTTGAAATGGGAGACAGAGCACAAAAAAATTTATATAAAATGTGCTAAAACGGTATTATGCTTTCAATATAATGAATATAACAAAGTTATATATCAAGAATAAAAATCGAAAAATATTATCAAAATTGAAAAAGTGATCATTATTTAAACTATTTTTTATTTATTTTATAAATTCAGAGCACACCTTTAATTTTAAATTGATCAGTTTTATGAACGTTAATGAATATTCAATATAATGACTCTTTTTTTATAATTATATTTTTAGATCATCATATAACTAATGTACTATAAGTTTGCCCTGAATTTGTTAACTTTCTTTAATATGGCTTATTTTTACTCAAATAAATAACACCATAATCCTATAAAAAAAGATTAGCTAGCAATTTAAATATTGTATTAATATTATATTTTATAATTAACAATGATTATTTTGCGATCTCAAATTCATATTAATTTTATGAAAATAAATAATTTTTTTCATAATTTGAACAGCTAATTAATTTATTTCTAAGCCAATATCTCATTTTGAACTTCATCTTATTTCTGTAATCAATTTTGTCCCTTTAATATAATTAATCATACTTATGTCATCTATATCTTTTTATCGTTAATTCAGATTGTAACAACACAACTAAATTTAAACATTCTATGATTTCTATAGTCATATAACTTTAGCAGACTATTTCATTCAGATTTTTCAAAGTGAATGTTCTTTGTTTTCAAAACTTTAATTTTTTTAAAAAAGAAGTTTATTTCAAATATATAATGCGTTTAATATATTTTTAAATTTAAATAACCTAATCAATCGTATATGGAATATACCATTTTATGTTTCAAAGATAAACCAGAAAAATTAATTTTTAATTCAAATAAGAAGAGTAAAGTAAATATAAAACCACATTTTACAACAAGAAATTCTCTGGTTAAGGTTATTATATTTAAATATTTCTTTTATACCTAATATGGAACGCGTTAAAAGATAATTATTTATAAAACTAACGTTTTAATAATTTGCTTATTTTAAAAATAAATTTGGTAATAAAATAATTATTTTCTGTAGGTTAAAAATTTAATGGCTTAGATTATAGCATTAATATGATTTCGAATCACTAATACACTATTTCGGTAGGATCATTCCATTTCACCCACCTTCTAAAATAAATGAGCTAAAAATATTTTCTACATTAAAAAGCTTAGCTCATCTTTAAATATAAAATTTCATTATTTTGCTTCTGAACAGTTTACTGTTTAAAAATTTGATTATATATTCCTCATAAATCTATTTTGTTTTAAATCTGCAATAAATTTCTAGTAAGGAATTTTATTTTATTAAATGTTATCGTTACATCCTCTAGAAAAATTATTACATGTATGCAAATAAAACAATATATAGAATAAAATGATTTTCACAGCAGAACAAAGCTAATATCAGAAATATTGTAGTTTTTTTTTAGTCGAGAAAATTTCTAATATAGTAGAATTTTTAAGAAATTGTATCTTTTTAATAGTGATTTATTAAAATAAGGACTTTTTTTTTATATGGTGCAACAGTAAATAGTGTTGCTATATTTTTCAATATTATGTTTCATTAAAAAGAAATAACACATGTATAATATTCTTGGCTACACACTTATAAGACAATCATGTTATACTATTGCCTTAAGATGATACTTCAGTTTTATTATCAACATTTGAAATGTATGTAAAAATAAATTAAAGTAATAACAAAATAAAAAGCAATATGCAGAGAGTATACTTATTAGTAAATTTTTTCTAATGCACAAAAATAAAAACGCAAATTAAATGAATTTTAGTCGTTAAGGAAAATGTTATTTATTATGGGCGACTAATCGATTTTACTATAACAGCCATGAGCTCTTTCACTGGAAATTAAATAATTTCTATTTACGAATTTTATTTGTTTATTTAAGTCATAACTAGTACATAAAAATGCCATCAAAAACAATAAAAATTGAATTAAATTAACTAAGATGTAAGAAATAATTAGCATAAGAAGGAAAATTATTAAAATTTAACTTAGAAAAGAAGGCAAGCTCGTTAGTAATTTAAAAGTACATATGGATATAAAATTTTTGTGTAATAAAATCGCCTAATTCAATTAGCTTAGGAACTAAAATTAAAAATAATAAATTTATTTCTAAAGCAACAAATTTATAAATTATTAAATTTTAAACTTGAATCTTGGCGAAAAAATAATCAGTATTTTAGATATTTCGCGTAAGACTCAGTCTGATTTGTAGTTTTCAAAGGAAAGTCTCCAAGGAGTGTGGTTTGAGTGATTAAGACTGATCAATCAAACCACCGATTAGGGGGAAAGCAAAATTAAGTGGTTTATACTATGCGAGAATATACGTCGCGGCCGCTTTCGGTGAAATCTCTGCGACGTATCTCTGCCGTCGCAGGCCGCTTTCGAGCAGGAAAGTTTCGACGTATCCCTGCCGTCATGAGCCACTTTTCGACCAGTTTATTGCGACATAACAGATACGTCACAGAAGCTGAGTTGGTTAAATTAGTGGGACGATGAGTTGTGGGGGTCATTGCAAGCTCAAAGATAAAAACAAGCAAGTTTTGTTTTGCGGATAAGAATATTAAACCCTAACAAGTTGAATTTAAAATTTATTTTTGTTCTATGAGAAATACACTGATCATTTAGAACATTGAAAAATGCTTTTAGGAGTTCATGATACATTCAAGTTTATACAACAAGAGATAACCATCTCTTATTCCAACGATATTTGAGAACAATATTGTTTTAGATACTAAAGATATGGTTTCACTGCCTATGTTATTCTCTTACCAGATTCTAGTTTATCAAATATATCCTCTTATTCTCAAGTAAAATTCTTGATAGACACGTATGTCTGCATACCAAGAGATATACAAATGAGATTTTGTAAAACTGTTCTGTATATACCATTTTGTACACTGTATCCCATAAATACCAAGAACAGTGCGATTTAATTAGAAAAATATGATACACAGATGTTGTTGTCTTGTGCCAGCTAGGCTGGCATTATGGGGTACGCTATCCACTTTTCCAATTGAGCCATCTTTTGGTGTCGAGTCCAACTTCCTTAGTATACACATGCCAAAGGGAAATGTTTATAGGGTTGGCAAACATTCTTAAGCCATTCATACAAGGTAATGAAAATAACAGGAAAGAGAGTATATCCATGTCCAAAATCGGATTCGATCCCAGGACCTATCTATCCGTGGTCAGACACGATGACCACTACAAAACACAGACAACTGTAAGAAATAAATACAGAGAAATATAATCACATAAACAAATGCCAAATTGGTCTACATAGTGATAATTAGCTTATATTTCTCTCTCCTCTAAGAAATGCTAAGAAACTATTAAGGGATGCATAAGGATGTCATCAAGAGACTCATTAAGATCATCAAAATCCCCTTGGAATTATAAATGATAGAAGTGAAGAAATTGCCTTTCTACAAATGAAATCTAATTTGTTCATAAGATTTAACTTGCATCGATTTGTTATTGTGTCTTTAATAGTCTTCTGATTTCTTTAATGACGTCCTTCATTTTCTCAGTAGCAGGATTAACAAATTCCAATGAACTTTATATAAATATACTTCAACGGAAAAAAGATAAAATAATCTGTATTTATTTTTTTGTTTTAGTTTACGTAAATTCATTCGTTTTGAAATTCAGTGATTCAATTCTGTGATTATAAAATTTTGAAAAAAATGCATGAACTCATGCAAAAGTTTTTAACTCATATTCAATTTATTTTTAAATTTCCTTCTAATGTAAAAAATAAATAAGAATTAAATTTGAATAAAAATATAAGTATCAACCAAACTTGCATAATTTTTTAAAATAATTTTCAAAATGTAAAACCTATATTAATGAGGAAAAGGCTTTATAAATGCATCATGGAAAATAAAAAAAATGTATACATTGAATACTATGTAACAGTTATATGAAGAATTTAAAAACAAATTTTATTACAATAATATACAAAATTAAGGTGATCACATGCATTTAATCGCATCAAACATCCATAATATATGATAATCAAGTAAATGAGCAATAATTCCAAATAATTCAGTGTGATCATTTCATATTTACATCAGTTACCATAGCAACGGAAGATTAACTTTGATAAAGCAGATATTGCATCCTCTCTTCAAGTATGACGTGTATTTCCTTGCGGAGGAAGAAAGTAAATTTAATACAAAGAAGGGAATAAATTGCTTTTTAGACATATAAGAAAGAAATATGTTATTAAGCACTATTTTCTTATAGTTTCATGTGATTTATGTGAAACCTTACTTCACAATTATTTTTCCTATGCAATCACAATCACTTATTACAAATATCATTAACTATTATTTAAGAATGACATTGTGCTATTTGCGTTGTGAGCTTTTATATTTAATTAAATAAGTGAAAAATTAGGTAAAAAATTATTGAATGTATTATAGTAAAATCAAAGTTGGTTGTCTAGCAATGATGTGTTTATTTCGAAAATAGCTATTAGCCACATTATAGTAGTTTTGTGTCAATATCTTCACTAAATTAAAAGATAATTTAAATAAACAAATCTAGATTGCTTAAAATTTCTTAAAAAATTATATACTTTTAATGTATTTTCTTGAGAAACAACATTATTTCATTTATTTCGCTAATTGAAGAATGGCTATTTTATTACAATGTATTTTTCTGATTTTCGAAGAACGTAAATATAAACATTGCAATAAAGTTTCTTTCAACATTATATCCTCATTATAGGAAAAAATATTATGATTGATTACATCCAATTTTTGAATGATTATTGATAATTAATTTTAGACAATGGTTTTAAGGAAGTCACGGAAAAAATTATATATATATATACATATATATAAATTAATAAAACAAACTACTTCACTTTATATCATGTAAAATTGTCTTGTCTTTTTATATTAAGAATGATATTACAAAATTCACTATTTTAACGATATATATATATATATATATATATATATATATATATATATATATATATATATATATATATATATATATATATATATATATATATATATATATATATATATATATATATATATATATATATATATATATATATATATATATATATATATAGATAGATAGATATAGATATAATTATAAAAATATGAAATATAGTAAACATTTGGAAAAATGTTTTTCAAAGAAAAATATAAAACGGAACGAAGTACTGACATGGCCAGCTTCGTCAGGGTGTGTTGACCATATTTGCACAAAATATGTAAGTTCTTCTGCAATGGCCCAAGACATGGTCTTGAAGAAGCCAATACACTCCAAAGCCACACCAAAAGTTCAAACCAAAGTATCAAGCCAGAAAAAAAAAGTAAAATTTAATTTAAAATATATAAGCCAACATTCAATATTGCCAAAATACATTTCATTTATTATAATAAAATTCAAACCATATCTAAATACAAGTCCAAATCTGCAAGAACCGCACCAAATACTGTATGTAAGCCAAATAAATACATAAATTAATGACTAAATGTAAGCACTGTTGACATTTCAAGCTTCTTATAAGACCCTTAAGATTTGGGTGACCCTTCTGTAGTATAAAACTACGCCTTACTTCATTTTTATAAAAAATGCTCTACTAGCTAAATATAGTGTTTAATAACTTTAGCTGGACTGCCATTATGAGTTAGAATATTTTCTAGTCTATTTATTTGTTTATTGATGTTGTTTAAATTATCACATATATTGTATATTTTATTAAGTTGATTAAAAATAAAAATTTTATACATTATAATTGAAATGTTTGAAATCCAGAAAATTTGTTCATTAACTTTGAAATTAAAATCATTAATTTTATCATATATGTCAGTAAACGTGTGGTTATCTTTTATCGTAATTGAAATGTCTAAAAATTGCGTTTTTAAGTTTTCAATATTAGTTTTAATTAATATTTTATTCTTCAGGGTATATATTATTGTAAATTTTATAAAATTCTAGGCAACTAAAAATTATAAAATCGTCAATATATCTGTAAACACAAGGTATTTGTATAATATATGATTTTTCATAGTAATTAAAAAATATATTTCCTCTAATGTATTTGAAAATTTTGAACCCTGTCGAATGCCGTTAACTTGTAAGTAAATATTTTCTCCATAAGAAACATAATTATAGTAAATACAAAATAAACTAAAGTCTTTCTATAAAAATTTATATCGATATCCAATATTGAACAAAAATAATAAAAATAAAACATAATAATATCAAAAAGTTTTTCAAATGGAATATTGGTGAATAAATCTTTGCAAAGATAAGTGGAAACAACATTAATTTTATTAGCAGATATAAATTCAATAATAGGTTTATTATTCTTAAAATTATTCATGTATTACTTGAATAAGTAATGTTGTTATTTAAAATTATATTTAAAAAATAAGAAACAATAAATCACCAAATTTGTCTGCATAAGTGCTGTATACATATGTAATAAAACGAAATTTAACAGAGTTTCTTTTCTTTTTAGATGTTTGTCCAATATATTTAAATTTACAAATTTTACACTCAATCATATGTTTAACATTGCAAGCATTACAGGTTTTATTTAAATATAGGAGTTATCAATTTGTTATGTACTGAATTTGGGGCAAGTTTTACAGAGTTTAGAATTACAAATATTAAAAGTGTGAATTTCTTTGTAGACATAAAATTATCATTAACGAAATCACAATCCTCATTAACATAAAAAATGTAAATTACATACTGTACTTTCAGTTCTATATTCAATCATAAATATATATATATATATATATATATATATATATATATATCAATATATATATATATCAATACATATATATATATATATATATATATATATATATATATATATATATATATATATATATATATATATATATATATATATAAATACTCATATATAAGTCCAGAAGCCCAGGTATTTGGTGACTGGGTGTCTTCTTCTTGGTCCCTGCTTCAAACTCACGAAGACTACCCCCCCCCCCCCGCGGTGTTTCTATCTAACTGGTAGAGCCCAATTCAGGGCTAGGTTCAGAGAAGCATGAGATGGCGCAACAACATTCCCAAGGTCTCTTTTACAGATGCCAATGCCTAATGTCTCGTACATTAGGCGTTTAATTGAATTCCCAAATCCTTGTCAATTTATAAGTGTTACAAAGAAGGTGATTTGAGTATTCATCTGTTACATTTTTCTGAATAACAGCAGGTGGGCGTTAGGGAGACAACTGTGCAGCCATGGTTGTACATTTCCCTCTGTCAAACAAGGAATTGGGTCTCTCATAACAATGGCTGCCACTTCTTCGATTTCCACTGAACCAATAGAAGTTCGAAAGGAAATTTCATGAGGAAAATAAAAAGAAATTTCAATTGATGGGCTCACCAAGTCCATCGTATGATGGAAACTTTGTTTTTTATTGGATAGGAAGTTTTCAGAGATGAGAATGACACTATTCATGCCAAGGAACTTCTGAAATTATGGTTTGAAAAATACGAAGGTATAGTTATAATCTACGTTGGTCAGTAAAATCATTCGACCTGAATACAATTCAACCATTGTGGCTAATTTTAGATCATTCAAAACGTAATAGGGACTCTCCTTCTTCATCTAAACCCGGGTTTCTTAACCTGTGGTGCATGGACCCCTTGGGGGTCCATGGGTCATATTTTGGGGGTTCACAGTCTGCTCCTATTTTTTAAAAGGTTTGCATTAATATTAAAAAAAAATTTTCTCATGTGCAACATCTGTAAGTCGTCTATCTGGCAATACCCAATAATAGGGACATCCACAATACGAGGAAATTAACATTCGCAAACCATATAAAATTTGAAATTTTTAGAAACACAAAGTAGCCTTTGAATTTTAGTTCACTTGGAAATAAAGTGAATTTAAAATCAGTTCCGTAAAGTTCTTGCAAATTTATAAAACAATATATTTGTTTTAGTTTTTCATAAGTTGTAATTAACGTATTTTTAAGTGCTTGTTTTTGTGTCTTAATGTTTGTTCTTAATGTTTCATTTGATTATTTGATAATTTTTGTTACCCAAATCTCCAAAAAAAGAAGTATGATGAAAATTATTTAAAATATGGATTCTGCTGCATGAAGGAATTGGAGGGTGTTGAAAAGCCACAATGCTTTCTGATTGAAAAAACTTTGGCAAAGTCAGTATGAAACAGCCAAAATTGATAAAGCTTCTGAAATCTCTTCATCCCAAAAATGCATCTAAAGATCCAGAAGTTTTTACAAAGCAGAAAGCCCAGTTTTCGAAAGCTGGAACATTAATCAAACTTGGATTTGGTATTTCACAAAAACCTTTGGTTGAGGTAAATTTCAGAGTTGCATATCATATTGCCAAAAGTAAGAAACCGCATACTACTGGAGAGACATTAACTAAGCCATGTGCGTTGGAAATGGTTGAATTAGTTTGTGGATTGGAACAGAGAAAAAAAACTTGAGGCTATTCCATCGTCGAAGGATGTGATACATTCAAGAATAGTTGAAATTTCTTGCAATATTTTGAAACAGATAATCGATGCATTGAAAGCATCACCATTTACCTTTAGTATGCAACTGGTTGAAACTACAGACATCTCGAATTGCAGTCAACTTCTTCTTTTTGTTCGTTACGTGTCTGCTGATACTATCAAAAATAAAATTCTTCTTTCATGAGCCTCTTTTGCAAACTACAAAGACAGTTGATGTTTTAGCGATTTTAAATGTTTTCTTTTCCAAACACGACTTCGACTGGAAATGAAAAGTTCATTCGCTTTGTATGGATGGAGCACCTGCAATGCTTGTTAATAAATCTGGTTTTGCCCATTTGGTAAAAAAACAGGCTCTTAATATTATTGTAACACATTGTTTTTTACATAGGCATACAGCGGCTACAGTAAACTCTTCCAACCAGTTTAGAAGAGATGTAAATAGTTATTATAACTGTGAATTTTATTAGAAGTAGAGCTCTTAATCATCGTCTTTTTAAAACACTGTGTCAAGAAATGAACGCAGAACATGAGGTACTTCTATACCACATAGTGCGCTGGCTGTCACGAGGACAGGTTTTGAAACGAATTTACATATTGAAGACAGAAGAAGTATCACTTTTTTAGAAGAAAAAGATAATTCATGCTTCAAATATTTCAAAAAAAAAAATGTATGTAAATTGACTTACTTGGCAGACATTTTTAACCACATGAACGATATATGTCTTTCAATTCAAGAGCCTGATACAACAATTATGGATGTCACTGAGAAATTTGAGGCATTTTTATTGAAGATGTCACTTTAGAAAATTCGAATTCAAAATGGGATATATGCAAACTTTCAAATATTTGAATAAATGCTTTTTGAAAACGGATCTCGGAATGATATAATGTTATTGAATAATTTGAAAAATGAAATCTGAGAACAACTGAAAGTACTTCAATTTCATTTAAAAAATATTTCAATTCGGATGGAATGAATGTAAAAGATGAGTTGTAGATTCGTAATCCTTTTCTTTGTGAGATGATATGAACCTTGCCAAAGATGAGCTAATTGATTTGAAATCAAAGTCCTTGTTAAAAATGGATTTCAATTAAAAAACTCTTTAAGAGTTTTGGTCTTTAAGAGTAACCTACGCATTGTTTATAAAAAGAGGCACGGCAGCCATTATTGCGTTTGCTGCAGTATATCTTTGCGAAGCAGGATTTATACTTGTCACGATAAAAGTAAAACATCGAAATCGACTGAATTTCAAACATCATATACACTTTGTTTTGTTGAAAACCATCCTTTCATTCAATCTGTTAATCAAGGAAAAGCAGCAACAGCCTTCACATTAAAAGTTTTGATTTCTTCAAAGTTTTTTATACTATTTAATTAAAAAATATAATTAAATAATCAAACAGAATATATTTCGTAATAAGGGATGTTTAAGCAATTTTTTTCCACAGAGGGGTCCGTGACATAGTTAAAATTTTTAAAGTGGTCCATAGAGCCAAGAAGTTTAAGAAACACTGATCTAAACTCTGTTCTCAACATGCATGAATTGATTAAAAGGTGAATCCAAGCTACATTACATTGAAAAGATGGCTTTGCAGCATACTAATCAAGGATACTTTATGAACTGAAAGAGCAAAAAATCACTTGTAATACTTTCTACGTATTTATATATTTGTGTTGTTAAAAAATAAATATTAATTCATTTTATTAGTTAGTTAGGTTAGTTTATTATTAATTATTTAAAGGAATCTGTTCGAAATTATTTCCATTAAGTATTCTTTTTAACCAAAAATTTACGATATATGTTATATTTAGCTCTTTTTAAAATAATTGATATTAATGTTTCTTAAATTTAAATTTTATAGACTATCTTTAAATATTTATTTACAGAATGCTTGCAGATTAAGAGAATAATTTCTGTACGTTCACTTTAAAATTGTTCTTTTATATATATATATATATATTTTAAAATTTCATTTATATTAATTTTTTATATTTTATATATAAAAAAGAATATACTAAAAACCAATTAAGGGGCTAACATATAAAAAAGCAGCTATTTACTTAATTTTTTATGTACTATAGTCTTGCCTTTTTGAAGAAAATGCTTTAAAAGATTTTTCCTTAAGTATATGTAAGCCAAGATAACATTTTTCATGTTTATTCATTCTCTTTAAAGAACTTTTCGATTCTTCCCAGTATTTTACAAAGGATGTTGTAATTATTCCAGCTGTTAACATGAAATTATGCTTCATACCTTAATGTATACCTTATATTAAGTAAAATCAAATTAATAGTATAATCTCTCTGGTTACAAAGGAAAAAATTAAAATAATCTCTCTCTATAATACGTTTATTTTACTTAAAGAACTTGATTAAATTTCGTTTATTGAAATAGTAAAATGTTATAAGATAGATAACAATTAATTACAATTTATAGTAGGGGGTATAGGTTTTTCTTTATGTACATATAAAATTTAGTTGGTGGTTTGAAATATAATTTTAAAGGATTTTTAAATCTGATTTAAAAATTACGTGTAATTTTTGTTAAATGGGATATCTTGAAATCATGTAAGAGATTATAATTAATTAAAAATAGTTGAAAGTACAACTTACTTATATTGAGTGTGCAGTTTAATACCTTGATTTATTTGTATGATATATAAAGTATATTTATGTTAATTTAGTCTTTATTTTATTAAGTCTTAAATTATAATATTATTTAGAGGTTAGATTATTTTTAAAAATTTGATATACCTACCGGGTTATAATGAATTTTATAACTTTTGATACAATAAATGAATATTAAACAATTGATTATATTGATAGTTGCTTATATTATCTCTTTAATTAGAGATCACAGAATTTTCGGAATCATTGGTGATATTTTTTCATATTTTTCCCAATATTTTTTTTTCATTTCTGATTATTAAATGTTTTTTTTAATTCTTCCTCTTTATAAATATGAATACGAGAATTTTGATTTAATCGCATTTTGACTGCTTTTAGAATAACAGTCTGAAAATCATATAAATTCTCATTTTCTTGTCGGTTTATTTTATCCGATGATAAAATAAATATTTTAAAATGCATTTTAAACAAGATTTTATGTTTTTAAATATAACTCGCAAACAAGAAAATGAATAAAGAACTGAATAATTGTATTATTAGTAATACAATTATTCAGTTCCGAGTAAATTTAATTTTTACCCGTTTCCCGAGTAAATTTAGTTTTCACTGTTTTTAATTTTTAAAAATCATGCTTTATTTAAAATTTCTGAATTTATATACGCATTTAAAATTTAGAAGGGAGTGATTAATCTCCTTTGTATCTAAGCAAAAAATAAAAGTCAGGATATTATTAAAACAATTTATCCCTTGAAAGTTCTACCAGTATATCAACAAAAACAGAAAAAAGAATTAGTCAAAAATGCTTAAAAGTAAATGTAATGAAAATTAAATAAATTTTCAATATGTTAAAAAAAGAATAATCTATTCTTAACAATAAAAAAGCTACTTTGATGTGCATATATCATAAAGTTTATTTAAAAAGATGTAAGCAAATTATCCATTACTAAATGAAAAGCTACACATTTTTATATTCCAATTTAATTTAATTTGTATTATTTTAAGAAATTTCTTTAACTTCCAAATGGTTGAAATATGAAAAGTGCAAATTTAAACTTTAAAAAATTATTAATTTTAAAAATGCATCTGGGAGAAATCATTGAATAAATGCGTGAAATTTTAAATGTATCAAAATAATTCCTTTCTGGTAAAATTAAGTCTTAATAAAGAAAAAGTAATTAGTGGGGAAATTTAGACGTAAGTGTACTTGATATTCATATTAATTTCTTCAGAATTTTCTAATACTGAGAAGAATTGTAGATACCTGTATAAAGCTCTAGATGAAATGTATATCTATATAATTGAGCAGAAAATATTAAGAAAAGTACATAAAAAATATTTAATGTTAGAAAAATATTTACTTCCTAAAAGAAACTGAATTTCGGATAGTAAATTTTGGTGGCAACAGATGGCACCACTTCACAACAGTGTACTTCTGTGGGTTGAAACGGTCTTGTTAAAAAACCAGTCCTATGACAGTTACGATATAGAACGTCATATCCCATTTTAATGTCATCCTGATATCTCCTTTCAATCAAAGTCCTATATTATGGTTAAATATAATTAGTTGAATCGTGCATTTTGTTTTTTGTGTAGTTATTTTTTTATGTATTTTGTATTAAAATGATAAATTTAAAAACAGTGATGTCATTTTATTTGAAAATTAGTTTAAATAATTTCATAACTTAATGATTAGACTTCAAGGAAACTCTATTTTTGTTAATAATGTATTATTGAATGATCATCAACTCGTTCACAGGATTATTTGTCAGTAATCCTGCTAACGAGTTGATGCTCATCTAAATTTTCGGTTATAACTGAATATGATAATTAGACTGTAGCATTTCCGTACTTTGTTATATGTACTATGTTAACCGTAGCATTTCTTATCGTCATGTACTTTAATGATTACTATGATTAATTTATGTTTGTGATCATGCTTGCTTTGTAATACAAATCTTTGGAGCAGTTTAATCTCAGAGAAAATGTATCTTTATAACAGGTACAATGTGTCTTCGTAAAAGGCTCTTCTCCTAAAATAGGAATTACAAGCTTATTAAATGACTGTAAGGATTCCTTGAAAATAGTTAAAGATAGTACTTAAAATTACTCAGATTCTTTCTGCTTCGCTTTGCATTTGTATGCATCATTCAAATTCTCTTCTTTGTTTGTCAATAATCCTGTTTACATTTTTGACATCATAATCAAATATTCATTATTTTCTGTCTATCAGTGGCAAGAATGACAAAATTTGCTTCGAGATATATTTAAAGTATTACTACTATGTTTTCTATTGAACCAATAAAGCACTTTGTGAAAATCCGAGTAAAACTGAAGCATCTTAAGCTTATTTAGCTTGTCACTACTGCCATATGTTTTATGAGTAATTTGAAAACCCGAAACAACCTGTCACAATAAACGAGTTGCATTCCTGCACGGAAAATGAATGTTGTACATGGAAAAAGGAACAAATATGTATTATTCAAACATAAAAAATAATCTATTTTAATATATCTAATATTGATGAAAATACATATATAAAATTCATACAAAGGTTAACGTAAACAAACTGATTTATTGTTTAAAATATTAAGCAAAATTAGATTTTGATTAACTATATTTCTATTCAGGCATTTTTCAAAGGATATCAATCTTTCATACAATTAATTACTTTATTAGGTAAATCACCTCATATGCATAGTTTACATATATGAAAGTTATACATACGATGCATTCATACATGCAGATATACATTCATACCTACATAAATTCATTTCTGTTACTTGAATGATAAATAGTTGAACAACATTCCAAAACCTTGCACCGATATTCCTTAAATAATTATAGACTTACATGACAGAATGTAATTTTTAATTTAAAAAAAAATTAATGTATCCACTAAAATAGAATAAGGCTTTTTTATTAAAAATAACAAGTTGTTTTTTTAATTTAGCACAAAATCCTATTATTTCCTAAGAGAAGAAAAAATTCAGAAAACACTTAATGGAACAAGAGAAGTCAGAAAATACAAAGAAAATTAGCCATAGTTCTATTTTTCCGTAGGTGGTTTTTTGCAAAGATCCGACGTATTGGACACGCAGCAGGCTTAATGTCAAGACTAGGAAACAATTTATTCTTTCCTCGATATTTATACAGTCAAGGAAAATAACATTTTTTCAACGAAGGATTTCTTATTTTTATATGTCAAAAAAGTATATGATATTTATACGAAACAATGAAGTCCTTCTATTAAGAATTCCAGTATGGATGAAAGTAAATTATATATTTAAGATATTTTGAAATCTTTTCAAAAGAAGAAAAGTTTTATTAAATCATGCTACCTAAAAAATAAACAACTTATTTATATCTTAATTCAAACTTGAAACTTATATTTAAGTTCTTGGATATTTTTTTACATTTAATTATAACTTTCATGGATAATTACTGATTATATATTTTTATACCTATTTTTTCAGAGAAATCATTTATTTTACATTTTGTGGGATGTGACATTTGAATTATTAAAATAAAAAAGAGAAATATGTTCCCTCAACTGTAATAACGTTATCTAATGATGTCACTTTAAATATTTTCATTTTGAAAACGATAGAAAACTATTAATTTAGAAAGTAGTTAACTTAAATTTATCATTCAAGTATTATTGCAAAAGCTATTATATCATTATTTAAAAAGTAAATTTAATCTTTTACTTTTGGATTTGTTTTATACCGATTATGAAATTGTGGATATAAAATAACTTCAGTAATAAACATTTATTTAAAAATTGAATAAATTAATGCTTTTTTTTCAGTTTGACTTAATTTTAATGTAAACATTTATTAAAGTAAGGAATATTAATAATATATATATATATATATTAAATTACCTTATTTTATCCTCCTATTCCAAAAAATATATTTATAGCATGAATGGAATTATATGTATAAAAATACATATAATTCCATGCTATTTAATGTTATTTAATGTTATTTATGTTATTTAAAATTAAAATTCTAATTGAAGTCAATGCAAATGAACATTGGATAAAACAGTGAGAATAATTATTATTAAGTGGAAGGATATAGAATTATATATTATCAAATTTTTTTACATTCAACAATCTTAAGAGAAATATTCTATTTATTGACCAAAGTTATTTATTTTCATAATGCTGTAAAATTTCAAAGATAAGCATTTCTTTTTGATTCATAATATGGCTATTCTTTGATGTTTCCTAAATTGATATCAAATGTAAAATCTTTCTTCTTTTGTCTTAAACATTTTGCAGCATAATTAGTAAATGCTATGTATTTTAATGTGAAATTAGCAAAAAAAACTAATAATTACGGTTAAATATGCTTCATGGTATTATTTAGTATGTTCAATTAATTACTTTCATTAAGGTATTGCATTTTTTTAATAAGTATGAAAAGCTTTGAAATATTAAATATGCATTTAAACATTTTATTTGATTAAATTATGAAATGTGGTGTACATACATTCTAACAATATATATATATATATATATATATATATATATATATATATATATATATATATATATATATATATATATTAATAAAATTAAGTATTTTATTCATTGAGTACAGTGAATTTATTGAAAACATAGTTGATATTATTAAAATTGTTTTCTTAACGATGTATTGCATTTTTTATTTCGATTTTAAAAATACCACATGTGATCTGTGGAGATACTTCAACAGCATTCTCAGAATTGACAAATGAAATGCAAATAATTTCTAATACTATTGCTATTGTTTTCGTATTGTAGCATTCTAAACTTTTTCAGACATCTTATTGGTATGCTTTTTATTAAATGATTGTTTTCCATAACATAAATTTACAAATATTTACTTTAATTACACATTGAGGAAAATAATTCCGGTATTAGGAATCTTTTTCTTATTGTAAATGCGATGAAAATATTTTACCCTTTAATTATATTAATTTCTAAGAGATTAATAAGATAAAGAATTTATAGTATTAAAATTATATTTATAGTGACTTAAATATCTATTCTATTTGCTTTAAGATATCCACTATTGAAATATATTCTCATTAATATAATTATAACTTTAAATAAAATAAAATGAAATGAAGAAATAAAATAAAATATCAGCTTTCAGTATTTTTGATTGCGTATGAATATGTGAGTATATTGCATGCAAGTTTACAATATATTCTCATTGTGTTAGTTTATCTGTGGAATCGTTATTAATATTTTGAACTTATCATCAAATATCTTCTATGACTTCTCAAGAATATTGATTTAAAATTCTAAATTGTAAGGTTATTTAAATATATTCTTTTGTATTTTCGTTCTATAATTTACAAATTAAGTTTAAAACATTCATATCCGATTTGAACTACATAAACTATAAAATATGTTGTAATTACTCTAAGCATTCATTGTTAGTAAGATAAATAAATGTTTTCTTCATGAAATACATGCAATGGTGCACATCAGCTTTTCCTTTTAAAAACATGCACAATTTAGGAAACAGTATTTTGAAAATGTCAAATACTTGGAAAAAATCACGGCGATCATGAAATGTTAAAAAAATATTTTGATTGCAAATATCTAATATATGTTAATTTATACTTAATATGTATATTTTTTTATTGTATATTTTACTTAAAAGTTAAAATACTCATTTTAATTACATTTGATTTAAAAGATTAATAATATTTGTTTAAATCCTTTGATATTTTCACGTTATATTTAATAGTTTTTCTTAACAATTTTAGTGCTTTTATAGATTTTTAAACATAATCATTTTAATAAGTAATTTAATCAGTTATTCACCCTAATTATCAAACTTCGATATTTCTAAAAGCAAAAGAAAATAAAAAAAAACATAAATCAATATCATAGATCATAAAAAGAGAACTTCGAAGAGAAAACATAATATAAAAAAAATAGATTCTTATTATCATTCATATTTCATCTTTTAAATAAATACATTAACTATTATTATTGAAAATATTTTGCATAAATGTATTTTTTCACCTTTCAAAATGTAGCAACTGATGCAATCTATTTTCGCTTTATGATGTTATTTCACCATATAAAAATTCAAAAATTTTTTTTTACTGTCTGACTTAATATGTAGAAATGTAATACATAGAAACTGTAAATATGGATTAAGTTATTGATACTTTTATATCTATTTGGTAAAATTACATGATTCGTAGTGGATTCTAATATTACATTAATCTTCATTAAATGCGAATAGCATTAGCGTCAATAGGGATTATCATAGAATACAAAAATGCTACATTGCATCAAAATATTTACCTTGTAATTATGCAATTTATGAAAGATTCTTTTACTAAAAAGGAATGCTAAGCATTTTTTTAATTATTTGTATTAATTCAAATATCGAGGGCTCTCAAATAAATAGGAATTCCATATAATTATGAATGAAGTAAAAGTTTAAACTAGTAAAAAATTCGTCTTCGCCACTTTTGTCAAAAGAGTCACAAGTATGAAAATTGATTAGAAATGTTACTAAAATTCCATTAATCATTATCTTGCATGTGTACTCTGATTGGTTCTTAATGAGAAATCACCATTTTATGAAATAGAAATACTGTTAGCAACATTTTCAATACTTTATTTAATATTTGTATGTATTAGTTTATCATTCCTTTAATATATATGAACAATTTATTATACATGTTGAAACTAAACTAAAATGAAATTTGAACAATGTGTATATTTTAAACACAAGAGTACACATTGTACACTCTAAATAAGGGGAAAGTTGGTTGTCCTAAAAATGGATTTAAAGGAAAATTCTTAAAGTAAAAATGCAATCAAATGAAGAGGGCAAACATAAAAATTTTGAATTGTTGGTTTGCCCTTCGATAATAGTTTTTTTTTGTCCCCAACAGCTCTTTAGACGAAGACTTACTGCTTAAAGAATATTCTGAACCCATTACATACATATACACCCAAGGTGAGATTCGAATCCAGCATCTGATCTTAAAACAGTAGAATACAGTTATTAAACACAAAAATTAACAAAGATAATTATATTTTACTGTATATATACAACATTGCATGTCTCCATACATACAATATTTTTGTGTGTGTAGTTTATATTGAAACAAATCGATTACACGACAAGAAAAATTAAACTCTTTGCTGAATATAAATAATTTAAAATGTCATTTAAATTTTAAGTTTATTAATTTGCGTTTTAGTATTGACTCTTTACTTGTGAACTATATAGATTATAAAGTAAATAAATACGCACTAGAACATCTAACGGAATACATATTTTCCAAATGAACTATATTAGAATTCATTAATAAGATATTTCTTGGAGAATCTTCAACAAAGCGATTCATTTTAACTGACAGGAATTTCGCTTCATTTCCTATTATTCAATCTCAGATAATGCGTTTTAAATTAAATTTGGTTCCTTACTAAATGCAAAATTATTAAGATCTGCCAAAGCTGCATTTTGAAACAGTAATCAATAATCCTCTCTCTGCCAGCTTTCTTTGAATAATGTGTTGTAAAATATCATTAACAGTAGAAATTTATGCGTTTTTATTGTTTGCAAAATACTGACACAAAATCAATAACAAATATAATTATTAAAAATGATTCTATATGAATAATTTAGACTATGTAAATCTACTAAAGTATTGATTTCAAATGTACTGAGCTTAATTTTTTTGGAAACAATGTCTCACCCATGTGATGCTTTGTTGCTTTTTTTAAATTTACACTTTTAACATTTCAGTAAATAGAAATCTGGAAACCTAAGATTATATTTCAATTTTTAATTTATATTAATTAGTATTTTAAGATTAATTATGTTTAACAATGTGATATTAAGTTTTGATATCTAAATTCTCAAATTTTTGTTATTTTCAAAGAAATCGTTAGCTAATATTAGCTTATATCATACATATTTTGGATGTATTTTAGTAATTCATCATAATATATATTATGTAATTAATAATATTGACCTTTAAATTATTTATAAGCAGTTGTATTTCAAAAACAGTTTGAATTTTATTTGGATGCTTTCATTGTTTAAAAAATTTAAATATCAATTTTTTCCCGAAATCCAATATAGTAGCTACAAAAAAGAAAATTGGAAACTATAGGAATTTTTATGAATTAGTTTTAACATTAATTTTGTTCATAGTATTTATTACAAAAACTAGCTGAGAATTTGGGGATTCCCAACATTTCATTTGAAAAGTAGTTTTCTTTTTCTTTTTGGTTAAATTCATGGACTAATTTAATCGTTGTTACAGCCAGAACCTGGATTCCATTATTTCCATGATCCTTTTTTCCTTTTTTTACCTTTTTTTTAGTAGCACATCATACAAAAGGTGTCAAATATATTTTAAAGCCCATAAGAAGGATTCCCACCCTTCACATTTGTACATGTCATTGGAGCATTTTCTAGCATATCGAATTTATTGACATTTTAGTTTCAAGTGGTTACAATATGTTTCTTTGTTCAAAGAATGAAAGGAGATTTTTTATTGTACAAAGCTCTTTCATTTTTAAATTGAATGAAGAGAGAATTTTTATGTGTGATCTTATCTTCTTGTGCTTGTATTTTACACCAATTTTCGATTTTCTTCAATTTCTTTAATTTTTTAGAACTATTCCACCACCTGGTTCATAAGATGAATTCCAGAATTTCTTAAGTGATTTTCATTGACTGGTTTTAAATAAAATGAAAATTTTCAATTTAATTAATCAAACCTTTTGAATATATGATGCATATGTTGATCAGGGATACGGGATACAGATGATGCTCAGAGCTTTTTTTTTTTCCAAACTCACCCTTATAATTGCATCGAATTTTTTCCCCTTAAACATCAATTAAATTTAAGAAAATGCGACATGTTTCCTGTATTTATGTCATTTAAGCAGCTTTTTTTAAAACGATTTTTCGAGAATATTTGACACTATATCATTTAGAACTATAAAGAAATAATACAAAGAAAACTCATACTCAAAAATATTTTATTCAAATATAAGACAAAATTTCATTATGTAGGTTTAAAAAAAATACAAATAGTTTTAAAGAAAACAATTATTGAATATTTTTAATTGAAACCTTTATGTTCAAAATTTCTATACAAAATTATTTTAAACAAATTTATATGATTTTTTATAATTGTATTATTTAACTTCAAGAGATGCATTATTTGGTGAAATATATCCATATTTTTTGTGAATAATATTTATAGTTTTTGACTTTTTTTTATTCCTGTGCCAGTGAAGACCAATTTCACCAAGATCTATAGTTTAAACTTGATTCTGAACCATTATTAATATTCACATTTGAGATAGGTAATAAAAACACTTAAGTGTTAAATATACAGTCAAACATTATCTATTAATTTATCAGTTTGGTAATCAACTCAAAAGACATACACTTCAGTAAAATTATATTACATTTTTGTCAAGTTAATTTTCTCTGCAAATATAGAATGCAAAGTTTAGTTTCTCTTTATTTATTTAATCTTGATATATTACTTCGTAAGTTATTATTTATTTTTGCATAACTTGACGCTGAGAGTGGGAAGCATCATTCTTTTAAATTTTTAGTTGCATATATAGCACTTATATATAGAAATGCTGATGATTTTAGATATTTTGTATAAGAGAGATTTGGTAGCACGCAGTGTTAAAGTTTGTTGTAAGACATACCAGTTCATCTCTTGTTAACCTTAAAATTGAATTTTCATACATTGTGAGTCATGTTACCTTTTCACTTGAGAGAAAACAGGAAAATTCCCCAGCACACAATCCAATGAATGCGCACGAAAAAAGATATAAGCAAAATATCCATATCCCATTATTCAATACAGCATATCATAGGAATTGAGACTGATTCATCTTAAAATTGCCTATAGAAACTGAATGAGTGTCTTTGAAAACATATGGCGTATTAACTGTCGGCAAAGTGCTGGTTGCTATATTGTTACTAATGGCATTTGGACAAGCAAAGCTCACTAGCCGAAAACTACGAAATTAAGTCAGAAAAGTGCGTCTATCCTTTTTTAATCAGAGCACCACGAAGGTGAAAGTACGAACTTTGCTCTAAAACTTCTCCTATAGATAGCACCACCCGAGGACACAGCCACTCAATTTTGTCTTTGATTTGGAGGGTTGGGGGAAATTGTCTTCGCACCATTTCATCCGTGGTAACTGGTCAACAACAGGTCATAGGACTTTCGATTACACAGATTTAACGAGCACGTGTATCTTATGCAATCGGTGGGTCTTTGGCGGCATTGGGAATCAAATGCAGCCTTTACGGAAAGAAGCTCGATGCCTTAAACACTAGTCTAACACAGCTACCACGCAATCTGTCGTTGTAAACATCCATGTAAGCTGTCAATAATGAAACTAGAAACAACTAAAACATTGTAAGCACATCACTAAAATAAAGGTCCACATGTAAGTGCTTATAAAAACACGATTAAAAAGTATTAGGAACTTTCGGTTTTCATGTTTACTTTAGTGCATATATACCTTTCGAAGTCTTGTGCTATTATCAAAAACTGGCCTTATATATTTTGATGTCTGTTATTCTTCATATTCATTTATTCACTTTGTATACGTATTCGTGATGGCAGTATATTAAATGTCTATCACTTGTGCAATTTCAGAGAAGATAATTTTCTACGATATCATAATGTTTTTGTTCTTCAGGTTTTTTGTCTAATTATTAGGGTATTAGAAAGTAAAAAATAAGTCAAGAAACTTTAAAAACATGTTTCATTAATGTAATGATTTACAAATATTGTCAAAAAACAAAATACAATCTAAGTAAAATTTTAAGCTAGAAACTTTTACACAAGAATCTTTCCTCAGTAGAATTGCATAAGATCAGTTATAAGAGATACACTTATTCATTTTTCTTATATTTATTATTGTTTTTAATTTAGATTTGGGGGAAGATAAAGATAACTAGGAAAATTATTTGAGAAAACTGAATTTATGTATTGTATGGGGTAAATATGACAATGCATAATGTAGTTTCTATCTTTGTCAAAAAGCTTTAAATAAATTTTAGTTCTCTCTCTCTCTCTTTCTGTACACTTTACGCTTTACATTTGTAATTCTGGCTTGTATTATGTTTATATATATATATATATATATATATATATATATATATATATATATATATATATATATATATATATATATATATATATATATATATATATATATATATGCTCCGAAGACATAATTTATTTTTTTAAAATTTTATTTCAAAATTTGTTTGAAAATTGAAGACAATAGCACAAGAATGAATGTAATGGAAAAATTAAAAATTTCCAAGGTAAAATATCAAATTGATAGTTTACCAAAACAAAATAGCAAATTTCAAACCAGCGAAATTGAAAATAAACGCGGAACATAAGTAACAAAATAAATGCATAAAATGAAACATAAAGTAAATTCTAAGACTTAAATCTATCGGCATTTCATGCTTCTTATAAGACCTTCAAGGCTTGCCATTGAGTAATTTATAACTTCGCCTTTCTTCACTCTTACAAGACATGCTGTATTAGCCAAATAGTGTTTAGTAAAATTAATTTGAATGTTATTATCAATTTGAATGTTTTCCAATGTTTTTTATGTTATTAACAGTATTACAAATAATACAAATTCTTTTTAATTGATTAAAAATAACATTATCATAAATTTTAATAGAAATATTGTGATTTCAAAAAAATTATGTAATTAACCGTAAAATTATTTTTATCGTAAATATCAGTATAAGTATGATTTTCTTTTATTCTAATAAAAACATCAAAAAATTCAGTTTTTCAACTATCTTGATTTATTTTAATTAAATCCATACTTAAGAATGAGCCAAAATCCTAAAAATAAGACATCAAACATTTGTTTAAGTGGAATGCTAATGAATTTATCTTTATTCGAAACAGTTCAATGAAATATTATTAATTTTATGAGAAGGAAAAGAACGGTAATTGGTTTATCATTCTTAATTATCCATATATTTTGGTAATCAACAATATTTTTTCAAATCGTATTTAATTTATATGAATTTATATGTCCAATTTACCTGAATATGAATTGTATCCACATGAAACGCACTGCGACTTAATTGGTCATTAATATTTATCCTTAAATAATTAAGGACAAATATTAATGAAAATAATATTAAAATCGATATTCTTAATTCTAAGCTTTATAGAAAAGACAAGAATACTTTCAAATACAGTTTCTTAAGCGGAGTTCATAATTTTAAAGATTATTAAATTAGAACATTTTCATTCAAAAGTTGCTAATAGAATTGTTTTATATAAAAATGCATAATTATCAGATGCTTTAAGTAATGAAGTTATAATAAAATATTTTGAAGCTCTTACATAGAATTCTTAAGATATTTTTAATTAATTACTGAATATGCATCAGATTCCCCAAAAATAAATTTATCGGTATTAATGAAAAATAAATTTATGATTTGTTTATATTTGTAATATATATTGCATGGGTATAAATTTATTACCATCATTCATACTGACAATGCAGGTTCTTCATTTGATTTATTGTGTTTTTTATACTTCCTCTTATTCTGTATATTCATTTAAACTGTTCAAATTTAAAATTTCATATTGTAAATTTTCTTTGCCAATTGTTTGTATATTATTTTGGTTTATTATACCAAAATAATCTTATACAATTGCTTTATTTTTCTTCCTTTATCACAGTAAAAAAAATCAACTATTTATATTTAGTATATTTTGTGATTAATGTATTGATAACCATACATATTTTTATATTTATTTCAAAATACACTTTAGATGTATCTGATTATCATTCTTTATAAATATATATATATGAATTGCAGTTTGACATTCAATCGTTAATATTTTTGATGGTAAGTATGGAAGATTTTCCAATGCCTAAAATATCTTTACTATATAAGTGTATTTGATATAGGTATCAAAAATATTCCGATCAAAAATCACTGAGGATTTCAATACGCGCAATATTATTCTTCACAAACCATATTCACCCGAGTTGATTTCAGTAAGAATGATTTTTGTACTGAGAACATAAAATGTGAAATCTGTAGAATCGATATCAAGAAAAACGATGAGAGCATTTCTTTGTTATCAACCCTCTACATTCAGGAAATTTCGAAGTTACTAATCTTTCAAAATCTCTGAATTCGAAAGTTTCTCTAATACTTCTGATTCTATTCAGTAGTCTTAGTTATTTGATAATCTAAATGAAAAAGTATGAATATATTTATACTCTCTCTTAACACAGAAATTAATGAAACAGGATTTAATGAAAATATAAAGAAAGGATATTTCGTATTCTGTTACTATTTTGAACTGTTATTCTGTTAATGCTTTTAAAAAGCTCTATATTTTGTAATGGATTCATTGAAAACCGAATATAGAAAAATAAATGAGAGTGGCTATTTGTAATATTACGCCTTCTTTTGAATAAATGCTTTGCAAAGCAAGCCCAAGAAAGTCACTAATTTCTATTAAATGTTTTGCTTATTTAATAAGTTTAAAGTAAGTTTTCCTTTAGAAAATTATTTTAAGTTAATAAATTAATCATTAAACATTATTTTGAAATATTCTGTTTCGAATGTGTGTATATTCTTTTCTTTTCAGACAGTTAATACATTTTTTAAATAAAATTTCTTTATAGTCACCCACCCCTAGACTGGCACACCCCACAGGCTGAGAAAGGCTGCAATAAATATTTTATTAGAATAACACAATAAAATATGTTGTATACATTAAGAAACAAGTAAAATAAAAATTATTGTTTGGTTCTGTTACAGGAAATAGAATGCAGTTGCCGAAATAAATCTTGAATAATGCATATAAAAGTTATAATTTTCCAGCATACAAACTTTTTAAAAAATTAAAATAAGACATTCTGTATAATTTTCTATTAAAAATTCCACCTTACTTGAAAAAAAAGTAAAATACCTATTAAGTTCACAATTTTTAATAAAGTTGAGGTTCCTATAATTTAATAAAAACATTTTGCAATAAAAGTTACTTATAAAGAAATTTTGTTCATCTTGTAAAATATTCAAGCATTCTCCACTTAATCCTTACTGATTTCTAAACTTTATGAAGTTAATGATCCTGGGCAGTTGACCATTGAAGACTAATGCATTAAGATTAATTTTTCCACAGCTTTATAATTATTCTACTGTACTGCTTCAAATGTACTTGAGAGGAGTTTGTTTCCAGGAAGATAACTAATGGTGACTTCCTTTACGAGATAAGGAATGTTTACATAATTAAACGAAACTTTTCAGCTATTCTTAAAAAACAGATTTCTCACACTGTTTCTTTTCTATAACGAGATGCTTGAGTTATATTTTTTAAACAACTCAGAACTTGCTTAATAGAACGCATTTTTCGGTGAATTATGTGGAGATTTAGATTAATAAAAATCAAACGCAAAACCATAAATAAACTCTTTCCAGTAAATTTTTTAAAATTAACAAACTCTAAAATTCAAATTTAAAATCTAAGGAATCAAATTCTAATAAATAAGAAGAAAATAAGCGTAAGAGATGATTTCAAACTTATAAAGTATATAATTTCCATTTAAAGAAAAGCCACTTTTTCCGTATAAAATAAAACTGGAATATTTTTTTATGAATAACCACAAAGTAAATCTCTTATCAATTAAGAATGCGTTAAGAAAATTTACATTTCTCAATACTCTCTTTAATTAGGAAACTTTATATATATATATATATATATATATATATATATATATATATATATATATATATATATATATATATATATATATATATATATATATTTGACTATTCAGATTATTTAACTTAAATTGCTCATCTGTATGTTACGTATCCTAACAGACGAAAGGAGCTTTGAATATGCTATTAATCTGCTGTTAATGTAAATTACTGAATAGCAATATATTTCCAAATTACCATAATATTGATCAACTTCTATAAATGAGAAAAATTAGTTTTAAATGATATGATAGAAAGGAAAATTATAATATGGACAGAAAAAATTTCATAAAACGTAGAATGCTTTGTAAAATTTCAACAAAAGATTTGGTTGAAATGTTGTCAGATGTTTAAAATAAAATAATTTATTCATAATTGTGTAATTAATTATTCCTTTATAACTGTAATTCAGATATTGTGACATTCTTTGGTAATATAGTTAAATATGTGTATGTGTCGATCAAAATATAAAATGAGAAAATGTATACATTTAAAACTTAGTTTTTCTCATGATAATTAAAATCTTGAAAGTGTTTGTGTAATTCTGAAATTGAAGTTTCCATTGTACAGGTAGTAGCAAATATACAAAAAAGTGATGCAATATAAAGAAGTCCATTGATAATTTATTAAAAAAGCAAGTTTTTTCCTAAGAGGTATAAATTTAATCCAATTTAAATTTTAGAATTCAAAAGTATTAATGAATAACTATTTTTAATGTAATTTAAAATGAATGGAAAATTTATCAGTACTTTGATGTTGATGTAATGAATAATATGAAGAGCAAAGAATAACAATATCCTAAAATTATTAAGTTTGGATTTTTTTGCCGTTTTGATTAACTTTAACCACATTTACTTGGATGTTCAATTCATTCTAACAAAATGCTAAATACATAATAATTCTGTAAACGGAAAATAGCTGACGATTGACCAGTCTGAGGGAGGTGCTAAGAATAATATTACATTAAGTTTAGAGAAATTTTTCTCACATTCTTAAAAAATTCTGAGACGCTGAGTCGGTTAATGCTTATGAAACACAATTTTCCAAGATGAATAATCAGGTTTTTTTTCTAACGAAATCTTTTACTGAACAGAGATTATACACTGCTTCAAAAGACAAATATCGTCAACAAAGGCTCTTCCTAACAAATTTTAGTTTGAAATATGATCACAGATTCACTGTTAACAGTGATACATGATTGGTTATCTATGCGAAAACCACTCTCTTTTCTGTTCAAAATGCAAAAGTAGCATGAAGTGGTTTTGGAGAAGAATACACTGCACCTCTGAGTGAGTGATGAGGTTGGATGGTTCACGCTACTTATCTGTACTCTCGTTAAATGCGATCGTTGAGCATCTTATGAAGGAATTAATACACCTTACCTTAATCCTATCGTATAAGGGTATGGTGGGAATGTTATGATACGGGGCTATCATTAGCATGATGTTTCAGTGTTCCCCGAAGGAAACCGGAACTCCAAGAGATGCTTAAATACTTGCAAATTTTATGTGTCCTGTCATGTTTTCCATACAGTTTTAATCCGATGGCAAAGGAGAGCTCAACTATGCAGCGTGTCAGAAATATTGAAACTTGACTCGACAGATATCACGCATGTTTCCTATACTTTCCCAAGCCACCACAGAACACGGATCTCAAGCACATAGAAAATATGTACAAAACGGTGGAAATATCCGTTAGACTGCATTCTCTTTAATTTAAATGAATTTCACATTAAGGTTTCAAAATTATAGCCTGAAGTTTATGTATTTTAAAATGTTTTATGATTTTCAAGAGAAAGTTTTCATGTTCAGACAGGAATAAGTACTTTAAAGGTTGTTTCTGAACTTCAAACTATGGCATTAGAGCCTGATTGGAAGCATTTTTTAAAACCGAAGGTCAGAGATTTCTATACTGAACTACGAAAATCTGTTACATTCTCTAATGGTAGTTTTGTCATGTGGATGACTCCAATTTAAAGAATTCCCATGGGAATGGAGAGCATCTATGAGTATTCTGCTTGAACACTATGTTGAAAGGAACGAATTTTTCTGCATTAGAAATGTTATGCAATGATATGTAAAACATGTCATCATCAAGAGTCTTCTGTATTAATAAATTTAGATTTATGGATCGATGCATAAGATACAGGTATATATACGAGGGTCACTCTAAAATTTTTGAGATACAACTAGATTTTTAAAGTTATATTTACAACATTTTAGGTGTCTTCAAAGTAGTCTCCTCTAGCATCAATGCACTTCTGTAGACAAATTTTCCACAGATTAAATGCCTCAAGCCATTCATTTCTTAGAACAGATGAAAAAATGCATTTATAGCTCCATCAATCTCTTCTTCCGAAGGAAAACGACGTCCTCGTAAGTTCTTTTTCAGATTAAAGAACAGCCAAAAGTCGCACATAGCTAGATTGGTTGAATACGGCGGATGTTCGATCACTTTCATTTATTTTTGTTTAAGAAATTCAACTGTTAATCCAGCTGAATGTGAAGATGCATTATCATTGGGAAGCATTAGTCCCCTAACATTCAGTTCTTGTAGAATTTCAGGAAGACATTTAGTGGTATACCAGTTTGCTGTTACTGTCTTCTGTCCTAAAAATTGGATGGCTTTGACCAATCTTGTACTTCTGAAGAAAACGGCATACTTCACTTTTTTCAGTGCGTGTCGTTTTTTCACCATTGTCGGCGTGGGACCATCTTCAAAGACCATACTTTGCTTTCTTGACGTGTTGGAACGTCAATAAACGGTATGTAAGTTTCTTCATCTGTTACAGTTTTAGAAATGATGTGGTAGCCACCATCATTTCGCAATTTAAGAGTTTCTTTACTGATTCTGACTCGCTCCTCTTTTTGGTGCTCAGTTAGGTAATTGGGAACCCAACGGCAAACTATTTTTTCATATGTAATTCTTCAAGAAATACTTTGTGTATGGCTGCGGATACAATGTTAAGTTCCTTCTGTATGATTTGATAGGTACAGCGATTATCATCCATTAACGTTTGTCGTATGGCAGACACATTATCCGGGATTACTGCCGACGGCGGCCTTCCTGTGTGTTCTTCATCCTGAAGAAAATTACGACCTTTACTAAATTCTCTAAACCATCTGAATACAGTAGTACGAGCTCGAGATCCATCACCAAACGCTAATTGTAACTGTTGAACGCCATCTTCTTGATTTAATCCTGTCTTAAAATCGTAGAAAATCATAGCGCGAAAATGTTTTTGCGTCAACTCCATTCTGTTTAAAATTTGTTCTATGATGCTAAACAAGTTGAATTAAGTCAATAAAAAATCGTCTTCTGTGTTAAAATAATTATTATTTTAAAATGCGAATTTACAAAATTTAAAATAAACCATTATTTTTATTTTGTAAATTCGTGCCTGCGCGTATCTCAAAAATTTTAGATTAAACCTCGTCCGTATATATATATATATATATATATATATATATATATATATATATGTATGTATGTATGTATGTATGTATGTATGGTATGTGTGTGTGTGTATGTGTGTGTATCAAGAATATAAAGAAATTTTATTTATATTCAAAAACACGAAGATTCAGTTAGGAGTTGTTGTTACTTTTTGTAAAATGAATTTAGGTTATGTATGGAAATATTGAAATAGGCTTTATGAAAGATATTCGGTATCATGTTTTAATCATGTACACTTATTAATATTCTTATAAATATTTTATCTATTCAACTTTTTAATGAAATATGAAAATTCGTTATTTTCATTTATTTTACTATTTGTATTAGATTAATTAAAAGATTGAAATTATTAAAGTTAAAGAACAGAATAACATGCTTGAGTTATTCTGATAAAACATTCAAAGTTATGTTTTACAGCAAAAGAAACCCCAGATGTGCTTTTTTTCTATAAATTTTTCTAATGTGTTACCTCATAAGTTTTTGAGCATACAAAGCTGTTTACTTTCAAACTGCAATAATATTACACTTACTTCTAAAAGGTAATATCCTTTAAGGGTAACACCCACTGATATAAATCCAAATAATGAACAAAGTGAGCTTTAATTGTTTAAATGTTTTCCTATCTTTTTCACGGTGTGTTAGATACGCCCACAAGTCTATCAGTGTGGGCAATACCCCATATTCTCTGACCAACAAATTGATCAAACTGGTTTTGTTACAAGGGAAGAATTTTCTAACTTTTCTTTCAGAATAAATAAATAATTTTCTTACTAGAAAACTATTAAACGAAACAAAGTTTTAGCTTATATTATCTTCTTTGAATTGTAATAAACTAGAACGCAGTCATTGTAATATTATTAAACTTTATTTTTGGATGTATATTTCTTGATTGGTATATTGCAATATTGATGCACGGAGCCAAGGAGATAAATTTGACACATTAAAATAATTGTATGCATAACAGTATTTATGAAACATACATAAATCTAATTGTTGCTTTTGTTTAACTATGATTCATTTAAACTTATATAAGTATATATTATTTTGTTTTGAGAATAATATTTATTTTAAAACACAGTTTTAGAACAATATTGCATTTTTTAAATTTAACAATTTAGAGTGGCTCTCCTCAATTTTGCATGGATTTCCTCTATAATTTATAAAAATAAAATAAAATTTGAATTAGAATACTTATAACCTGGAAGCTTTAGTTTAAGATGTGTTTAAACAGATGTACCTAGTTACTCATAGTTCTAATTCTGTACATATAGAATAAGCATGCAAATTGTATCATCACCATTATTATGCATTTTTTGTTAGCGTATTTATTCTGTGATCAATGAATACGCTATAAATTAATTTTATTGGGTTGTCAGGAAAGTCATTTCATTTTGCATGAAAATAAAAAAACGTGCAGCAAATAAATATTGTATTGTACTGCGCATTGTATATTCTAGTCCAATAGCTTTTATCATCTTTCTGGTAGTAGCACGATTTCACAGTCCTAAAATGGTTGGTTTTTTACCAGCAAAAAGTTGATCCATGTAGGGAAAACGAAATTACTTTCCGAACAACCCAAAGGAATAAGACATTTTGAACTATAATTTGAATTCAATATCGTATATTTATATTGTAATATAACAAACTACACATAATATGTACTTCAAACTCTCTCATAATCATGATATTTTCCTGGAAGAAGTTTAAAGAAGGACAATTTTTAGATATCTTAATCCGTTATTTGATAGCTTGGGTATTTCGATCATTAATCCAGTGATCCATGATTTCATGTTTATGGATAAAACTTTGATTATATTATTATTTATTATTAGTATATATAATAAAGTCTCAACTTTGTGAATGAATATTCATACTACAACTTACCTAAAAAGTTTGCATACTCAGCATTTGAATATCCTATATAAAGTTAATGCATAGAAGTGAATGAGAAATGACCTTGTATATACTCTCTAATTATTGATTATTAATTTTAAAGCCATGCCATTTTTAATTCATTTGTAACATCTTGTAAATCAATTCAATCATGCATTTTTTGAAGATTACAACTTTGAACAACTTGAAGAACACGCATTTTTTTAAGAATACAACTTCAACTTAAATTATACATGTTCTTTTGGTAAGTACTCAATTATTTTTTATTTCTATACAAGCCTTAAAAAAACTCTGACATTTTATGTGTAAAACAACTGGTGGTTTATAGAATTTTTTTATCATTAGAAATGAAACAAAATCTTAATATGCCTTACAGACTTTTTTCTTTAGAATTAAAAAAGTGTGAGATTTTTTTTAAAGAAATATGTTTTTTTTTTTTTTTTTTTTTTAATTATTTGGAAGAAGTTTATCTCTTTATTTATTTTGGTTAAGAAAGTTCCTAAGACATGAAAAGTTACACATTCAATGCTTCATTTCTTAGTGTAAAATTAAACTCATTTCATCTATAGAATTTCTATTTTTACAAATGTATATGTATTTTAGTAGTACTATATAATATTAGAATTAAATATTTCAGAAAGACAAAATAGACAAAGATTATAAAAATTTCTTTAGAACGTTTTTAGAATAATATATGTAATGCGTCTCATTTTTACAAACCTTTTATATTTAAATGTTTTGAGTATATAATTCTGTAACAATTTATTATGAAAAATACCTTACTTCTAATTGTAATCTGTTAATAATAAGCTAAATCTAAAGATTAATCTCGTTTAATAACACTAAACAGAGTTTCGTGTTTGTAGAAGTTAAATTTTGAAAATTCAGCTTAACATTAAATAGATGAGGTATAATTTGTCAAGGCATTGATTTGCTTTGGTTATTAAATTAGAGAATCAATGGACAACAGTCATGATTTATATTCATTGAACACGCAAGGAGCACAAATAAATTACTTCCAATATGCTATTGGTCACTAAATAAGCTATATAATTATTATAACAATGTACCAAATGTACATTTATCAAATACATTTTTATTAATATATGTGAATTTTATTGTAACTTTGTAACCTATACAAGTATACTATTCTTGTGCATATAATATGAAGTGTGGTTTAGTTTTGAAAGAATTAACTTACGTTATTATATATTGTTTTCTTGTTGTATAATAATCTATTCACAACATCTATTAATTATTATTATTATTTTTATCTATTAAGTATTTATAATTATTTAAATTTTTAATATAGATTAATGGTTTCAAAATTTAATGAATTCTTTGTATAAAAATGTATATTTTTCTTTAGCATGGTAACTAGCTTATTAAAAACACAATTTATATTTGTAAGACTTTCTAATTTTTGTACTATATATAAATGACAAGAATTTACTTTGAAAGTTTTACTATTGCACAAAATCTTTTTAATTCTTCATCCACAAATTGGTTATTTATATAATTAATGAAAAAATGTAATTATATGTTTTCAAGTTAAATTGTTTTTTATAGATAACTGTACTAAGATATTAATACAGAGAAATTAGAAGTAAATGACATTAAATAATGCTGAATAAAAACAATAAAATATTCTATTTTTCCCAAATGCTAAAAAATTTAGAAATAATTACTTTTTTAAATATATACAGTATTGTTTTAATGTTGGCTATAATTACTATAATTATTATACACATCATAAAATTATTATAAATAATTATTAAATCTTAGTTGTAAATTATGATATACTGTTATAAAATCATAATCAACAAATAAAGAAATAAAAAATGATATAGTTTGAATTGCAGAAACATTATATTTTTTTCTTAAAATATACATTGAATCCTTATAAATAGACATTGCAAAATTCAGTATAATATATCAATATATTTAAGTTGCTCTTTAAGAGCATATAATATTAAAAAAAGTCCTGATTGTCTGAAACTTAGAAAATTCCTTATTTTTAAAATATAGATTTTTTAAACAGACAGGAAATGCATTTTATTTATGATATTTAACTGAATGTATGTTTGCTGAGCTCAGGGACTCGAACCTTTCCAAATTAATGAACAACTTGTTTTTTACTATGTAATCTTCCAAAACATTATTTTTTTATTTTCTTAATATTTTTATAAAGCTTTATAAGTGATGAGATTTCTATTATTTATTACAACAATTAAATATTAGTTCATGCTTATATTAGTATTGCAGCAAGGAATGGCAGCATTATTGTGTTGTAGTTAACATAATGAAATTCTTCACATGAATACAATTATATAAATTATTGTAGGATTGAATATAATAATATAGTATCTAGAAAACAAGTACGTCAAACAGATACGCTATTAAGATTTACAGTTCTTAAAAAAATAATAAAAATTATCAACTTACCAATTTTACTGTAGCCAATGTAGTATAAATTTATTAATGCACATTTACAAATTAACGCATTTTCGAAAAACGTAACTATTATTAAAGTTACTTTTGGATAATATTATTGAACGATATCATTTGAGATTTGCTGTACAAATTAATAAGATTTCATTCTTATTACAAATATTAAAAAATCTTTAAAATGTAATTAAGGAATAAGAAAACAAAATTTTATGAAGAATAAAAGTCAATTATATATATATATATATTATATATATATATATATATATATATATTATATATATATATATATATATATATATATATATATATTATATATATATATATATATATATATATATATATATATATATATATATATATATATATATATATATATATATATATATATATATATATATATATATATATATATATATATATATATATATATATATATATTATATATATATATATATATATATATATATATATATATATATATATATATATATATATATATATATATATATATATATATATATATATATATATATATATATATATATTTCACCTAAGATTCAAAAATAAAACAAAATTATTCTTAAAAAAGTATTGCGTGAATTAAAAAAAAAGACTTTATAAATAAAACTAAACTAGAGAAATTATATTACGAATGGATTAATTACAGATAAACAAAGGAAAGGGAGAATACAACATTCATTCACATTATTAATTCTTTAAATACTGTATGTTGATTGCATATATTTCCCAATTTAATTTGATTTTCTAAAAATTTATTCTTGAAATTCCACTGAGATAACAATTGAATACATTTCATCTCTATAAAGAATCGGACTCAATTTTAAAGGGAAATAGACACTGTAGGCATTATCTCTTTAAGCCTTTCCTCATATTCCGTGTTAATAAAACATTTACTTTTTTAAAATATTATTTGAATTAAAATAAAATTATTTTCTTTATTATTTATGTTTTTCAAAGGGTACTTTTAAATAGCTAAATAATTAGGTTTAAACTCGTATATCAAAATAAAATATTAAGATCAAATGCTTTAATGTGCGTTTTACAAAGTAAATGAAGCCTGATTCATACCAGTCATTATATTGTTGTCTATAACTTTTGTTTAATCATATTAATATTTAAGCATTAATTAAGTATTAATAGTATTAAGTGACATTTATGAAATGGTATTGTCTTAAAAAGAGCAGCATTATGAAACACAAATTTCAAGACCACCAATATGAGTGCAATATCATCATATAAATTGAAAATTATTCCAGGAAAAACCGTCAAAATCCATAACTCTGACGAAACTCTAAAATATTTAAATTTAAGAATATTAACTGTAAACTACTGTGATTGAATATTTTATTTTTAGAATTCTTATAAGGAAACATAAAAGGAAATAATTTCGAAAATAATAAACTATATTATTTTCCATTTCAAAGAATATATTTAGATTTTCATATAAAGAGAAGAATACGAAATTGATAAAACTCAATAAAATCCTATGAGTAATCAAGTATGCCTTTCTGACATATATTTATCAGATATAATCATTAAAAATGACAAGCTCAAGAAAATCACTACAACTTACCAAACTTTGAAAACTTTTACACTATAACTCCCTTCCAAACACACTTTAAATATATTTTTAAAATAATTTTATAACCGAATGTCGAATTTAAAGCGATGACAAAACATCTATCAAATTGCAGCTATACACTCAGAAATTTTAGATTACTATTGCTATTATAAAAAATGACAACTTATAATTTGTCATAGTAAACTTACAGATTTCTTATAAAATAAAATCTTAAAATTAGGCATTGATTTAATAAAATAAATGCATCTTAAATTTAGTTTAAATATATTTATTGAAGAACAAATTATACAGAATTACTATCTCTATATCAATACTGTTCTACATCTATCTCTATATTAATACTGTTCTACAAAGAAAATATTTTACTCCATGCTGCTTGTAAATTTGTAAAATAACTCCTTGATATTTTGTAAAACATTGCCAAATCAATATTTAATTTTATAAATAAATATATTACTAGTTTTAAAAATACATATATTAATAGAGATAACACAATTAAACCACAAGTATCTTCTCTTAAGACAAAATGAAAATTTAAATTGAAAATGATAAATCTTTCCAAAAAAAAACTTTAAAAGATATTAAACATTGTTAGTTCATGAAATGTGTCGCTTAGCCAATATTTCAAATTTAAATCATTTATGGGAAATTGTCATAGTTAGTTTTAGTCATAAATTATGTTTATTGATAAAAAAGAGAATATATTGTGTTTTATTTTAAAATAAAGAACCTCGTTTACTAACTAATTTATCTGCAACAAGACAATAGAGAGAAAAATGCACATTTATGAACTTAAGCATATTTTTTAATAACCTATCAATTTTTCTAAGATAAGTATGTTGTTTATGAAGTCCTCATTATATCTCACTGCAGAATAATTTACTAAAAATATTTTGATTCATAAATTCTAAAATTATAAATCTTCATAAAAGTCATTTGATTGTTTGTTTTCTTATACCATATTCTGAATTTAAATTTGAATTTCACATTATGTTTTATTTGAGATACTGTATTTAATAAATAGTTTATGAATTTAAAATTATATGGAAAATTATACTTTTAAAAAAGGGAAAGTATATTCAGGCAACATGTTTTTTTATTTTAAGTTTATAAATTAAACTGGGTTTCATTGTATTCATGTCTAAATGATTTTAAAGCAAAATAATTTTTAAAAGAACTGATTAACTCTATAAAAGAAAAATAATAAAAAAATCATATTATATAATCTGCATAGTAAATAAATTTTCCATTTATTGTAAATTATTCAGTCCATATGAGTATTTGTGTATATATTTATATGTAAAAGCATATAGAACTTGAAATATTGTATAAATATAAATCAACACATTTGCAGTTAGTAATCTTCATAAATGTATTTCATAAGATTCCAATGACTATTAACATCTCACTCCTAAGAATAAACCAATTCATCTCATACTATTTAAAAGTATTCTTCAAAATAATATTTGATAATTCAAGGAATATCTTAATAAATATATATCAAGTAAATAAATCATAGTAAATCAAATAAACTACTTCACTTTACCAGTAAAAATAATAAAACCTGAAACAATTATATTATTTAATTAAAATAATGACAAATATAATAACTTTTAACTCAAAGATTTTTATCGAAAAATTTTATATGAATTAAATTCGACGTATTCTATTGCACGTTTGTCATAAATGTTAGTCCAAACAAATCCATACCTGAATTTATAAGAGAAAATCAAGCCTAGTATTTCCGCATTCACTAGTCAACATGTCAAACACGCGATGAGAATTATGTTAATTTTCTAATATGAAATCAACCTTTCAAAACGTCAAAGCAATTTAAAATTAATTCTCCTTACATGCATGATTTGAAAGCAATTTAATAATATCAAGATAAATATATATTTAAAACTAATGTCTGTTTCATAATGCGTTTCCTGCCAAATTTTATATCACTTTTCCCCATTTTAAGAGGGATTTGTAGTATATAATTCAATTTTGATCAAGGAAGTGTTTTAATTAATTTTTAAAAGATTAGTTCGTGTAGATGAATAAGAGAAATTGAAGTACAGAACTTAATGTTATGCGTTTAATACGGTCATGCAGTATAGTTATTAATGCTCAAAGTTTATCACTTCAATTTACAAGTATAACACAGTATATAATTATATATAATATTATTATTATAGCTATATATTTACTAACGCAGTAAACATGTTATTGTTAATTATCAATGCTTTTTATGTTATAATAATTATATGAATTCATAAATATCTATGATTATTCAGTTGCTCATTTTTGAGTTTTTATTTTAAAGCGTTATAAAGCTTTTAAAATCTAACTATATTTATCCAGAGTTTAATACTCTAAATTTAAATGATATATAGCACATTGGATGCATAATAATTTTTACGGAAATAGTTTTGAAAAACAGAAATATAGTGTGAAAAATATAGAGGTTTGGAAACTGGTGAAAAGTCATTTTTACAGTAACAAAAATCCTCTTTTCTCAAGACTCAAGGCAATGGACATATTAAAAACATAACATTCAAATTTGAGTGCAACGTCTTTACATTCTGCTTAAATTGCAACCTGAAGCCCCATGATCACATCCTGGATTGCTTAGGGTTCACAATGGCGGATTTTTTCTCAAGTCCGCTACTAGTGCTCGATTTTGTGCGGGTTCACGGTGTCATGGTCATGATCTGAAAGATTGGAAACAACATCAACAATCATCTAGTACTTTTTGCTTCAAATATGAAAATCTTCTAACTTCTACTCCGAAGGTATGTATTCTAATGTTATGTTTTTAGATGTTCTTAATATTATATTTGACTTTACATTCTATCTCGTATTAGAGAAAATAATACTACTTTAAGGAAATTTTGTAAGGAACTGTAAGAAAATTGTAAGTAATAAGTTATTTGTTAATCCTTACATTAAAAATTTGAATTTGAAGTTACATGTGAAGATTTAATTTATGTCGGATTTTTTCAAATTCCTCAACTTGGAATAATTTTATATCATTAAGGATTTTCTTTATATGTTTTTTTTTCAGTTGAATAAGAAAATTTCTTATGGGAGTAAAAGTTATGTTAATTTATTTGCTTACAACTAAATTTGATTTTAAGTCTGTTAGAACATTAACGTATACTACGCTTTGTACTCACAAAATACTTTGTTTACGTGCGAAATTCGGCTTATGACTCGAAAGCATGAAGTATTCCAATGCGCAATGTGAACTACTGTAACAATTTTTAAAATTTTTAAAGGTATTTAATGACGACTCTAGATTAGATATATTCATCCACGTTGTTCAAAAAGAAATTTCTCGATATAAATCTAGCCACGCTTATGGAAGAATACTTTCATGGTATTAGATTGAGTAGTTCATGGGTTTGATTCCTAATTCAGGATTGGATGTTAAATGTTAACTTGGATCCCAATTTGTTTTGTCGTTCCCTTCTTTTCATTAAGTTACCGTAGACCTACCAGTAAATGTAGCCAGACTGATAATTAAGAAATGAGGATAACATTTCTTAAAATGATTAAGCTTTTAGCTTGCTGCTAATTATATAATAAATGCTTGATTGGGGCAATTTAAGTTCTTCCTGTCATCATTTGATTCGAGTATAAAATAATGAGATTTCCTTGACTGTTTTCCTTTTTTTAACTGTTTCCTTGAA
This sequence comes from Latrodectus elegans, assembly GCA_030067965.1. NCBI lineage: Eukaryota > Metazoa > Arthropoda > Arachnida > Araneae > Theridiidae > Latrodectus > Latrodectus elegans. The sequence goes on from CM057819.1 coordinate 115,497,823, forward strand.
ATTATATCTATAGATGGGTAAGAAGCTTTATTTTACATGATCAAATAGCATAGTACATAAGTTTAATTTCATACTTTAATAGACTGCCTGAATTCCACAGTTAAACTCATTAAATTAAGAAAGTTCACATCCTTTTATGCAATGCGAAATTCAAATTGTTTATTAATATTATTCATAAATATTTTAAAATAAATATACAATTTCATATTATGGTCTAAATTTTATATTATATTCATAGTCTAATTATAGAATATATTTCTAGCTATTTTATCTAGATTAAATATTGAAACATTATTTATGTACCAAAGACTGAAATAAACAGAAGAATGGTTGATGAACAAAATTATAAAATAAAAGTCAGAGACTTAATCTCGAATAACGAAAGTATAAGTAGAAAAGTCATATATTCTTGAAAGCATTAAATTAGCTTTCCTCCTGAGTGCATATTGAAAAAAAAATAAATAAATAAAAAATAAAAAAATAAATAAAAATTTAAAAAAAATAAAAAAAATGTTATTTTTGTAGGTTTTTAATTATAACAAAAGGGATATAGCTTTGTAAATTTTTCTCAAATTCAGAATTAAGTACATACTTCACCTGAACTACATGTATTAATAAAGTATTTGCTTATTTTATAAATATGAGTATACAAATTAACTCCGGTGTCTTAGCGGTAGTGTTTCAAGCTCCCAAGGCACATGGTTCGCTCCTCGGGCTGGGTTAATGTCAACACAGCCATTCATTTCTTCTGTAGATCGATACACTAAGTACCAAGCATGCTTTGGAACTAAACATTGGGTATTTTGCGTTAGACTGAACATCTAATCAGGACACATTCTTCACTCCCCAGTGACTCTCGTTCAGAATAACAGAGATGGGCACTGACTGTAGCCGTTGTTCTACATGAGATGTGGTACCATTGAGTGTGTGTCTACTAAATAAATGTCATTTCATATATAAAATTACATTCGATTTGTTGCAACATTAATGAAGTTGTTTTAAAAATAACCTACATCACAAACACGAGTTTAATTTAGTTTTATTAAAAGGTGTTTTTCTTTCTCTACGCTAGAATATCTTATACACTTATAAATTATGTATATATTATTGGAATATTTGGAACATAATTTTTTTATTTAATTTTTTTAAAAGTTAAAACAATTGCTTAATTATTTCAAATTTGAACTTAAGATAAAATAAAAATTAATTTTGAAACTTAAATACTAGTTTTATTTATTAACTTACATATTTCTTATTCGAAAGCTATTTATAACTTTTAGAATAATTGTTATTTAATTTGGGAGCTTTTTCATATTTGGTAACAACTGAATTAATATTTAAATTAAATATTTAAAATTTACATTTGTATGAATACTTATTAATTCATGTGATTATTTAGATCAATGAAAAATTTTGAATTTAACAAATATTTTTTAATAATATAAAAAAAATATCCAGGTTATAATAAGAATAGATAAATGTAATTAATATGTCATTCATATACATAAAAATAAAATATTTAAATACTGCTTATTTAAGTTAAACTTTAAATATTTTTTGTAACTATTTAGAAAGAAAATTTACATTTACTAGTTATAGATTGATTTTTTTATTTGTATTTCACTATTTGAAATGGATAAAGCACATATTTCTTCATTTGATACAACTTCCTGAGGCAGATTAGTTATCTTGATTCGAAAACATGAATCTATACATAAAGCTTACAGAGAGAATATCTTTTCCATTCTTAGAATTAGATGAGATCATTTTCTGATTCTTTATCTTAGATCCTAATGCAGGGAGGTTGCTGACTTTCATCAAAGATGCTGATGAAATCTTTCCTATAATGCAGGATTTCTTTTAGTAACTTTTATTTTTGATGACATATACATCTTTTTTTTAGATTGAAAACACATTTATTTAATTTCATAGAATATTTTATGATTTTTTTATCCCTTTTGAATATTTACATCTCAAACTCATGCAAAAAATTTAAAAAAAGAATATCTTATTAAATTATGTATAATTTATTACAATTACTTATTAATTTATGTATAATTTAATATTGCAATTGCTTATTATTTTATTTAATAAAACAATACTCCTTTAAATTTAATTAAAAACTGAATATTATCTGCAGTTTACATGTGGAATATCCAACTAAAGTGTCAAATAATGAGTAATTATATTTACATTTGTGAACGACTCTTACTAAGATAACAGTTTCTGCGCTCGTTTCATTGATTTAATATATAATTATGAAATAATTACATAATTTTATATACATATATATATATATATATATATATATATATATATAAACGTCGATAAAATTATGTAATTATTTCATAATTATATATATATATATATATATATATATATATATATAATCTTGTATTTAAAAATAGATTTTACGTCTCTTGTTTATGTTCTCAAAACAAATTGCAAACGAGAATACTTAAATGAGTTTTTCTTATTTTTATTACATCTAAAAATATACTTTACATTTGATTCACTTCATTCATATTTTATTTGAAAAATTTATATAAACTCTTCTTCATTTTTAAATTTAATAAAATTTTTAAGAAATAAATTACTCGCTATATTTCAGTATTCTGTATCGAGATATCTATTCAAAAATATACGGTATCGGAAATGCATATAAAATAGATAATTACCATCAAACAAAAAATTAACTATCCTAATCTGCATTTGCTTGAAAATTTATCATTGCAAAATCAACATTATATATAATATTTTTATCTAAACTTATTAAATTCCATAATTTTTGAGTTTTACTCATTTGAACTTTTATTAAGGTTTTCTTCATCCACTAATTTAGAAAATTATCTTACTTGTTGTGATTCATGTATTCAAATTGTCTTTTATATTTATAATTTCTTATATTGATAAACAGATCTCATTTTTTAAAACCCTTATAAATTAATTTAAAGGTATTTCATTTTTGTATTCTTCTACTTCATCCGGGGTTCAAGATTTAAATACAGTTTGTAAATTAGACACGTCGTGTCCGTTTTACTCAAGAATTACGAGACAGAATTCAAAGGTTAACAAACTGAGTTCATAACTTAAAAAAATACGTAAATTAGTTTGCAGAAATACATCTTTAGTGCATCAAGACAATTTCGCCATCACCTGTAAAATTCATCGAAGAATGTCTGAAATTCATTTTTGACTAAGTGCTTTAACTCAGCATGCGATCCACATATAACATCATCTGAAAAATGAAATCTATGACTCTGCAAATTTCTTGTTAGTTCAGGAAATTTGGATGAAATTGCAAGGGTGCAAGATCATGTTTAGTAACCTGATTTTGATCTGATGAGGATGAGAAAAACAATTGTTTTCATTTTCGCAAGAAAGTCATTTACGAAGGAGCATGTAACAACATACATAACTGCTTAGCTCTCAGCTTTGGTCTCTTCTTTCGGATCGCTTCACATATATGACACAGGTTATCGACATAAACTACTTTGCTCACCTTCAGTGATTAATTCCAGATCCACAATACCCTGAATATCGAAAGAATAATTCCAGCTGTCTTTTACTTTAGTGTAATATTGCGGAGTTTCTGCTTCCGTAGATATTGTAGTTATTTCCACCTTGCCGATGCTCTCTTTATTTGCCGTTCGTACAAAAAACATCGTTTGCCTTCTTAAATAACAATTGTGTTATGTTAGGGGGAATCTTGTCAACGGCAGTTATTAAGTCTTTCGCCATTTCTATTCGAATTCTCTTTTGACCTATTTTAACAAGTGGAGAAGGATATGTTCACACACCCTCTGCAAATTAAGTAAGAGAGTTAATTAGAGGCCTTAGTCAGTATCCGCTGACATGCGGCCTCTGATATTCCCTCTGAATCAGCTATTTGGTAAATTGCTGCATATTCGCACATACCTTCTCAGGCACCTGTTTGATGTTTTCATCTGTGCTTGAAGTCACGGGAAGCAGAAGTGTTGTTCATGTTTGACACTTTCCTTAAAACAATAATGCACCTCAAAAAAATCTCTTTACGTTCTCGATAAAGTTTCACTTACGTAAACATGCTGCAACAATTCTAAAGTCTCCGAAACACTTTTTCGCAAGTGAACGTAACATATTATATTGATTCTCTGTTCAATTGAAGCTTTCTTTCTAAATAAGGTTACTATATGCACCTCCCTGCAGAAAACTCTTTCACCGTTTTGACCATGTGATTGGGACAAGCCACTTTCGGAAATAGGAGAAAGATGTAGTTTTAAAAAACAGTTCTAGTAACAATATCATAAAAAAATTTTACTTTATAGATGCAGGATGTCAATCGCGTCATATTTAGGATTTTTGAATCCTACCTCGTATATTCAGTTTTTACTTCAGAAACTCTATACAGTATATTTTTATTAAGAAAACTGTGTCAAGACATTACATGGTTGTCTTAAGCAAACATCTTATACTGAACATTATACATACAAATAATTTTTAGAAAATAATGGAGTTTCAAGACATATTGTGGTAGTTTTACTTGTTGGAATTTTACGCAATATTTTTCGCGCGCTTTCACCTTTTATGAGATTTGCTCTGGGAAGAATGTTTTGGATAAATCCTCCAAATCCATCGTGTCATTTTAGTCAGACTTCAGATAAAGCCTTTTCTATCAACGTAGGTAAAATCATTCAATTCATCATTAATAGACTCCAAAGTGCATCCATCAGGTGACTCTCTTTTGAACAATTGCTGAAAAGAACTATTCAAAGTGCACTACGCTTCCATTTACATTTCTCCAGATCACATATTATGCCGTGCAGATTAAGACAGTATTCAGATAGGATTGACCTTTTTGCTTTTGATTCTTTAAAGACTCAAAGGCTTGTGTGTGACATAGCCTAAGCAATGCGATAATATCTAAAATATAACAGCCTAAACCGAGGAATACGATAACCACATGCAGTCATTTCATGCAATTTATCGCTTGTATACATTACATATTTATCTACATGTTTGGATAATAGAAAAAAAGTCAGTTCACCCAGTTTATTGAATACATAAGTGAATTACACGTATTTTGTAAATGTTGCTGCATATTTTAAAATTATTACACTTAATTAAATCTTTAATTCTATTTTATTCCCAGTTAATGAAAGTAATTTTTCTTAAATACATTATAGTTAAGCTTAATAAAAATCTGCTTTATATTAAAAATTAAGCTTAAATATATTATACAGTAATTTGCCTAGATTATCATTTTCCACAAAGATTTGGGTTTTTGAAGAAGAATTAAATTATTATATTTTTTATAGAATATTTCACATGATTTGAATTCAATTGTTTTTCAGAGAGAAACAAATCATTCAAATTTTCAACATTTGCATTTTTAATGGATTTCTTTTTTCTACTTCAAATACTTAACTCTTTATTTTTTATAAACTTACCTTGAAACTCTTTAAAATATTAAAAATGTTGATTGAAACAAGTGCTCATTGAAAAATTAGGCATGTTTTAAACTGAAAAAAATATACTCAAACGTTTTGTTAAATGTGATTTATATTTTATATTTTTATTATATTCTAACTGATTTATATTACATTCTAACTTAAAATGAATTACTGATAATATTTATTCCAAAACCAATCCAGTAATTTTAGAATCAAAATTTGTTCAATCATTAACACGGTATTTTATTTGGTGTTAATTCAAAATGAACTGCGAAAGGTTTCTGAATAACATTTCAGAATTAGGTGAACATTCTCATTTCTCAAATAAAAACAAATTATACATAAATTAAAAAATAATTCAATTTTTATTTATTTCATCTATTTTTATTCCATTTCTTTTGTATTAAATGTGCATGTGATATCATGTTTTTAAAATTTTTAAGGAATAGAAATCTTATACAATAATGTTTAACGTGTATTATCTCAATTTGTTTTCTTAAGTGCTTTTAAATTTCAAATTAAATAATAGAGATAATTTTAGATGATTCTCTCAATATCTATCTGTATTTCAAACTACAAATTAATGAATTCACGCCGATATATAATTAGTAAAAAGTATTTTTTTTGATCAAAATTTTTCAGTTATTGTCACTGGTATCATGCAGATAAATGTTACCTGATTAGTTAATAATTAACAATATATTTTGATTGAATAACTAGTTATTGTTTCAGCATTTCAACATTTTTTTTTTGACATTAAAGAAAAAATATTACTGAGAAATTATCAACATATAAAACAGTATTATATTACTAAGTATTCCAGGACTGCTTTTCCAAAATAGATTAATATAAAGAAATAGAATTAAAAAAAAATTTTAAGTGCTGTTGATTCGCCTTTAGATTATAAATTGCTTGCTTTATCAAACTTTGGATATTACATTTAAAATAATATTTTGAAATGTTTAATTTTCGTGTAATTAATAATTATTGGCTTATAATACAAATAAGCAATTAGAAAATACATTATATATAATTTAATGGTCCTCTTTGATCGTATAATATTTCATAAGACACTAGTTTTCTATTTTTGTTTTAATATTCTTCCATTCACCAATATTTTTAAGTAAGGCAAATTTCATACAATTTATTTTACTTTGATTGCTTTGATAAACGTAAATAATGTAACTCATTGCATAATTTGTTATTTAAAAGAATGTTCAAAAATGAATTTTAGAAAAAAGAAGAAGAAGCTACCATTTTACCATTTCCATTATGGGTCCAATTACTTAGGCAAATGAAAACAAACTAAGTGTCTCTTATTGGCTATTTAGTCAAATGGAAATCACCATTAAATACAATAAGGATGATTTTAAGCAGCTTTTCCCGGATCACTTAAAAGAAAAAAAAATCCTTTCTTGAATCAAGACAGAAATCCATTAAAAGTCATTCCTTAAATTGAAATTCTTTTACTTTAAAATACAGAAATAATGACTAGAAGGAAGATTTCAGCACTTTTTACTGCAGATTTTAACAAAAACTGAGAGATAAATTGAATAAAATATATTTTTATACAGAACATTCAAAAACCCTTTCAGTCGAAAAATTATTTTATTTGAGTAATTATGTTTGCTTAACGTATAAAAGTATTTATAATTTTAAAGGATTTCTGTCAGAAAACTGATGTTTGTAAAACTAATGCAGAAAGATGTTATGGATAGCTCATAGCAGTATTTTCACTAAATAGTGAAAGCATTAATATGGATCGGCTTAACTGCATTGCCTTTATTTGCATAATCCTCAGTCGTCATCACAATAGGCTTATAACGACGATCATGATCTGTGATATAATTCTTTGCTAACGTTATAAGAATAAGCCTCTTATTATTGATTGGATAAGATGTCTTCCCTTTCTGGAATAAATCTTAGAAAAAAAGCTATTAGTTCACCTTCTGTAAGAATTGGAAACAGTTTTTTTGTTACATATTTCCGAAAAATATAAGAAAATAAGAAATCGTTAACAGTTTCAAACAGTATGAATCAGAAGGACTATTGTATGTAATACTAATAATTTTTCTGTTAATCCAAAATGCATAGTTAATTGTCAGTAAAATATTTGAGAAATAATAGACTTTGTAACAAAACAGAATTTTTTACAATTTTACTTCATTTTCCAAAAATAAATAACTACCATGTTTACGAATATTAAAAAATATTTTTATATACTTTAAACTTTATAACATTGAATAATAATGAATGCTTAATTTATTGCAAGTAAGCGTGATAAAAATATACTTCAATAGTGTACAATATTTATCTGTTATTCTACGCATTTACAATCTATAATATTTCTTTAAGTAAATAATTTCAATGTGTAAACAATATTGAATATACTATGCTAAAAGCCTAGTTTTTAGAAAACATTTTCTTTCTAAATATTCAAGTTAAATTGCTATAAAACTGTTATTAAACTTAAAAAATTAAAAAAAAATATTTCAAAATAATTATTAAATTATAGTATCAGTGAAGGTAATTCACCTTTTCGTATGAATGCATGTTGAATCTTCAATCATGGAATAAATATTGCATTTACAGTTTAAATATTTAAATTATTTAATTAATAAATAATATGGCATCCCCAAAAATCAAAACACGTCATTGTTAATAACTTTATGAAATCCTAACTACTAATTGAAACTTTGTCCATATATTAATGAAAATAACTAAAATTATGGGTAACATAATAATAATCATAACAATTTTACGAAATGTAATTCATGTATAAGTAGACACTTTTTTATTGCAAAGAAATTATTTTGGATTAAAATTGCTAAAATTGTCCTCATAAAAGTAAATTAAACATATGCCAATATTATAGGTCATGTTTGTAAATCGCTGAATTACTTGCTTTTTTTAAATTCTCTTTTAAATTTTATAATATAATTTAAATATTAAACAAAAATGAAGTTTGTATTATTATTTTTTACTTCATAATATATGTTTATTTTATTTTGTGTTATAATTCCGAATTAATACTAAATGTCATCCAAGAAATTTTATTTAAATTTTAAAAATATTTGGTTTTAATAAAAGTGTTCTAAATGAATAAAAAATATTAATTATAAAAATATTAGCATATAGTTAATTGTATTGAATAATAACTGTATATTTTGTATCTCTGAATTTAAAGCAGAAGGCAATCATTTCATCTGTGTCCCAGTATAGTCAATTATGAAATTTGAATTGAAATATATTTTATTAAATTTAGAAGAATACTTTTATACATAGAAATTAATTATAATATATCTCATAAATCGGTGCTTATGAGAGTGATGATATTCCGTCAAATTTTGTTCCATAAAAACACTGTTCTATTACGCCCTTTAATGTGAATTTAAAGCATTCGATAACTGAATTTGGCAAACAAATTTAATTATTTCATAAAAAATAAAATAAAATTTTTTCATACACTCATAATATATTCATTTCTCATTAATATCGTACAGTTATGCATTATTTAATGGATCTTAATTGTTTATGCAATTTATTTGTGTCAAGCGTATTGATAATTTTGCATTTCGATATTTATAGCATAAACATAAAAAAGTTCAACTAAAATGTCAAAAACTCATAAAAAAAGGAAACAATAAATAACTGACTTGCAATGTGTTTTATACAAAAGGCATAGAATAACATGATATTTCTCCACGATTATATTTTTTTTTTTACTTTTTCGTTTAAAAAAGATTTCAACTTAAAACATAATCAGCCTGATTACTTTTAGAAATAAATGTTTTAAATATCAATTACAAGCGTATTTAATCCACAAAGGGCAATAAATAGTCTAATTGCATTTTGCTACATTTATGCAATATTTTTATTTGAATTTCTTTTTTTAACTTTATGACTCTTCCATATTATTGATATATTAAATTTAATATAACTACACTAATGAATAGCTTAAATGAAGATTTTTTTAACCAAAATCATTTTTTGAGATTAAACAAACTTCATCATTACTATTTCTAAATATTTATTAAAATATTAAAAAGTCAAATACAGAGATGTAAAAAATGCTCATGCAAAGTATAAATATAAGTTTCAAACTTCCATGAAGTAATCAAAATCATTTAGTAAATTTAAACAGATATTATCAAACAACCTCATTAAACATGATTCTACATCAACTAATTTATACGTTACTCGTAAAACTTAATTCCTGTTTTTTTCTTCTTCTTGCATTAAGCGCTTAAATATTTTCTTTTTCTTTTACATTTTGTAAATTTATTATTTATGAATGTTTACTGGTTTATATTAAATGCATATATATTTATGAATTTTATGTGCAACATTTTAATAATCTATTGATTTCGAAATTGGCAAATCATTGATGCACATATACTTTGTTAATTCGTTTTATATTTTAAATTTATGAACTAGTTAATATAATATAAACTTCATCAATTTTGTATGCTATGTTAACCTAAAAGCTAAATCAAGTTTGAGTTTTATGTTTATAATGATTAAAATTTAAATATTTGATATATTACTTGAACTTATATTATAGAAACAGTTTTAATATAGCAGTGTAATATTTTAATTTTATTGGCATTGAAATAAATTCTACAAACATTAATTTTATTGTCAAACTTTTTAAAATTATTCAAAATGCATGTCTATATCTTATAACTAAAAGTCTAAAATAGATATAAATTATTGCTTTTAATCTTAAAAATGTTTGTGCAATAACAGATGGATCATATAAGTTATAAAATTTGTCTAGTTAAATTATTCAATTTTTAACTTATTAATAATTATTTCATAATCATTAATTTAATTTCTCTGATTTATTTTAAGATATTTGCTAAACGTGCTTTATTTAAATTGACTTGTACAATAACACTCATTTTTTACCTCAAAAATATTCATAATAATATTCCATATATTTTGCTAAAAAATTTAATAAAAAATTTCAAGTGTCTTCTTTAATTGAATGCTTAGCTACCTTTTCAAATAATATTTTTAATGTAATCAAAAGGAATCACTAATAACTCATTAAATAATAAAAAAAAATGAAATAATATTATAAGGTTATTCTTGTTAAATAAACTGATTATAATTTAAATAAAAATACGTCAATAATTAAAATTAGTTTGGCTTATAAAGCTATAAACATTTCAAATTTAAAAAATAGTTTAAATATTTGTGAATACGAAAGCTATTCTCCAGTTATTGCCCTTTTTGACATTTAATCCAATAAAATAAAAATGATTTAATTTTTTTTAATTGTTAATTATTTAAATATTTTTATTTTATTCCAAAAAACATGCGGCAAATGGCAAATTTAAAATGATAACTTCGCATGTATATTTTAATTATATATATATATATATATATATATATATATATATATATATCTATATATATATATATATATATATATATATATATATATATATATATATATATATATATATATATATATATATATATATATATATATATATATATATATATATATATATATATATATATATATATATATATATATATATATATATATATATATATATATATATATATATATATATATATATAATACTGTTTGTTAAAAACCTAAAATAATTATTATTGCTAATAAATTAATGTTTTTATTCAGAATCACGCTCTCATTTATAGAAAATAATTATTTTGATCGCTAACATTAATATCATTTAGTTAAAATAATACGATTGGTTAGATATAATTTTTTAAATCTAAGATAATGTTTTACACAAATATTTATGGAAACGTTAATTTTTATAAATAACTAAATTTTATTATTATTTGATGTAACAAAATATAATATACCTTGAATTCAGGAGTTAAACTTCAGTTTTTATAAGGAACCGAAATAATGAAAATATATTTTTTTCATTTTAAAAGAGAGAGATTATTCAACTAAAAATATCAAGTGCAATAGGTTAAGATATTTAACAATGCACATTAATGAGTGTGTCTTATAGGGTAAATATTTTTTTAAAATAAAGAATAAAATGTGAATTCTATAATTTTAGTTCAATAAATTTTACCTTATTTCAAAGGGAATATTCGATGATCTGAAAATACACAAAAATATATTATATATATATATATATATTCAAAGTACGGTTGACATTGTTATCTTATATATTATATGTAATCTTCTGTATTTCGGGGTTAAATTTTGAGGTATTAAAATTTATAAATGTTTTCTTTAAAATAAAGATAACATATCAAGTCGAAATCTTTCGAAGCAAGTGTATTTCAATAAAATATATTTTGTAAACTAAAGTATCTGAAAATAAATGTATTGCTTTGAAAAGGAATTTTAACTAATCAATACATATTACATAAGAGAAATATAAAATTTCATATCGAGCTAGGAAAGAAAATAAATCCAAAGAAAACAATAGAAATTAAACAAAAGTTGAAACACTTAAAGAAAGCACTTGTTGTGGCCAAGAGCTTAGAATAAAATATTTCCATCTATTGGAAATGTAATGTTTTCAGAACTAAATGTCTCTGTGAATAGACTCCATTTTTGATAGTATTTGAATTTCTAGAAAAAAAGGTTCTTTCTGCAAGGAAAAAAATGAGTTTGATAAAAGTATTTTCTATAAGATAAATTCAACAAAATAACTTTTTTATTTGAATATTTGAGATGGTGTATTCACATTTATTTACAACTGTAGAGAGTTCCTGAAACAATATATTTTTTCACTTTTACGTTAATTATTACTGAAAGCAATTAATTATGTTTTCTTACAACTCTCAGTAATAGATTTGTTGCTGAATATTTAATGCTTTTTATGCATTTTACACTTTTACGTTAATTATTACTGAAAGCAATAAATTATATTTTCTTACAACCTTCAGTAATATATTTGTTGCTGAATATTTAATGCATTGTAATTCATATTTTTATAAATAAATGAGTTTCGGATGTTTGAGAATTGTATTTAATTAAGATAAATATTGCTTATTTTGGAAAATGAAGAAAGATTTAAACGCAGAAAATTGCGATTTGCATATTGTTTGTTTGGTGCATTATTAGATAGGTAGATAGATAGATAGAGAGATGGATGGATGGATGAACAGACAGAGAGATAGATAGACGGTCGGACATATAGATAGACAGACAAATAGATGGATAGATAGATAAATAGATATATAGGTAAAAACTTAACAATTGATCTTAATTTGAAGTACATTTTGGGATAAACTTTTCTGTTAAAGTTTTTTCAAAAAATCGAACTCAACCCAACGTGATAGTGATGCTTATTAAATTTATATAATTAGAAAAACTATGCCTGCGTTATAATTAAAAAAATATAGTTTTTGTTTATAAATGTGCCTTAAATACTTTTTACTACATAATTTCGCTCTTTACATTTCTTTTATAGGATATTATAAATATATTAATGTTTCTTCCCTAAATATATATATATTCAATGAATTTCCATATTTGTAATGATTTATCTTCGAATATTTGAGAATTTAACATTTTTTTCTATTACAATCTATAAAATGTCTTTTAAATATACATTTTAATGCATAGTAGAGCTTTTCTCATTAGTTCTTATTAATCATGTCTATATATACCATAGTATTTTTATTTTGATACTTTTTAAATATTTATAATATAAATGTTTTAGTTTTCAGGAAAATTTAAATCTTTATTTAAAAATATCAGCAGACACCTTAACACTGGTCATTGTATACATTTGGAATAATACAATAACGAAGTATATTAATTTATTAATTAAAATGTGTTAATATTTCCTTAATAGTTGTTATTAAATGTAATGTACTGAATGCAGTCATAAAAAATGATTTTAATAAAAAAATCATAAATTACATAAAAGTTCGGCTCTTATTATCTTCGATTTATTATATTTTTCAGTGGAATAAATTCCAGCGATCTACTAACTAAGCTAACATACACGCATAATATTAATTATAAGTAATATATCCTCTATTATACATAATTGAAATTTTTTATAGTTCAATTCAATGGAATTGTTCCGGTAGTATTGTTGTCATTTAATGCACAAATGGAATTGTCAAAATAAAGAAAAAAACTCCCGACTTCAGTTCGGTTTTCAAGAGGGAGCTTATAGCCATCGAAGAGGGACTAAATGCTGTTTTGTCCTTCACAGAACTTAGGGATGTTTGGTAGCGCCATCCAATATCTTTCAAAGTTTTGAAGAGTTGGTAATATGGCTGGATACGTAATTCTTCTCAAATTTGGCCTCGTCACTTGGTGAAGCACACCTTCGCATGTTAGGTCACCTTAGATTCCTTCGCATGTTGACATATGAGGGAATGAGATGGCAGACATTCTGGTGAAGAAGGGTTCTGAAGAACCATTACCAGCTACCAATTCACTGACATATCTTGAACTGTATTCCATTAAAAGGCACACTGACTGGCAAATTTGGCTCGTTCCCATTGTCATCCATGGTATCAATCAGATTGTCCTGGAAGATACTTTGCTTTTGGTTGCGATAGATATGTTCAGAAAACACTTTCCCGATTCTTCATTGGACATCTGAAATGACTTACATTTGAGAGAGGTGTCAAGGTGCATCCGAATTTTCCTAAATGTCAAAATGAACCGGCATCACAGGCACATATCCTTAAGTGCCTGGGGTTGTGTCTTGAGGACCTATATAGGTCTCCTACGCTTGTTTTCGACATTCTGAAAGTAAATGGACTCGTGGACCTCGTCTAGTATATTCCTAGACATGGAGATTAAAAATAAGAAGAGAAGAAGAATAATTGAAATAGAAGATATTGAATTTGGCTAAATAAGCCTCGAATTAGGAGCAAAAATATTAAATGTATGAAGTGATTTAAAATATTTAAATAAGGTCTCTGGATAGCTGTATTAAATAGTCCATCATATTAAACTTGTAATCCATTAAGTAAACGCATGTTTTATGTCTACATTTGTCTTTATATTATGTGTTATTTATTACCTATCAATTTAATGAAATTGGTTCATTTAAATTGATTAAACAATCTTTCTAACTTCCAAATCTAATATTTTATGCATAATGCTCTTAGAGTAATGAATTCTCTTAAACGCTTATTCCACTATTTTTAGAATCTTATTAGTGTAACTCATATTTAAATTAGTTAGGAAAGTTTAGTTCATGAATTTAGTCATGAAGGCTAATGTACATCTCTCCGTCTTCCACGTTTAAAACATTCCTCAATTTGAAATTTTATTCATATTCATCATTACTGAAAAATAAGTTGTTCCTGCATAACTTTACGATCAGAAATATAGATGAAGTCATTAAGATTTAATTTCAAGATTCAATGATTCTTCCAAATCTTTTTTTGCAAATCCAAGTTCCATTGAATATTTGGACAAACAATTTCTGAAGTGTAAATTATTTTTTCGTGCCATGCAAGAAAATAATACTCATCTTTCATTCCATCGCTGACTCCCTGATTTTATTTTTAAGTTAAATTTCAATTTGTTTAAGGTTTTCAGTTTAGAATCCAAGAAATGTAAAAGATGTTTTTGTTAAAATAAATGCCCAAAATGTAATATTTACATTTGAGAAAAAAACCTTAAATTATGATATTAATCAAGAGCTTAATTCAACAAATGATTGTAATAATTAAAAATAATGGATACTTTTACATACGACATTTAAGAAATAATATTAAACTTGTAGACTGAAACGTCATTTATTCTTCCCTTTTTAACTGGATTATCAAAAAGAAATAAAATCAATATTGCATGTTTTCATTAAAATTGTTCACAAGACAGGTGGGTCTATTTAATATATCTCTGATAAATTATAATCTTTATAGTCTAACTTTTTATTCTTTTTATTTATTGCGTATGAAAATTTAATGTTATTGATGTGATACGGTAACAAAATGTTTTTCAAATACTGGAATTTCATTTAGAAAAAAAATAAAGGTTTAAACATCCTAAATTTCAGTGATTACTTTATTTAAGATTAGGATGTTTACACTTTTCACACACACACAACACTTAAATCATGCGGAAACATTATTTTAAATTTTCAACACGATAGAATATGCATTCATGATGCTGACTTTGGAGATCACTTGAGGTGACTGATTGACTTCAAACAGTTTTTTTTAAATAAAGGATCATTGCGTGTTAAAAATATTTTACTATAAGCAATATTTACTCACTATTTGATTGAGTATTTGGAAAACTATAAATTATGTTTTTAAAAAACACTTTTTTGATATTAACGAATATAAAATTCATAAGTTATGAAATGTGAATTACATGCTTCTATTAAGGATTTTAAATTGACATCTATCAAGCATAAAATGAATAAATTTTGCAAATAAAATTATCGCATTTTGTGAAAGAAATAATATTTTTTAAATGACTAGATCTTGTGTCGTTAAGACATTTCTTGGGTTTTTGTTTTCTCGGACTTTTTGTAGTATATTTAATCTCTTCTGGTTCATTTCAATTGATTTCATTGGTATTTCATTAGATATTTCGGGAAGTAATTGGATAGTTCTTGTTTTCATATGTGCTTCTATAAAAGATTCTGCTTATATGAAAAGAATTTTTTTTTAATTGATATTGATTTGGGTAATGTCACTGTCGAAATTAGAACAATTATGATATTTATCATCTTGGCGTTCTGTGTTGAATAAAAGCAACCATTGAATATCAGTTGTTTTCTTATATTGTAGATTGTTATACCGTTTTTAATCTTTTGCTGTATCTACAATGCTTCTGGTGCACTATTAAACTGTATAATTAAAAATATTTTCTTTATCAGTTTTGTCAGTGACTAAATTTTGGGTTTTTATTTTATTTATATTTTTTTTTCTAACTGTTAGTTTTTTTCGTAAAAATAAATTTTCTCCGAAATCAAATTCTTCGTCTTTTTTATCTCTCTGTTAAAATTGGCTACCTCTATCATGAGAAATGTTTATTCCTTCATTAGGTTAATACTTATTTATTTGATCAAATATTTTTTGCAAAAGAATCAACTTCCCATAATCGAGCTCTCAAAGGTTCTATATTTTTCCATCCGTTATTGATTTATGTTTGTACTTTTATTCTTTAGAAATAAAATGGTGAACACTTTTAAGAAAACCTTTTGGAATACGAATTTGAACTGCTTAAACAGAAATGTTTAAGCAATACTGGTCACATGGGGCACACAATTACCATTTGAATTCGAATAAGCAACAGTTTCAAGCAAAGAAAAGGAAGGTAGTTGAAAAATGTTGATGTACAATCCTCGGGTAATGTCATAAAGCTGGGTAGTGAATGGATGATTGATTACATATAAATAATGTTTCCACACTTGTTGATTTTCGAATCATGGTGTGACTTTGTAACCTAACATCAAACCAGTTAAGTAATTAATTATTATTACTATAAATTTTCAAGTACAATATACGAATTAAATACATGATAATGAAATATTTTGATAAGTTGTATTGACTTATTTTAGCAAATTTAATTTGATATATTTAGAGCTTTAATAATTATATTATAGTTTTTTGAGGTGAATTTAGTACTAAGACTTGTTTAAATTTTTTCCTTCAACAGTTAATTTTTAAAAATTGAATTTTCAGATTAATATTTTTAATGAAATAAAATATAAATCAGCAAATAAAAATTTTATTGCAGAAAAGTCTGTAAGCATCAAAGAATATTTGAGAAAATATAATGTTAGAAAAAAAATAAAACATCTTAATGAATTTAAATCTTGCAATAAATATTTGCATAAGTTTAATGTACTTACATTAATATTTAATTATAACGTATGTATGCGTGTGTGTGTGTGTATGCGATAAATACTTATTAATATTAATTTTTTAATGTTTAGTTTTAACGTTTCTAAATGTTTTAATACATTTTTTGAAATGCAATTTGTATTCAGGATCAAAACAAAGATTTCACATTTACCAGGGAATTTATTCAACACATTCTTCATGATTGGTATCTCTAAATAACATTTTGAAACCTCGCATTTTTGTATTCATTTATTTATATAAAAATAAACATTTTTTTCTTTAATATAAGTTAATGAAAACAATATTTATGTAGAAGATGTGTTAACTTTTAAGGTAACAACTATACGAAATTATGGTTACTCAATATAATTGTTACAACCTTTACAATCTAAAAGTAAACAAGTAACTTTGGAAAACAAAAAGTTGAGTTTTTATAAAAACTTAACAAAAAGTAATTATAATTTTTAAAGAAATGTTTCTTTTCTTTATATTATAAACCTCTAATTTCATCAATTTTCTTAAAAATATAAATACTTCTCCTGAGGAATCTGGAAAGATTATTACAGTTAATTTCTTTTACTTGAATTGGGAAGATAGACTGAAAGTGAATAATATTTTAAGGATTTATGAGAGCAAGTTACCTGTTTCCGAAGATAAGTGCTATTAGTATCTTAATTTTTTTTTTAGTTGACATTTTACTTCAGGAAGTGAAAAGCAAATAAGATTATGAATCGCACATGGAGATACACTAAAAAAAGTAGATATGTGCTAACAGTTGTGTACTTAAATGCATTTAGTATTTACTGATAACATATTGTTAGCAAGATTTATAGTTTAGTTTCTAGGAGAATATAATATATCATTTGTAATGGAAAGAGAAATCAAGCTTGAGTCATATTCATCAGCCATGCCGTAATTGATGTCATAAAAATCTGTAAAAATTATATTTTAAAATACTTATTAATCATACGAGCTCATTTTTAAATTAAATATAACTTGTAATTTATTCTAGACCAAATTCTAAAATGAGTATTAAAACTAGTTAAGACTAAAAGCTATAATTTTGATATGTTAACGATTCAGTATTGATCAAATTCATAAAAATTATAAATAAAATATTGGTAAACATATCTCAGTTTGGTGAAAGCAATGGCATTGGTATAGGCTTGTGAATTAAAAACTGATTTCTCATAAAACTCATTATTGTTTTTACCATGTTCTCTTCTTCACTCGAATGTCTTGAAAATATAATTTATAGTTATAACATGAAAGTTTCTAATTTTTATGTAAGCTTTACTCCAGTGTACTTTTAAATTAGTTTAATTTGCTTGATTCCTCTTTTTTCAAATTTCACACCAGACATCTTTTAAATTTGTCTTAAGGTTGAAAGTTAAAGTAATTTTTTTGTTTACAGGATTTGATGTTTTGAAGGAAGAAATGTTTCCTAGAGGAGTGGAATAATTTTTTTCCATAACATTTCTAGCTAAGTGGCTAAAAATTCAAGTTTCAGAATAAAAGAAGGTAATTATATAATTTCCAATGTGAATCAGCGATTCAACTGTTTGCATGATATTTAAAGATAAATTAATTATTTTCCATAATTTTCCATAAAATTAATTTATTTTGAAATTTTTAAGGATTATATATTATTTATATATAAATAATTAATATAGTTAAACATTGCCATAGGACAATTTAAAACTAAACTATAATTAAGAAAATAAAGAAAATAGACAACTTTATGATATTTTAATAAATTGCAGCAGGATTCATGATAAAGCATTTAGCATAGATATAGATTACAAATTTTTTGCATTTACTATATTATCTTTAACATTATCATTTATCAAAAAAATCATCTGTTTTCTTGTGATGGCTAATGGCACTATTATAGTTTTGAGACCGAAATTTCCTACAAATATGTAAGTATTTTATTGTCTGTCTCCTTTCGTAATTATTGATGATTATAATTATATTATTATTAATTTTTATTAAATTGTCACGACCTTAACTATGACAATTTTTTTACTTCAGTCAAGTATAACTTTCATTTGCATTTGACATTGTTATATATATATATATATATATATATATATATATATATATATATATATATATATATATATATATATATATATATATATATACTACATGAAGTCTTAAGAACTAAGCACTGCGGTAACTTGTGTGAACTCTTGAAGGCTCATATTTGTTTTTTACTGTACAGATAATCTGAGTGTGGGAGGGGAAGCAATCTTTCTTTCTGGAAATCCATTGAAGTACAATAAAAGTCATACCCTACCTACTTTTATATATTTTGTTGAATAAAATAAATCATAATTTATTTGAGAACCAGCTTACAGTGGAGTTATAAGACATATATATATTATTTATTTGAAGAAAAGATAAAATTAATTGTCCATCTTTAACATAGATTTCACCCTCATCACGGTTAGCAGACATCTGGGTGTGTTTCTTATTGAAAGAGATTCCTATAGAGGATAGATTCTATGGGGTATTTAATATGTAATGTCATTTATATTAATAGAAACAAAAAGTGTAAAGAGATACTGATATTTATTTATGTATTTTTACTAAAATGTTTAGCCATTTTAATTCTGTTTTGCTTATAAGGATTTTTATTTTATAGTAATTTGAAACAAAGAAAATATTTTGAAAACATATTATTTGTATATTTTTATTAAAATTAAGTCAAATACCAAATAATTTTTAAATTAAATAATTTTATTATAATAATAAAATAATTTACTCCTAAATTAAAAGTTTTTATCTTAATGATATATTATTTTTATTCATTTAAAAATAACAAATAAGTTTACATTTTTTGAAAATCTTTCATTTATAATATAAAGATGTCAAATCATTTATGTATCATGCACTTGCTTTAAAGATATCTTGCAAGTTCAAACAAATAAAGTGCTTTTGCAAAATAAGTTTCTTAAATTTTTTCTTACACGTATATTTAATAAATGTTTCCTGAATAAGTACATGTAATGCATTTACAGTCTATTTATTTATTGATAATAAATAACTTTATTGTGTGTAGCAATATAGATTTTAAAGAAAATGAATGAATTTCTCTCAATAAATTATATCAATAAAATATAAATATATTTTAAATACTAATAACCTAACTTTTCAGAATGGTATGCAAACAATTTTAACCAGAGTATCAAATCTGAGTTCAATAACTTGAATAAACATTTCAAAAAACTGTGTTCATTTAAATTATTTTAAATTTTTGCCATGGAATTATTATGTATAGGTATTGATAAAATTGGATTTTGATATTAATAACAATACAAGTAGCAATGCATTCGTTGCATATAAAATAAATTATTAAAAAGTAAATTATATTTACTAATAAATGAAAAAAATTATTAAGAAATAAAATTATGTTTGTATCACTAATAACCTTATTTATAAAATAGCATATCATGAGCATCTCATTCCTAACACAAAATAATTTTCAGTAATTTTTAAAATCTGTGACAAGTGAGTGAAATGTAAAACGTTTAAGATATGTATCTAAAGTTAGTGAAAAAAGATGTTTACTTTTCTCGATAAAAATACATAAAAAATAAAAATTTATTTCCTAAGTATACATTTTTAATTTTATTAAAAAACGAATTTTTTTCCAAATCAAAAAGAAGAACATTTTAGATTAATTGTAAAAGAAAAATAATGTGTGTGTCAAATATAAAAATAAATACTAGACGTGAAAATAATAAGTTTTAAATTTGTATTTGTGTTTAGGTTCTTTTCTATATTCCTGTTTGTTGAAATTTACTTGAAAAATAATATTTTTTTAAAACTGCAAATCTAAACAACATTTTTAAAAATTGCACTTGTTTCTTTAGCTGATAAAAATGCTGAAACTTTTTCTTCTTTTTTTAAACTCATTTCAACTGATCCTTAGGTGATGCAAAAATTTCTAAAATGTACACTGTCTTAATAGTATAGAACAAAATGCTATCTAAATATTTACAGGAAATGCTTGAACTAGAAGAACTAATTGATATTCTCTTTTCAAAAATTCTACAAATTGCTTTTAAATTTCAGCAAAATTTTAGAATATTTCCGTTTTTTCATATAAATGTTTCAGTTTCATTTTTTTAATTTTTTTAAATGGTATTTTTAATGCATTTAATTATTACTCTCTTTGTTATATGTGTGCAATATTTATTTAAGATTCTGTTTTCAATTATAAGTAAAGAGTATTTTACTTTAAATTTCTCTTCGAAAAACAAGTAAAAGGAAATAATCACATGTTTAATACACAAGTAACTTATCAACATAAAATGTTCCTAAATGTTCCAAAATGTTAAAAAAACTATTATTTATTACTGAGCATTTTTGAATTCAAAATTTATATATATATTTGAATATTCAGTTTGCTTTATTTTGTAAAGGCGGCTTACTTTCGAAATGTGTGAAAACATATTGCGCACATTTAATTTATGCTAACATTATATATGTCCTTTGTTTTTTAATGAAGTATCTTTAACTTATGTATGAAACAGCATATATAAATAAAACATGTTTTTCCTATTATACAATTCTTAAGATGTTTTTAATATTATATAAAAATATTCTGTACATTTGTACCAATTATATCCAAGAAACTGAAAATTTTTATTGAAATTCATGCAAACGCTTATAATTAACCTCTTTCATATATGCATATTTTTCGATATTTTATAAATGCTAATTATTATTAAAATGTAGGAGAAAATGTCTGAGCAGTTTAAAAGTATTTATGTTATTTTTATTATTCTAAGGAAATATAAGGTGAATGAGATATTTCAAAGTAATAGATTTATAATAATAATTGTTACACTTCGCAATAATTATAAATGGATTTTATTCACACACACACGCGCACACACACACACACACACACACACACACACATATATATATATATATGTATGTATGTATATGTATATAATATAATTAAATCGAATTGAAATATATAAATATATATTTTGTAAAATTATAATGAAAATCTATAATTAAAAATTTTTCTAATCATTTAAAAATTTCTTTTATAATTTTTACTAGCATTTTGAATAAAAAGATCATAACTACTTCCTTAAAATAACGTAAAATATGAGTAAATCTATTCCCTTTTTGAGCGAGAAAACTTTACATAATTTTTTATTTATTATATATAAATAATATTATATTATTTTATAATAATATATTTTTATAATATACTGTGATTATATTCAATGTTATATTGATTGCTTAAAGAAAATAATACAGAATTTTGGAAATTAGAGATGTCCACAAATATAATATGCAGTTGGTATATGTTAAACAGAAATCACAAAGTGATCTTTCGATTTAAAAGAATTCCATTATTTAACGTAGATAATTGCAAAAATATTGTAAATGAAAGAGTAATCTTTATTATGGATTTAGAAATAAGCTGATATTAAAAAATAAAATTGCATTGCAAGTAAGTTTAATGATTCTGCAGACATTCGGTGTATGTGCGAAATTTCTCAAATCATTACGTCATAAATTTTATCATACGTTTCATAATCTATGCCAAATATTTTTACAAAGATGAATATATATTTTTTAGTTTTACTAAACCATTTCTTATGTTAATGAATTTGAATGCTTCATTATTCTTCTTTTCTAAACAATAGAAATCAGTTATATATTTTTTATTTGTGAGCATTCATCCATTAAAATCATTAATAATTTATTGCTGATCATTTTATATCGCGCGAAATTTTCAGATTTTACATGCGTTAAATATAGAAAAAAATATTGTGTTTTGTTATATTTATTGTGAGGAAGCTCATTTTCTTCTGTTATAGTAGAATAATTTTAAAGAATACGCATTATTCTATTGTAAGCATTTTTGTCCAATATTTCTGCAAGAATTTCAATCCTATTAAAGACGGCATAATTATTTAAGAGTTTAGTCACGTGTGTCACGTGTTATAAATTTCAGGCTACAAATATTTTATTTGATTCCATTAGATTTTCTTTTT
The DNA here is from genome assembly GCA_030067965.1 of Latrodectus elegans. Taxonomy (NCBI): domain Eukaryota; kingdom Metazoa; phylum Arthropoda; class Arachnida; order Araneae; family Theridiidae; genus Latrodectus; species Latrodectus elegans. Next base: position 115,521,071 of record CM057819.1, read on the forward strand.
TCTAAACAACATTATTACTACTTTCAGGAAGACAGATCAAGGCTGAAATAAGCAACAAATTTTGAATATCAGTACACACAAAATAAATAGGATATTTTTATGACAGAATTTTCAAGATATATATATATATATATATATATATATATATATATATATATATATATATATATATATTTTAATGCAAAAATGCATTATAAATTTCCAAAATTTTCTGAAAATGTTTCTATTTTTCAATAAAATTTTCTTAAGAAATTCATTAGTGAAATCTTACTTTTTATTTTAAAAGCATAAGGCTTTTAAATAAATGTACAATATTCTACAAATAGCTCTAATTTACAATTAATTTGCATTTACTTTAAAATATTTTTATATTGAGATTTTTCAAACAAGTGAGAAATATTTAGTTTAAGTGATTATTACTGCCAATAATATTGTTTCATTTATTTAGATAAAGAAATCTGCATGATTTTTATATAAATCAAATGATTCCTTAAAAACCATATAGTTCTTTAACATTGGAGTTTAATTCTAACTATCAACATTTTATGCGTAAAAAATATGCATTAAAATTTTTATCATTATATATGTGTGTATCATTTTTAAAAAAATAACTGCCATCTACTTTTACTTTTATTTAAAGTACAATAAATACTTCTAACAGTATGTATTATAATTATGTTACTGTGCTGTTTATTAAAATCCTATAATTTAAAATTTAATCTAAAATAAATACTTATAACAGTATATATATATACTGAGATGCTTGAGAATTTGTCATGAAGGTTTCAACAAATTTTTGTGCTCCTTTGTAATCATAATTTAATATATAACGCAAATTTTAAAAATTATATTTTCAATAATCATTTTCTGAAAATAATTAATGAAAATTTTAAAAATTAAAAATAAGTTAAAATTGTGGATTGTTTTTGATGTAACTGAAATTATATGTAATTACGTATGATAACAAGTTCCTTTTTTATTTTCAATTGCAAGTATTTGTTACTACTTACAAATTCCACAATCATACAATTTTTCAAAACAATTTTGAATGATTTACTGCCTTGCCCAACTACATTATTATGCTAAAAATAAATTAAAATTTCCTACATTTAATTAATTTTATTTTGACAGTTCTAAATATTGGTTGATTTTCCTTGCATATTTTATTATAGTCGCATATATATTTTAGTGCTGATTTTGTTTTCTGCTTTGAAAACTTTGCGGTAATAACTTTAATTACTTTGTGCTGTTGATTAAAATCCTATAATTTAAAATTTACTCTAAAATAAACTTTCAAGTTAAACTTTTACAATAAAATATATTTGATTCACTTTAAATTTTACTTACCCTTCTATTATATTCACAAGACATTTATTATAAATTGAATGCATTTATTTAGTTTCTTAGATTTCAATAAAGTACAAAATGTAAATATTAATAAGTTTTATTTTGTTTTATACTTATAAATTCACTTTAGGTTAATTAACACAATCATGTAAATATGGAATTTTTTTCAGTTGAAATATTTGTTCTATTACAGGACCTAATGATTTAGAAAATAAATATATTATTACACTATGTTACATAATTGTCGATGCTTACAAAATTTTTACTTTAATTCCAATCTTCATTGCTTAAAAATTTAAATATTATTTCAAAACAAAAATATTGAATTTCACAGGGCTTATTTGTTTATATATTAACTTAATGATTAGCATAATTTAAGCACTTTCTTATGGAATATAGCATATTACTTGTAATATAAATTAGTGCTTCTCTCAACTGATTTGAATTCGGAAAAAAATTCAAATAAATGTTAGACAAAATATGTTTTGTGAGTTGTGTTTATTGTGCAACAAATTTAAGAAATAATGAAACCAAATTAAGCGCTACATAATTGCTTATATTTTTGATCCTGAAAATCCAGAAAAAGTATGATGTCAGGAGAAGCAGCTTAATTAATTAGTAAAGTCATATTTCGATTTTGCAATTGTAATTTGAAATTTTTATTCAACTCCTTGATGTAATTTGCACATATCAAGTCAGAGTGGTTTAATTAAAAGAAGATCCACTCTTGATAATATCATATATTCGGAAACCCAAATTCGCAACGCTTTTGTGCAGAAAAAATATCTGCTTCCAGTTTCCCCGACATAGAGAAGGCATACGACCGTACATGGCGATATGGCATTCTCCGTTCACTATATGATTTTGTGTTTCGGGGTAATCTTCCGATATTCTCAAAACAATTTCTACGCTCCCGTGTTTTTAAAGTTAGTATTGGAACAATATTTTATGATATTTTTTTTCAAGCTGAGGGTGTAACCTAAAGCTATATTTAAAGCATCACACTTTTTAGCCTTTTCATAAGTTGCATTCTTCATCAATTACCACCTTCAGTAAATGTCACAATTTATGTTGATGACCTTCAAATATTTAGTCAGGGTCAAATATACGGTTAATTGAGAGACAATTGCAAACAGCAGTTAATAAATTAACTGCAGGGTGTGCAGAGAATGGCCATTAATTATCAACAAGCAAGAGTAAATGTGTCCACTTCTGTAGAAAGACTAGCATTCACAATGATCCAGTTATTTATATCAACAACATTCCTAGAAAAATTGTCAATGAAGTAAAATTTCTGGAAATTATCTTTGACCGAAAATTAACCTTTCTTTACGCATGTTTTACACTTGCGGAGGAAGTGTTAGTGATCGTGTAATATCCTCAAGGTGCTTTCAAATATATCTTTGGGGGCAGATCGCACATCACTACTTCGGATTTACCAGTTACTAATTTTATCCCATATTGACAGCGGATGTGTTATTTATGGATTATCTAGATCTTCTGTTTTACGAAGACTGGGCTCAATACATCACTCTGCTTTAAGGATACTTTCTGGGGCATTCCACACATTCCCCGTTCAGTGTCTATACGTGATTTGTAAGCAATAACCTTGAGACCTGAGACGAATGCAGCAGTCTCCCGATTTTTATGCTAAGATGATATCGACCCATGATTATCAGTTACGTTCTATGGTTCCTAATGCCTCTTTAAAATGACTGTATGATGTTTGTCCATTGAGCATCCAACATTTTCTTACATGAGTCAAATCATATCTGTGGCTCTCAGACCTATGCGTTGTTCGGATTGCAACAGCTGATCCTTTTCTTCATCCGCCTTGGTACGTCAATTAATTTTAACAACACTTTTGCTTAGTTTCGAAAATCAGACAAAACATTGTTTTTCAACAACCTATTGTTTTTCAACCTACTGTTTTCCTCCCATCGCTGTCAGTGTTAATCATACGTACCTGTATTCACAGATGGTTCTAAAACAGCAGGTCGTGTGGGCTGTGGAGATTTTATTAATAATATAGTTTTTAGCTACAGCCTACATTCGTCCTGCTCCATCGTTACTGATGAAGCAGAAGCTATTTATTACGAACTTCTGCATGAGAGTACAGATGATCATCGTCAATTTTGTATGTACACTGACAGCATGAGTGTTTTGGAAGATTTTAAAAACAATAGTTTTACTTGCCATCCAGTTAAGTCAAGAATTTTTAGAGCATTAGAATCCCTTTCTGGCAATTGATATGACATTATATTTTGTTGGATACCAAGTCTCGTAGGTCTTGATGGAAATGAGAGAGCGGATGTAGCTGCAAAGACTGCATCAGATCCAGTGTTACCATCAGCAATATCATCATTAGTTCTTCCATTCTGCAATATGACAGATAAATCTTACTGTTCTTTTTTTCGTGATTTCAGATCAAATGTAAACATTTAAAATTAATTATTTGTCTTTTTAGGCAAAAAGTGAAAAAGATTGAAATGTTTTAGAGAATTGCTTCTTTTCTCAATTATTTGTCGTTATTTATTATTTAAACATTTATAAAGTTTTCAGAATTCAAAACTTGAAGGAAGATTTTTGTAATCCCATTCACAATTAATTTTAATTAAACATAGTTTTTACCCATACAACGTATATAGTTTTATTAATTATCTTAATTACCTTATTTTTATTGCAATATTATATCTTCATTGTTTTATTAAAAACTTTTTTTAATACTACCGAAAAATTGCATTTTAAGTATACAATATTTGTTATATTTATGTACACATTTTATTGCATCTTCTATTTTATATTTTAAAACATAATATACTTATTTTTGGAAAGAATTTAAAGTTTTTTTACTTGTTTTCTAGAATTTACTTCGATAAACTAAATTACAAAATTTGCTATAGCAATGAGAAGAATTTTCAGACGTCGATCTTTACAAGCATATATTAAATATTTCAATATCTTTAGTAGTTCTTTTACTAAGAATAATTTATTTAAAAGGGGCTCTTTCTTAATGTCTTGAAATTTTTGTAATCAATAATTTAGTAGAATGTGAATTATTTTCAAAAACATTATACTGTAAAAAAAGATATGTGTTATTTTCTCTAGAAGTGTAGCTTAGAGTTACACTTCAAGTGTCATGTCAATTATTAATCAAAGTTTAATACTTAACAAAAAATCTTAGAAAGTTTGTATTTTAATTTATGAAAACATTTCCTTCCAAGATTTATTTATTATGAATATCTAATTTCTAGGATGCATTTAATAATTAAGCTAAATTAAACTGTACATGTTTATAGTATATAACTGACAATGTATATGAGACCAGCAAATAAAAAGAACTGTTTTAATTTGCCATTATTTAAAATAACTTTCTTTCATAGAAAAGACAAAATTTTTTAGCATTACCAAATTATTATTTTTCACTTATATAAGATTTTTTTTCAGACAGAAAAAAATCGAATCTCAGTTTTATGGAACAGGAAGATCAGGTATAAGTATTCCATTAAGGATTGTTCATTGGCATTCAAAGCGGCCATTAAAGTTATTGCGCTCCCCATAAAAGTTAAAATAAATAAAAGTAATTTCTGCTCATTATAATGTGCAGACTTCTTCTTCGATATTTAAATTGTTCTATCTGAAAATCACACAAAATAATATTGTATAAAAATATGGAATAATTTCTTAATATAAAAATTGCTAACAGTTAAAATTTTTATTTTTATTAGCTAACACATCAATGTTAGCTTTTTTAATTGATAAAATTGTAAAAGTTTAGATTCATTTTTTCTACAAATGTAATCCAATTAAATATTACTAAACTAACATAAAACACATAATTTTACAAACTTCAAGCTTTTTGAAAAATTAAATATTTTTTTCTGCAATGTAGCTAATCTAGTTTGTCCTCTTTTAAAGTATATCACAATGAAAAAATATGATAATCCTGAAAATATTAACTACATTAGAATTTTCAATTTGTAATTTTTAAATATTAATAAAGGAACCTCAAAACATAACAAACATTTTTATAAATCAAGTTGAAAATGTGTAAATCTATAGATTATGTAGCAAAAATAACATATATAAAGAATTAACAATTTTAAAATAAAATAATCCTTTCAACATCTTTTGATACGAATAAAAGTTTCAACTAATCTCATGTGTAAATAAAAATACATTTTAACTAAATATACTTTTGTAATAACATAGTGAATAAAACCGTTTCGCTCCAAACATATATGGAGAAAAATAGGGAGTGATAAGAAATATCAAACTCAAACAAACGAAGCACTAAAAAAACAGAGAAAAATAAATTTTAAATCATTAATATGACCCTAAGGGATGTGAATTTGTATGACATTAACAGTTTTAAAATGTTATTTCTGTCTTTATTACTCGTGATGGAAATTTAAAGATAATTACTTTTTTATTCTTTTAAATCTTGTAAATATCTTAAGAGTTAATGATGCTTACAAAAAAGAAAATTTGCTTACATATGGATCCAGTACTATAAAATAAATAAAACTTAAATTTGTTTGTTAAAAATAAAAAATATCATAAGCCAATTGGTTGAACTAATGACAAACATTATTCGTTTCCTAGGAAAGCTTAAGTTAATAACGATATGTAATGTCTTTTGTATAGAGTCATAAATTTAAATGAAATAATAGAATTTTACATAATTTCTATAATATCTGATAGAAATATTGTTGTTATTACTTATGATATTTGGACAAGCTAAGCTCGCTATACTTTGATTGTGCGAATTTAATTTGGTAGGGTGAGTCTTTTGTTTAATCAGAGCACCAGAAAGTGGAAAGTACCACTATGCTCTTCGAATCCTCTGATAGATGGCCCCATCAGAGGATCTACTCTGTGAATGGTGTCGTGAGCATCGCAATTGGACTCAACAGTATTGGGCATGCGTACTATTCTCAGATGAGACTAAGTTCAATTTGTCATCGGATTTTGATCTGGCGTGAGAGTGGTACTAATTATCGTTCGGAAAATATCCAGGAAAGAGACCAATATCCGAGAGGACTGTTCAGTCCAATTGCGATGCTCACGACGCCATTGCAAACGGGCAGTACGGTGCTGACTGGTCAATGGGATACACACAACAGGTCTGCGGGCGTATAGTCCTCCCCTCAGACTTCTGGCAACAGTTTTTCGGGAGATCAGATTTCCTGAGTCAGTAAGAAACTGATTTGCCAACTGCTGAGCTTTGGTGCGCCTGTTCCTTTTTGCTGATAGGACGATATATTTGTCTTTTGCAGGCGTTGTACTTCTAACACGACCTCCCCCTGCCACCTACTACACATTCCAGTAGTTTTAAATGACTTACACAGCCGTGAAACAACGCTGTGAGCGATGTCGAACTTCCTGTCAGTATCTGTTATTTTTCGCCGATATTCGATATTTTCCAATAATTCGACCACACATAAAATCCTCTAAGTGATGTCGGGTGACATGCCAAAAATTTCAAGTTCGTCTATTAAATCTTTCTGTAAAACTTTGACTTGAAACAACAACTGTCCACACGCGTCAAAACTCTTAAAGCTCTTATGAACGCTATCACGTGATGAACAGACGTGAGAAAAAAATTGCATACGCATACTTCTTCTTACTATATCCCGCACTTATTCTAATTTTCTACATTTTGCTTCCTTTCATTTTGCGGTTGCTATGGATGATAGTGTTATCCGTCCTTAGCAATTGTCCAGAAGTGTACTATAAATAATATTCTCCCTATTTCAAAAAGTTTTTTTTTTTTTCATAAAACATTAAGTGGCAATATTTGAGAAAAAAATGTTTCTGTGGTAAATCATTTGTATGTGAATGTAATGTGTAAGCAATAAAAATAATTAGTTGCTTATGAAAGAAACACACGTATAATTTACTTATTTTATTGTAAACAGATAACATTTTGTTTTTCTAACTTTCAAGACATTGAAAAAATTTATGTAATAGATAAATATTTATCGTGATTTTTATTTACATGAATTAAAAGCCATTTGAAAAATAGAATTCGATTTTAACATTAAATGAAGCGAATTTTTAATGTTTAATAATCAAATCCTTTAACAAATTCAAATAATATTTTCAGCTTTATAAGTCTTAATTTAAATTTATTTTTGAATAAGAGTATTAGTGTAAACTATAGCATTTATTTCATTATGCATCACGGAATTAATTTCTTGATGTAATAATAATTTAACCAAATTTAATGAAACTGGATATCTTATCTAATTTAAATTATTTACTCTATAAACTGTATCCACGATTCCAAAGTGTATTAGTGATAGCCAGGACATTTTTATTCATTGGAACAAAATTATAACTAAACCAAAAAAGTTTTGTTCATAAGCAAGCATAAGGGATATTTAAAATTCTTCTATTATTGAAGATATTTCTACTGACCAGATTGAATAGATACAGTACATAAGTCCCATAATAATTAACATCTTTTTATATGAATTATAGAATATGAGCGATACTTATACCATACAGTCTGAATTAATTGATTTGTGTATTAAAATAAATACAAATCACAGAGACTGTCAAGATTTCCATTTAAGATTTATTCATGAGAGAGAATAGCAGATAAAATTAAGATACTTTTATATTCATTAGGGAACATTTCACCTCTTGTGAATGCAGTCATATAAACAGATGAGAATTTGATTTATGTATTCCTTTTCTACTGGCAATTTTACGAGAGTATTTTTGTATAGAATTATCATCCATCAATTAATCAGATAATTTTTTCAAATGAAATTTAACGCGATTCATTGATAAAATTTTTAGTTAATTACCTTACTTTATGTTTTCTTACAATTTTGAATTGTTTTTAATATCACATTCTCTGTTAGTAGGTAAATATATATATTTAGATACTTATATTTTACTTTCTAATATATATTTTAAGTAATAAAATTATTAAAAAGTTAAATTACTTCTTATTTATTAATTATATGAACTCTCATAATAGAAATTTTTTTTCTCCTTTCAAATTGCTGCATTTCACTTTTACTGCATTGAAATACAAAGTTAGAGATTACTATATATCTACATTGATTACAATATACTCTATGAAATTGTCCAAGCTTCTATTATGAAAATTTTGTGAATTGGTTTTATTGCAATTAGTTATTTGTGGGAGAAATATTGTAATTGTTTGATTTTATCTATTGGCATTTTCTTAAATATAAATATTATAAAGCATTCTTTTTTATTCCACTAAATAGAGTGATTACTTTTAGAGAGAAAACAATTTAAAGTATTTTTTATAATTCACACAGAAATGTTAAACTAAATACTTCTGAAAAGAATTCTTCAGAGCTGAATATAAGTATCTATGCATTTCTGTTATTGAATCTGTCTTCAATATTTATGTGAGTGGAGAGTTACATGACATGCTTTTTTTAAATGAAAACTTATTTTTGTAAAATAGAATTATTTATGACAGTCATTCATGACTTCATATAATACTAGTTAGGTAGTTGCAATTCAAGCAATTTTAATTTGTGCTCAAACTTACGAGTCATGACAAAATTGCTTAAGCAGCTTCAAGAGGTCCAGAGGCACCAAAGGCAGAAATGACTCTGTTTCATATTTATCACTGCATTCAGCTGAGCATAGTGGAATGGCCTGAACACCTGGGGTGACCCTACCAGGAGAATACAGTCCAGACGTACTTCGCCCATTCCACTCGGGAACACTCCCCTGAATGGAGAGGCAGCAATGCAGGACTGTGGGAGAACATTTTCTGATTGGGGTTGGCAACAGGTGCGATAAAATCCCGCGAGACTTCGAAATTAACACATTGGTGTACCACGTCATTTGACGGTATCCAATGTGTCTAAAATGCAATGCGACTCAAGCTGCATGTTGATGTCGTAATGATGTCTGTAATTTGCCTATAATATAAAATGTTTCCAAGCATATAAATTAAATGAATAGTAATACAAGTAGAAATCTGTTAAAATATTTATTTCATAAATTAAAATTAAAATTAAAAAGACAAGAAAAATAATCATGTAACTCACATTTTCTTATTCACACATTTTTACAAAAAAAGTGTGTTCAATATTCCTGATCATTTTTAGTAATTACATTAAAAGTAGTTTTCAAATTTTAAATACATAAATATCGAAACCTACGAAAATGGAGAAATAACACGTGGTAACATGTACTTAAAATTTAATCTACTTAACAATATAGAAATCATTTTCGATAAAAATATCCTTCAGTGTAATTTAAAAAAAAAAAAAAAAAAAAAAAAACATGATTACATATTTTTTTATTTTGCAAGAAGATATTAAAAAAACGATATGATACATGATAATATCAGTTATAACCGTTATATAATTAGCTATGAGAAATGAAATGTAATTTTAAAATAAATTCATTAGTGACGATACCTCATATCAAACAAAGATTTTGATAGTAAAAATATAAAAATAAAATTGAAAAAGTGATTATTTAATCCTAAAAATAATATAATTAACAATAAGTGAAATAAAATATAATTAATAAGTGTAATACAAATTTAAAAAAAATTGGACATTTTAAAATATTGAATGTTTTGATTTAAGTATTATTCAAATAAGAAAGGTTTAATTAGATCAAAAATTTTTTTCATGAAAAATGCTTTGAAAATAAATTATCTGCTGTGCAAAACAATGCATATATCAAAAATTAAGGAGTCTTTTAAAGTAATTGATGGAGTAAAAAACGCTTAAAATTATTTAATTTTAAAATAAAGATTATTCCTTATTTAAAATAACCTAGTTACGAACGTATTCAACATTGTATATTTGTACGTATGCTATAAAGGATTAATTAAATAAAAACAGAACTAAGAGATACCAGGTCAGAAAACCATAAATATTAAATGTAAAATTTTAATTCATTTAAAAGTCTGTATAATGAAGTAAATATTTGGCTGGATTTTGGACTTATAATAGTATTTTCTAAATATTAATAATTTCCATATTAATTTTTTTTTCAAATCCTCGCATTTATACATAAGTAGATACAAAACTTTAGATTAGCACATGGTTAATAATAATTATTGCCGTAAGAGATAAGTAATAAGGACAATCGATTAATTTGATAAACAATGTTCTTTATTAGTTACAACTCTCTTTTGTCTATGATGAAGTTATTTCAAAAAGGGAATTTACTTATATTAAGTTTTCATATATTATATTATAATCAAAATAAATTCTAAATTAATAATAAAAATTGTGAACAACAGATAGAAAATTTTAAAAAATATCAAATTGTATTTTCTTAAATACGTGAAAATTTGAATTTCTAGTAATATTTCTTTTATCTGTCAAAAAGCACATATTTTCTGAATACTGTGTTTAAAAACACAGTAGTTTCTTATTTCATAAATCAAAACACTTCTAATTTATTTGAAATATTGTTCGTCTATGTAATCTTAAAGAGTAAAAAAATATTCCTTGACAAAGCAAAGTTAAATAGAAATTATTTGTGAAAAATTAAAATTTACTAAATTTAACAAACATTTAAAAATATCTCTAACAAAATATTTCTTGCAGAAACAGCTTATCATACGGTAAACCTACGGTTCGATATAAGATATTATGTGAATAATAAGATATTTTGAAGGATTTATAGAAATAATAGAAAATAATAATAATAAGTCACAATTTAAAAACTGCAGTTTTCCTTATTTAGTCATAGATTTCAAGGATTAAACAGACATGAAATTAAGCTAGTCATTATATTTCCAAGATTAATATTCTTACGAGATGCAAAAAAATAATACCGTTCCCATTGTTTCTGGCAAAATTTATCTCTTTATTATTAATTAACTTGCCTTCAACGGTAATCAATTGGTGTCGATGTAAGGGAAATAGCTTTTAATGACACTAGATAATTTAATTTATTTCCTCTTATCTAGTCAGAAAATTTATAGGATTTCCGCCCATAACATTGCAATAAACTAGAGCAAATTCATTAGTTAAATTATTGAAACCACCGCACAATTAATGGCTCCTTTAAAAGATAAAAATAAACGATGAAGTGACTCGCCTCAGTTTGGTGTAATGAATGTGCAATGTATTTTTCTTCGATTTTAAGAAAAATGTTTACGTGTAAAACAGCTAAAGTTTTGACTAACTAATTTGACGGAAAACAAATTGTTATCTTTTCCCTTAAATATGATGTTTAGTTGTAAAAAATTATGCTTCCTTTTTCTTGCTATGGAGTAAATAAATAAAAACTATTTAATAAGTAAATAAAAAATTAATATATATACTCACAATATACGCATAATATATATATATATATATAGAAAAATATTTTAGTTACTACCCAGCAAACACAAAATGCCGATAAAAATCCGGGCCGCTGCTGGCCAAGCCGGTTTTCTGTTGGCAACGGCAAGCCCATGGTTATTTGATGGCCCAGCTCCGGCCCTACCGCCACGGATGAGTGCTAGGCAAAATAAACCGGGCCGTTGCTGGATGATAAGTAGTGGGCCAACAGATTCTGGCCATTGTTGGCTCTGAAGCTATTGGCCAGTGATATTAAGACAATTTGTTGTAACGTTATTTTTTAATTTATCAGCAAAGACTATTTTTTCCAAATAACAGTTTTTTTGTGATGTTAATTAATTTTCAGATAACTTTTTACTTTTTAAACCCTTTAAAAACAATTTTTCTGAAAGAAATATAGGTTTCACATTTATTGTGTTTACCACGTGGCATTATATGAAGTCAGATAGTGAGAAGTGCTTGAGTCACAGCGTCGCGGCCATTAATGTGAAGTGGAGGAATAATCGCTGTTGTGTCTGTGAGGCATGAGAACCCTAAGGTAAGTACGCATTTATTATTGTTGTTTTTATCAGGATAGAATTGTTATGAATGATGCAAGAATGATGTATTTATTTTATGGTGAAATATTATTTAATTACTCTCTTATTAAGAAAACTTCATAAACTATAGATAACATGACAAGAGAACGATATTAGAAAATGTTTGTCATTGTATGTTTTAAAATAACTTCATCCCCTTGTTAGGAATAGAAAAGTGTATCATGAACAGAAGCATTGTTTCATTACATATATTAGTTATATTTAATCAATTAGTATAATAAATTTTTCAATGCTGAATTTTTTTAATCGAATTCAATTGATGCAAGGCTTAAACGTATTTTTTACATTTTTTGTTTGTTACGAAGCAAGTTTAAGAGGTAAGTCACTGTCTAAAAATATTCTATTTGAAGGCGCTTAGATGTTTATTTTCAATAAATTAATATAGGATCTTGTAGCATTTACGTTCAAAAAATTGTGTGCGAATGACATATACACTTTAATTCTTTTAATTTTAAAAGGCTTTCGTATTTACTATTATTTTTAAGTCAATATTTACTGACAGAAATATTTTGTCTTCTGAGGACTCAAGGTTTTAAATTTTGTAAACTCCTCAAAGATCTGTTTTGAGGAATGAAACATTTTACAATGCATAAACATTACAAAACATTTTATTGCATGTTTAACATGGTTTTTATGCAAAACCCTGTCAACCATTAAAATCATTGTGCATTTCTTAGCGAATTATTTTTGCATCTAAAGCTTGGAAATTGTATAAACTGTATAAACTTGGAAATATAATACTAAAAATAGTAAATTTTACAACTTCTTTAGGAACCTGACAGATTAATTGCCACAAATGTAAAAAAATAAATAAATAAATAAAACATATGGGATTCTATGGTTAGAAAATTAATAATAACGTCAATGATTTTCTTAAAAAATGTTCATATGGAACAACTCTGTTATTGAAATTAGTTGTGTAGTATTTTAAAACTATTTCCATGTAAAAAATATTGTCAGATATAGCAGCTTTGTAGCTACTCTTCGTTTACATATTTTATTATATTTAAATTCACATTTTATGTTTTTATTTGTGACTGACAATTGAAGTATGAATTAACAATAATTTCAAACAATTTGTTTTAATGAAAATATAAAATATCTAGAGTTTGGTTTTCTTCAAATTTTGGAGAAAGCAATTAAAATCTCAAACATTAGATATTTTTGACATTTTGATCACTTAATTATTTTATAGTAATGTTATAGTAAATAGATTAAATATATCATGTATATATATATCCATTATCGGGTCTTCTTGTTATAGTAAACAGTCGACCCGATAATGGGATATATACATATATGCATATATATATATATATATATATATATATATATATATATATATATATATATATATAAACATACAATTAAAACCTAATTTATTTCTCATTTACTGATTTATAAAGTCTGATTATGATGACAATATTGTCTTAGATATAATATTGTCAGAATTATTTTTATTTACTTTTGGTTTTACTCTTTAAGGAATTGAAGTTAAATAAAGAACTCAAACATAATTTTAAGCAAAGTAAATTAGTAAGGTATACAAGTAAGGTTTGTATGATATGAGAAACAGTTAAAAAAGTTCATCTGTTTTGATTTCAGAGATACTTCTAATTTTGAAATTCACTATACAATTTCAAAATAATAACAAATAATGTTTAAAATATTACATTTGTAAACTGCATGTTTATTTTATTGTTTCAATAAAGTAAGCATAATTAGGTTCATCTTCGAAACATATACATATTTATACATATGTATATATATTGCTAAATTTATTAGCTGATTTTAAATGCAAGATATCTCTTTTGTTGAGAGTTTTATTTGAGTATTTTACAGAAAATACAGAGTTTAAAGTCATTTTTGATAGCTGGCATTATTTCGTTTGTTGTTTTTCTTATTGTAATTTATAACATAAAACGATTAAACTTAAAGCCCAGATATTGGTCAAAATTTTTCAAAATACTACTTGTTTTCAAAGAGGCAAAGTTTTGTAATATCCATCCTGAGAATAATTTAATCATTTTATTAGAGAATATATTATCAGTTAAGCATTTAATATTTTAAAATTGATATTTTATTGATAACATGTTGGATGTATTGTTTTATTGTGCAACATATTGGATCATCTGTTTACAGATTGCAAATGATTATGAAATCAATACTTAGAAAAAAAAATAATATTGCCAAATTACATAAACGGAATAGTTAGTTCTTCTTTATTTATACATTTTATTCTTTTTCTAGCTTCTTCCAAAACTTGAATTTGTTATAAAAGTTTTTTTATGATTAACATTTGTAATAAATATATTATGTGCTGAAAGGTAACTAGTTCAGTATATTGGCGAACGCGGCGAATTTTTTTATTCGCCAAGCTAAGCATGCGTTTATTAACACGGGAAATTTCTTGGAGTTCGATCGAAAAATAAGCATTTTAGAAAACTTAAAAAGGGAAATAAATATAAATGATGGACTTACTTCATATGAAGTTAAGCTGATATGCCGATTGGTATATTTATTTCGACATTTTGTTCGTTGTCACTAGTGTCACATTTCAGTACCACAAAAAAAAGTAAATAAATAAAATAAAAAGCATGCAAAAAATATTTATCTAAATATATACACTTCATAAAATTTAAAAAAATCATGCAAAAAATATTTTCTAAATTTAAACACTTTATAAAATTTTAAAAAATGGCACGCAAAAATTATTATTCTAAATATATACACTTTATAAAATTTAAAAAAAAAGCATGCAAAAACAAATTTTTCAAATATATACATTTTTTAAAATTTAAAAAAAAATGAAAAAATATTTTTTAAATGTATACATTTTTTAAGTAAATAATGATGAAACACGAATACAATAAAAAATACATGTAAGTAATAGAATTTATATAAAATAAATGAATAAATAAAAATATATATATAATAAATAAACCAAATAAAAATAAATAATGTAAAATAAATAGTAAAGAAGAAAAATTTACGATGATTCCACGCTGGTGACAACGAAACACAAAAGAGAAAAAATCCCCTAATTGCACCAACAGCTAACAGATGACAAATGGCTTCCAATTGCAATAGAAATGTAGAATAAAGAAAGTTCTAGAACAAAGAAACTCGAAGTGAAACTTAAATAGTTGTTGCCACTGAAAAAAACACATATATAACATAAAAATTATGTAAAACACGAGAAAAACGAATACTGGCAAAAAAAAAAAAAAAAAAAAAAAAAAAAAAGAACAGTAAAAAAAACTGAATTTGGAAACACTACAATAAAAACAAAAACTTAACAAAAATCACTACAATCGGCAACACTACGATCAAAACAAAGGGCGCCAGATTTGGCATGAAAACATATATGGGGATATTGAACTTATACCGCTGAAAATGTCCTTTATATATACTGTCATGCAATTAATTTATTTTAAGTTTCAAAGCATTTTCCTTTTCCTCTATAACCAATATAGCCCGATTGAGCATATTTTATCTTCTGCATTAATAAAGGCAAAAAACCTTTTGTGTCAAATTATCTTTCATTTGGGACTAATTGATATTTTTATTTATAGAACTATCTATTCACAGATTTCATGCTGCAGAAGTAGCGAAACCAGTTCCTTTAAAATGCTGCTATTATAATGGTGTACATACAAAAACAAGTCTTTATTTTTGAATATGAGTAATAGCAGTAAGTGAGTAATTCCAATGTTAAAAGAATAATATGTATCTAAAAGACTTAACTATACAATAAATTTTGATATATTGCTGAACTTTTTTTAATCATTAAATTAAGAATAGTGTACAAATTTCTGAAATCTTTTAAGTGCTTCCTTCATATATTTAATCAAAGTGAAACAAGTTTTTTTGCGTAAGAAATTTTTTTGCAACTTAGGAAATTTAATTTACAAATTGAGTAGTTCTGACATTGAAATTAATCAGTTGTAGAAATTGATATGTATATAAATATATTATATATTTATATATATATATTATATATATATATATATATATATATATATATATATATATATATATATATATATATATATATATATATATATATATATATATATATAATATATGTTGTAATATTCTGTTGACAAATGAAGTTTCAAATAAAGTTTTACTTTAACTCATTTTAGAGAATTTTTTTTTTTAAATAAATGCTAATAAGAATATACAGGATCTCATTAATAAGAATATACAGGATTTTATTCATCTCATTTTCACATATTTAAGAATTCACATCTGTTAAGTGTTATAATTATGATGAACAATATCTATTTTAATAAGTATTTTATGCTTATATGTAATCTCGATCAATGTGATCACATCTAACCATAAATACACATTATTCCTTAATATTTTTCAATATCATTGGTAATTACAAACCAGATATTTTATTTCCTTGTGTTGCAATTTTTTTAAATTATTTGTATTAACAAATAATTGTAAATAATATAATAATAATTGTAAATAATATTAACAAATAATTTGATTTTAATACAATTAAATGCATTAAAATCAAATTATTGTATGTAAGATTTGCAAATAATTGTAATTATGAATACTATTAGCAAGTAAATATAGGTATAATATGTTTTAAATATCGTAATAAATTATTGCAGGCATTTATTATTGATGGGTACTTGTTAATATTTCATTTTATACATTAACTAATAATTTATATACAAAGAAAATATATGTGTGTGTGTGCTTTAAAATAACTCTATAAAGTTATCATAAAACAACTGGAATTCTTTTATTCCTTCAAGTTCAGTTTTACAATAAATTGACACTTGCTTACACAAGAATTTTTTTTAAAGTTATAAATAATGAAATTCTATAATAACAAAGAATTATTTTAAAAACAAAATATAAAATATCATTTCAATTATTTAAATAAAAACTGTAAAATTTAGACAGCATTGTCAAAAAATGAGTGATTAATTCAAATTTTTTTAATCCATATATAATTAAAAACTAAATATACACTTAATGATATTTGACAATTATACACATGGATAACAATTATGTCTTCTAGCACAACAAAAATATATTCAGTATTAATTTGATGTGAATTTCCAATACTTCCTTATTAACTTTAACAATATGTACAATATTAACAGATAAAAATGAATTCAATTTTTATGGAAATAACTATAACCAGCCCTACGTCGGTGAAAGCGGCTATCTTCGATCAAACGGCAAAAGGGCAGATGGATAGCCGTATATGGCCATGTACTGGCGCCTATATGGTCCACATGCGGTTAATATGGCACTGCTAGCCACCCGGCGTTGGGCAAATAGCGGACCGTACTCCATGCCCAGTAGCAATGACGATACTTTATTGACGGAGCCGAAAAACACGGATGCGTTCATCATGATGCTATACACAGCACCTGAATTCATCTGAAAAGATGAAGTCTCACCATTCGTGCGTCCAGGTTCGTCGTTTATCAAACCATTGAAGGCGCTCTTGTTTATGACGCAGCGTCAAGGGAAGCCGCAGCAATGGTCTCCGAGCTGAGAGTCCATGCTGATGCAAACATCGTCGAACTGTTCGTGCAGACACTTGTTGTCTTCCAAACGACCCCGTTTCTTGACTCAAGGCTCGTGATATGGTTGCACGATCCATTACGGCCATGCGGATAATATGCTTGTCTTCTCGGCTGCTAGTGATAAGTGGCCGTTGAGATCCCACATGGCATTCCGTATTACCGCCCTGAACCCATCGATTCCATATTCTGATAATAGTCATTGGATCTCGACCGACGCGAGAAGCAACACTGCGATAAGATAAACCGCAATAATGGTACGCTACAATTCGACCTTTATCAAAGTAAGAAACGTGCTGGTACGCATTTCTCCTTCTTACACGAGGCATCACAACAACTTTTCACCAGGCAACAGCGTTCAAGTGCAATTTGTGTATGAGGAACCGGCTGAACAATTTCCTCATTTAAACACAATGTAGGTGTTGCTACTGGCGCCTCATTTGTCTGAATGAGCTGAAAAGCTAATCATTTGCATATCACAGCACCTTCTTCCTTTTGTATAAATTTCACGTCTGTAACATGTCGCCTTCTTGGTGTAACAATTTTAATGGCCAGTAGTTTATATATTTGAAATTTTATATCATTCCCATCCATAAATTTAACGAAAGTTCATTTTAAAGAATTAATTCTATTTTAACTGTGAATAGTATTACATATATATATTTATCATTTTCTTCTTTGGTCTCTGAAATATTAAGGAATCGTTAGAAAATTAAAAACTGCTTCTTGTATTATTTGTAATTATACAAAAATTTTGCTTTTAAACGTTATATTATACATCCATGCTGATATTTAATGAATATTAGTCAACTTTAGTTTAATAAAATAGTTTAACAAGACTTACGTAACTATTCTAATGAGAATTCCCGCAATAACATATCCTCCATGAGAGAAACAGTTGGTTTTTCTAATTCCCTTACTAGTAAACTAATATTTCTTTATTGGTTTCGGAAACAATAATAAAATTTTATATAGCCCAAGGGATATTTTTTCAATATATTTTATTGATGTATATAAGATATATTTATTTATTTATTCTTACATTAGCTTAATTCCATGCTTCTACTATACATAGGGTGAGGGATATTGATAACTCTCAGATACTCTTAATAGCGTTATTATATAATTTATAATAAGTTGTGTGTGTTAGTTTCAAACCTTTTATTACACTGCTAAAAAATATATTTATGTAAGGGTTTAGTAAATTAAACAATAATGTGTAGTAATAGTTGTAATAAACAATTAATAACGTTTAGTTACTTACAAAATTTCAGTTTTCAATATTTTTGAGAAACAATAAACAAAATATATTATAGATATTTAAATAATTGGAAACATAATACACATTTAATAAACATTACCAAAAATAAATGTGTATGGATAATATGTAAATCGTTAAGCATATACATATTATAACAAATATGTATTATATATATTTATATATATATGAATGTGTCCAATAAATATGTAAATTAAATTTTTTTAGATAAACCATTATTAAAAATATATAAACAGCCCATTTCTTGTGACATTTAAATAAATCATTTCATAAAGATAATTTTGTATGTGAGATTATAGAATTTAAGTTTCGATAAATGGTTATATTTTCTTAAAACTTTATATAATATTAGAGAAAAGTAAATATAATAAAATTTTCAAGATTTAAACAATGATTAATATTTTGGAAAATATTGTCTATTCTTTAATGTTGGAAGGACCTAAGGATCAAAGGTGATTGTAACGAAAAATTAAAATTTTGATTTTTTAATTTAAATATTTAAAGGAAAGGTCAATGAAATTTATTTCCAATTCATAATAACTTACAAAATTTATAGAAGTAATATTGTTCATTTTCTTCCATATTTATATTTTTTATCAATTGGATATATTATTTTTCTATATTGATTATGTATAGTAAAGAAATCAACTTCTTTTTAGCAAAACACTGATGCACGCCATTTAAGCATAATGCATGTTTTAATTGTTTAAATAATATGTGTGTATTTTTTTTAACATTTATATATATATGTATTGTGCTTAATGCACACTTATATTGCATGATGCACACTTGTTTTGTTTTATTTATAATAAGACATTTTTATTTCAAATTTAATGACATGAAAGAGCATTGACCAAATGAAGAGCAAATTTTAAATTATGAATGTCTGAAATTATTTTGCATTCAAATCATAAAAATTAACGAAAATAAATTAATGCATACCTCAACATATTTCTTTTTTCCCGAATATCTCACAAGCTTCGATGATTTTTTTCATGGTAGTTACTTTTGGTTAACCAATGGAAATAGTTTATGATCATTTACAACTAGAACTATTTAAACTATATTATCGTAAACTATATTATTATTGAGGAAGACTTTTACACTTTTTCGATGTTTCTGTTTATTTTTACATGACTAATTTAAACATGTATGCTACGAAATTTTTTGGATTGATTATAAATATAAATTGAATCTGTCATTTTGATTTCAGATATATTCGTATATTTATAAATGAGATGAAAGTTAAAAATATATTATAAATTATTTCAACATTCTGCTGTAACTAAAACCAGTGTGGTTAATTCAAAACAAATTTTAAATATATTATTCAAATTTCCAAGACAGCTTATTGCATTTTAATAGTGCCTATGAAATCTAGATCGATATTGTATACATTTACAGCTAAACACATTTAAATAAACACAAATTGCCACATATGCATAAATTCGAATATTATGAATAATTTTTCTTTAAAACATTTAATTTTCATTTTAGATCAAAAACAAACACATATTAAAAAACAATTTTTGGAATTAGGACTCGTTTTCTACATCAAAGTAGGCTTATAACTAAAGGTACTGTTGGCGATAATATCTATTATAAAAATGTAAAAATTATTTATCATATCAAAATCCCCTTCCCATAGGCAGATTTAAGTGCGATATTTATTTAAATAATTGAAATTAAATTTCCACTTCTACTCTGAGGAAAGTGAACATCACAGAAGTATTGATTTCACAACAACACAGATGTGAGGAATTTTTTCAGCTTGAAAGACTTATATGTTAAATTAGTTTTAATCATGTAAATGTAGGAAATGCTCAGAACTAGTAAAGCAACTCTTATAGCATTATAGAGCGACGATTTGTCTTAATGTTTAAAGTAAAAATCATGTACATCATTCAAAATTTAAAAAGTATATATATAAACCTAGAAAAAGCTTTTAACGGCAGAGCAAGTAGAACGTGCATAGGAACCTTGGACGAATAGAGTTAAAAATTAATTTATGAATATGTTGACACCGTTTTATTTCTCATAAAAATACATATTTTCTGTAATATTTGATAAAAAGGATTTTTATTGTCTGTGTTGTATTTGTTTTTACAGGCATAAAGATTCAAATTCGATATGTACTAAATATTTACGAAACCACACTTTTCATCCAGAAATTCAAATCAGAATAACAAATTAATATTAAACTTTTAGATAACATTTTTAAGCAATTACTTTATGGAAAGATATATATATATATATATATATATATGTATATATAAGTATCTGATTGTTACTTCTTAGGAGATAAATTAATGGTTATTAAAATTGTTAATCGGTATTTTATTATTTAATACTATGTGTAATAATTTTACAGATAATATTCTTATAGTACACAACTCAAAATGCATGAAATTGCATTTGTGTTCTAATTTTTAATTGGTTAGTTAAGAATTACGTTAGAATTTATATATATATATATATATATATATATATAAATATATATATATATATATATATATATATAAATATATATATTATATATATATAATATATATATATATATAATATATGTATATATATGTATATACTTATACTTTTGAAAAAGATATATTCTAAAATAAATGAATAAAATTAATTTTCAAAGTCTGTTGCTGAATATAATTATATTTTTTTTCTCATTGTTAACAGCAATCATAGAAACAAAACATATGTATCCTGAGGAATGAAATAAATTCGTTTGATTTGTCTCTATAAAAAATAAATCTTGTTAAACAATGTTTCCAAACTTTGTTAACCTTTGGAGATTATCATACACTTTTATACGTAATATGTTCTACTTACGTGTCACAAATATACTCTATTAGTTATATTTTTTTATGCTTTTAAGTTTAAACTTTCGTAATTGCAGCTTGCAGTTCAGGCATTACTTTTATGAGGCAATATATTTTTAATTCATTATAATATACATTCCTATAGTTCTTTTATTCGGATGCACAATTAATGTTATATGTAATAAGTCTAATTTTTATTATAAAGCTTTTTGTTTACTTTTTGAGTAAAAAATTTCATTTGCACATTTACTAAATAAATAATTATAGTTAATAGATTGTTTACGAATAGAAAGGAAATTAATAATTAAGTTTTACGAAGTAAACAGAGCAGCTCACTTTATGAGAATTCTATGAAACTTCACAAATTCAAGATTTTGATAATCTGCATATTAAATCCAACTGATCACATTTGTAAATTTTTTCTAGACAGTCAATTTTTAATAACAAAATTCTTCGTGTGAAAGAATTGTAATTAATAGTATAACTTTTCATGAGTTTAAATATTTCTTTAATTTTTTCATATAAAAAAACATTAATTGTTATTTGAGTAATAATTTAACCGGTCAATTAACATGATATGTTATAATATTTCATAAGTATGTGCTTCTTAAAATGTATTAAAAATTTTAAAAAATATAAATATTATATGAAATTAGATGATATTTAAAAAGTAGGAGGCAGTAATGAATTACCTAACTTCATAGTTTTCTTGCAGAAATGAGAAACTTGTTGTTGTTACTAATGATACTTGGACCAGCGAAGCTCACTATGCCGTTGGCTGTGAGAATTTATATCAGTAGGGTGTATTTCTTTTAAGCAGAGCACCATGAATGTGAAGTTACGAATTTTGTTCTGAACTCTTCTGTTAGATGGCACCGCCAGAGAATACACCTCCTCAAATTTGACATTAATCTGAAGGGGGAAGACATTTTCTCCAGACCATTACACTCATGGTATGTGATCAACGTTTGACCACAATACTGTCGATTCCACAGACATATTGAGCACGTGTATCGGCCTTTGATGGCAATGTAAATAGAACCAAGCTCTTAAGGACAGAAGGCTTTTGATCTATTCATTAGCAACTACGGCCTGGAAATCTTACTAAATAAGCATATTAACAACAGATCATACTGTAAATGATTCATTTAATTTTATTTAAAAACTATTGAAAATTATTTTATTCTGATACAAGCAACATAAATTCCAAAATATTATAAAATGTTAATAATTTTTCTAAATTACATTATGATTTAACTCACTGTGTAAGATTGAAAATTATTTATAAATACTATTTCTCGCCAAACAGTTATAAATAAAAAATAATACAAACGTCTCTTCATATTTATCTTTTGTAAAATTTGTGTAAAATACGTTGTTTAAAATTTTTGTGAATAAGCAGCTATATACCTTAAATATTGTTATAATTATTTTAAAATATAAATTGAGTACTTCAGATTTTACACTGTATTTCACGAATTTACACCGATTTTAAATGAATGAATATTTTTCTATAAATAAAATTATTTATATTTTTTTGTGATATTTTTATGTACTGTCTCACAAAGCGAGTTCATGGTTCCGCTGATAACCCCATGTTAATGTATTTCAAAAGATCTAAAAAATTAACAATGTTGATCAGTGGATACATACTTTTTATTTTTTACAAAAATTACTTTTGAGGAATTTTTTGATTGTTTATTTATACAATTATAAAAAGTTAAAGTTTTTTTATATATTCTTAATATCTGTCATAAATGTCAAATTGTTGCTCTATATAAAACACACACACGCATGCAAATTTTATATTTATCCTAGTAAGTGAAATTAAAACTAATAAGTGATTAAATTTGTCGTTTTTTTAAAAAAAAAAACTGTTGAGAATTCAATAAAACGTTTTATTTTAAAAATAATGCATAATAATTTGCAATATATTTAAGTAAATGTTTTGATTTTAAATTAACGTAGATATATTAATCCATGGAAGCCAAAGTGAAATTGCTAAAAATTGTCATTAATTGTTATAATAAATTATAATTTCTCCATTTCATTTTTTTAAACAAGGATATAGATGGGCAAATTTATATTACCAATGGCGCACTGAAATTCATTTTTTTATGCAAGCAGGGTAAAAGTACTACTGATTCCCCTGCATATAGCTTACATTTTCAATAAAATAAAAGTAATGTATTCAATATATTCATATCACGATATTTTATTTGCTTATTCAAAATAATTTCGCATTTTGGATTATGAGGACTTCATTAAAATAATATGATCAAAATATTTTACAAATCATACTTTGATATTTTAGAACATAGTTATCATCTACCAATTAGCATTTTAATTTATTATTTTACTTAAAACGAAAATGAAGTTAGATATTTCAATTTTCTAAAGAATATTGTTGTTTGATTTTTACTTTCATTGATATTATTTCTTTGAATATATTCATTTTCAGATATTTTGATTTAATTCTTGAATATAAGAAAACCATACCAATATTAAAATAATAAATTTTGTCCCAGTTATGAAAATATTCATAAAACATAAGATCAAAATCAATTAAAATTTTTGTACTTTATTATTTAAATAATGTAAATGATTTTGTAATTAAAATTATAGAATGCTGATAAAATTTTTAAATAATAATTATTAAATTAAATTATTAATATTCCATTTTAATTGCGCTTTCCAATTTTATTATAATTTGTGATGAATAGAAGAATATGTGTTGGTTTAACGTTCATGGAATCCTAACCCTTAAATTTTAAGTACTTTAACAATAATAGTGTACTGTAAGAATTAAGAACATTAGCTACAAATTATTAATTAACCTCGAAGATATAATCGCAAGGATTTTATTAAAATGTAGCTAAAATTAAATTTATATTATATTGATAAATTAAATTTATATTATATGTTAATTATATATATAAATTTAATTTATCAATATAATATAAATTTAATTTTTTGCTATTTTTAATGCTATTTTCATGAAAATACTTTATTTTAGCTAAATTTAATATAAATTTATTTTATATTAAGTTTAGCTAAAATAAAGTATTTTCATGAAAATAGCATTATGCATGATATTATAAAAATAACATTCATACATAAAGCTTTTTCCATACATATGAAAAATTAAAATAAGTTAAAGGTCAAACATCATTTAAATACATAATAAATAGAAACAAAGGTGAAAAATAGTAAATTACTTTAAAGACGATAATATTTTAGCTTAATAATTTAATAAAATCCTCAAATCACTTCTTGGATAAAAATACTCAAGAAGTTCATATAAGTAGTAAAAAATATTTAAAAAAAAATAATCGAAAATTTTATTTCCAAAATCGCCTAGTTATGAGTAATAAACTATTCATTAAATTTTAAATCAGAAACATTTTTTCTTAAGAATTTATAATAATATGTAGGTAAATACATCTGTATATATATATATTTACCTACATATTATTACAAAAAATGTTTAATCATCGATATCTTTAATTTTGAGTATTATTAAAGATTACACATATTTTATGCGTTTTGATTTTTCTATAATAATTATGTTTATAATTCCACTCCTTAGAAAATTAAAAAGAGCAAAATAATTTAAATCTACCAGTACGTATGTAACAATTAGTTTCATCTAATTTTGTGGTAATTAGCCATTAAATGGAGGAAAATAGAAGAAATGTAAAACTTACGTTATAAGACATATTGCATATTATTTTGGATATATGTCTATGGAAAATTTTGTGTTGTTTTCAATCAGACATGAAATTAATTCTCAAATGCAAAATATATTTTGAGATGAATCTAAATAATAAACCGATGTTAAATTTGCAAACTTTTAAAATTTGCAAAATTAAAATTTTACGAATAATATTATCATTATTATGAGAGAAAATATGGAAATTATTTAGAATTATTTATCAACAATCATACCACTTACAAAATATCGAACAAGATATATTGCAAAATTTTATTGGGGTCCATTAATCATTGCCAAGTATTTCAAATGATTCAATTGAGATATATTTTGTGAATCTACATTGAACTTTCATTCAAAAATACTTCTGCTATAATTTATTCTCATTTTTATAAATAACTGACCGATTGTAATAATGTTTACGTAAAATTCAATGATATTTATAAAAATATTGAATAAAAACATTATCACATGAATATATCCTTGAAAATACTTTTGAATCTAAATTTATATAAGTATTTCAAACGAATTTTGTATCTTTTTAACTACATTATGAAAACTGTAGATATAAATATTTGTATTAATGTTAACTACTTTGCATTAATAATATATTATATTATAATAATAATTAACATATTTCAGTCTTAATTAAGCACACTAAGCATTTTATTTCGAAACAGCTAACTATGCATTTTAAATACTTGAAATATTCGTTAAATCAAAGAAAGAAAAATGTTTAGATTTGTGATTACATTTTTAATTATGCTAAAAGTTAGTGTTTCATTATATTAGTATTTTAGCTCTCAACATTGCTGTAAATAATTTAAATCTTCAAGAGACTTAATCGACAAACGCATTTCCAAGTTTCTCCATCATAAAGTGAATTCAAGTGACCATCATAAAGAGGTCACTTCTTTATGTTTAATCATTTTAATTAATAAATAGATTACACACGAAAAGGATTGAATTCAAAAAAGAAAATAATTTCATTTCATAAATTAATAGTTTCAAACTGAAGGTATAAATTGCTTTTTCTGTCAGGAAGAGAAATATATTTTATGTTTTGTACCAATGAAAATTTTCTATTGATTGAACAAAGACTTTTTCATAGAAACTCATAAATGTGACGCCATTACGTTTTAGGAAGTGTAAATTATTGAAACCTCAAAGTATAGGCTCCTCTCTGCCTTGGCCAAGCTGGCAGCCGAATAGTTAGCGCTCTTGCCTTCGGTTCAACAGTTCGTGGGTTCGAATCCTACATTGGGCATGGATGTATGTAGTGGTTCGGAATCCACTTAAGCCGTAGGTCCCGGTCTAATTAGCACTTGTGAGCAAAAAATTACCTCTGAGCAAAAAACAAACAAACCTCTCTGCCTCATAAATACCTATTACGTCAATGAGATTTCAATTCTGTGTACAGAAGAAGAAATCAAAAAGTAGAAATTATCTAAGGAGTTATTTATAGTTGAAATGTCATTATCATGAAATGTTCTGTGTTGGTATTACATATTTTATAAATTATGCACATTAAAAGTCAGATAAAACATTTAATAATTGCGTGAATATATTAATATATGTACTTTTAGAAAAATAAAGTTTCGTTATAATTTTCCAAGTAATCAAGAATAATTGTTTCCTTACTTCTAAAACATGATGCAAAAACTGACTGCTATTATTTATATTATTTGTCACACACACACACACACACAAACACACACACACACACAAACACATACACACACAAACACATACACACACAAACACACACGCACATACACACACACACGCACGCACACACACACACACACGCACACACACACGCACATACACACACACGCACACACACACGCACATACACACACACGCACGCACGCACACACACACACGCACACACACACACGCACACACACACGCACGCACACACACACGCACGCACGCACACACACACACACACACACACACACGCGCGCGCGCGCGCACGCACACACACACACGCACGCACGCACACACACACACGCACGCACGCACACACACACACGCACGCACGCACACACACACGCACGCACGCACGCACGCACGCACACACACACGCACGCACGCACACACACACACACACACTTGGTTGTTCGGAAAGTAATTTCGTTTTTTCTACATTGATCAACTCTTTGCTAGTAAAAACCAACCACTTTAAGACTGTAAAATCGTACTACTACCAGCAAGTTGGTAAAAGCCATTAGACTAGAATGTACAATGTGCAATGCAATACAATATTTGTATTCCATTGCTGCACGTTTTTATTTTCATGAAAAACTATATGAATATATACATATATATATATATATATATATATATATATATATATATATATATATATATATATATATATATATATATATATATAAATATACATATATATATATATTCATATCAATTAATTAGTATAAACAACAGTTTTATTAATTCCTTAACTACTTAATAACAACAGAATGTCTTATTGTAGAATAAAGAGAATCAAAATTATTTATTGTCATCAAGAATTATATGTATTTAAT
This sequence comes from Latrodectus elegans, assembly GCA_030067965.1. NCBI lineage: Eukaryota > Metazoa > Arthropoda > Arachnida > Araneae > Theridiidae > Latrodectus > Latrodectus elegans. Next base: position 115,549,268 of record CM057819.1, read on the forward strand.
TAATAATTGCAGAGTGCTTTCATATCACAAAAACACGTATTTATGTTGCGAAAATTAATAGTATTTAAAAATAATATTATGAATACAGTTTATTTTCAAAATTTAATTATAATAGAAATAGAAACTAATTATGCATTTATAAAGATACTTTAAGATGTTATTCTGTCGCTTAGAGTAACATTGATCTTATTATTGTATGTTATTCTGCTTGGAATACAAAAGTTAAAAAGACAAAAGTCTCTAATTCACGATGTGATATTTATCCGCACATTTTTACATCCTCGGTGAAGTCACAACAAACTCAAAATTCCGACAAAAATGTCTGGATGCTGCTTAACAGGGCAAGACTCTCATGTTTCTTTGATGTCTCGTTGGTGTTTTCTTGTTTAATATTTATTGAGAGTTTTGCCATTTTCTTTTAACAATGTAAAAGTTCATGTCGTCAATCATAAGCAATTTGTCTTTAGCTGATTCTGATTATGGAAGATTTCTGCATAATTGTGAAGATTGCAAAAATTTAAAAATATTTAATGATAACAAACACTATTAAACAAGATTCACTGATTTCGTATTTTTAAAGTATTTCCATGTCTATTTTTTGTTTCACAATTTGTTACCCGAGTTTACCAAAATTCACAAAAAATAGTTTGGTCATGATTTTATCATTTATAATTTATTTTTTTATGTTCTCTTTTGGAAAACGCATTTGTTGAAAATTTCTTTTCCCATGACAATTTGATAGAAATGTACTACACTGGAAACTGACCTTTATACTTTCGCATAAAATAAATTAATTTTAAGCTTTATAATATTTTTTTCTTTTACTTACTAACGGCTCATTAAACATATATTTATTTGTCCATATATAAATGAAAACAGATTCTGGTGCCTAGCAACCTTTCATTTGTACTATATAATTTTCATGAATAGAAATATCCATATGCAGATGCCAAACAATAGACACTATAAAGTCGATTCTTTTAAGAGTTTTGCTGCTATAATAATGGCCTAAGTACAAAAAGTGCTCCTGGATATACTTTGCTCTTGTATTTCAAACTATTCAACTTTTCAGAGGCAAACATCATTAAATTGTTTCCCCATTTTTTAGGTGTAATATCAATCAATGGATAACTTCTCAAAATTGTCACAAATATTACAGAACCAGAGCGACACTTTCTTAATGCTGATAAGGATTATATCTTCATGTATAAAAATTAATTATTTCCAATTAAAAATTAAATATGCAATAAACTATTGAAATTTTCAGATGTTGGGGAAGTTAAATTATTTATTAAATTGAATACTGATTATTAGTTTCTATAATCTTATAAATGAACATCATTAATATCTGAAACTTCTCTTTCCATAAAAATTTCATTTTATAACTTAGAAAGTTTACAACTTAATTAACAAATTTAGTACTTTCTGAATTAAAAGTGAAAAAAAAGCAATTGACATATTGTAGTGTTAACAAATAGAGTTGTATTTTAACTTATTGAAAGCAATTATTTTCTATGAATGATGAAATGAATAAAGTCTGAAGTCATTACATATTTGATAAATAATTTTTTTATTATTTAGTTTTTAATCTGCATTTACTTTTAGTCCTGCTGATGAATATAAAATCTCATTTACTCCTAACATTTATATTTTTTGTCTAAACAAGATTACTTTTATTGATTCAATACAGTTTATTTGAATTATTTAAAGTAAAATATTATGAATTATTTTTATACATTTTTATTTTCATATGTAAAATTCGTATTTGCTAAATGATACAGTTATGATGAACAATATCCATTTTATTGTGTGTTTATTTTTCGGTGTAATTTCAATCAATGACGACATCTAATCACACACTTTTTCTTTAATAGTGTTACATATCATTAGGAATTACAATCAGATAATTTATTTTCTCATGTTACGAAATATTAAAATATATATTAATTGATGCCTGCTGACTCATATTTTCTTTCATACATTAGCTTTCAGAGTGTCATAATGTTTCTGAAATCTCCCCACTCCGATTTAACTTCGATCTAGTAAAATTATCTTACTACCAATAATTTAATCTCTTGTAATATTGGACTTATTTTAATGCTTTGCTTAAAATAAGTATTAGAATAATATAAAACATTTAGCTACAAAAATTTTTAATTTCATTTCCAAGTTTAAAAAATAACTTTTTGTAAATTAATTGTGTTGTATATTTTCTAAGCAACAAGTGGAACGCATGTATTCAAATATATTAAGCCTTTTAAATGACATAATGTTTTTCTTAAATGAACTATAATACTAGTTAAAAAAAAGTTTTTAATTGTAAGTTCATAAAATATAGAATATTGAAATTATCATTGGGATTTGTTTTAAAATTCAGAAGTACATTTTTAATTACACTTATTTTATAAACTTTTCTTATCTGTAATCCATGCCCATTTATAAAAAATATTTGATTTTATTATCAATAAGTATTTTATCAACTATTCTTGATTTTGTATTATTTCAGACAATGATTCTTCAAATTATAAAATGCAAAGCATTCGACATGCATTAATTAAATTCTCCACTTACAATCTTAAAAACGTAAGCTTCAATTTAAAACATTTTAATGATATTTTCTTAAAGTCCGTCGCTTAGAATTAACATTCCAAAGATATGGTTCCAGTTTTACTGATAAATCCAGGATCAACATATATGAAAAATTAAGCGGTTCATAATCGTAGATGATAAATAAATCGTCCGTAATAAAATAAAGCTTGCTCGGAATTTGGCTGTTTCGTAAAGCTTGGGAAAGTATATATATATATATAGGCATTTTCATGTCATTGGGCACGTATTTTTGTGTGACAGATCTCAGAGATGTTTAAATTACCTGAAATTATTCTTACGTTTTGTTGAAAAAAGTATTACTCACTTATAAAAAATAAATTATTTTTTCAAATAAATTTTAAATCCTTAATATTATTATTTTTTTATCTTACTTGTCTTACATTAAATTACATTCAAAATACCAAATTGCACATTCTTTTCTTCATTTAATTAATAAACTTCTAGCATATATACTTTGGTATATTGTCTAAGAAATATTTTACTAATTTAATAATAAAACAATGTAAATTCCTTACTTTTGAACATCTGTAGTAGCGTAGAACTCAATATTCCATCCACTATTACCCTTATGAGCATTAAGTAATTTTGCCGTCATAATATTCATTTTTTGTAATTTCTATTTCTTGAAGAACTTAAAATAATTTTTTGAGAAAGCCTTAAAAAATAAAAAAAAGGTAGACTATAATAAAAAATAAATGCCAAATTTTAATCATAATAAATGTTCACTTTTAATTGATTTATGTATTAATTCCGCTTATTAAATAATATTGGGTGATTCTATAGAATAATTCAATCATAAATATGTGTAATATGAATATATATATATATATATATATATATATATATATATATATATATATATATATATATTTATATTTATATATATATATATATATATATATATATATATATATATATATATTTATATATATATATATATATATATATATATATATATATATATATATATATTTATATATATATATATATATATATATATATATATATATATTATATATATGGTAGTTATAGTATTCCAAAAAGAACAAAATTTTTCTTTCTCTTTTATTTGCTTATGTCTTACCATGTCACTTACATGAAAATTCATTGCATCATTCTAAAGAGATGAGAACTTCAAAATTTCCATATTATAAAGGATTATAAGAAATCATTTTTCAAAAGTCCATACGTTTTTCATTGTATTGAATTATGTTGCTGCCATTAAAGTGAATTTATTTGAATTAACTGAGAAGGACTAATAGATGCACTGCATATTTTCAACTAATTCGTTTGGATGACTTCGTAATTTCTCAGTAACAAAACGAATGTTTAATTCACTAATGCAATTTTCAAATGTTGTTGTTGCTTATCATAGTTGAACAAGCCAAACTCGCTATGCCTTCCGAACATGCAATTTTAAATTAAAATGTGTGTCTTTCGTTTAACCATAGTACCTCGAAGATGAAATTATGACTTTGCTCTAAAATCCGTCGATAGATGGCACCACGAGAGAATCCACTCCCTCAATTTAGACATTGATTTGGAGGTGGAGAAAATTTTCTAATAACCAATGCTCCTATGGTAACTGCTCAACGACCGAACGACCAGAGGACTTTCGACTCCACAGATTTAACGAGCATTTATATCACATGTAGTCGGTGGGTCGTTGTAACTCGATCCCCACTATTTCGGACTTAAGAACGATGCCCTAACCATTGGGCTATAACGGCTTTTAGGAATGTCTGATGTAGACTGGTTGGTTAAGGCGTCGTTCTCATAATCGGAAAATAGTGACTTAAAATTCAGACTTTGCCACAGATCCGCCATGTTCACTAATGGAACACGTTAAAACTGGGTGTATTCGCAATGTCCTCCAAGTGAAATGATACCTCTGTTGTTGGCTTTTCAATTATTGAAAGTCTTCTCTTTGGTCCTTGCTTTAAAATCACGAATATTCCACCCGACTGCTTCTATATAGCTGGTAGAGCCCGACTCAGTTCCAGGTACAAGTCTCAACAACAACACACAACAGGAAATTTTGCACTACCTGGTAAATTTTCAAATTGAGTCAGAAAGATCACAGTGGCATTTAACAATATTATGCAAAGCAGTTGATAACGACTCATACTTCCGAAGTAAAAGTTAATTTTTGTTAATGTCTACTCATGCTTATCTGAACCAAACAATTATAACTACAATATATCTTAGTCATACTTGTTGGTAAAATTTTTAACAATAACTCTTATGGAATGCTATTTTTTTTGTCTTTTCTTATGGATACCATATTTTTTGGAATTTGAAAAGTGGAAGTAATTGTTTTCAGAATACATTATACAAAAATGTGGAACACTGAGATGGGTATATTTCTTGTGGCTTATGATTCCTTATTTATTATTGAGTTGCGATTTCTTTAACAATATATGTCTCATTTTGGGTTATGTGAAATTTTGTATATTTCATTATGTAAAAATTAGAGTTGCCGACATTATTTTAGGTGAAATTGTTTTTAATTTGTCCCTTAGGCTTTCTTTTTCTGTTGGTCAAAAGGTATTGTTATAATAAAATATTTTTCTCTGAAACTTTCACTTACTAAATAGAATGAAAAATATTTTTATGTGTTTCAAAATACTTCTCATTCTTTTTTTGCAATTGTAAAATATTTTCTTCTAATGCAGAAAATGTAATAATTTAAATTACCAACCGAAATAAAGATTCATTTTATAATGTTAAATTCTAATTTTTATAACCTAGGATACTTATATTATTTACTCAGGATACTATTACTCCACAAAATTTATCATGAAAAAATATAATGATTTTAATATGAAAGATTTTATAATATATGTTAGAGATATTTTTGAACAAATACTTCCCACATGTGGAAGAGTTTTCGAAATAAAACAGATATACATTTAATAAAAATTTTTTCCATAACTATCTACATTGTTTGAATAAAATTTTAATAGAAACTTCTCATGTAAAGTCACTTTCATTAAGTTATAAGACAACTTCTAAATAAATAACATTTTTATGCAATCTATGTAAGCAAGAATTTAATCACTACAATATAATGAAATCGTCTAAGTATTTTTTTATGTTACACAGTTTCTAAGAATTGTTGTCAAGAACATCAGAGAAATATTTTAAAACAAAAATAAACACCAGTATTAGCGTGTGTTTAGTTATTTCACACGCAAAAGAAAAAACTTTCATTTTTATTCTTCTAGAATAATAGTAGCATAGGAACAGTATTTTTTATTCTGTGACTACAAAATATCCGTTATAAATTTTCTATTTTGATAAACTTAATTGATTTGCGTTCCAAGATACTCTAATTTTTAATTTTTTATAAAATTCTTTGTAATAAGTTTTAATGAATTAAATTTTAGAAAATATCCTTACCATACTTTAATAAAAAATATTTTTCCACAAAAAATACTTAATATTTTGCAACTGGAAGAAAACAAAGAACTATTTGATAACTCTAAACTCTGATATTTCTTTAAAAAATTATAAAAATGTTGTACTCAATGACTTGAAACGTATATACAATATTTGGAATAATTATAAATCGACTTAAAATCAAATAAAATGACTAATTCATTACCCTAAAAATAACGATATTCCAGTCAATTTCATTTTTCGCTATGTATTGTATCGCTTGTAAGTGTAAAGTAAAATGTTTAGTTTTGAGAACTGCAGAAGAGACACCATAACATTGAAAAATTCTTGAAAGAATTCTGAATAACTTATTTTAAATATACTTTAAATTTCAATTTATTGCTTGTGGTTTCTATATTATTTTAGATTGAAATTAACTCATGATTCTTTAGATTACAAATGGCAAGCATATACTTGTCTAAATTTTATAAATATTTTTTGATATATTTGATTCCTTTTACTGTACTGTTTTGTTGTGTTTTTTTTTCTTCTCTTTGATTTCGGTACACTGTTTTGACATACTATTAAGTTTATTTTATGAAATAAATGTTTTTATACATATTTCATTTATTATAGACAATCTTTGGTGGAAATGTTTGAAGATTTTTAGATATACGTCCTTTGTTCGTGCCAGAAAATAATGTTTGGATCTCATAGCTACCTTCTGAGGAAGATATGGTCCTTAAGCATTTTCCTTTTCATTGAATTGCACAGTTTTATCTTACTCTTAATCTTGAATTTTAAAATTTCGTATCTATCATACACATATAGGATGCACATAAATATGTAGGTAAATATACATACCGATATCCATTAATAATTCTACATCTACAAGATGAAATTCTATACAGGAAACTTATACGGCATAAATTAGATGTTGGGATGTACAAATTATTAACTTTTCCAAGCACTCAAGCAAAATGAAAATTTATGACGAATCTACAATCCAATTTCATGAAGGAATTTGTTGCGATACTTTATGAACAAAAGCGAAATTATCAGTATCTTTTTGATATTTGTGGAAATTAATGTGTAAATTAAAAACGTTTATTTGATCTCTAAAACAAATGGGTTACATTATTAAGATTTGTAATTATTTACTTATTATTTCGTTTGCATAAATATTCCAATAATTCATAGCCTTTTTAAATATTATTTATAGTACAGTTTAAATTCAAAACTGTGCATATTGTTTGTTATTTTTTGGATATTTTTTAAGAACTTTAAAATCATTTAAAAGAATCTTTATAAATTTTAATATAAAAATACAAACTAATTTATTGATTCATTGATTTTTTGAATGTTCACTTTTGAAATCATTAGAATTTGATCATGAACAATTTGTAGTACATTTACCGCGTATATGTTAAGATAAAAATTATCTGTTTAAATTAACAGATTTTAAAAAGTAATTAATTTTTATGAGCATATAATTTATTATTTTAAAGAATATTCTTTCTATTTAATATTATAAACTCTTTATAATATTTTCTTTATTATTATTTTATAAAATAAACTTTTGTCATATCTTTCTATTTTTTCAGACTTTTAGTTTTGTTAAAAAAGTAATTAATGCCAAATAACATAAATTAATATTTGAAACAAACAATTTTGAAATCATAAAAAAGCCTCACATTGCTTAAAATATGTCTGTAATTCCTCTATCTTGAATTTAAATTTGATTAATTAATACAGAAGTCGCTTAAATTAGCTGCATGTCCTCAGATTTCACAGTAAAGGAATATTCATTTGGGAAAATATTATTTGTGCCAACGAGTAACCTCAAGTGTACAGAGTTGATGTTTAAAAGTTGTTTAGAATTAACAACTTGAAACTTCCCATGCGTGAACTAGTTGAGCTCAAATGAATTTCATCAAGCGTAACTTGTGAGAACTTTTTGAAACAATGGATTGAATAATCATATTATACTTATATGATTATAGTAGGAAGCAAAATTAAATCAAAATAAGAATCCGATAATTTTTTTGAAAGAGAAAAACTTTAATATACTTAAATATATATATGCGTCTGTTGTGTAGTTATGTTATTTATTGTGCAATGAAATTTATTTTCTAAGATTTTCTTTCATTGTATTATTTTTTGATTTAATAAATATTTCTTTAATACAAAAAATTATAATTTTATGAACTCTCGTGCTTTGACATTCCGAAAAATATAATTAATCGAAATATCTTCCTAAGGCAGAAAGCAAAAATTATTTTCAAAATTAATATTAAATTACTATTAGCTTCTCTTGGCTTTCAGCAAAATATGTACTATAAGACCATACTTTTCTTTTCTTATAAAATAAATACATAAAATAAATGTAAACAGACACATATATTTATGTGTATGAACAGAAAATATCACAAAAATCACACATTTCTCTAAAACACAGGGTAGTATTCTCCAAAGTTTTCCGGATAAATAATTGTTGTTAGTTACTATGAATTTCAACCTTGTAACTCTCTAATAGTAAATCAGCGCTAATTTGGGAATTATGCTGTCAACAGAATATATAACATAATTAACTGCTGAGCCGGAAGTAATTCTATGATTGGATTTGAAGAATAATGTGTGCTTTGATTATCTGTTATTTTCGGTGATGGATGTATACACTCTAAATGTGATTACAGCTTTGTGGATGCTAATTTGAATTTATGGTAGTGTAGAATGTCTCTGTGCACAATAATTACACAAAAGATTTGTAGTCGGCTTTAAAGTTATTTTTCACCTTGCAATGATCTATGCGTTCTTGTTATCTTGCAAAGAACTTTCTTAAATAAACTCGTTTTGTTAATTTAGATACTGTACGCCTTAGTACATTTGTGTACTTAAATCAACCTATCGAAAAAATATACATCAATTAATTTACAAAGATAAATTATACTAATTTTTAAATTTATTTTTAAGAAATAAAATTTCAGTTTGTTTATCCGGTTATGATACATTGAGAAATTAGAATGAAAGTAAAATTTTTTTCTTTCATTTTACATTTTAAAGCTGCAAAATCCAACTCACTTTTTATAAATCATCACATAAAGTTTATATTCAGTAAATAGTTTTAAAATGGTCATAAAACACATTAATTTTTCTTTAACTGATTGAATGGAAACTTGTGTTTCGATTTCATCAACTTAAAAAAAAGATTAATGCACAAAATATAATTAAAAAAATACTTAAAAAAGTTAGCATATTTTTCTTTTTTTTGCTTTTAACACATTCTTACACCTAAACGTATATTAAAATCAAGAACATTTTTAAGAAAATAATAAATCAGCATTTTCAAAACCTTATAGTTTGGTTTCTTAATGTTTTTTTGTATGGATAAATTCTTAAATTAAATCTTGTTATATGATTTTATAAATACGTTTAATAAATTATCCTTAAACTACAGAAGCATGATTAAATATCTGATAACTGCTCTGCATTTTAATTTGTTTTTATTTAAACGCTCTTAATCCCTTTCTAAACAAAGTAATACATTCATATGTTTTCCTTTTCTTCCTTCGCTAAAGGAATTCACTGAGCTAGTAAAGTATCAAGATAAAATATAACGATTTTCAAAATGAGATTCTAATGTCGCATCAAGCTTACAGAAAAGTAATAAATTAAAATAAGAATAAAACAAAACAGGAATTAAAATCAGGGAAAAATTCTTATTCTGCATTGGGCATTAGCCAAGATGCAACAACGATCTTATACAATCATTTGAATGACATTAAAAAGTTCACTTGTTTTGCCTACATTCGAAAGTAGAAAATTATATATAGGAAATCTTAATTTAATGCAAAATTAGATGAAATAATGCACTTAATAAGTGTATATACTTTAAGATAAGTTAATCTTTAATTTTAATTTTCAAACCTATTTTTGTGCTCATGTCATTACTAGCAATAGTTATTTTATGAAGAATATTAACAATTTTGAAATTTATAAAAAGTTATTTAAAGAGTTCAATAAAGTGCTTAATACAATCTACGTTTTTTCTTTAAACATTGTCACATTTTACATTCAGAGATTTCTGTTATAGAGGTTATGTTATAGTTAATTATAAATATTTGAAAATATAAATATCTTCTGTATTTAGATTTATGTTGCAATCGCAATGTACAGCTACATAATTTCATTCATTATGTGTATATATATATATATATATATATATATATATATAGATAGATAGATATAGATATTATATATATATATACGTATATATAATTCTATTTTAATTATTTATTTTTCAATCTTTAGTAAAGTATCATTAAATTCATGAATTATTATTATAAATAAATTTTTATGTTCATAATACATACGTTTGAAACAGCCATTTTTACTATTATGAAATAATATGAAATAATGTATTCAAAACTATGAAATCATAAAAATAATTTATTATTAAAATACCTCAAATTTATCTTTGCTTTATGCTTTAAATTAATTAATTATCAAAATTTTTAATTAAATTCTCTTTCCATCCAATTACATACATATATATATATATATATATATATATATATATATATATATATATATATATATATATATATATATATATATATATATATATATATATATATATATATATATATATATATATATATATATATATATATATATATATATATATATATATATATATTTCTGAAGTATTTCTTATTTATTTTTGCTGTATTTTCTAATAATACGTTTAAATGTTTTCGTGATAGAAATATCTAAAGGTTGTAATATCAAAATGTATATTTTAACTTCATATTAAAACCATTAGTGTACAGTATCTCTCACAGTTTATGAGCACTTTACAACAATCATGCACTAATCATCATGAAAATGTCATTTAAAAAATTACTCTGTCCTTATTAAGAACTAACTTGAAAGGAGGTACTTTATTTCTTATGTAAACATATCTATACATTCTGTGAAATTATGATAAAAATTTTTATATAACATAATAAGCTGAAATTATTCATGAAGAATTGATTTATTTGTAATACATGAATTATTTTTTTAATTAAATTGGATTATATTTAATTTTTTTAAATAATATTTTGAATAGATAGTATGTATCTTCAATCTGTATAACCTACATTTTACAGAATTGATTTTACTGTACTTCACTTTTTATTGTTCACCCTAGATATTTCTCTCATAAATTATTCATTTTAATTATGTCCTTTAACATATTGCTACATAATATAATACAGCTAAAGCAAAATGTTTTACATTATCCGAAATAGTTTATCTTATTGCAATTAATATGTACAGAAAATATAATACTATCGTTTTTTATTTATTTTGGTTTGTTTCTATGTTGTTACTAGATTTATAAGAAATTTTAAATTGCTTTTAATGCATACTTCTAATTTATTTTTACATTTTTTTAAAACTAAATTTTTCAAATAATATCCATTTTGATTTAAATTTTTCGTATTTCAATCATCTTAAGATTTTATTTCCAATGAGAAACCTTGTTTTTTTAATCTCCATATTTATCTTGTTATCAAAATGCACTATTGTCGCAGTATGATAATTAAATCCCATGTTAAATCACACGATAAATTGAGTTATATCTTTAAAATTACCATAAATATTTAAATTATTTAATGTTAATAAAATATTGAAATATTTTTATAATTTTTTAACAAAAATTCTTTATATATATATTTATATATATATATATATATATATATATATATATATATATATATATATATATATATATATATATATATATATATATATATATATATATATGTATATATATATATATATATATATATATATATATATATATATATATATATGTATACATATATATATATATATATATATATATATATATATATATATATATATATATATATATATATATATATATATATATATATATATATATATATATATATATATATATATATATATATATATATATATATATATATATATATATATATATATATATATATATATATATATATATTTATTTATTTATTTATATGAAATCGCAGAGGCTTTTTAGCAAATATTTAAATTCTCAGCAGCGTTAAATTCAGCGTGAACCAATAAATGAGTTTAATGAGTTTGATTGTATAAGATTGAATTATTACTTGTCACATGAAATGATTTCTGTTTTTTTTATAGCGTCTTTCAGTTTACTTTACAACTAACATTAAAAGATAATTTAGCATTGAAACATTTATCTATTTTTGGTTAGCTCAATGAAGCGAATCACGTTTAAACATATTAAATTTATCTGAGACAGTAGAAATTTTTTATTATTATAAAATTTTTAATGTTAATTTTTTATAACAACATTATGGTTTTATGGTTTTTTTCTTTCTTGCATCATGTTATAAAAGAATAATTATGTTTCTTTTAAAACATAAACAAATTTATGAAATTACAAATAATCTTAATAAGCAAAAAATGATTCAATGATTTTAGTATATAATTTTATAATAAATTGAAGATTTTATGCTGTTTTTGATATCTCTGAAAAAAATAATAATGAATATGATTATGAAATTAAATAAATAAGGGGCAAAATTCAATTTATTATGTATAAATGTTTGATAACCAATTGTATTTTTATTCGTTTTTGGTCGTAATTTCAAGTATATTGAAAGTTGAATTGGTAAATATGAAATTGTTCTCAAAAAGGAAAAACTCTGTATAATTATTTTAGAAATACATTTATTTATTATATAATATAACAATCATTTTACTATTTAAATGATTCTTCATTAAATGAGTGCGATTAGAAATGTTCAATAATAGAAAAAATTGTGTGCATCTTTTAATTAGAAAATCTTTTTTTTTCCAGTAAAGAATTATAGAAATTTTTTTTCTTTTTATACAGAAAAGAAGTATTAAATTTAAATTTCATCTTTCATAAGCAATTCAGAAATGACCTCCTTTTACGTTTTCAAAAAGAAACTGAAAAATACGTTTCTCGAATTGATTCAAAATTGACCATATATTATTTTGTCATGTTGCATGTATGAAAAACTGTAAAACTTCTTGAAAAAATAGCTTTTCAATAGAAATGTGTAAATCATCGTGATACATTATATCTTAAAATTCCTTATAATTTAGTTTTAATTTTAATATAATCTGAAAGCATTTTTAATTTCTACTATTTTAATATTACAGTTTAGTGTACTATAAGGCTTGTATTAAATTATTCGTAATAAATACTTTAAAAGGTGTGTTATTTAAAAAGAGTAAAAAAAATAAATTCTTATTACAAATAATTGATATGAACTGGAAACTACTTTTGATTTTGCTAGTGTCCCTGATTGAAATGTTTTTTTTTTATTAACTTGAAAGTAGATATTACTCTTATGGCATATTACTCATTTGAAACTTTTAACTTTTTAATAATAATCCTTACAAATAAACAAATAAAAAATATAAAGGGTTATGAGATTGTAAAATTAATAAAAATGTAAAATTATATAAATTAAAATAATATTATGGTTTCTAGTCAATTGATAATTTAATTCAATTTGAATGAATGATAAATATTTGCAACATATTTATTTTATTTAAATACCCAATAATATTATTTATAAAAATTTAATTTAAATAAATTAAAAAGTTTTAAATGGTTATTTCCAATCATCAACTTTTCTTTGTAATTTGAAGTATGATAATTTCATTTAAAGTTTTTCTAAAGCAGGAAAATCAAAAAATAAATATCGTGATTAATTATGATAATTGATATAAATCAATATCTTAATAAATAAGTTGAGGTAAAGTTAAAAAAATTAGTGTGTGTTAGATTTATATTGTAATGCAGCTATTGCAATAATTATTTTGGCACTACAAAATAGCAATGATAGAAGTAGCCCATTAACTTTCAACGATTTATGTCATTTAGTAAGTACCTTATTGCCACATAAGAAGTTATTTGCAAAGAAAAAAAATCATACTTGCAGATTAAGTTCTTTAATTCTTACTCGTAAAATGAATATATACCAAAATCAAAATTGAAGTTCAGATTACTGAATATTAGTGAACTAACTTTTTAAATAAATGCAAAACATGTGTGAAGTAATGAGATGATAATTAAAAGGATTAACATTCAGGTGCACTATTTATTATATTCAGCAAGTCTTACAATTTATTAAAGAAATTTTGAGTATTTTTTAACACAAAGGATGTATACTTAAAATAGAAAAATAGAGCAACGTACTTAAAATTGCCTATGATTTACAAATAATTATTCTACAAAACTAAATATTCAAAGAAAGATCCTTTTGTCTTCTCATACAAATAACTCTTATATTGTTTGAATAATAATATTCTTAATTTATTTACCTGTAAAACAGAAATTAGTGATTTTATAATCAAAATTCCATATAAATATTAATAAATTAGAGTGTTTAACTTTTAGACAAATATAAACTTCTTAATATTGATGTAAATATTTCATTACGCTGTTACAAATTCTAAAAAATTTAATAAAATAAAATTTAATCTCATGTTGTATCAAAAATAGCATTGTTATTTATTTAATATTTCAAAAATGAACTGCTTAAAATATCTTATCAAATTTATTCATCATCATTACATGTAATTTTTCCCAAATTGAGATCCAAAAGTCTGTTTTTATATGACTCATTTTTGTTACCCTATGAATGCAATAAAAACAATCCACGCTGATGATTTTATTAAAAATGCTCACAATGATTGTAGAAAAAACAATACTGTGGCTCTTATAATTTTAAAATTTAATTATTTCAGTTATTTGATCTTTGGAGGTGATCTTACTTATCCTCGTTTTTGTAGTTTACTGAATGTGTTAAACATTAAAAAAATAAGCATATGATATTTTTACGTTATTTAATTTCTTTTCACTATCAAATTTTAATAATCTTCACATTATTATTTAATTCTGTGAAGTTTATTTTTCCAGTCATTCGACTCGTCACAGTTAACTGTGACGAGAAAATAAATGTTTAATGAAAATTTGTAAATTTGAAAAAAATAAAACAATGTTTTAATGAAAATTCATATATTTAGAATAACATAAGTATTTTAATAACTTATTCGGCACATTTAAGATGTTAACACATAACTGACATTCTAATTATTATTTGAAAAAGTACCATAAATGATAAACAAACCAAAACTATTTTAATCAAAAATTTCTTATCCACATATCTTAAAAATTTTAAAAAATCAAACAACAATATCTATTTTTATATCTGAAATTATAAAAATTTAAATTTCATTATCAAATATAATACCTCTAAAAATAGCCTTTAATTTATAATAAGATGGTTTTGGCCATTATTTTTACTTTGATTACATTAATGTCTGAAACTACGGTAAGAGTTTTTCTTTTATTCTTTTTTAATATATAAAGAGAGAAACCATTGAGGTAATTTTTCTAAACCTTTCTGTTAAAATCAGAATGGATCATTTTTTTCTTCTCGAATTTATTTTTAGTTGTTGAAATGAAATTCTGATTAGTAGAATTTCTATTCTGACTGTGGATTTTGGGATATTTTGTTAGCAAAATCTCATTTACATTCTTATCCAATTTTCACTGCAAAGTGAAATGCGGATTTTGCGTCGTTAATAATATAAAAGCTTTTATAATATCATACTTTTTAATTCAGCATTTAATACTTATTTCACTTATGAAATTAAATTATAATTTTTGATTGCTATTTTACTAAAGCGTTTTTAAATATATGAGTTTATAAATTTATTAATACTAAAGGAAATATTGAAATGATTTTAATTAATAGAATATGTATTTACCTGTATAACTATAAAAAATATTAGTTATACTAAAATTGACTTTAGAGCAAAATACAAATTACAATATGTAAGAGACACAAATATGATATCAAATGAACATTTATTATCAATCAATACAATATACTTAAAAGTAAATGATTTCATTTACAATTAGTTCAAGTAGTTATAATTAACGGAATACTTAATTCTGTTTATTGGCATACAATCTTGAATATCAAATATTACTATCAGTAACTACTAATTTTCACATGACTCTGAAGGATCATCTGTGGGATGGACGTGATACCTTATCTAAATTATATTCATCGTAGAAGATGCAGATCTGCTTGTGTATGTAGAGCAGTTGTTAAATGAAACCAAGTATTTCTTTAAGTAAGGCAACTTATGTTGAGCATTACATGTTAATTTTTTTTCTTAGGCATTGAATTATGTATTTTTAAATTATGTCCATTTTAAAGGCATTAACTAGAAACGTGTTAAGAAAATTGCTTTCATTTACTCAAACGATAAGGGAAATGTATAGTTTATGTTTTCAATTATACCCTTCATGTCAAAATAACAAAATGATAAGAAACAATTGTTGCACGTGAAAGTAACAATTGTTTCTTGTCTAGAAATTTTTTAAACGTCTCTTATGCTCGGAATGACATTTTATCATTCAATCGTAACTTTCTCCTATTATAAGGTATAATATACAATCATTTTAAACAACTTGTGAGAAACACTTTTAAAAGCATTTAATTCATCTTTGCTCAAATGGGAAGATATTAACTTGATTTTATTTTTGAAACTATTAACAAACCACATCAATTCGAATTTTATTTGAATTTAATGAATATTCACTTCATTCAAATGTCTTGTCATGTACACAAAAGAGATAAATTCATCAAAATACATCAAGTTCAATTTACGCTTATTAATTCATTAATCTTTACGAAAATAATCACTTACTTAATTAATGCATTTCTACTTACAATTAGATTGTTTTTCATAAAATGAAATTTCTTTTTAAATTCATGAAATTTGAGTTCATAATTTTAAGGCACATTTGCAGTCCTGAATTTGATTTATTATTTTATAACCTAGATCCAGTTTGCTAATAATACAGAAGGTAAAGCGGATTTTTGGTTATCTTTATAGTCTCTGATACAAGTATCCAAAAATGCATTAACTGTGCCAGTCATTTCTTGTGATAACTTAGTTGTTATAGCTATAAATTTGTAATTTGTACTGTTTCTTTCTATATTCTCCCCTATGTATTTTTATAGCAGGTGCATTAAACAGATTTGAATTTAATCTTCTTGTCAGAAAGTTTTGTTAATAATTTAATATTTATACCCATGTCTTTAAAAAACAATTTTAATAAAAATGCGAAGAGGAAAAATTCAATCATAAATATATATATATATATATATATACGTACATACATACATACATACATACATACATACATACATACATGCATACATATATATATATATATATGTATATATACTGAAACTGTTATAATGTTCGGAAATATACAATGAAAAAATATTTACATAGTTTGGACTTGCACAACATTAGTAAATATGAGAACTGTTTAAAGTAAAACCCGAAATACTGCAAACATCCGCTCTCGTGTTGAGATTCAAACTCCCAAACAAGTGAAGCAAATTTCAGAACTCTACCGTTTGACTAAACGTTTTATAGGGACGTCAAGTGAAGCATTCTATTTTCTACATGAAACATTACTACTAAGTATGCTTCTAAATTATTTGTAATCTTATGACATATTTTTTTGAAAAACAGTGTGATAAACATTTACAAAAGCGAAGTGCATATTCCTTTAGTTGTTTAAGCACTAATTAAGCAAACTATTTCCCAATTATGCTATTACACAGTACCATTTAGTTTATTGAATTTAAAATTCATTTTTTAGAATTTTTTGTTAGATTAACATGTTGATAATGTATTGTGCAGTTCATAAGTGCTTCATGTACTTTTGGGAAAAAAGTAAAATTTATTGATTGTAAACAATTTAAATTGTGGATTAAAAACATTCTAAAATACATGTATAATTCACGAATTAGTATCTTCTTTCTAGAAAAACGATTTTTAATTTCAATGTACTTTTTCATTAAATTTACTGTTGATATAAATCTTTAAGATTAATAGAAACAATCGTTTAGCAGTTTCCAGACATTTTTCTTCATATATATTTTCTTTCATAATGCAATTTTCAAAAAAAAAAATACTGTGGATTCATTTCCTAAGGAAAAGTCATTATTTTTGACAAAAAATATCTCTGGAGAGAAAAATGATTTTCATGCATGTATAACTAGAAAGTGTTAAAAAAATTTATTTTCTCACAGACTATGTGTCCCATTTCATTTAGGCACTTTGCCAAGTATTTTCTCAAGTAAATATTACATTTTGAACTGCTTACTTCCTTAAAAAATAACCAACTAAATTATACTTTTAGACTTGACAATTGTGATAAAATGATTTGAATTAAATTTTTACAGCCATATATAATAAAACTTTCATCAACTAATAAATTAAAGGATGGAAGCTGTTTAGAGAGTTATTTATTAAGTTAATTAAATATTATATTTAGCAATTTCTAAATTTATGTTTCTTCTGATTTTGCTTATATCAAATTTTAATTCAAAAATATTAACATAATTGAAATTTATTACTAAATTTAATATAAAATTACAAATTTGAAAAAATATCTCAACATTTATAATAAAGAAACGAAATGTGAAACAATATAGACACTTTTCTATATTTCTATTAATCAATATACAATTATGTTCATATATTGTATATAAATAAACATGTATCCACAAATCATTAAAAATGCCTTAAAATATTTGTTATTTGAGTATATAGTCACCTCATCTTTAAAGTCCATATTTAACTACAGGTGAGATAAGTAATAGTAAAATCACAAAAAAAAAAAAAAAAAAAAAAAAAACGATTTGATAATATTTACACATTTAGTACTGAAACAAACTCATTTTATTTCGTTTTAAATAGTCTCTTTCGTTAAGTATCTTGTGGTAAATATTATAAATAACATTCTAAAAAGAAATTTTTTGTTAGGAAATTATGTTAGGAATTATTACTTAGGAAATTATGTATAATTCATTGCTATATCACAGCAAGTTTCTTTTAAACTGATTTTTTGGATATCTTGTATTACTATTTAATTATTCCTATTAATATAGAATCTTTTAAATTAACATTTAATATTCATATTTAAATCATATCTCTAACACTTATTACGATAAGGATATGGATATATATATATATATATATATATATATATATATATATATATGTGTGTGTAATTAAGTAAGGAATTTAGTAATTTAGTTATATTTGAATGTATGCTATATATATATATATATATTTTTTAAATTTTAATTTATATTTCTAGAAATACATACTTGCCATTAGGAATGCTTGTGAAGTGATTGATATTTTTTTATATATGTAAAATAAATAAACTATTGACAATTATATTTACATTTACTTATATAAATTTAAATATTTTATAACCGTTTATGAAATATATAATTGAATAAATAACAGAAGTTTAATTTGAATTTTGAATCAATTAGAAAATGAACAAAAAAATTAATTTGACTTCTGTAGAATGTTTTTAATATTGAGAGATTTTTATTTCCAAACTTTTAATATATTTTATCTATGATATTTCAAACAATAATTGAAAAACCATTGAAAAAACATTAACCTACATAATAACAACATTTAAAAGAATTTAAATTAAAATGATGTATATATTATATGTATAATTATTTGCATCAATTTTTCATTATATACTTTTATAGCCAGAAGTCGAATATAATGATGTTTGGACTATTAAAAGCATAATGCTATAAAAATAAAAGTATACTAAGTAACTTAAATCTAGATACATAAATTATAATTATTTAATTAATTGTAATCAAATAATTATATTTATTTAATTAATTGTAATTAAGTAATTATAATTATTTAATTAATTATAATTCATGAATTTCGAATTCCTCTTGAATTGTTTCAATTAATTGATTTATAAATTATATCTGAAATTCAAAATTATTATTACAATAAAAGAATATGATTATTAGTATTAAATATTGTAAGAAATGAGTAATGATGTCATTAAGACACATATAATTTCCATTTTACAGATTTAACTATTGATGAAATACTTTTATTAAAACTGAAATTTCTTGCGTACATAATAATTGTTTTTTTTTTCAGTTCCAATATTTACAAATATTATAATATTTTTAATCAACTGGATTTCTGATACTGGAATGATTTTATTTCCTATTCATCAAAAAAAGGCACTTGTAAGTATGTGAAATTTATTTGCTGCTATAGATAAGTGTATTCCAGCAACATAAATGTGATTTTCGGAAAGTAATACATTGGGAAGAGTTTCATAAATTACAGCAATTTTTATTGTGTTATTTTTAGTTACTAGTATCATTTGTACGTACTATGTATGTTTTTGTTGTATACAGTTGCAATAAATGTCTCTAAAATACAAATTTATTTGTGATTTTTAAGATTACGAAAAACATTATTTAGCAGCATGAAAAATTGTGTATTTATAAAACTATCATATATAATGTAATATGTTTCCTGTTAAAGTTTTGTATCTCTATAAATGAAAATCGATTTTTAAGAGCTCATACTATTAATTATTTTATGGGGGATATATTTAATCGAGTATATATTTAATTAAAAATATTGAATTAATTTATTTAGTGTAAGTTTTTTAACAATTTATTTGACAAATACTAATAATTTAAGACAATTATTTTAAATTATCTTGATAAACTTACAATAGTGTAACCAATTTGCGTGAAAAATATTACCCATTTTTATGGATATAATTTTTATTTTTTATTAATTACTGTCATCAAATTATTCAAATAAATATAAGCATTTAAAAAATGAAATTTACAAAAATTTAAGTTAAAAAAGGGCCTTTTTCATGTTAATTAATAGATTTTAAACTTAAATTCATAACTTTTAAATAAATCTTAATTATATTTAATTAAATAAAATCTATTTAACTTTACATTAAAAAAATTCAAATATTCTGTTTAACTGTTACGCATTACAGTTGAAATATAAACGTTAACATAATTTATTATTAATTTATATTCAATATGAAAACAGTTTTGGCATTTGTAGTTAATATTATTATACATATTATTAAAGGAATAAATTTATTCATAAAATTTATTACCAGTTAATATATTAAGACATGAAATTTCTTTTCAAAATTATATTGCTTATTATTCAATTTTACAACCCATTTTTTAATGGGTTTATGTAATAAATGAAAAAAATTCTGTATAGATAATATTATTTATGTCTTTGCTATTATATCAAACATTTTTAATATTTTTATAAGTACTGAAGTATATTTTGCTATTACGTATTCAACAAAAATAATGATTCTCCAAAAAGCATTCTTGTTTTCATAATAAATAATTTATTAATCATATTCTTGAATACTTTCCATTACTATTTTGAAAAATAAAAGATTGCTTAAAAAATATTACAGCAAGTTTTTTTTTTCTTTTTTACTGGGCTTTCCATTTCATACAGACTTGGAGATGATCAAGAAGAATTAGATATTTATGACTGGAGATGAAACTCTGTAAGACGAAGTTTTCAACAGTTTGCCTCATTAACCACGAAATGTTATTTTCTTTTACGAGTGTTTCGGAAGATTTCTTCGCTTCACATCAAGATGAAAGAACCACGGAATGTCGTTAAACTTCTTTGTTTCCTAATAATGAAAGACAACAGGACTCGAGACAAAATCTTTAGCTCTTTAAATGAAATTAGTAATATGTTTTCCCAGGAAGATTTATTTGTTATTTTTCACAAAAAATGTAGAATAGAGTTGCATCTATTTCTCAGCAGTCATTAGAGAACAAAAAATTAATCTCTTGAAAATGAGATCAATTTCACTAACATTAATCTTCCTTAACAATAATTTTTATAGTTTATCTTATAAGCAACTATTGTTAATACACTTTTAAAAGGCGTATAAAAATATTTCCTAACGAGTGTTTTTCACTTGGTATAATAGAAATTAGTCATAACTAATATTAATCATACTTATTCTATTAT
The DNA here is from genome assembly GCA_030067965.1 of Latrodectus elegans. Lineage (NCBI taxonomy): Eukaryota > Metazoa > Arthropoda > Arachnida > Araneae > Theridiidae > Latrodectus > Latrodectus elegans. The sequence continues at coordinate 115,571,246 of CM057819.1, forward strand.
TATTAATTTAGGCTTGGATAATTAATGAAATATAAGTTTAACTAGAATATGTGTATTTTCTTTTGAAATTATTTCATATCAAATCTCTAAACACCAAGTATGATTATTTAAATCTATCACCTAGTTATTGCAGCTTCACTATCGAATATAAATTAAGATAAACGTTTAAGAAAATGTATAATACGAATTTGCTATCTGGAATTTATCAGATTAATTCAAGTATTTAGATTCGAATGTTTTTTAATTCAATCTAAGGAATTTTAGATGTCGTCCTTTTTCGTTAATAATAATTCCCTTATGTAATTATTATTCTACTCTGCAAACTATAACTTCACTTTTATTCTTATTAAATATTTTTTATATAAAATATGTAACATTTATCGCATATGCAGTTTTATTAAAATTTCCTTTGAATTTTTAAGTATTTTATAAGATGTCAACAGAAGCGTTTCTCAAAAAATAAAGATAAATGATTTCTAGTACTTTTCAATTGAATTATTTTTTGGTATATTAACACTTTTGTTTAATTACCATGAAAATTAATATATATATATATATATATATAAGTGAAAAGAATAAATTTACCTTTAGGTTTTAAATGTAATTCAGTACTCTTAAGCATTCAATAAGAATGAAAGCTTTTCAGGATAACAGCTTAAAATCCCGTAAAACGTTCCATCTACATTAAATGATTTATCGGAATTATTAAGATCACCTTAATTTAAATTTTGTTTTTAAAAATGTAATAGTTAACCTGAAAAATTCTATATATATTTCACTTAAATAAGCATATTCCGTTCGTTAATTTTTTCAAAATCTATAAATTTGTCATGGATAATTTTTGTTTCCTTATTGCTTTTAGTATTTTTTAATTAAAGCTTTCCTACCTCAGCCACCTAAATACTATTGTTAAAATAACCTGAACAGATTATGACAAAAGTATCTTTTCGGTAATTATTGCCCTTAACTCAAATCATTAGAAGAAACGGAACTAAAATAATTATGGATAAATAAAATTCAGGTAAAGAGTAATAAATTTTACTTTTAATTAATGATGTGAAGAATAGACCCCATATCAATGCTATTTAAAATATTTCTATGAAATTAAATCAACTACGTATTTTTATCTTGAATAATTGATACTTTTTATAGTAAAATATTGAAATGAATATCATAATTTTTCATATTATAGTTATTTTTCACTAATTGTAATGAACGCAACATCAGTTTCAATATAACTAATTAAATATAATTAAATGAAAAATATCAATTTTCATGGTAATTAAGCAAAGGTATTAATATACTAATAAATAGTTCAATTGAAAAGTACTAAAAATCATTTATCTTTATTACACTTCTGTTGACATCTTACAGAATACTTAAAAATTAAAGGGAAATTTTATTAAAACTGCATTTAATTTATATGCAATTTTAAGGCAATCTACACAAGTGTAATATATCCATTTCATTCTCTTTGTGAGTTGAATAATACAATATCTCAGTACCATCAAAAGCGATGTTTGAATCCGTTCTGAAATATTTCAAGGGATTTGAAGTACTTGGCTTAAATATAAAGTGAAGAGTATTGAATTTGATGCGTGGAAAGTTGAAGCATTTGAAGCAGTAAAACTAGATTACTTTGTCGTAAAACCAAGTCAAAATAATGCTAAAGAGGTACAGTTTATATTCAATTTTTATTTTTGGAATAAAATAAGTGTTATAAATAAATGTTCGACAAATTTCTTAAAATATTCAGTCAAAGTATAAAACATAAATTTTCTGACATATATCTATTAAAACAGTGGCTGGTAATACATAAGCGACACTTAAATTGCACTTGTTTTCACTGTAAAAATTTGAAGAGTTGTTTTCTAAGGCAACATTTATTTTACTTTATGTGTTCAGAGACTTAAGAGATAATCCTAGGGAGAGTTTTCCTGTTTTATTTCGTCTTTCACGCTGTTTTCAGAAACAATTGAATCACATTGACACAAAAAATAAGAAAGTTATGTTACATTTTTATACTGAATAAGAAAGAAAATAAAGTAGTTAAAGCGGTTTTGACAGATGGGATGTTTAAACGCTCCATTTTATTTCATAAAAAATATCAACAGGAAACATTAACGCTTACTGAGAACTATTGTAGTCAATAATATTTAATGATGCCCTACACTAACTTTATTTATTATATGCTTTAATTTTAAAATAAGTGTAGCAAACGACTGTGGCCAATTTAAGAAAAAACATGCACACAATTTTTATGAACGGAAATCGATTTTTAGGTGCTTTGAAGTAGAAATGTATTTGGAAAAATTATGCATTTTAATCTAATAAACTCTTGTAAATTTAATTGCAGGAAAAAACAGTTTTGATATATTCAGAATAATTAAATACTGTGTATGGAATGTTTAAATGTATCATAAAGTACTTAATTATAAAATATCTATGAAATATTTATTATTGGAACATTGTCGTAGTGGATAAAGAAAATCAAAATGATAATTTCAAATAAAGACTTTGTTTTAATCTGTAGAATTTATTGAGATCTCTAAAAATAGTTAATATGGTTGATTAAAGGATTATGGTGAACTGAATCGGAAATTCTGATTCATAATTGTAAAACCTTTTGAAGATAAGAGAATATTGTGGGTTATTCTTAGAAATTTAAATACATAGCTACCCAAAATCATTCAAAAATATAAATGTCGTCACAGTTTAAACACATTCAATCAAAAATTACAACAGATCCCATATTCATGTACGAATATGGAATCTGTTGTATCTTTTGATTGAATGTGTTTGGATATTTTATTTATTTGGATATTAAATTATTACTTTTTTAATACAATTACGATACAATCTTTTAAGGATTGGTTTCTTAAGAATTATCAATTGAACAGTAAGCGTTGAATAAAGAGGTAAGTTTCGAAGCTAAATAAATCACCTGTAACGAAGTTATAACAATTTTTAAATTAACTTTGCAAAAGCATTTTTAAATTTGATTATACAAATATTAATTTGATATTTTAAATGCTTTTATTAAAATTAAAGCATTCATTCTTGAAAAGAATTGTTTATAAAATGTTGAGTTACTTATAATTATTTGAAAATTTCGAGTTCAGAATATAAGAATCATACATAAAATTTCTTTCATTTTTATTGTAACGTAGTTTTTAGTCTTATTTCTCTAAAATGAATGAATATGGATGTGGAAGAGCTGTAATATATTCAAAACTAATTAAAATCAGTCTAACAAATTTAAACTAACTCTTCACTGTGTTATCATATGGTTAAGCTTAATAATTTAATTACAATCTGTTAGGAATTATGTTAGAAAGTTTTGTAGTTATTCTTTAAATTACATCTATATATTTCTTCTTTTACGTGCGACAATATCACTTTGTTTCAAGTTAGATTAATCCTTTCAGATTTACATAGCTGGTCACACAAATTGCAAAATAAAGACTAGAAAACTGAAGGTTTTGGTATAACACGTGATAGAGAGATCCAATGATTAAAATTGAGACTTCATGTCAAATGTAGATGATGACGAAATCAGGTTTTAAGAAGGTCGCTATAGTTGTTCATATTTGCTGTTATGACACAAATTCAAAGTTTCTTTGGAAGTATTTTTGGGATGAAGCAGTTTACGTGACGTTAGACATATAATCATTAAAGTTGTTGTAATATAGCAGCAGATAGTGTGTTTCAGTTGGTATGCAAGCTGTAAGATATGTTTTGCATTGTCGATAGGTTAAAAAAAACAAGTAGATTAAGGATGCAATTGACTGATAGGTAAAAAATAACTCTTAAACATTAGGTACTCGGTCTCGCTTTATCTTATTGATTATATTTGAGGTCAAGCAATGAAACAAATGAGAGAACTATGCTGCTCTCCAATACCTTAAAGATTCAGTGTTAGTTGCTGTGAGTACCAGCAGAGCGTAATAAAAGAGTGTTAAAGAAAATTCAAAACTACGTTTAACATGTTATTGAATGCAGGAAACATGTATGCTTGGCAAAACACGACAACTATTCAGAATATGTGCCCACGGTTTCTCCAGACTGGAATTCAACCAACGCGGTACTGTAAGTCTAAAGCCAGTTTCGTCAGAAAAAACATTAAAATTCCTTTTTGAAGGGCCATGTTCATCATTTTTTCCAACATTGATGGTGAAACCCAGGAAGCTTTAAATTAAGTTTAAAAAAATAACGAATCTCTTGAGATTATTATAATGACATAATTTTTGTGAGAGGAGAGAATGAAGGATACGTAATAGAATGTGATGGATGACACAGTTACATCGTGGATAGCACAACTACATTGCAGACCTGAATATAACAGATTGTACTGAAGTTGATGATGTGTCTCTGCTCTCCACCACTGCCACAAGCTCAATATACCTGTTCTCAAGTCCAGTGGTTTATTGATCTGTCATTCCATTCTGAATCCAGCAATTACATATTTGAATAAATATTTATTTGTTTTCAACAAGTTTGCAATTTTCTGGTTTCGTACAACACGTTTGTCGATTTCCCTGAAGTATTGTCCTCAATTTACATAAGATAATAATTATTCTCAAACACTTACTCGAAAGTTGCTCAATGATTTATACGTTACGCAAATATGCATGAATAAATCTAGTGTTGTACTTCAAATCGGCAATCTCTTTTCTCTCCATAGAGAGCTATAGCAGATGCCATTGAATTTGAAAATTGAAATTTTTAAACTATTTACGTAAGTAAAAAATATTCTTTTACGTTTGTCCAACAGTAATAAAATAATACTAAAAACTGCAAAAAGTTATGTATTTTATTTGTAAATCGAATGACCGAGCTCATCAAAATATTTATTTAATAAAATGGATGTTCAACTAAGTCATGAATTAACAGTACAGGAATTTTCTGTTAAATGACTTTATACTAGTCAAGCTTTATTGTTTTCTACTTTATTATTTTTATTAAAATAATAAAGTAGGAAAACGATGTTTTAATGAAATTGATTTAAATTTATTTCTCAATGAAATCAAAGTGAAATTAGTTCGTCCAAAAGTCATAAAGCATAAAAGGATAAAATGCCATTCCATCGTTTTTTTTTTTTTTTTTTTTTTTTTTTTTGAAATAATTAAACATATTTGATTCAACTTTTTTGAAAACAAATCTTTAACGATGAAACAAAAGAAGCAACTCAATATTCTAAGTGTATTTGTAAATTTATGATGATTTCTGTTATACTAGTCAAATATAAAAAAAGGAATTGAATTATTATGTTTTTTCTTGTAATCGGTGGTGAGTTTTGAGTTACTCCAAGATACCATCACTCAGGGAGCGTCATCACGGCAGGTAACTCTTTAAGCAACGATTTGTGCTGTTGGTGTTTATAGTGAATAAATCTAATATTCTTAAATGATTAACAATGTTGAACAGTTTGAATTATTTGAAGAAATTCTAGTTATTTTGCATTATAATCAAAATTAAGGAATTGGGATCAATACACCACACATACAGATATATATATATATATATATATATATATATATATATATATATATATATATATATATATATATATATATATATATATATATATATATATATATATATATATATATATATATATATATATATATATATATATATATATATATATATATATATATATATATATATATATATATATATATATATATATATATATATATATAATGTATTACCAATTAATTTCACATCATTTAAATAAATTTCTATGTAATAATAATTATACTACATTGATTATATTCCACTTGATAAGACGGTGTAAATTGTTACTCAATATCATACTAAGTTCCAAACTTGGCAAACATATACCACAGTAGCCGAAATCTATTCTAAATACAAATTATTTCAAAGTGTTAGCATTTTTCAGAGCACGGAATATAATAATAACGATGAATAAGTCTCCTTCCAAATGAAAATGTTTTTCTAGTTTTATATTGAATCAAAACATTCTGAAAATTGTATACATTTTTTAGTATATTCCTAGGAAGATACATCAATTAAACTGATTATGACTCATTGAAAAATTCTAATTTTTTAATAAAAGTTTGTGTTTATTTTAAAGTGCAGTGTGTTAATTTGCTTTATATAAATTTCTTTGATATTGAAAGCAGTTAATAAGCCTTCAATTAGAAATTTCGAATAATCAATTCTCACAGGTATTTACAACGCTTATATATATTATTATATTTGGTTATATTTCTGTCAATTAATATTTTAACGTAACTTTTTTATGATTATTGTACTTAATATAACTGGAGTATAATTCGCAGAAAAAAGCTGTTATATTCATTTTCTTGTATCACGAGTAAATTGTACTTTTATACTTAGATGTGTGTCTCAATCTTTTGCTCATATCTCTCAAATTAATTATTCTCACAAGATGAATTTATGATTTGAAGGTGCATTTAGGATTGAATTTGAGGTAATTAGAAACATAAATTATATATAAATATTTATTGCGAATTTTAAATATTGAATTTATGTTTTGGATCACTTAATTTTGCTTCTATTAATTTTTTATAGTAAAATATATATTAATTGATTATTATTGCAAATTTAAAATAAAATAAATTTTCAAAAAAAAAAAAAAAATCGGCAATACGAATGAAAGTTTCTTACAGTGATAGACACATATACGAGATTGTATGTAGCTTCAAACTAATTGAATCCTTAAACAAAATCTCACTGGAGGTATGCAACTTGAAATGTTTTAACAGAAATTGTGAATTTTAAAAAATTTTGCTAACTTCTTATTTTATATATTATTTTATCAATTTCTTATCATTAATGAATCGCCATTATTGAACAATATTATTGATTAAATTGTTTATATTTGTCATTGTACCTTTCAAAGAAACGTCATTATTAAATTTAAATCCGATTTAATTGGTGATATTATATTTTTAGAAATATAATTAAATTGTGTGTGTGTTAATTTAGGAGTTTATGTAGTTGAATAATATTTTAATTTTATTTATTTCATATTTTTATAATATTACCTCTATTCTTTTGTTGTAATAATTGTGGCAGATAAAATTACTAAAGTTGAACATTACGTAAAATAACTTGAAAAATATTTTATCCATTTGTCTTGCTAACATTTTTATATATAAATATTTATTTGATTTTAATTTTAAAATAATTGTTTCTCTCTTTTAAAATTGCTAAACATTCCATTGATTTTAAAATCAAGTGCAAAATATACTAAACCTAATTTTATTATTTAGGAATCACGTTATACTGAGTAATTTATCTTACTTAAAACTTGAATACTGTAAATTAAGATTTTTGAACACCTTAAATTAAATACTTTCCTATTATAAATCTTTAACAGGCTAAAGTATTGCTTTATTGGAAAAAATATGTATCCAATCTCATTTTTGGAGACATGTCTTTTCTTGATAAAATGGAGGAAAAAAAATATTGGTTTTCAATTTATGTCTCTAAATTCTGCTACATTTTACTATTTTCAGTAAAATATAATAAAGTATTCCACTCTATTTATCTATTGAATTATTGTTTTCAGATACAACTTTTCTTCACCTAAAATCTTTTCTAAGTAGTCACATGTTATTTTTCATTTGATATTTACGGCATCAACAAATGCAGAGCAATTAATGGCAACGTTTATTAATTATGCATGTTGTCATAGTTTTAAATATATATTGATGAAGTCAGTTTTAATGCATAAATATATTTCATTCTTTAACTGTCAGACTCAGGAATGCTCTAGGAAATCTTATTTTTAGTAAATAAATATTTGCATAATAAATGGAAATTTTTATTTCCAGTGTAAATGTTTTATTAAATAATTGATTATTATTTGAAGAATAGAAAGAATAGTTAATTATTTTAATATTATGCATGGATTTAATACAATATGATATTATTTTAATTTTAATCAGAAGTATTGTATATATTTATTGTAAATAATAATTAAATCAAATCTATTGATTAGAATTTCCCACAACTTATTGTTTCAGCTTTAAATTAAATTTAAAGTATCTGGTAAAGGAACGTTATTTTTAATGCTTTTAATTAACAAAATAAAAAAGTATAATTATTTTACATAGTTATCTGATTCTGATTATTTTTTGCGGTAAAAAATGATGAAAATTATCAAATAAAATATTATTTAAGGTTGAGAGTTTTATAAAAATAAGAGCATAAATATAAAAAATCAAACATATTATCAGTCTATAATTTAATAGTATATTTTAAATGACTAAACATTTTTCGAATTAAATTTTATCCATATGTACACAAATGATAAAATATGTAATTATAATTTAATATAAATAAACCTTTTTGATTTAGTATATCAATAAATTTTTTATGCATATTCTGATTAGTATTATAATATGCATTTTATAGAATCAAACACATTTTTGTATTATTAATCATTTTCTAAAAAAATTCAAACATTGCAATTTTAAAGAACAAAGTGTCAATTATATGCTTAAAACCATTTTAAAAAGGCATATTTTAAACAATCATTTCAAGAAAACACTTATTTAATATAATTTAAGCGAATAGAAATGAGAAGTCCATTTTTACAAATAGTTTAATGTACTAAATGTCAGTTTTACATGATGCATATAAAACAAAACAATGCAAAATGGAAATATATATTCTTTTAATATTGCTCTTATTGATTTGTTATAATTTCTTCTCCCTGCATGCATATTTATAAGGGTTTTCTTTGCGATATGTAAATACAGATATTTATTTCCTTAAGTAAAAATGTAAAGGTTATTTAGAAAATTTCCTAATCTATCATTTTAAATAAAAATATGCATTACTTTTTATGAGAATAATCTCATTTTTAGTTATATACCCGAAATCTTTTAAACGCTTTTATTTTTAGTGCAAAGATTTAGATGCAACGATTATTACATTAAAGAATATAATTTGAATCACAGAATGAATGTACTACAACTTCTTGTGAAATGAAGGTTATTAATTAAAAATACTGAAAAATAAAATTTTATTTGAAAATTAAATTTTTCTATGTTTTACATGAAAGTTTTGTCAATGTCAAAAGCACGTTAAAATAAGAAACATAAATTCAGAAATTTTTTTTGCAAAGGCACTTTTCTATGAACTAAGTAAACCAAATGTCATCCGTCAATAGAACCCGAAAATTGGAAAATATTCCATACTAAGCATTAGATTTTGAAATATATGTTTTGTAAGCTCTAAATTAAAAAAAAAATCTTTGTTGACAATTTTCTGTTTGATACTTATTAGCATGATTTAGCTTTATCGAGGTACTTAAAACTTCAGTAATTTGCATTTTTAAAGATTTTAATTGCTTGGAGGATCAAAATTACTCAAAGAGTGATTCAATTGTGCAAGTATTGCACATTTCAACATATAGAACCAGATCCAGCAGTAACAAAAGTACGTGAAAATTACATTCTGCTTCAATAAACTTTGTAGAATTTTAGAGGTCATTGTATTTTAAAAGAATTTGATTTATCTTTTCTCTATTTACCAAACAAAATTACTCAGGCATAATACATGCTTCAAGAATTTAATTCCAATATATGAAGTTGCTTCTACTTTAGTGGAGATAAAAGGACCATTTCTTCATTCAATTTAAAATTCTTTTTAAGAGGCATTTCCTTTCCTAACGAGTTGAAATTAGTGAATGAAATTCATTGGCATCAAACAGGTGAGGAATTTTAAATTATTCTCTAGAACTCAATTCACAAATATTCTTTATTTCATTTTCCAAACATGGTTCAAGAGAGAGTCATATGCATGTTCATTGTGCAATGTTTATTATCACTAGTATAGTATTTTATAGTGAAAGGAATATTAATAGTAATTCTAATGTAGATTTTATTACAATTTTTTTCAAGTATATAATATTAGTATAAAATATTTTTAGCTTTTTATATCATTTAAACAGATCTATAACATTGCAGTTACGTAATTTTTACGCAAGCATCATGTTCCATTTTCTGGTACTGTGCTTAATAGTAGTTTTTTGATTATAATATATTAAAAATTAAATGTTTCAATTTCTTTTAACTTGAATTGCAATATAAAAAAATTAAAATTGAAAATATAAAAATGACATAGTTTCTGGGATTGAAAATATGTAAGATGTGTAATAAACATTAATCTTTAGGAAGAAAATATTTATTAAAATTTTGAATTAACACGCGTTGTGGAAATCTATATAGTAAGCAAATATTGAATTTGAAATCATTGTTGATTAATGATTATTGAAAATTGTAACGTGTATACTAATCACAATTAAATTTTAAATATGTGTAAAGTCGAGATTAAAATACAACAATTAAAGATTTATATTTCTAATATAATGTTTATTTAAATTCAAATATAAGTGTTATAACCAAACAAATATACTATAGCACTTTTATTAAGGCCAAATGTACACATAAATATTAGAAAAATCTTTTAACATCTATACACAGTGATGCGTCAAGTACTAATTTCAAAATATTTACTGTCTAAATAAAGGAATCTATTAAAATATTACAAGCACACCAAAGCACTAAGTCTAGATAAAATAAATATTTTTAAAATATCACACACACAAAAAAAAGAAAATCCAGATGTCTTAAAACTCCCTGAAATCACTAATTCTTCATTTAATTCCTTGAAATTTTCTAACTTTCTTAGTTGGAATATGAAATTATACATGTTTTTAGTGTCACAGATTATGTAATATAACAATATATTGTTTAAAATACTTATTTTTCGTACATTTGGCACGTTGTCATGTAAGTAATATGATTTTTTAAATTTTAATTTGTGTGTGTGATACTGTTTAAATAATTATATAATTATACTTGCCAGCCATAGGATCGTTAATTTTTACAAGGGAAAAATTTAATACTTTTACTGAAAATTTGGGAATATAATCATGTTATAAGATCAACAATAATTGCTCTTTGGAGTTAGTTTCGATTATAGTGCATCATATTTGAATTTTTAAGTCCAATACACTCTCATCCTTTTCATTATAACCAATAAATTTTAGATTCTTTTGTGATAAGGTTGCTATTTGAAATTATACCAGATAGAAATGGAACTCCATTTTTGTTAAATACAGTGAAAATGTGAGTAACTTTAATAAAAAATGTATTGCTGATAATTTCTTTAAAATGGATGGTTCTAACATTACCTATCTGTTTTTCAGCATTATTTGCAGTCTATTTTCTATGAAAGTTTACTTAGGCATGTAAAATATTTGATATTTTGTTAATTTAAAACATATAATTTATATTGAACATTCTTATCAAAGGTACAAACGTATCATTTTGCTTAGGTGACGATTGTAAAAAAGGCTATCCAATAATAATATATATGACATCAAGTTAAAATGATAATTTAAGGAAATTATATATATATATATATATATATATATATACATATATATATATATATATATATATATATATATATATATATATATATATATATATATATATATATATATATATATATATATATATATATATATATATATATATATATATATATATATATATATATATATATATATATATATATATATATATATATATATATAATTTAATAAAGAACACAGGGCAAAATAAATATCCAAATATGATTTTTCTGAATACTTAAAAATCCTTTTTTTATTAAGGTCAGCCTTTAGAAATAAACTGTAATGAATTTTACTGAAAAGCTGCAATTGCAAGAAAGACATTATTTTAACCTTTCATTATAACTTTTTGATTTAAATTTGTATAATCAACTTTATTTATTGGGGTGGACATGCAACATATTTTGCATGGATTTATAAATGATTAAAGCAAGTAAATTCAAATGTTACATAATTTATTTAACCGGGATATATCAGATTTTATCACAGGAGAGACTTCACCAACTTCAGCGCTTCTTATTTAAACTGTATGACCAAATCCTGTATTTCAAAAACAATAATATCTCTTGACAAAACCTTAAATACTAAATGGTTCATATTAAGTGTAAATTAGTAAAAATTTTGAAGGTAAATGCAAATTTTTCACAGAAACCAAAGGTGATTTTAAATTAAATTTAAAAGTATGAAAAATATTTTAGATGTAAGGCATACAAGATAATTTGAAATTATCTAAGAGAATTAATTGTAATCATAATAATAATATATTTTTGCCGGATGTTATTAATAAACATATACGTGAATGACTTGTCATACAACACTCTTTAGTGAGCTAAAATATGTTATTAACCTCACAAGAATAATTTTTTTTTTATTTCTCGAATTTTTTTTTCATTGAGAGAAAAGTTTTACAATAAAAAGAAAGCCTATATCTTTTGAATATCAGCTTAATTTTTTATTAAATTAATGTTGTCTAACAAGTATAATTTTTAAAATGTTGCAAAAATCAAAACATCATATTTTATTTAAAAAAACTTATAGTTAAAATGCTGGGAAATTTAAAATAAATTTTAAAATAGTAAATCTTAACAGCTTCACATAATATTTTAACTTTGCAATTTAATTTTTGTGCTATTGTGACTTTCAGTCATATTTCATGAGATAATTTTGCTTAACTATAATATTCTAAAAACTTTTATTGATTTTTCATTTTATTATTTATCAAATTCTCTTTAACATTCAAATAATTTCAGGTTTTTTTAAAATATGAGTAATATATTTTACTTTGTTCATGATAAATTTTTAAGCATAAAATTATTGTTAAATACGTGATATAACAATATAAATTGTTGTCCTGGATTTTAATTCATGTAAACATCAGAAACATTTATCATTAACAGCCAAAAATAAAATTAAATCACTGAATACAGGTTTCAATATCTTCTTTAAATATTTTATTAGCATTTTTCTTGCTTTAGTTGTTCAATAATCTTTCATATGAGAGTAAAGAATTTTCTAACAGAAATATTCGATTTGTGTGAAGATTTTGCATTCTTTCTTCGCACATAACATACTGTAAAATTAAGCATGCCACTTTATTAGAAATGTTAAATGTGAACAATACTTTCTTTTTAAACATTAAATTATTTTGCAGACATTTAAAAGAAATTAAACTAAAAGAAAATATTAAGACACTTAGCAATTTAAAAAGGTGAGCGTTCTGAAAGTATTTTCACTATTGGGACAACATTTTGATTCCAATTAAAATAATGAATTATTTAATGATTAATCACAAAAGGCCGCACCATATATAAACAACAATGTCCTTGATGAATTAGAATACATAATTTCTTTTTCTAATCACTTTTTCATAAGTCTTCACTTTTAAAATATAAAATTAAACAGCTTTTTCAATACATTTAGTTTACGTTAAGAATAGCTAAAGTTAATTTATAACACTTTTACTCAGAATTATGTTAGATTATATTTATTAAAAAAATTTGGTGTCTGCATAAGAAAGTTATCTCCATTGAGGTTATATATAATTTACAATGCCGACCACCCGGTCTAGTGGTCAGTTTGCCTGACTGCGGATAGGGAGGTCTTAGGTTCGAATCCCGTTTGGGCATGGATGTTATTTTCTCTCTCTATCTATCCTGTCTTTTTCCTTTCTGTGTATGAATGAGGTGTGAATAATTGTCTACCCTATAAACGAGTCCCTATGGCATGTGTGTACTGAAGCAGTCGGACTCCACACCAAAATATGTTTCAGTTAGAAAAATAGAGCCGCGCACCCCATATTGTCATCCTACCTGCCACAAGACAAAAAAATAAGTACAATTTATCCCATTTCAAATACATTATATGCTTCTTTGTAAGTTATTTACAGTTGACTGGTTAAATATTTAAACGTGGTTTAAAAAACCCACAAAAATGTATGGCTCATTAATAAGATTGAAAACATTTTGTTTCAAAAAAATGAAAAGCCTGCTTATTTTATATAACTTAGATATATTTTACATAGGTATTTTGATTGATAAATATGATGTGCATCTTCGTAACTTATGCTTGAAATTCGAAAATTAATAATATTAAATTTATATATTTTGTATAATTATTGTAGTTATAGATTGTACAAAAACATGATGTAACAAATTAACAATTTCATTCTCAATAATAACTGAATTTGTTGACCTTTCCTAAATACAAATGATGCTTATGTTATATTTTTTAAAAGTTTGCATACATTAAACGTCTTTCTAAAATATATACTTTTAATAAATATTTTTTAAACTAAAATAAATATTTTGCCACGATACTAAGTAGATTAAACATTAACTTAATTTTATTTTACTACATATTAATGAAGCATTTAATGCTTATATTGATTTTCTTAATATTAACACTTTCAGTTATTCCAATATTCTATAGATAAAAATATGCAAAGATATTATTTAATTGGATAAGATTGTTTTGAAAAAACAAATGCCCTGAACCGAAGAAGGTTATAGTAAACAAACTTATCCCAAAAGTAAATTTTTGTTAACAAGGAGAATTACTTTTTCTTACTTCACTCTGTTACGAGACCATTGAATGAATAGCGTCTTTCCTTGTCACTATTTCTCAACAACTGAATATATCAATATATAATACACCTTGTAAAGGGCTTTGATCAAATCTGTCAATAGATTTTTAATTTAAAGATTTTATTTGATATTTCTAAGACATGCACGCATTAACAATAAATTGGCTTAGAAAATGAAAACTAGGAGTTTCAATTGCTATTTTTTAAATGTTACGTTAATTGATAAATTTATTATCAAAATGAAAGGATTATGAATTTTTTTCTAAATACAATTTATGTTACATATAATATTTTACAGTGTTAAATGATATAAATTATTTTATTTATTGCATATTGAATAAAGTAAAACTATTATTAGATTTTTTAAAAGTAAGATAAGAATTTTAATAAATTGCTAGCTATATTAACTTTATTTAAAGCATGTTGTTGTTGTTTTTGCACCAGCATACTTCCCTGTACCTAGCCCTGAGATGGACTTTACTAGTTAGATAGAAGCAGCCGGATGGAGTCTTCATGATTTTGAAGCAGGGAGCAAGCAGAAGATTCCCAAGACTTAACATGCTACCCCCAGATGCGTCACCTCACCTGGAGGACATTGCGGTCAAATTTAGTGTGCCCCGACCGCCTTTAACGAAAAGAGCGGAACCTTGGCTAGACTGGGACTCAATCTCACTTCCTTCCGAAAGTGAGAATGACTCTCTCATTAATCAGGCCCAGTGACCACAATTTTGGGATGGGAGAAAAAATATTATAAAGAAAAATGGTACACACAAAATTCTATGAATTTTGTGTGTACCATTGTAAATACACAGAATAATTATGAAATTACAAGAACATGTAGGATCACAAGGCTGCAAAAATATATGGAATTACACACTTACAGGAATACACAGAATTATAAAAGTATGAAAATATGAAGAATTACAATTAATGACTTTAAATTGAACAACACACTAAAAAAATGAATTTGAAGAAGAGCTCAAAAATCAAGAACAGTCTATAGAAAAGAGCCCATTAAAGCATGTTGAAGCTGCCATTTCTTTAGCAAAGTCTTAGTACTTAAGTCCAAATATTAAGGCTTGGGATATTAGCAGAAGGAGGTCAATGATGATTCTTCTTGAACCACGTGAATAAGCACTCTTGACTAATAAGAAAGTCCATTAGTTGGTTTAGTTTTCGTCTAGAGGTCTTGTTAGAGAGTTAGAGAGTACGGCTCGTTTCCAGTTAATGACCCACTGCTTTGCAGGGGTTGATATGTGCCATGTGGAAGTGAGTGGGCAGACCGTGAGATAGTGATTAAAAGCATGTATCTAAAATCATGATATTTTAAAAAGTACAAACATTGCCTCTATTTTCAAGTGGTGGGGATTGCTCTTTTATGTGACAAGAATTTGCGTCAGTGAATAACGTGTTTCAATGAGATTGGTGTGTTCAGTGCTGTTAACAGTTTGTCTCGGCATAGGGATTACAAATGCATATCACTGTTGTTTTGTTTCCCCAATAAAAGTGAAGCAGATCTGTGTACCCTTATATTGATATTTTCTGTATTAATATCCCAATGTCTTTGATATAATTATATCTTATATAAATTTTTAGCTGAAGATGATCAATGAATTTTCTTTGAAGATTTATCTTTCATCTTTACTATTTATGTTGGGTCTCATGCAGAAACATTTTCCGAAGATGCTAGATGAATCATAGCTACATAACTTATGAAAAAATGGCACACATGCCATATAATCAAGGATGCCAAATTCTAATTATTTGGACGACGAAACAATGTTGCCAAAATGACATATTGTGACATGCACGTTGACGCAAATGTTGGACTTGCCAAAATGAAACTTTTGAAATAATCCTTATAGGTATCCATAAAGCGACGTAATAATCCTTATAGGTATCCATATAACGACGTAGGTATCTATATAACTACACATGCACGATATAATAAAATCCAGGTTGCCAGATACATAAGATATTTGTACATAAAACTTTGTCAAATTATCGCCAAACTCAGAATTCGGCATAATGTATTATACGCACAAAAGGAATAGCAAAATTTCAAGTGCTGGGAATTTCTCTTTTTCCTCCTTCTTCTATTTTATAGTGTTTGAAGGAGCACTACAGTTGCTCGTATGCGTGCATGCGCTGCTATGCTAATGGTTTGGATATCTCATCACAACAAATACATGATTCAAATTTGAAATGATTTACATATTTCCTTCAGAGCTCTGCAATTTGAATGATCAACTTTAAAATTTTAATCAAAATATTTTCAATGTATTTTGAAATATGAAGCATCAATAATCAAGTACTTTATATTGGAAAAGAACGAAGATTAATTATATGTTTTTTTTTTAAATAAAACTTTTATTATAGTTAAAATCTTTGATATTTGAATAATTCCTTTGTAATTTATATATACTATACTTGAATTGTTAGATTTTGGAATTTTTAAATATTTTAGTATCTTCCTAATTTTTACGAAGATTCCAAGATAAAATTTATGCAGTACAAATTGCTGATAAAAGCATTTTGTACTGAAAAGGTGCTCGATGATATACAAACCCAACTCTATGAAGTAGAAGATAAAATTTTAAAATTTATGTTAATTTACCATTTGACTAATTTAAAATAATCTACTAGATTTTTAATTTCAGTTACATTTTAGAAGTCAATGAGAAGTAATAGTAATCTCAGTTTCCAAATATTTTCAGCTTTAAAAGAATGCTAAGTAAATAAGTACTACAAAAATTAAAAAAAAAGAAATTTTAAAAAAATTAAAAATATTTTTATAAACATGAAGTTTTTTAAAAGTTATACAACAATTTCAAATCATGGATTATTTAATTAAAGTATTTCTTTTCTTGTCCTACAGTAATTACCAACCATAACCTAGCAATTCGTTCTGAATTTTTGTTTTTGTAGTCTCTCTTTAATCAAACAATTTCAAAAATAAATTTTCATGAATATTTAGTTGATGGGCTAATATGAACTCACTTCCAAAAATTGAGCAAATAAAAAAAAAATGAACAAATACAGCTTTGATTGACACAAAATTTGGCAAGAAAGTAGCATTTATATTTATGCAATAAATAAAATCAATATTTATCTACCGAAATGAAAACAATATTAAATATTTGTAAGTTATTAATGTATATTATCTGATATTATCTGATAATATAATGACAAACATTATATTATCTGATAATATAATGTTTGTCATTATATTATCAGATAATGACAAACTGGAGGTTTAAACAGAATTATGTATATAAAGTGAAAATAAACCGCATAAAATGAAAAAAAGGACATTAATAGGGTATGCGATCCCTTCTGATCTGTTTACAACTTGTGACCATGCTTTCAATAAGATGGTCAACCACCACAGAATTAAGAAATAGCCATTTTTCTTGTAGAGCAGTTTCCAATTCAATAAAAGTTGCTGGAGGTTGGAATTGTGAAGATCCAGCATAGCCGAGAACATCCTAAAGATTTTCAATGCGATTAAGAATGGGTGAATATGCTGGCCATGCCAGACGCGCAATCTTTCTGTCTCCAAATAGTCATTGGAGATGTCATCGCTATAGGGACGCGCATTATTGTCCATTAAAACTATAGTAGGGCCAACTGCTGCAGCATAAGATTTCACATTGGGTTCTAGGACTTCATCTCGATACCGGAAAGCCATCACAGAATCCCGTTTAAAGATGTGCAGGTCAGTATTGTATTTTAACGAAATCCCTGCAAACACATTAATGTTTCCGCCTCAGAATATGTGATGTTCGGTGATGTTTTGGAGCTGACTGCGTGTTCCTTCTTCACGCCATATCCTTATACGCTTGTCATCTGGCTCCATAGAAAATCTTGATTCATTAGTAAACATGAAATTGTCCCAGTCAGACACAGTCTAAAAAGGTCCTCGATACAACTTTAATCATTCCCCTCTTGACTGGATGGATAGACCAACACAAATTCGATGTACCCTGGCGTATAGTCTACTCATATGTAATTTTTGGTTTATAGAAGTTGCAGATATCACCTTACCCATGGACGCTGTAACCATATGTCATACGTGTGGAAGTTGCTCTGCTATTCCGCTTGATGAAAATCGCAATATATCGATCTTCCTCGGGGATTGTAACCCTTGGGTGACCGACTATGGGCCTTTGGACAACTGTCTGTGTAGTTTGTAATTGTTTCCATAAACGTGAAGTTACAGAATAATGAACGCTGAAGGATAAGAAAAACATCTCAAATCGACTGTCCTGCTACAATGCGTCCCACAGCACGCCAGCTCTCAGAAATTTTCATTTGTCTTCTGGAAGTCCTAGAAATACGTATGTCTTGAAAACAAATTGTACGAAGGTTTTAGACACCTTCCATCAGCAATTACAATCAGCTTCTGTAACCCATTATAAAGCTAGTATCTTATAAGACTGGCCTTTTAGCATATTTCTTGATACGAAAGCGCAATTGGCTGTTACCTAACATATTTCCATTCTTCCCTCTACCTCTGCAGTGACTTGCATCCTCTTCAACTCTGATTGGCTTGCTGAAATTAGCATTTTCTTCTCCATGCTTAGCTTTTGGAAGTGAGTATAGAAAACAATTTAAACAATTTTTATTTATTATTGTTATTAAATTGACATCAAAGAAATAAAAATATCAATATTGCATCTCAACTTCTTGAAATTTTATGTGGTATTAAGAATTTACAAGTTTATTGAAGGGTGCTGTGTGTGATTGTGCTACACACCTAAGCATTATTATTTAATAAAACTATGTGAAATACGTTATACCATTAAAATGTGTCAAATGATAGGAATCTGTAATTTCCATGATAAGAATAAATGTAAAACTAGAAAAAAAATAATAATAACATGCTCATTTAATGATATACACTCGTGTCCATAAATTAAGGATATAGCATGTTCAAGCAAAGAAAAACACAAAATCAAAACAAATGTGAATTATTTGCAAAGTTTACTTATTAAACAAAAGATAAAGAACAAAAGAAGATGCTATAAGTTTGAAATAATTAAAACATTGCGATTTTTACTGCCTAAAGCAAACTTTAAAAATAACCTATTTACAAAAAACAATATAACATGGTTGGTATGATTGTTAATATATAGTATGCCTCTAAGACCATGCAATTCAGGCCATACATCACCTAGGTATTCTGAGTATCAAATTATCAATCTGATATGAGGAATATTGCACCACTTATCAAGCGATGCTCTCCGAAGTTGTGGTAGATATGTCAGAAGTGGTTGACGGACTGAATTTCATCGGCCATACATATCCCACACATGCTCTATTGGACTCAAACCACGAGAGTATGCTGGTAAGTCCATACGGGTGATATCCTCCGCTTGAAGGCATCCGTCTACAATGTTTGCACTGTGAGGACGGGGGGCTTTAATCCATAAATAGAAATTCTGCACCCATGGTGCCCCGAAACAAACGTGTATATTGTTCCATATTGATATGCCGATCAATCTCACCTGTCATGGTTACATTCTGAACATGCAGGTTAGTTCTGGCACCCAGAAAAATTCCTTCCGTAACGAGCAATCCTGCACCACCCTAAGGGTGTCGCTCAATGGTTATACTCTCGCCATTGTGGCGTACTATCGGTGCCATCTGGTGGTTTCTTGTAATTTGCATAATATTCTTCAAGATGTGTGTGATAATAGAAGATATGAATTTTTTATTTTAGAGTTCAATTTCTGCGTGATTCTGAATTATCCTTAATTAATGGACATGAGTGTATTTAGTATAGCAATTTAATAATTTTTGTATAGCAATTTAACTTCGCACTAAATTTACTTTGTAAGAAAAGTTCAGTGCTTGATGTATTCAAACGATAAACTAGTGATTATCAACCTGTGAGGCGTGACCCCTTAGGGGGGCTTGAGCATATCCAAGTGAAAATGTTATTTAAAAAAAAAAGTTGATTAAGTGACTGAAAGGAAAGAATACATACATAACAAAATACATTTCGACATATTTAATAATTAACTTATTAAATTAAAAAAATTTACTAAATTTAAAACAAATTCAAAAATTATTATAGACTTCCTTGGGCCTGTCTTTCAGAGCAAAGTTTTTCAAAGGAGGAATTAATATTAGAAACAGATATTCTCAGTTCTTTTTCTATATTTAGCTGAGATCTATATACTGTCTACAATGAAGCCACCACAGAAAATTCAGTTTCACAAAGGTAAGATAATCAAAATAGTGGTAGACAGCGAAATGTTCTTGTATTTAGTGCAGAAAACTCATCATTCACTCCTGCTCAAAATTCAAAGAGTGTTTTATTACTCAATTGTCTTTTGGTTTCGCCGCTTGCCGTAAAGTCTAAGAGGAATTCTTCCTCTTCAATTGAGAGTCCTTCGGGAGTATTTTTAAATGGAACCCTCACCCACTTGTAACTTGATATCAGTTTGTCGGCAGCAAGAAAGTACTTTTTAAAATTCTTTGCTAGCATTTCTAAATGATTTTCAATGGTTACAAAAACAACTTTTACATGTTGATCTTCAGCCTTGTAAGATTTAATACAATCATTCAAATTTTCAAACATTGTTAAGTTTTCTTGCCTTAAATTTCTGCTTCCCAATTACAATTTCCAACAAAAAGCATTAACTTTATCACTCGTATCCAATATATGTGTATTTGCTGCTTGCAGTTGAAGATTCAAGTTATTTAATTTCTCGAATATGTCAACCACACATGTAGCTCAATTTCATCACAAATAAGCTATGGCGAAATTTTTCAGTTTCCGGTCTGTTTTCCTCATCCATGAAAACGGCGATTTCTTCTCTAAATACATAAACACATAGCAAAATTTTTCTTTCGTCATAACCATCTTGCCTCGCAATAAAATAGTAGAGTTTATGTACTGCACCCATGTCTTTACAAAGTGCGGAAATGGTTTTTGATTTCAAGGGTCGCAATTTTATATAATTTACTACGAATACAACCGTAGTTAACACAACATTCAAACCAGAACCCATATCTTTGGAAGCCAAAGCTTTTCTGTGGATCATGCCATGTGTCCACACGCACTGTGGCGAGTTTTGTTTCACAAGTGCTTGAATACTTTGGAATCTTCCGGACGTAAAACGAGCAGAATCGGTGCATATTCCGACGCAATATTTCCATTCTCTGTTTGCCTCGTTCATAAAATCATTTAATATAGGAAATAATGCGAGTGCTGTTGTTTTGAGTTCTATCGGTTTGCAGAAAAGTAATTCTTCTACTACCGACAAATCATCACAAAATCTAACATATGCAATGAAATGAGAATCTTTATTACTATTTGTTGCCTCATAGAGTTGTATTGAAAACAATTTGACACACAACTTCCACAAAAACTGACACTCTACATCTTCAGCTAAATCAGCAATTCGACGGGCAATAGTATCATTTGAAAGAGGTATAGACTGCAATTGTTTTGTAAAATTATCTCCAAACATAAGTTTTTCAAGCTCGATTGTGGCTGGTAAAATAAGATCTTTAACAATGGTGTGAGGTTTTTTACAACTGTGACTATTTTATATCAAACTTTGTACGAGGCAATTAAAGCTTTTTCATTCACAAATTTTTTTTAAACAATGATTTTTGCTTTCATATGATTTTAATTCGAGTTCGAAGAATTCTCTGGGTTTGTTTACGTACTCACTATGAAGTGCTTTTAAATGTCTCTTAAGTTTATAATGTTTCACGCTGTCTGCTGCCAGCATTTTTGAGAAAAATGATGCACAGGGGCATTTCTTCTTTATTGACTTCAGTACTAATGAACCCAAAAATTAAGTATTCTTGAGAATATTTTATTGGTTTTATTTTCGAAATCACGCTCATCTGTGTACTTGTTGATTCTTGTCAATCGTCTAATTCTTTCTTACTCTCGCTTAAAAATTTATCCGTGATTCTGCATAAGTCTACTGCCGTGAATATTTAATACGGTGAATATAGCAATTACAAGAAAATATATGTAACATACACATTCATAATAGATTCAATAAGGATCGACTCGAGATGAGACTGTCTGGAATTGAAAAATTGGTGTCATACAACTTTCTCCTTCTCCCTATGAGAAAACATTTGTTCACATATGCGCACGCTCCTAAATTTATTTTTAAGCTGACCAGACAAATCGAAACTTCTCGCGAAACCGTGAGAATGTCCGATATGGCGGGACGCATGAGCCATAAAAATGCATAGGATTCTTGTTTTTTCAATGCTGAGGATCGGTGTTGCAAAATGTCAATAAATTCTTGGTAATTTTTATCTTAGTAACATTTTCTTGGAAATAAATGTATTCTTGGTAATTTTTAAAATTTAAAATTAAGCTTGTAATGCATTTTTAGCGCCAAAATACTCAAAGTACATTATTACTCGTATAGTATACATTTTATTGCATGTGGTGGAGAGGGAGGCATGATAAAAATTATGATTGAAAATTGGGCCGTGAATATTAAAAGGTTGAGAAACGCTGCGATAAACTATTTTTAAAAGGAAAATTTGGCATCGCATTTTATGAAAGTTCAAACGAATAACTTTCATATAACTTCATTTTATCAAATTTGTGCAAATGTGATTTATAAAAATCAATTTATAGTATAATAGTAAAATGCAATATAACAATACATTGTCAATATACGGTAATGAAAATTAATATAAAATAAAAGTATTGTGATTATAAGATATATTCTAGTTAAGGAAATCAATGCAAAATATTCATAATAAAGAGACAATTATTGATATATTGAAATATATAATATGAAAAGAATATATAATATGCAAAATATAAAACGTAAAATATATTATTAGACTCAATAAGAGTAAAATATATATGAAAAGTGGTAGATACAGTAAATTTTACAACAAGTGAAAAATCCAGTTGTAAAATAATATAAATGAATATAATAAAAAACAAGCTTTCTCAATGCAACACTTTCTACCAACTAAAATATAATATTTTTATTTAGAGCTGCTATATTTTTAAATCAAATAAAATACAATTTAAAAATGTTTTTTTTTAATGATGGACACTTAGATAATCAATCCTTCTTCACAACAACGCCTGGAATAGCTACTCCTTTATCGTTACCAGGTGTGCTTGTATAAACCAAGTTACGGAGGTGAGTAGCATTTGCCCCACCATACCACCATAAACCTCTTTACAGGGTAAGCCACATTTATACATCATCACAGAAGAAAGGACAGCGAAAGAAAGTAACATCCATGCCAGAACAGGTATTCAAACACGGGACCCAATGCTCAGAAGTCAGGACCACTAACCGCACAGCCATCGATCGGCCAATTTAAAAGTATAAAACATAGCAATCATTTGAATACATAAATAGCTGAAACATTGGTGGAAGTACATTTAAACTATCATGAAACATAATATTTTGAAAAACAATAAATTCGAAAAATAAACTTGTTTCAGGAGATTTAAGTTATTCTTAATGCCAATATATATATATATATATGTGTGTATATATATATATATATATATATATATATATATATATATATATATATACATATATATATATATATATATATATATATATATATATATATATATATATATATATATATATATATATATATATATATATATCAATTTATTTTTCACTTAATAAACTAAATAACAAGCTATTTACAGTAAATTGTTGAGTTCAATTTAAGTATAGATTTACTATTTCTTTTAAAGCATTTATTTTATTTAAACATAATGAAATATATTCGAAATTTTCCTAATGTTTTTAAGACTTGTAGTTAAAAGAATTTGTGCTTTCAATTAATTTTAAGTATCTCGATTATTTTTTTCCGTCTTCCGGTACTTTTGTTTGCAATAAAACATTAGCAGAATTCTCAAGTGGCAGGCAATATTTATCAACAAGAGGCGGCCGTCATTTTTTATAGTAAAGTAGGATTAGTTAATAATTTGCTTCTGTCATAACAACTTATTCCTACTTCAAAGAATTTCTAATAAATCATAAAGTTAGGGGATTTTTTTTTGTTTTTACCTGGGAATTTCATAAGCACATATTCGTTTGTTTGAAAAAAACAATAATAGATTAAAAAACCTTGGCAAAAATTATTTAAAAAATGTTAAGTACATTTTGATTAGTAAATTGAATGTTGCCTTTCAACAGTCTCATTAATGGTTTTTTTCGAAATATTTTCTATTTTGGTTATTTTGCTTATAATTGCTTTTTTAATATGGATATTAATAAATAATACCATACATATTCAATTTAATTTGAAGCAGAAATGTTAAACCTAAAAATACGAATTTACATAAAAAATAAGATTTACTATCTCATCTCGAAAAATTAATTTTGTTTTTCAAAAAGAATTATTTTTCCCACCTGGATATCTCGATATTAATTTAAGCACTTTCTTAACGTAAAAACTTTATGTAAATTTTTAAATATGAAATCTTCAGAAATCCGTTGTTTATTAAAAAATAAGAAACGATGCGAAATTTAATTAAAATATTCTTTAATATTTTTTAGTTATTTTAATTTATTATATTTTTTAATCAGTGATTTTAAAATAGTTGGCTGCTTGCAAATTATGAACTGATTCGGAAACTACTAAATTTGTAAGTTTTTTTGGATAATTTAATTTACAAAGTATTATTTACCTCATTCAATATCTAGTTTAAAATATTAAAAACTAAAATTAATATGGATATATCTCTTATACTGATGTCTTAAATTGATTTCACTGTTTTTTCGAGTATGTTCGAAAATATCCCACAAAAAAAAAAATTTGTAGAATATCATAAAATATACTTTATTAATAAACACTCACGATCGGAAAATGTGCAATTTTTATTGAAAAGTGAAAGTGAGTTGAAGACAAGGACAGTTTTAAACTAACTTTAGAATACTAAATCAGATGTCCAACATTAATGTAAAACAAGTTACATTACACACATTTATAAGTTGTTTTGCATTAATAAAACACATTTTACCTAGTGCAAGCAAATCTGTTGAAGTTTTGTGCACCTCTCGTTTTTCTTCACCGTAACCTAGCAAATGCCTCCTTGTGAGCATGAACATGAAGTGTATTAAAAAAATGTCGTCAATGGTTACACGTGTAATAAGTATCATGGTGTTTGTGCATTTCTCATTAACAAAACGATTTTGCTTTATTATGTATATTTTCAAAAGATTTTAAAATGATTTTTATGATAATACGCTTTCTCGTTTAATGAGTGATTTTTGTTCTAATTGAATATTTAACTATTAAATATTTACTTAGTAATTGTAGATTAAAAAGATATATATTTCTAAAATTTCCCAATTAATTAATTTTGATAGCTGTAAGTACATTTTCAATGATAATAATCTTAATTTAAATTCTATGCCAATATAGAGCCTTTTTTTTTTCTTAAGTGTGATTAACTTGTATAAAATTTGAGCATAAATAAAATAAAGAAGAGATGATTCATTATACAGTTTTTTTTTATTTATTTTGTTGTGAACAGTATAAGAAGTTATTAGATTCCATTCGTTATACTACAAACAATCTTCATTCTCTTATCATTTTAATTGAAAAACTGAAATAAAAATAAAAACGATAAAACTACAATAGATTAACATTTAATATATAATCCTTAGTAGCTTCAAACATTCATATTAAAAATAACTTTTCATATGACAATATCTGAGTTTATTGTTGGACTTTAAGAACAGCTTATTGTAGAAATGTTTATTTTTCTTAACTTCAAAAGATGAGATGAAGAATTCTCAAGCAGATGAGCTGATAGCAAGTCAAATATTGCCGTAACCTATTTTTTATCACGTTAATGCGAAACTTTCACTTTGAAGCATATCAACTTAAGCCTGATTTATTAATTTTATTAGTAAGATTATTTATAGCATTAACATTACGTTGCATCCAATGAGTTTTTTTTTTCTAAGCAATATTAGAATTCTAAACACAATGTCCAATATTAATTCTCTTCCAATTTATCATTTTGTGAGAAAATTTATTTCATCATAAAAGAAAATAATAATGTGAAAATCTTACAAAAATATAACAATATTTTTAAAATAACGAATATGCTATTTATAAACATACCAGTTAAAATATGACTGTTAAATATTAAAGAAAAAAATACGTTTGAGATATTCAAAAAGCAAGATATCAAACACCAATGATTTAATTGGAGAGAAAATTTAAAGTTGTTAAAGCTAAATCTTCTAATGTTCATCTAAAATTTTAATCAATTTCTTTATCTAAAATTTAAAAAAATAATTAATCAGCTACTATAATTTAGCTACTTGACATTGTTATGGGTGATATTTTTAAATTTGGTTTCTTTTGTAGTACCCGATTTCTTTATCTAAATATATCTAAAAGGGAAATGGATTTTTTTGAATAATATAGTACAAGTATATTTTAAATTGTTTTCTCAATAATTTAAAAATCTCTCAATAATTCAATAATTCAAAAATAATTAACCTATAAAAGTTCATGGGATTTATTTAAAATCACCATTTTAGCTGCAAACACAATTTTAACAAGAATGGAAATCTGAAGTGTAAATTATTAATATCCTTCAAAAACGAGTCTTCTAAAATATATCGAAAATATTTAAACTTATATATGAGATTCTTTCTCTTATGTTTTGTATATGAGTTCGTCTATCTCAAAGAAGATAATGAAATGAGAAATTTTAGAAGCAGCAAATTTAAGCGTGGAAAATAATATAATAACTAAACAAAATGAAAGTGATTTAAGATTGGAAAATTTAAATTAAGAATTATACTTTTAAATAAATATTTTTAAGCAATGACTATTATAATAACACTTTTTTTATCCAAAATGTTTCAGCTTTATCAATGTATTTAAAATTTCAGAACAAGCCTAGCAACTATACTGAGAAGATTTTAATATCTATCCTGATTTTAAATGTTAATACAAATACATGAAAAATAATATTATATGCTTTATTTAACTTTGTAGAATATTACATTAGTCATTCAATTTTCAGGTAGTTAATTTGCATTTCCTCTATTTTAGAAGTAAAAGCACAAATTTGTATTACATGTTTTGATAGAAGCTCAAAATTTGTGTTACCTTTTCGGTCTTTGTGAACTAAAACTATTAATATTTTAAACTCATTTAAATTACTTGCTTAGAAGAAATTTATTATTTTTATAACTACTTGAAAATAGAAGACAAAATCTTTTGTTTAGAAATAATTAATTTTTTTCATATTTAATTTCTTTTGCTACAATTCTGTAAAAAGTTTTTTTGTAAAATTTTTGTATGGGTAATGATTTTACGAGATTTAGTGACATTATTTGTATGTAAAGAATTTTAGTATCAATTCGAGTGCATATTTCAAAATAGTAGAGTAAATATTTTTCGGTTTGCTTATTGAAGCAATAGCTGAAGTATATAATCTTATTCGTAACTGTATGAAAATTATTAACATATATAAGAGAAAATTACTCTAATGCGTTTTGCACCACTATTAGACAACGAAAGCAAAAAGTTCACTTCATACTCTTCTCATGCAGTACATTTGATACTAATCTATCCATTTTATAGCGTTTTTATGAATTTAACTTTCTTTTTGATTGATTTATTCAAAGAAAGTTAGAATTTAAAGAGAAAACAAAGAATATTAAAATATTGGTGATTTTAGTACTTCTTTAATCTAGTTTAGATACTTATATGATTATTTTAGTAAGAGTCCAGCAATTTTTACTTAAGTAATATCTTATGGCAGAGTAATTATAAGTGCTGGACAAAAAAAAGTTACATAATATGAAGGAAAGCAAATAAAACAAAGATGGTGAGTAAAAATATAATAAGTAAATAAAATGATTAAATGAGCCAGTAATTTGAATGTTTACAGGGGTGCAAAATAAGTATGAAATGTTGCAATTCTTGGCAGTTAAAGAATACGCTTACGTGGTTAGTCATTGAGTAGTCTAGATTTTAATGACTGAACGGCGCATACTATTTTCTACTTCTTCAAATCTGTGCCAAACTTTATGAATTTTATCTTGAGAAGTTGGGTCAGTCCATCTGCATCTCTTGACCAGATATTTCAATTCGTGAGAATACAGGTGACTGTGCAGGTCAGAACAGCAATGAAATATTCTTTATATTGAGAAACATCCAAACACGGAGTGCAGTATTTGATCTGGAATTATCTTGTTGAGGAATAGTGCCTCGCAGACAACGAACACTGGTCATAATCATTGATATTGAGATAATAAGATACCAAGTGTGTGTGTAAGATTTCACTTGCAAAGGAATCAGTAATGCTTCAAATTTAGTTCCATTCCCATTAGTTTCATATTCCAATTTAGTTCCAAATTGTAAACACATTTTTAGCAATGAAATATTTTTTCTGTCATTACAATTGAGGTCCCTAGTACGCCACTTTATTACCATTTGCATTGGTTTAAAATATAACGTTTCAAACATATCACATCGTATTGAGACAGGTTATGAATTTGATGTTTGCATTCTAATCACATTCTTCGAGCTGCAGGAAACAAGGCGTAGTTCACCATTTAATGACTGAGATTCGTGTCGAAGTTCATTCAGTTAATAAAGCGATTTATAATTTAAGGAGCAAATCATCGGTTTGAGAAACCGTTTTCCATGAATTCAAGTCATTAACATACGGACAATAAAACAGCAGGAAAAGAAAATAGAAAAAGAGTGACAAAAGTTACACTTTTGGGTTAATTTAAATCAGCAAGGGCGATTTAGATTTTCAAAATTTTCATTAATAAATTATATAACTTAAAATTAATCATTATAATATTTGAAAACAATCTTTTTTCAAATAATAAGAGCATTAATTTAGTTGTGTGTCAACATAACAACTTTCTTTTAATTAATATTGCTGATATAATAAAAGCATATTTGCAAGGGATGTTTAAAAAGTTCGTTTAATTTCTTAAAAATTTTAATGTTTTCTTTTTTTAGATATTAGTTTTTTCAATTTCACCCGCCATCGTCTTTTCAGATATGAGACGTCTTACAGTCCAGTGCAATATTGAAGTAGCTACAGAAAGTACTCTGATTGAAGCATCAACCTGGATCAAGTGTCAGAAAGAGAAGGACAACTAAAAATATGCTCTTTATTCATAGGTGAGTTGTCATAGAGCACTTAAAAAGGTGCACTGACCAGATTATTTTCATATACATGGGCCTGCAAACAGTCATATCTAGTAATATTTCTAAAAGAAGCAACTCCTTTTGCCCTAGGAAGGAGGGAAAGGCCAGAGCGATGCTATCCATCCAGAAAGCAAGACCAGGATTTTCCAGTAATCAAGTTCCTAAGAGCAGAAATGGTGCCATATCTGGTTTTGCTCGCATGAAGTCTCCTACCATTTTGAAGAGGATTTGCGTAATTAGGTGATTCTAAAGCTGAAGGTTTCATAGCCGAAAGGTCAGCCCTTTCATTCTCGTAATATGTCAGACCAGCTTAGCACCCAAGGATCTGAAGCACCAAAGACCTGAAAGACGTCCTTTCTTCTAGAAGAAAGAAGAGATTCGATACGTTGTTTCCTCTCAAACTCAAGCTCTGAGTATTATATATTATTATCAGATATGGTCCTGATCGTAACCTGAGATTCAACTAAGATAACTATGCTTTGTTAATCTCGTTCAAAAATAGCTCTGATCACTATAAATATTGACAATATTTCTCCATTAAAATTATCAGCTGAAATGTAAGAAATTGTAGAAGGCTGCAGCAGATTTAGTATTACTCTGGGTGCACCACAAGGAGGTCTGCCACACTACACCTCAATTGCGACTACTTGTTGTTATTTAAACAACTCAATTACTAAAAATTGCTCCATAACATGGTTGTGGATATTTGCAAGCCCATTTTACTAATATAAATTCCCTTGCAAGATTAAGTCCTAAAATAATATTATATCTCACCGACTTCGCTGTAACTTCCAGCAAACAACTGAATTCATAACCACATGATGTTGTTTGAGTTTTGATCAATGCGAAATAATTTTAATATTATTTAATGATATTGTCACTATCATTGGTCAAATTATAAACCAAGTTTTACAAATAATTCTAATCACATAGATTTGAATTTACACTTAATAAAATTTTGCTATAATATGAGGATAAAATATATTTCTATTTAGCAAAAATTTCCTAAATTTGCAAACAAGACATTTTATTGATTAAGTTTTTAAATATACTTTAAATGAAAATTCATAATTTTAAACTTACTATATTTGTAAAATATCCAGCAATTTGTCTTAATTTTACAAAAGTTTCTGTTTGAAACTAGTAACGATCGTATAGTATGCAATTTTAATATTTAGCTGAAGTAACAAAACTGATGGTCAATCTATTATCCAATAACAGTTTTTCTTTGTTATAATACCAATAATTATCATCATTTTTCATTTCAATACCTAAATGTTCTGTTTGTTTTTTTAAATTATTTTCTCACATAATTTGAAAATAAGTAGTTTGTATCATTTTATCTATTAAACTAAACTAAACCTGTGAAACGATTGCTCCTATGGTACAAACTCTACGGTAATCAAATCTATTTTCCTGCCCAAGGACCCTAGGGTGCGAAGCATAGATCCCAATTAAGTGGTGAGCCTAACACAAAACCGAAAATGTTTATTTCCCAAGCATGATTGTTACTCAGTTTATTGACCTACTAAAGGGTTGAAAGTGTGCTTTGACCATGCTCATTCCTAGGATTATCTATAATACAGTTTAAGGTATATTTAGTTCTAATCATCTAATTATATTTAGGCAGCTAAATGGGTATCTTGCTCTAAAAAATGGATTTTTGGGTTCTACTTCTTGTATCACTCGAAAACATATCCCTGAATTCAGTAAATATTTCTGAAAAATATTGCACAATCGATACAACTCGTAGATTAAAAACTTCATGTGTTTCATTTTCTATATTTAAATTATTTAATATTATAGATGGCATTAAAAATTCCTTATGAAAAGATTATACACATAGAAATACTGTTAATCATTTAATATGTAATTAATTTATAATTACATATTAAATAATTAAAAATTATTTAATATGTAAAATTAATTTATAACTATATTCTTGGATTGAAGGATAAAATGTTTGTTCAAGGAACATCAAATTGAGATGTTGAAAGATTTATTATATTTTATTCATTCTGCTTAAATGCTAAATTTTATAATATATTCTAAAATTAACATCATTCTTGAAATTTAACCCTTCAAATGTGAAAACATATTTTTATTTAAACTGTTTACTTCAATTATTTCGAGAACAAATTACTAATTATTTAAAGTATGTTTATACATTCATTTAATTTCAGAGTATTTTACTGAAAACACAATTTTACTTATTACATCACAGTTAAAAATACCAAAAGTATTTTTTCAAATAAATATAATACAATACGAAATGGTGTTGGTAAAACTTATTAAAAACAAGTTATAATGTCGCTTAGATTTATATAAATATATGCATGTATATATTAGTATATATATTAATGCATTTAGAAGTTAGTGTTTTTTAATCTTCCACATATATGACTCATTTTTAAGGAAAATTTCTTAAAGAAGATTATTTAAAGAATATTTTTATTCATATTTAGGAAAATGTATGTATAAATTATATATATATATATATATATATATATATATATATATATATATATATATATATATATATATATATATATATATATATATATATATATATATATATATATATATACATATATATATATATATATATATATATATATATATAAATTTATATATATATATATATATATATATATATATATATATATATATATATATATATACATATATATATATATATATATATATATATATATATATATATATATATATATATATATATATATATATATATATATATATATATATATATATATATATATATATATATATATATATATATATATATATATATATATATATATATATATATATATATATATATACAATTAGGTTTTAAAAAATAAAATTATTTACCAATTATATTTTTTAATTTTAGATAATAAGAAATAAGGTATTTCTGAAAACAACTTATAACTTTGGACGGAAAAAATTTAGATAGCAATAAAGTATAATATGCTTGAAAACTATCTCCCACCCTTTTTAGTGTTCAGAGTGTCTGACTTCTTATAGGGAGGTCCTGGGTTTGAATCCCAGTTCAGGCAGGATATACTTTCTCTCTCTATCTATCTTGTCTTTACCTTTCTTTGTATGAAGGGGTAATGAATGATTGCCTACCTAGTGAGCACAGGTACTTATGGCAAGTGTACACTGGGAACTCCACACTAAAATTTGATTCAGTTGGAAAAGTGGGGCAGTTCACCCCATAATGGCCAGCCTGATTGGCAGAAGACAACAACAGCACTTTTATAATTTGAAAATATCTTACTTAATTTACGAACCTATATAGCATTGAAAAGTACAGAAATTATATAATTAATTTTTTTTTATATAAATATATTAAGTTTTATATCAATGTAAAGTTTAAACAATCATTTCGTTCGGTAAATATCTGGTTCTTTAGGTAAATTTATAAAGATTTCTACTTTTATTTCTCAAATAAACTTTAAATTCATTTATAGGAAGCTACAAGTATCATTTGCATTTGGGAGTTAAGTTTTTAATACTTTTATCAAAATTTTATAATAATGAAACATGTTATTAAATACAGAAAGCAATGTGAAATGAATTTCTAAGTAATCTCAACAAAAATTGATAAATAGGAAAAAAATCCTTTTCTGAGCATACTGGAAAGCAGCAAAAGTGAATATTAATCAAAAAGCCAAACTGAAGTGATCTGAAAAAATTTCACTCGTCTATTAATTTCTATGTAAAATAATAATTAAAGCTGAATTAATTACAAGTTATTTTTCAACTTAGATTTAATTTTTACTTGAATTTTATTTTCCACCACAGATTCGGCTTTCTGAAATAATAATAATTAATACAAGGTTTTCTTCATATTTTATCCTCCATAAAATGTGTAAATAATTTTTTGAAGTTTTTGAAATATAATATGAAACACATTAAATGCCTGTAATTTTTTAAATTAGTGTTAGCTATGATCTTTTAGCTTGTTACTTAGTATGATATATTAAAATTTAATTTTTATGAAATGGATATTTTTCATATGTAATTCTTTCTCAAATGCTTTGTTAAAAAAGCAAAATTTAACATGGAAAGTTTCGTTGTGTTATTTTTATATTTAAATTAAGCGCTTTTATATTAAGCATGTGTATCATAAATTAAAATAATATATAATAATTAATTATTACATATAAATTAATTAATTATTAATTAATTTAAGAATTTAAATAATATATTGGAAAAACACTTACGTTATAACAAAGATATTTAACTTATTCAATTTAAAACATCATAAAACTGCATCACATAAAGTGAAAATATAATTAAAAGTATTATGCATAGCTGCTTTAAAGAAAAAAGTAATAATACCTAACATTTTTCTATTATTTATATAAATATGGGTTTTTTAATTACAGTAAATTATTTTAATTTATAAAGTATGGTTAGTATTCTGAAACCGATCGTAAGATGTTGCAAATTTTATGATTTTTTTCTTTTATTTTTCTTTGAAAATCAGTCTTAGTCTAATTGATAATATCTTAAAAATGGTCCCTATTGTCTCATTAACATTAAATATTTGAAAAATCTTTTGCAAGTGCAAAAAAGCTTGAGGGATATCTTGTAATTATCGTCTCAATTTGGATATAATTCAGTCAAAGTAAGGACAAATGTTTAACTTCTCTGTTCCTCCTTGGAAGTCTGCAATACTTTTATAAATGTAAGCAAAAAAATAAATAAATAAAATAAATAAATAAATAAACAAAATAAAATAAAAAAACTAATTTTTTCTTAAAAATATTAATAAAATTAATTTATTTTATTTTTCTTTAATAATTTGTCTTAAATAATATATTATTTTACTGAATTTTTTATTTTATATCTCAGAATCAGATAACATATTTATAATTGTATTTTCTATCTCGTTCAGCAGTAGAGAATTAATATTAAATCATTCTCATTTACATAAAAAATTTTGGTTATTGAAAAATAAATATTAAACACATAAAAATAATTTGGAGCTTTTCCATTTTAAAGTCCAAAACATTCATCTGCTTTTCTTAATTCAGGAAAATAATAAACCTTTGAATCATATTAAGTCATTTTTGAATATTAATTTTCAAAAAAACTTATGTATTTAATAACAAAAAATTAATGATACATTTTATGGAGTATTGGAAAATTTTATTATCTTCTTACATGAATATTTTACCATAACAATTTACACATGAAACGGAAAAAAAGATTTTTACTAAATAAGACAGAATTTATAATACATATTGTGCAGAACGATAACACTCCAGATATTGGTCAATATTGTGATTAGATTACGACTTAAAAATTATTGTAAAGTACTGGTATTATTATAATTTATAAAACTATTGCTTGAAAATTGTATAAACTATAGGTTTTACATTCAATTAGGAGTTTATGGAAGGAATAACTATAAGAATTTAACGTAATATTGTAAGATGTTTTGCTTTAAAATTGAATTAAAATTTGCATTATAGAATGTTTTAGATTTTATTATATAAAAATAAATTTAATAATTAAAATAATACAGAGAGAGAGAGAGAGAGATACTTATTTTTTACTATATTAGAATTCAAGTCAATTTCCCGGAATTTTGATCAGATTTTGTACATAAATTTGATATAACATTTAAGTGAATCAGAAAAATAAATAAAATTATAGCTTCTTATCAAACAAGTTTATGCTTGTTCAATCTTGATAATTACGAATCTGATACAATATAATAAAGTTTAAAATATTATCATAGCTATAGTGTGTAAATACAATAGTTTAAAATATTTTTTAAAGGATAACATATTATTACATATTTTTCTGCTTAAGAGTATAACTATATTCAAATTTGCTTGTATTTGTCAAATTGTAAAATAGTTATCAAATACATGTGATTTAAATAGATGTTTTATGCTCGTTTCTATGTCCACAAATGTTTTGATTTTGTTTTAATTTTGAAAAATATAAGAATTTTTAGTGATTGAAGGATACATCCTGAAAAGATATAATATTTATATTTTAAGAAATCAATGTGAAGGTAAGCATGTGTTTGCTATTTTTTGTAATTTATTGCTATTTGTGTTTGCTATTTTTTTGTCTCAATAACATTTTGATGAGAGAAATATTTCATTCGATGCGATGTATATTGT
Source organism: Latrodectus elegans (assembly GCA_030067965.1). NCBI lineage: Eukaryota > Metazoa > Arthropoda > Arachnida > Araneae > Theridiidae > Latrodectus > Latrodectus elegans. The sequence continues at coordinate 115,607,094 of CM057819.1, forward strand.
ACTGGTATATAATATTTAATATAGATTTCGAAATCCTATGATCATGAATTCCTTAGTGAAAGACTAAATCGTCTACGTTAGGAAATGAAGGTGATAGAAGTATTCTGTTAACTACCTGCTCCGTTTCAACATTTTTTGTATGTGCATTTACTTAACTTTAACTATTTTTATTGATGAAACAGTGACCTAATTATAATTATAAACCCTTTATATTTTAAAACAGTCCTATAAAACTAATATATTTAAAGTAAAACGACGTCTCAATGTTTTCTACAGTTCTGCAACATTGGAGAAATATTTATTCCGTGTTATGCAATTGAGCAATTCTGAATGGAGTTTATTTGAAATTTTATTAAAAAATTTGTTTTGGAAATAATTTACAATACTATCTTTATCAAAAATTAAAATACATTTTACTTAATGTTTTATTTAAAATTTAATTCTCTAAAAAATTATTTATTTCTGCAAATATCAAATATAATATTAATTAAATTAAATAAAAAAAATTAACTTAATGGCTATTTAAATTAATGGGGAAATAAGTAATTTTTTATGCAAATTTAAATACATAAAATATTATGAAATTCGAGTTATACTTTGATAGTCCAATTAAAAACATAGGTTTTTACCGTTAACATTTATTTTAATTACAATATTTTTGATTATTTAAAAGAATAATTCATTTTGTAATGTCATTCTATCAATATTGAAGATGATAATTATTCAATAATTTCAGAAACCAAACATCATTTTCCTATAAAAAATTTGAATTAACAAAGAAGAAGGCAATGTATAATTAAATAAATACTCTTGCGTATGTTTCCATATTAAACCTGAATTTTTTATTAAATATATTTCAAAACAAATTTTAGGGTCTAGATTTGATTTCAGGAGACTAAAAGAATATAATACCCTGACAGTGAAATTTTTTCCTTGTTATCTCTGATTAATGCTGCAGTAGCTTTCTTAACCAGTGATAATTAATACTGATGAAAGCCGGAAGTCATGCTGCATGCTTCATTAGCGTTTCTCAGGACTTATTAGTCTTTTCTAGACCAAATAAATTTTACTTTATCTTTTCTTGGATATTTTTCAAATTCTGAAGGACTTAAAAGAAGCGAAAGTAATAGTAAAAGTAACTGCACACTAATGCTAAGAATTCTTTCAGTAAGGAGAACCATTTTTCGTAGATGCTGAAAATGAAGCGCATAAGTTGCTTTTTTTTCCCTTTTTTGCATTTTATTATTGTAAAAAACACTTTTCATCAGCCCACGAGAGTAAAGATGTAATAATGGGATTTTTTTGTACAAAGTTTCTAACTATTCTATAAATTATGTTTAAAAAATAGAAACACAGTATAGATATCATGCAATTTTTTCTTGGTAGTTAGTAAATTACCTATTTGCACATTTTATAATAGGAAGCTTGGAATGTATTATATACATTAATTTTATTTTTAATTTAAAATAAATATTTGACATTTAAAAAAGTAATTGGTTATTTTTTATTTTCCTGATTCATCCTATAATAGTGTATAAATTTTATATATTTTCCAGATAACACTAATTTCATAAAGCATTAAACAAAATTAATTTCAAAATTATATTTATCAAATTTAAGTAAAAATCATATTTTGTGGATCTTTACGAAATCTAAATTGTAAGTTATATTTACTTTCTAAATAAATATAAAAGCAATACTTGTTTTAGTGGTTTGTTGTCTAAAATCTTATAATTAGTTTAGAAAATATTATAAAGAACTATTGGCTTAAAAAGATAATTAAAATGAACATTTTAAAAATATGATTTTTTTTTTGTTTATACAATCGTTATTAAGGGCTACAATAATTTAAAATGCATAGACAACTTCTGTACTTTTCGATCTCAGATTTGATTATATACATACATACATATATATATATATATATATATATATATATATATATATATATATATATATATATATATATATATATATATATATATATATATATGTATGTATATGTGTATATATGTATATATATATATATATAATAATATAATATATATATTTATATACACATAAAACATATATAGATATTATAATTTTCTGTTGTTGTTGTGTGTTGTAATTTATCCTCCAAATGTCTGACGAAGTCAAATAAGGTCCATCACAACGCTCATCCTAAGAAAATTGAGGACTAGAAGGTTCGATGAATATATATCCTCTCTGGAAATTGCTAGAAGTCCAGGATGTTATAATGAGAAACCTGCTAAATTTTACATTTAGAGCAGATCTCAAAGAATTTTCTGCCCTTGAAATACGTGAAGACTAGTGTGGCCACTTGCTAGTCTAGAAATGGCGGTTTTAGAGGCTCTGTCACCATTGAGGACGAATGAAGAACTAGGCTCTTATCCTAAGTACCAGAAATGGCAGGGAGGAATACTCCACCCTTACGAAATTGCAGAATTAATAATTGGTGAAGAAAGATTATCGTAGTAACAGCCCTTCTGGGCCACTCATTGCCGTATATGTACACTTCTTGGCCTGCTCATTGCCGTATATGTACACTTCTTGGCCTGCTCATTGCCGTATATGTACACTTCTTGGCCTGCTCATTGCCGTATATGTACACTTTTTGTCCTGCTCATTGCCATATATGTCTTTATCAGATGAAATCCCTTGAAAATAAACTTCATGAGACGCCGAAATTAACTTGATCTTGAGAAATATAAAACTGTTAGTTTGATCTCCAATTTCAATCGAGTTGTGGATCTGCTGAAGAGAGCTTGTACTTCCCGAAAGGATCCATCAATTCCCAAAATCACCTACATTAAGAATAGCTTCAAGACCATGTTCAACATTTAATTCACTTTAGAAAACCGAGTAAGAATCAGGGTTGCAAAGGCTGATAGATAGTTTTTCTCCTGGTTTTACAATGTACATGCTAATACCATCGTGATAATCCAGTTTACTTTCATCCATATACATTTTCATGGCATTTTCGGGGCTCTTATTAATGATCTCTAAGGACAAGTGTCTAAGATGAGCAGGAATTAAATCATTCTCGTTGATCGGAGTAGTAAGACTGAAGTGGAAATGGACTCTGGGTAGTGCCACTAAGGGGATTAACATTTCAAATAGTGGGGCTCAATTTTATTATAAGGCATATGCAAAAGTTTAGCTTGCCTGAAGGGAATTTTCTTCTTGAATCTTTAATTGTTATTCCAGTTTTTTATATATAGGGAGTTTCTAATATACTGACCATAGCAGAAAATTTTATTGAAATACTTGGTAGTGTTCGCCTTTCTTCTAGTTTGAAGTGGTTAAAAATTAGCTTCATAGGGAAGTACTTTTTTAGGGCAACTGAACCTTTTTCCAGTAATAATTCTGGCAAAACTGAGTTGAATCCTCTCCAATATATCTAAGTAGGTGGCTGGGGCACAACTGCAAACAAGGAAACCATACTCTAGTATGGTTCGAATATATGTCACATGTGTATTTCTTAGAGTGAAAGCATCGTCTTCTGATAATATAGAAAGTCTTTGCCAGATATGTATTTAAGAATTTTTAATATTTTTCTGGCCATTGAGACAATATGTTCAATATGTTTTTGCTTATCCATTTAGAATCTAAAGTATATCCTAGATATTTTGGGTGCTCTTCGTTAGCGAAGTCATCATTATCCATTTTTTTAATTTTGTCTGGAAATTGGATAGTTTTTTATTGGTGGTAAAAAAATATGGCAATGGATTTCACAGGATCAAAACCGAGTTTAAATTTCGAGGCAAAGTTTGACAATGCAGAAAGAGTGTTGTTAAGATTCCTTTCCATTTCAATTAAGTTGATTTCACAGCACCAGAGAATGATGTCGTTGGCAAACAAACCAGTTCTTAATTCAGTGGGTGGTAGTTTCTCTATGCCAGCTAAATATAGAGGAAAACCATTGGACTGAGTACTGTGTCATGAGGAACACCTTGACCAAGTTGTGCTCTGTCAGAAAAAAAGACTTAAAAAAGACTTGTTAAATTTTACTCTGATGGACCTGTTGTGTAAGAAATCCAAGATACATGCCAAAATATTGCCATGAATTTTGAAATTGTCATTTAGTTCAATTAACAATTTGTGTTTACACACTCTGTCGAACACTTCTGTAAGATTTAAGAAAGCGATAATTGTGTGGTGAGTAGGTATTTTGTTTTGAGCACACGTGATATTTTGGCAGAAAAATAGGATTTGATCGATAGTACTTTGGCCCCCTCTGTTGTCATATTGCTCACGTGCAATTGAATTCTTACTGTCCAGAAAATATTGGGGATTCTATTTAAAATTATTTTTCTATAGTTTTGCAAACTGTACTAATCAGTGCAATGGGTCTGAAATCCCTATGGTTCTCTAGTCTTTTTGCCAGTTTTCTTAATGGGGATTACCGTGACAGTTTTCTAATCAGATTTAAGACGTCCAGTTTTCCAAGAAAGATTAATTATATCTAGAAATCTCTGCTTCCCTTGATGGCTGAGATTTTCCTGCATTTGGCTAGTGATTCCATCTGGGTCAGGAGATTTTGTCAAATATTAAAGGACCATTGCTTGTAGCCCTTTTTTGCAGTAAGAAATTTTTAGGTAAGTTTTTGTTGCCCAAATCAGAGCTTCGAGAGCCATGAATGATGTTTTTAGTTTTTCCGAAAATAGATCTATTCTCACTTGTGAAATTCTACTTTCTAATTTCCTGGTAATATGCTGCAAGGTCAATTGTTGAAGTCTTCTCGTCGAGAAAAACATTATCATTAGTCTATTACCGAGTTACTTTTCTTATACTGTTCTTGTTCTCAGTTGATGTTAACAATCTTCCATAATTTTGAGTTATTTGTCCTAGAGTCCAAATTTCTGTACATTTCTCTTCATCTAGATCTATTCAATTGTGCATTTAGTGTCTTTATTTCAGCATTTATTTTATTAATTTCAGATCTGGAGCTACAACTACTTACATTTAAAGACACATAAAGATTTTTTTTCCTTTCAAGAAGAGATTTTACACATGAAGCAAAATGAATGAAGAAAGGCACATAATGCTTTAAATTGCCTCTATGAATAAGGACTTTAGCTTTGATAAGAATAATTTCTTTGAAGTTTTCCAGTAATCTTTAAAATTATTCAAAATAGGGCATGAAGCCATGCTATTATCAACGGTTTCTCTGAATAAGTTCTTGTTAGCCTTTTTTAAAATTCCAGAACTTATCTCGTATCAAATGTACCCTCTGTCTTCGCTTAAATTCTAAAAAGACCGGTAAATGGTCGCTGCCAATGGTGTCCAAGACTTTCCACAAGCATTGAGGAAAAATTTCTAAGTTAGTGATTGCAATATCCAGTGCCTCAGAAATGTCGTAGCTGTAAGATTTGCAGTTATGAGTGTCATCATTTAGAATCATTGCTTCTAAATCATTTGTAACTCAAGGTATTCTTCTCCTCTTGGATTGATGCAGGAACAGCACCAAGCGGGATGTTTGGCGTTTAGATCTTGATGTTTGATGTTTTTATGATAATGATGTTTTTGTCTAAGATATTAGAGAAATATGCAGGAAGTTCTTTATGATTTGGGGGTGGCAAATAAACATTTATTGTATTAAGCTGTTTGATTCTCCATAGAATTTTTATACCCTGTATTTATAGGTCAGAGATCAAGGGAAGGGAAGTCAATGCTTTGGTATTTAATATTTCTTATGAAGAAGGCAAAGCCTCCTCCACACTTAATCGTACGATTGACTTGATGGATATTGAAATCCTGTGAGTAAAATTGCTTTAAGTTTGGTTTCCTGTAAAGAAATCCCTTCAATCCTCTTGTTTATAGCAATCTCAAGCAATTGATCAAGTTTCATTCTAGTTGCTAGGGTAGTCAACCCAATAATGTTACACTGTAGAATCTATAAGGATTGAGAAGATTATGTAGAGCGTAAATTACTAATCACTTGTGGTCCTCTATCTAAATTATAAGCACGTCCTTGATTAGTCTGAGCTGCGGACGATGCATCATTGAGATTCTGGGTCAATGAAGTCATAAAGAAGGGAGATGAGATCGAACTCTCGCAAGACCGAGCACTATAAAGGTAAAAATCTGTCTTGGCTCGGGTTGGTTTTCTTTTTCGTCAGGGCCTCTCTCAGCCTGTCCGACATGAGAGACCCTACCAGTTACAAGCTTCCGCCGACTTTCCCCTCCGGTCATTGGTGCACACAAGTCTGTCCATCCTGGCAAGGCAGGAACTCCATCTTCTGTAAAAGAGTTTAATAGAAAGAATTCAAATGATAATCTATAAAGTTTTAACTACTCAAATTGTGAACGAAATTTGATTAATTTGCTAAGTTAGTAAAACATTAATAAAATTTATAAATGGGTGATCATTTTCAACGAAAGTAAATTTCTTTCAATAGTACCAAAAGATTGTACATTTTTCGCTTTAAATAACGGAGTTTTCCTATTAAAAGGAAAATTCTTTTCTAGGGTAGAATAACGATCATATTTGCATATTCCGAAATAAAAATACCATTTCAACTATATATATATATATATATATATATATATATATATATATATATATATATATATATATATATATATATATATATATATATATATATATATATATATATATATATATATATATATATATATATATATATATATATATATATATATATATATTATACTAAATAGCCATAATCTTTGCATATGAAATATATTTTAGACATTTAGTTTTGTAATCTATGCATCAGTGTATTTTGTAAATACGAATAATATAATTTGGAATACATAATATTATTTAAAAAATATTTCTAAATTTAGGCTATAATTTCGAACTTTGTATTTTTTATTCTTTATTGAAATTTTCCTTTTTCTTTACTTCAAAATAAACTTACTCAGTCAAGGTATTATAAATTGCTGCATTTTGAAAGAGTTTCAGAGAAAAAATAAAATTATTTTTTATATGTAGTATTATTTTTCCTTCGTAAGTAGTTTTAATGATTTCAACTCTGAAGTTATATTTTCATTAATTTCTGATATATTTCCAATACTTTAATTTTTATAATAATTTCTGAATCTTTGTATCCCATCTTTGAAATTATACAGCATTTTAATTTTAGGAAATTTATGTTTAAAATAAGAAACATTTATTTCTCTGACAGTTCAAAAATTTTTAAAAACCGAAATTCCTTCCTTTTATTTAAATAAAAATATCTTTCTTTTATTTTTCTTCAATTACAATAACGTAATTACTTAAATCTAAGGAATTACATCCACCTTATAATTTCTTATTTGTGGAAATTTTGTGTGGACTCGCAAAACAATGTATTTGTAATGCCTCTTAAAACCATGGAATTTTTCTAAACTATTGCGTCATTAACTAATAATAAATTTATTTCCATTTTTCTAAATATTTTAATTAATAGATCAAATATAATCAATTTTTCTTGTACTTGAAATATTTAACAATGATTTTTTAAATGTTAACTTATTATTTACTCACGATGAAAGATTTTCTTGTATCTAATCCCATTTTTATGTTTTAAATAATATTTAAAACATAAGAGTGGGATTAGATACAAGAAAAATGTAAGCAACATTTTTAAAGGTTAATGTAGGCAACATTTTAAAAGGCTGTAGGCAACAAGTCAAAATGTAGGCAACATTTTTAAAGGCTTTCAACATCTTTAATAGTCGTTGTTGCATAATATGTTTTGTAACTGTGAAATCAGTTTTAAATTATTCAAATTTTTATTTCAAAAAAATTGTGTACCAATAACGTTTTAAATTAGATTTAGGGTTTAGATTATTTCCTTTATGCATGTTTAAAGAAAATGATTTTTGCTTACTCATGAAAGCTAAGTTTTAAGTTTCTTGAGTAGGTTTCTGCCAGTCTCGAAAGTTTTATCTTAGTATTTAAAATACTTTTATTATAAGTTATTGATTGCTCAGAAGCATGTAATTCCCTCTGGAAATTGAATTTCCAATCACAATAGGTTTCCGTTACTAGTTCAGAAATTTGTTCTAATTTCGAACTGAAGAAAATAGCCATGTGTTTTGTTTGCAGATTGTTTCATTGTCATTATTTAGGAAAACAACCAGTTTAATTTTGAGAATTAACTGTGCAAATTTCTTGAACTCACTGTAGGCTTTGATTACTGAAATCATTTTTAAATGCCATCGTGAATACAACTAATAAGGTTACCTGTAAAATTACTAATGACTTTAATAGGATTTTAATTGTGTGATTGGCAGTAACATTTCGCTCTTTGTATACCCCTATGGATATAACTTTGAATATGTTATTATCAATCTCTCAACTACTTAAATTAATTATATAAATTAAATTAATATTCAGGAATTATTAATATATTACCTCATTCTTATTTTAATGAAATGAGAACGTTTTAAGGAATTACTAAAACAATAGGTTTTGTAATATCCTATGCTTCTCTTTTATTTCATATTAACCATTATGAATTTGTTAAATATATCATAATAAAAGTAACTAAATAAGTGTCATTCAGTAAAAAAATAACTAAAAATAAAATTTCACTGGCAACCATCTGGTAAGTATTATATTTTTTAAAATATTCTCTGAAATTAGCCATTTACAATCTTTACTTAAGCATCTATCCATAAATGGTAAAGTGTAATACAATTTTAGTAAATATGCTTTCATGAATAAGGAAAATCGAAATCCTGACCTGGATTTAGAAAAACTGCAAAACTAATTTATAAAACATTGAATGAATGAAACTGATATTATATAAAAACAATATGCAGAATTAAAAACTATTGAAATTTTGAAAAATATTGCTTGGGTTTTGCAATGAATTCGTCAATTTAGAATAAAATCGTACAAATGTATTATCAAATATTTTTTAGAAGAAGAAAGTTATTATAAATAATTCCCTAATTTTTATTGAATACAAATTCTTGGATAAGATTTAGAGTTTTGGAATTTTTGTTTTCGGTGGATTCTATTAATCAATTTTAAATGAGGTTATATATTTTTCTGATTTGACTTTTTTTTTTTAGTTTACATCACTATTTACATTTTTGCAATTGATTTGAGAAAAACTGTAAGCTTAAATTATTATTTCACATTTTACTTCTAGGGTTATTTTGGCATATTTATAAGCTTCTGAAACAAATATTATAATAAGAAATATTAATATCATTTATTATATAAAAAGTATTTAATGTATAAATTTAATTTATAAATATTTATTAAATTTATTATATAATAATATTGATTTATTTTGAAAAATACTTCTTTTAGAGAGCACAAAACAAATAAAAACTGCTTAGAAAGTGTTTAACAAATCATAGTATGAAACCGACTAGAATGTTTATTTGTGTTCATTTCTAAAAAATAAATCCTTAATCAAAGATATTAAAAGTGCGGTTTTTATTTAAGAAACAGGAAAATATTATACACCTATCCAATACTTTCCATAAATGAATTGCAAATTTTTTTCATACATTAAACATACATTTTTCTCAAAATGCTAATAAATTTAAATCTCATAATTTTATCAATAAATTCATGCTTTCTAAGCGTCCTAAACGCATGTTTAAATTTTAAGTGAGAGTAATTTTTCAAGAGCCAGGAAATTAAAACTAACCAAACCCTTGACATAAATGACTTTCGTTTCTTCTGGAAAAAAAATCTGGCAACTCTATATTAATTTTTTCTTATTATTCATGTATCTTAATTTTTATGCTAAAGTTAACTGGATTTAAGAAGGCGAATCTAGTGCTATTATGCCTTTAATTTTGAAATTTATGAAGAAATTACTTTAATAGTGCATGAATGGGCACAAAAATATTAAGCCAATAAAGTGGATTTCTACTCAAATTTAATATAACCTACAGTAAAAAGATGCAGTGATCTGTAAAGTATTAGCTTATAAGCATATTTACTTAAAACAGGCTGCGGTATTAACTTCAATTATGTGTTTAGATTACAAAATAAAATTCCTCGTGCTTTCCTCACAAATTATTGTCTATGTAAATGCTGTTTCAATGGCAAACTGATTAGAAGAAAATATGCTTAATTTTTTACAGAAGTAAAATTATACTGGGAATATTGCCGTTGGGTTGATGTTTATGTCGGTCGAGAACTTTTGAATTTCTGTGGATTAGTTAATCAATGAGTTGAAAATTATCTGCACTGCCACATGCATTCAAGAAATCAATTATCCACATCACCTTAATAGATCTAACTTCCACTTTACAAACCATTAAATTAACAAATCGGTTAGTTAGCAGCATAAAAATTATGGGAAGAATCAATTTTTAAACAATTAAATACCACACACACACAGGGACTGTCTCCGCTTAAGATCCTAGCTTCAAACGCTTTTGTTGCTGCATCACAAATAATGGTTCTTTCAAATTTGTAATTAACGCTTCAAATACTTTAAAAACTTAAAATTTTATAACAATCAAAATCATATTTCTAAGTACTTTGGTAGGTTGAGAACAAATCAGTGTCTCAAAATTAACAGCCCGTTTCGCCTAACAGAAAAAATGATAATCATTTCTAACTCAATCATACCTTCTTCCCATTTAATACGTATATGTCCTATCGATGGCTTGTCCAAAGGCTTCTTCAATATAGACTTAGGAACCTACACAGACAAAAATAAACAAGTACTTGATTATCCCAAACAGTGGGATCTTGTGGTCATCAGTTGAAGTTTATACAGCTGAAAGTAAAATGAATTTAGTCAGAAAATTTTATTGAAGACCACCCTGCTAGACCATGACGGATTAGTAAGAGCAACAACAACAGTACTTTTGGTCTTGGGAATGCACCATATTATTCTTTCGGACAATGTTTAGTGTCTGGATATTCCAGGAAGAATTCACACTGGATATATCATAATATGCATTTGATATTGCATTATTGACTGAAAAAACAATATAAGGCAACTTTGGAAGCATGTCTCAATAATCTCTTACTCCTTTCAGTAGCACTATGAGCAATGACAATTATATTTCTGCTTGATTACTTACTGGTTATAACATTTATTCAATCCCTGAAAATTATTACAGTAGAACAATAATTGATTTCACGGTCGTCCATTATCTTTCTGAAGAATATTAATTCTTTATTCCCTAAGAGCATTGCCGGTTCAGAAATAACCTCCATTGATAGAGTGAATGCTAAAATTTTAAAAATTTCACCGCACTCCCAAAGCCGGTTATTGATAAAAAAAAATGGTTATTTGAGAATAGGTTATTCGCCGTACACCAAATAATATAATTGGAACACATTTTCTTAAATTTTTCTTTAAATGTATTATTTTTCTTTTAATTTATTAATGTTTCTTTCTTTTTATGATACAAAATTAAGTTATTCATATTTAAAATAAAATTTGTGCTAAATTAACATTTCGTTCTTTACCCATTTACAGAACTTAAATTAAATTCTTTAAACATAAAAGTATAGTCAAATAGGAATCATTTAATTTTGAAAATGCAACATAACATTTTTAATTTACGAATATTTTAAAAAAATAAAAAATGGAGTAGAGTGCATTACATTGTTACTTTAGTATTCTTTTCTACTTTTCTAGTAATTATTTTTATTAAAATAATTAAATTTTCAACAATTTTATCTTTTTCCTTTAATTTCATTCTGTTTATTAATTGTATTAATATTTATTGTATTAGTATTACATTTTTAGATGTTTGTTTTAAGTGTAACGATTTTCAATTATATATCCGGCAATTCTACTTGAACTGCGTTTGCGCTGACCTATTATGTATTTAAAGAAAATTGTGTATTCATTTATCTCACATAATATAGATTTCTAATTTTCCGTTATATTATAAATCACTGATATTGAAATAACTAGAATTTAAATAGAAGCTAGATATTAATGACTTGGAAAACAAAAACATAGTTAAAGGGGAATGGATTACGGTTATATATAGGTGACTTTAAAATACAAAAACACATTGCGGCTGCTGCATATATTCAACTATTTTCAAAATCACTTCTGTGGGATGCTTCATTTCAGAATTCTGATGAGATATATTTTCAATCTCACTCTCTAGTTCTGAAAAACATCAAGATAAGGATCAATTGTTTTTTAAAGTGGTTATTATTGTTTACAATCCTTCAGAGATATAGCGACAGATAGATAAGGTCCATGACGCAGTGAATCCTAGTGGAGTCCAATACCAGCAGATATTCTAGTTGAATCTAAATGGTCATCCAAGCAGTAGCAATAAATCTTAATTTAGATAGTCAGATTATAACATAATTGTAATTTTGCAAAATATCTAAGACAAACCTTGAATCTATGAAAACTGAAAAATCTTGAAATGCCTTAATGAATGTAACAAAACAATCGTTTTTCAACGGATCCTTTCAACTGAGGATAAGGACGATAACGGAAAGTCCGAGGGGATACAAAAACAAAAGCAGTTATTTTAGAAAATAATGGATACATTTAAATCAGACAGGTCACCAAAATTGTCAGGCTAATATTTAACTAATATTCAAGACACTTTGATAAAATTTTGCCAGAATCCCGTTGAAGAGGAAGTGTTAAATTTTTCACTGAAAACTGACTATGATTGAAGTGACATCATCTTAATAAATAAGGGATCATTTCATCAAACATTGGCCAAATTTGTAATTCATGCGTCTTGATTGTAGAGCATTTCCTTATATATTCACATCTAAATAAAGAATCTAAAAAACAAAATGAGAGAACAAATTATACTAGAATGCCATACATTTTATGACTTCCTTTTAATGGCTATTTTTTATGATCTTTATTTTTGACAGGTAAAATTCTATATTTTAACTTTTGCTCTCAGGATATTTTTTTAGAAATTCAGCAAAGGACTACTCTTTCTATTAAACTATGGTTATTAAGTGATACTTAAACTTTTCAAGTATTTGGATTATGGAAAAAGTGGACTTTCAAAACTAATTTTTTAAATTTTTATCCAAATTTCTTGAAATTAGGCACAAATATTAAGCTTATTGTAAATTGTAAAATTTCAAGTTAAAATATTAATGCCATTTATGACAATAAATATAATTATAATATTCTATAAATGTTCAATACTAAAAGAAGCCCCTGTGTCTTAAATATGGCAATATCCTTTCAATTTTGATAAAATAATATATATATATATATATATATATATATATATATATATATATATATATATATATATATATATATATATATATATATATATATATATATATATATATATATATATATATATATATATATATATATATATATATATATATATATATATATATATATTTATATATATATATATATATATATATATATATATATATATATATATATATATATATATATATATATATATATATATATATATATATATATATATATATATATATATATATACATGAAACAATCTATCATTAAAAATAACACATTACAAATTACATTTGTTAAATAAAAATTTTTAAATACAAATAAAATTTTTCATAAAAATATCACATCAACATTAATTTCAGACCCTAAATTATAACTTCATGTAAAGTTAAAACCAATTTTTTTAGGAACATGTAAAGAAAGCATCATAGCGAACAATTGTAGCAAATGCCATGTACACGGAAAAAAATTAATGCGCATGGAGCACATTACGTTCACACATTTATCAAAAAATTTAAATCTGTGAAAAACAGTATTTTAAATCTAAGAGGTACTTGAGACAATAATTTCATATTTAAATACCATTAAAGTGTTTTTATATTGAAAATTTTATCAAGTTATGTTTCATTGTTAAAAAAAGTCAAAATGTTACTTAAAATTAATTAAAATTTAATTAATAATTAAAATTTACATATTCCTTTTTTAAAATTTTTTCAAACATTTAAAAAATTATATTTTATATTGCATAGAAAGCATAAACTCTGTTAGCATATACTATATTAAATTAAAAATTCTAATTAAATTCAAAATTCTAAAAGAAAAAGTAATATATTTTAAAATTATTTTATATACAAAGTTATAGGAAAAAAATAATAGGAAAACATATGCTCTTATTTATAATATGCATAACATTTTCATTTCTTGATTTTATTATATACATATTTATTGTTGTGGGTAAAATATTATAATGTTTTAAAATTGTAAACACAAACATCTTAAATTTTTTAATTAATTTGTTTTTTCAAAATGATCCAGCACTGTAGGCAATATCTTTTGGATTTTGCTTTATTTCTTTATATTTTTTGACATTTGTTGCAATTTCTAAAAATTTGATGACCTTAGATTTTTTTGTGAAAGTCTTGTTGCATCTTTTTACTTTAAAAGTTTTAAAGTGTGATTAGACAACACTGCTGCACCTAGTTTTGTTGTATTTAAAACTCCAAAATTGAGCTCACTGATGGCTGGAGTTACTGTATACTCCAATCTCCTTTTAGATACAATATACTTTTCGAGCATTTTTCCATACACAGCTGTGAAGCCTTTCATTTCCATTTTGAGTTTTTGCAGATGCACAATGCTGAAGAATTTCATTAGAGGCAATCTTTGATACACTGATAGTATCTTCTCGACAACTTTTTCTGAATGTTTCATTTTCATCAGTGTGTGACTTTCTGGTATTTCATTGCATGCCATAGCTCTTTGATAAAAAAACACCTTGATAAAAGTCCCGTGGGACATTTTTTATGTTGGAACATTTTATCTGTTGACATGCAGTAATAAAGAGACGTCAGAATTGAATTTTACATATTTTAAATATTAGGAGCCTTATCTTTTATTGCTTTCTGAATAAACATTTTGGAGTTTTACAGCAGTTCTTTTAAATTGCCTTGCCTTTCACTCTCCATTCTTTTATAACATCATGAAATGCTGTTCCAAGTATTTTCGCAATGTGATTAATACATTTTTCCTTAATAATTTTAATATCACTATATATATTTTCAAATCGTTTAAGTGAATAGCTGATTTAGAATCACCATCACATATAATTATAGTACACATCATATCATGTGAAAATAAGCGTTTCCAAATTTGTGATGCAGCAGCTATATCAATGCTCCCAGATGATCCGCTGAAGCTTTTCTCTCTCTCTCTCTCTCTGTATCCTTCTTTCCAAATGTAGAATTCAGCACTGTCTTCACCTAAATCTCGAGATGCAACTCTACACTTCGAACAGTAATTCTACAAGTTTTCAAAGTCAACTACTAAATCTGTGAGGTAATCAATATCACATAAGAAATATGACATCGTTTCTTCAAGTTACATCATAGTACACAGAAATATGTAACTGATCCTTTGGATTTAAACATGACTTTGGTTCTAAATATGCTTTCCTAACGGAACTGTGGCTTTCTTTTAGCATTTCATCATTAAACCCTAAATGTTTTTGAAATAAATTAGAGAAATATTTAAAAAAAATCTTTTTTATTCATGTTTGCTCAATCCAGTCTTTAAAAGAATGATTTCATTGTTACATGGCCCTTTCCAGAGCTTAAAAAGCTGCCAAAACTTTGTTAATGACATCAAATTTTCTGTGAGTATTGCTCTCTCGGAACAGAAAATGTTGAACCAAAATTTTCTTTCCAAGGTTTGCAGGATATTTCTAGATTCACTGAAAAATCATAATTTTCCTGAGTGGATACATCTAAAGAACAGACACCACAATTACTGCATGGCAAATTACTTCGAAGACTGAAGAAACAGTTTTTATTCATACGAATATACTCATTTCCATTTGCAAGAGGAATATCATTACATAAATCGCCAGATTCCGGAACATTTACAACTATAAAATAAAATTTTTAATCAACTCTTTCCTTTGGTACAAATTCCTTTGAAAATTTTGATTGTCTTTTACGATTGATTCAAACACAGCAAGTTTTCGTTTCGTTAGTCTGCCTTTAGTTTTCCTGTACCTTGAACTAATTGCGTGCATTATGATGAAAATCACCATGTTCGATTCAAGAAATTATTATTTGATAAAGTAGATCTGAAAAGAATTGTTTTATAAACGCCGAACAGCAAACAGAAATACAAGTTTCAAAATCAAAACAGAAATCAAGCGGTGAAATCAAAATAAGGATAGCTGTGAAAAATCAGCAAGATTAGTATTGCCAGTCGAAATCATATAAATTATAAAAGCTAAATAATTTTGATGTGGCTAAAATATAGCACATTCTAAAGCATAAATTAAGTAAATAATAATTTGAAGAATAAATATGTGCATGCTGTGAGACGATTGGAAACGGGCATGGCTGTTTGTTTACAAAATAAATACCCTATTCTTTCAAGTTTAATAATGTAAATCAAACGAATATTACCCTAAATGTGATATTTAAAATTTATAACTTTCTAGAAATATATATATTTCATTGGAAATTAGTTATTATTCAAATACACTGTACTCGTATTACTTGTTTACGTTTTCCAGCAAATGTGAAAAAAGGTACATTATTTACTTTATTAAAACGTTAATAACTTTGTCTAAAATTGACTGAAATCAAAAATTGTTTTTGTATAATATAGAGAATGATTCATACTTTTTCATAAACTAAAAAACAAATATCAATATAGTTTTTAATATTTTACATTTTGATAGTCTATTGTCCCCTTAATCCTTTCATTGCCGCCATACATAACAATATCAAAATTTCATGTTTTATTAATTAAAATTGTTTATACAGGTATTGGGGAAACTTGCAAAAAAATCTAAATAATTATTCTGAAAGCATGCATATCATCATTTAACTATCTTCTTTTACATTTCAAATTCCTACTTCATCTCCTATTTCAATATTAAAAATTAGGGAATAATATTACTTGTCTTTATAATTTGCTAAAACAAAGTTCATTTTTACATAATCTATTTATTTTGTGATTATTATGACATGCTGTTTCTCTCAGTTTCATGAGTACTTCTCACTAGAAAAATGTAAAATATCATTTGAAAAACTCTCAATTTAAATTAAGACAAAAGAATATTTCCTTAGGAAATATTTAAAAGGTTACGATGATAACAAATTCAGCTTGATAACTCCTTAAATGCTATTATCGTAAGGAAAATAGGAGTAGGCTCTATATTTTTTTAAAAAAAAATTAAAAGAGAGTATACATTATGAAATTTTATATAGATTTATGTTTCTTCTAAATATTATTTTTATATCAAATAAATATTATAAAATCTCTGAACACTATTCAGTATAATAATTCTGATAGAAAACATTAAACTATTCTATAGGAAAGAAAAATTAATTAATTTTTGAGCAAAATAAACTATAAAACAATTAGTTTATAATATACTTAAAAAGTGATTACTTACAATTTTGCTTAAAGTAGGCTTATTTTTAAAGTTTATGATTTCTCTGTATTTCAGAAAGCTGATAATAATACCAGTTGCATAATACAGTTAATTTTATGTTTTATTAATTGCACTCACAACCTTTTATAATTAACTTTTAATAAGGGAATTACCTAATAACTTTCAATTAGAAAAAATATTGCTTTCATAATCAACATTTTATATTACATATTTTAAAAAGAAATGTATGTGCGCATTAACTAAAAAATGGATTTTTTTTTGCCTTATTTCATTTTAATATGTTAATATTTATCATATTGCTGTTTTCATTTTAAATTAATCATTTATATCAAATATTGTACTATAATAATATGGTACTTAAAATAGTTCAAATACAGAACTGCATGAATTAGTTTTAAACTGTTCGCTTTTTAAGGAATTATTTATAAATTTCATATTTCAAGTAATTTTCTCATATGAAAAAGTGAATACATCTATACTTCTTATTACCACTGTAGGAGGATTCGGATGCAATGACCATCAAATAATTTAGACCTTAAATACGTATGAATATTTTTAATGCAAATTTATAACTTGAAAACATGAATATGGGCCACTGAATTAACTATTTGATTGTTTAAAAGTATAATAACTGAAAACTTCAAAACATAAGCTCCTTCCAATTACAGTTACAGATATGATGCACTTAAAAAGCAACAACATTTGTATATTGATTTACATCGGTTATAACAATTGGTTTAATTGAAATTGAAATTTAATGAAAATTGGTTTAATTTAAAAATAAACTATCAATCTTGAGAAATATTTTATTAATAAATGTTTCTAATAATATGAAAATAAATTATTATACTTCTACAAGGTTATTTTCATAGTTTCAGCAAAAATTGATGTAGCTACCCAATGTATTATACTTTTGATGAAAAATATAGTGTATGCACAGCAAAACGTTTAATTGATATTTTTTGTATAATAGTGCAAGAATTTATTAAGAACGAGGAAAACTTTAAAGTGTTAAATATACATTTTATAATGAAATATCACAATATTTTATTATTACATAAAAATATGCCCCAATAATTTCAATTTAAATATAATATACTGAACCACATTGCATTTTGTTATGAAATACTATCCGGTTATCTATAATATTACCATGTAAAAGAATGTATATGAGGTTATATGTATATATATATATATATATATATATATATATATATATATATATATATATATATATATATATATATATATATATATATATATAACTTTCAAAGTATACCAGTTGTATTGTTGGTGAGTCCTTTATATTTAGTGAAAATGTTTCTGATCACGCCAAGATTTAGATTTCCTTATAAAGATAGAAATTTATTTACTAAAACAAGAAATTCCTAAGTAACCTCATAAACTAAATTAAATTAATTACTTCCTTTAATTTATAAATACTTATCTCATAGTACCACACAATAACATAGTTTAATTAGAGCATTGGGCTTAACTGAATTTCAATAAAGACCTCACTGTTTCTTCATACGAAAGAGAAAATTCCAGTGCATCTAATTTAATTTCGTTTCAATAGGGTTAAATCCAATATTGCTTAGTTTGCTTTATAGCAAACCCATGAATAATTTTCAGCTAATTATGCCAGGTATTTCATTTAACACATCTCATTATTTACTCAGATGTATTACTTCGACAGAACATGAAATCATATTTAAAATTGCAAATATAAGATAAGATAAATGTTTGAGTAAATTATCCTATTCTTACTTAGGTCACTAAATCATAGAAAAAAGGTTCTGAAAATGCGACATTATAAGCTAGGATGTGAAATAAAGTTTTGTATTTACTTTGAATATATATATATATATATATATATATATATATATATATACATATATATATATATATATATATATATATATATATATATATATATATATTGTCGCGTAGATGAAGTGAACGTAGTAAAGCCAATGGAAACGAAAGTGCTCAAGATTAAAGCAAGATTTTTTATTATTGTTATTTCTCAACCAATCGCTATTTATATAGTTTTAAAACTTTCCAGACTTGGAAGGCCCGCAGAAAATTGGAAACTGAAATTTTCATGAATTTGCATAATTAACTTAAATTAACAAAGCTGCACATGTCACGTCAGACAGTCATCGTGTTACTTGATAAGGTCCGAACTAACGTCTCAGCAGCTTTTCAGATACTCTCGCTTTCCGTACCAGAGTATAGACCCATACTAAATCCCCGATATTGTAGCTGACATGTCAATGCCTCTCGTCATATCGGCGTTTGTCTGTAGCTTGCCTGTAGTTTCCGGATATGGAATTTTGCTAGTTGTCTAGTTTCCTCAGCCCTGGTAATCAGATGATGCACATAACTTTCGTTAGATGTTTCGGTATTAGATGGGAATATTACGTCTAGAGGAGTCTGGATATCTCTTCTATGAACAAGAAAGAATGGGCTAAATCACATGAAGTCTTGCTTTGCTGAATTGTATACAATATTCACAAAAATTAGTATAATATCCCATTTTTTTTTGCTCAATGTCTACGTACATAGACACCATGTCCGTCAGTGTTCTGTTGAATCTTTCTGTCAATCCATTGGTCTGTGGATGGTAGGCGGTCATCAGAAGATGTGACATCTGGCATAACTGGTTGACATTTTTAACAAACTTGGTGAGAAAAATACTCTCTTTATCACTTATCACAGTACAATTTCTTCAACTATAAATCTAGTAATTTCGGTTGCCTTAGCAGTTGGTATCGGTTTTGTGACTGTGAATCTAGTCAAATAGTCTGTGTAAGCAATAATCTACCGGTTGCCATTTCGAGTTACTGGAAAGCGTTCCAGTAAATCTATTCCAATTTTCGCAAAAGGTGTGTCAAGCAGTTTTATCGGTTGAAGTTGAACCAGTGGAAGTTGTGGAGGTGATTTCCGTCTCTGGCATTCTCGACAATGTGAAACATATCGACGTATGCTCCTATACAGCCCTGGCCAAAAGTATTTTCTCCTTATCCAGTCGTACGTTTTGGCGAAACCAAAATGACCGGCAGTCGGAGCATCGTGAAGATATCTTAGAACATCACTACGGTTGTTTCGGCACCAACAAGAGCCACCGCTGTCCCTTCGGATCATAGATACTTTTATAAAGTACACCACCTCTTATTTAATGATTTTGGTACGAATCATCTTTCTTAAGGATTCTTATGATGGTCTTCAATTGTTTAACATTTTGTTGTTCTTTTCCGTATTCTTCGATTGTTGCGAGGGACGGGATTTCTTCATTGCTTTCAATTGTTGGTTCAATGAGGGGCTTCCTTGACAGAAAATCTGCATCCGAATGCTTATGGCCGCTCTTGTAAGTAATATTTATGTCGTATTCTTGTAACCTGAGAGCCCATTGTGCCAGTCTTTCCGATGATAATAAAATTGGAAACTGAAATTTTCATGAATTTGCATAATTAACTTAAATTAACAAAACAAACAGAAATAAGATTTTATGCAACTTGCCTCGCCTGCTTTTGAACCCGCGACCTCTGGCTCACCAATACGCTGCTTTACCAACTGAACCTTGAATTTCTTGACCGCGAGGAATTATTTTCGTTATAATATATATATATATATATATATATATATATATATATATATATATATATATATATATATATATAATACTTTTTGTAAGATGTAAAATTTTTTTATTCGTAAAATTTTATTATTTTAATCAATATTCTTCAAAAAAATTACATTAATTTATAATAATAATTATAAAATATATTAGATAAATTTGCTATGAATATTTAAAATATAATATTTAAGAAATGTATGCTATAATATTTAAGAAAAGAAAAAAGTCCAAATGGAATACCAAAAACAGTTTTACATTGTATAATATATCATTTCACTGATCTTGCAGTGCAATTTCTAAAATATATGGAAGTTTTAAGTTAATTTAAAATTTACTTAAAAAATTTGAAAGTCTTTTGTGCTTCAATAACATTGTTTTGAATAATCCAAAAATTAAAATAAAATAAAAATAAATAGAAAAACATAATTTTCTATAATTCGGAAATCATAATTTTTAAAACTTGTAAATAATTCAAGAGTCACATCTATATATGAATTTAAGTACTGTATATGGAGTGTATTTATCTGAATTTTACAAGCAAAATTATTAAAAAAAATACATTTTGGTAACATTAAAAACAAGAAAAAACTATTTATTACTTCAATGACTTTATACAGTTTCTGAAGAGATTCTTTAATAAGAAAACTATTTTTTATTTCATCTGTGTTTCCTGAATATATTTCATAATGAGTTCTTAATATTTTAAGGCACAATCTGAAATTCATAGGATAATATTTTAAAACTCTTACATAAAGTGACTCCATAGCTTAATGTTTGGAATATGGTTCATTATATGGAGAAAAGAACTCAAAACTAAATATTATATTACAATGTGAGCCAAATAACTATCAATCTCAAAATTACTACGCAAAGCTAAGAATGTAACTCTGTTATTTGACTTTATGACAGATGATTTGTTTCATTGTTAAAATATGTAAATATATCAATAAATTAAATTTTAAAAATCATGTAAGGGTTTTAAAAACAAAATTGTTCACTATGATTATCCTGTTAAAAATATGTTTTAATGCAATTAATATGTTTCAGAAAAACTTTTTAAATAATTTTGTTTTTTTTTACCAAAAAATGGATGCATAACTTCCTCTGAAACATCTTGGTTGCATTATAAATGAAACATTTACAGCTGAATATAATTTACCAAAAATAAGTACATATTATTTAACTTTAATATTTTAAGAAAAATATTTTAAACAATTATTTATTTACATATTTACCATCCCAATCTTATAACATAAACTAAAATAAAATTTAGTTTTTTATTTTAGAAAATAAAATAATGTAACAAATTATTTCAAATAAGATGTCAACAACATTATTCAATTTATATTAAAGGATAAATAACTATGAGGCGACCATGAATGTTTAGAAATATCATGTTAAGTAATGACTTTTGTAGAAGCTCAATGCTTTTTATACATGTCGTAGTTTGAAGAAATTCTTTATAATTTTTCACTAATTATTGATATTAGAAATATCATTAGAGGAAATAAACAGTTTAAGTTAAAGTTTTTTTTTAATTTTATGACTAAGGTAAATATAAAAATATTAAATTATATATATGCGTTTTTCAGACTTATTATTATTATAATTACATTTATATCATTTTATATTTAATCACATAAATATAGGATAATACATAAAAAAGTAAGAAACATTGCTGAAAAGGAAAATTAGATTTCATATATTTTTTAAAATGTGAAATTCAAGAAATTACTTAAATACTATTTAATGATAAGATAGCGAGATATATTTTCCTTAGCAGGCATCTATTCAACTATTTGTTTCCTTTTATTATCATCTGTTTCTTGGCCAGTAAAAGATTAACTGTATTTCCGATTGGCTGAGTTTCTAATTAGTCTTTGATTATAGACAAGTTTAGGACGAGTGGCTATCAGATGGAAAATTCTCTTGGGTGGTGACCAAGATTAAAGCTTAAGTCACACAAAGACAAGTAATACCATTTGTTGAAATTTGCCATTAACTTGCTTCCGCAATGTTTCTTACCTTTATATTTGGTTTTCGAAATACATCACATTTATGCGATTCACTTATAAGTTATAATTACTTCTTTATATATATATATATATATACATATATATATATATATATATATATATATATATATATATATATATATATTTATATATATATATATATATATATATATATATATATATATATATATATATATATATACAACAAGTATAACCATAACTAAACCCAATAACTTACAAATAACTGTGCATAAAATATTTAATTTAATATTCGTTTCGATCACTTAAAGCATTTGCAAGAAAATTATAGACTTAATAATATATATTATTATTAAGATAATATATATTTCTTAATTATATTGAAATATTATATTAATATATTATATTAAAATAATATTTTTCTTTAATTCCATGCTTTAAATTACTTTGTTTCAATTAAAATAGTTTTATTTTAAAAAAATGTATTTAAAACGCGGTTAAATATTTTGTCTGAATTCAATATATTTGACTATAAATTTTGAGTAATTTTGAATAAATTGTCATTTAACATTTTCTTTATGGGAATAAAAGTTTAGTTATTAAAATTTGGAAGATCACAATGCATTAATAGTGTTTGTGTGTATTTAATTTATCGCCAATTTAAAACCAATTCATTTACACGGATTTCATTCAATATTTGTGATCAATGAAGATCATATTTAAGAAACATGTTTTTGCTTAGAAAATAAATGTCAACAGACATTTTTAATTTTTATGAGCATTTTTGTCCTCACTAAACTATTATAAATAAGGGAAGGGGAATAGAAGTAGTTTAATAGAAAATTAACTCTTTTGTAACAGCATTTTCTTTAATATTTTTGAAATTTTAACAATTAAAATTATTTTATATACCTTATTAGTGAAATTTTTTGTTGGAATATTTTTGGACGAATCAATATTTATTCAAATACTTTTCCGTACTATTTCTGTTATATTTATATCCATTGAATGTATGTGAAACAGTGCAATAAGGAAAATAATGCTAAGCACCTTTTTCGTCCCTATGCATTAATAATTATTTTATATCCTTTTATCAGTTTATTAATTTTATCTAAAGCATATGGTATATTAAAATTGTAAATTTGTTT
The DNA here is from genome assembly GCA_030067965.1 of Latrodectus elegans. Classification (NCBI taxonomy): domain Eukaryota; kingdom Metazoa; phylum Arthropoda; class Arachnida; order Araneae; family Theridiidae; genus Latrodectus; species Latrodectus elegans. The sequence goes on from CM057819.1 coordinate 115,631,198, forward strand.
TAAAAAATAATTTAGTATTTTAATTTTGGGAATTTAAGTGATAGAAGAAAAGCAATATTTTTTAAATAAGCATTGGTCAAAAAGTGATTACTTTTTGACATGATCTGATCTTTTCAAATTCTATAGTTTACATACATAATAATTTATTAATAATGTAATAAAAAAGTTGGAAATAATGTCATTTATGTGTGGCCTACATGATTGTTTGTGTGTCTCTATTGCAACATATTTCGCATTGTTTCTCTTAATCAATTTATTAAATATAAAAGTAGTTGATGTATTCCATTATTTGTCATAGTTCACTTGAATTTAAGTTTAAAGCATTTTATTTTTGTAAAGGGTGCTTTATTATAAAATTGAATATCTACCTTTATTATTATTGCAAGAAAACAAATCGAAAATCTCTTCTTAAAATCCTTTTTTTTATTATCTAACCAACTAATTACTTATAACTGACTATTGTATGTTTCTTTTGTAACGCGAGAAAGCAACATATTGCGTAATAACATAGCAAGATAAGAATAACATATTGCGGTGAGTGATTTGAAATGATGGAATATTGCTTATAACACAATGATACGCTTACAGTTCAGATATAAAAATAACTGTTGTTATCAATTTCAGTATACATTGTCAAAATCAAAATTCTGGCAAATATGAGAGGTTTTTTAGTATAGATTGGGTAAAAAATTTATTTTAATTAGCAGCAATGCTTTTTCATAGTAATTGAAATAGATATCTCTCTTTTGTGCAGATTCATTTATATACTTCACATTGACATATTATAAGCCATCTGAATTTCTTTTCACTCTATCAGCTCTTTTTTTCTGAGCGCCCCTCTTTTACATGGAATTCTCATAAAATATTATTACTGAAATAATATAAAATTAATTAAACAGAACTCTGTATGTATTTATGTAAAAAGTGCATTAATAAGACTTGTTTTGGTTTCTAACATTTGCTTAAAATTGTGTGAGGAAGATTACTAATTTGTATAACTTAAGCAAAGTAATTATTAATTTTATTTAAATATTTATAAATGGTAATTTCTATGAAATGAATAGATGTAAGAAGAGTAATACTTATAACTGTTATAAAATTTTGCATCTATATTAAATACACAGACGAAGATAAATATTAGTTCAGAATATAACTAAATGAAAGATTCTTTTCTGATTTTGATATACAAAAGAAGCAAACAATAATTGTTTCAACATGGCACAGATTCAGGCTTTCCTTTGTCATCGTACATACTAATAAATATTTTGATAGAATCCCACAAAATTATTTTCAATTATTTATTTTCATCTATTTATAATGAAATAAAACAATCCTTCATGAGAATTGTATAAAGTTGCTTGGAATATTACGCATGATTCCATATATTTATTTACTAATTTTATTTAACTTCAGAAATATCTTCATGATGAACAAAGTATTTGCAATTAATGGTAGTGATATATGTTGAAGAACCAAGCAAATATTTTGATTTTTGATTGGAATTGTTATTATTTGTTTTGGAAGATGTCACTTAATCTTTAATACAGTTAATGTGATTTTAAGATTTATGCAATCTTTAAATCTTCTGCACATTCTAGGAGGCGAATATTTATATTGATATAATTATGCAAGACAGAATTACGTTATGTAAACACAACTTATTTACAAAATAGAAAATGCAACTTTTCTCTAATTTTCAATGATGTTTAAATTAAATCAATTTTGCAATACGCATTACAAAATTATTTTATATAATTATTTTTATTCATTAATTAATTATTTAGCATATATTATTTTATAAAGTTATAAAATTTGCTAAAGAATATATGAATATTATTATTCATTAAATTTATTTTTTTAATGAATAATAATATTCACATATTAAGAGATTAAGATTCATATATTAAGAGATTCCAAAAATGTTAGTTATTTTTCAACAAAATACAAAAAATATATTTTTTTGCGTAAACATATTTTTTTCACTGAAAAGTTTTTCATCTAACGTCAATGTTGTTCTTATATGAAAAACTTTCCAGTTATAATATCGAGGTATTTATTTTTCTTACATTCCCTCTTGACTTCTAATTTTTGATATAAAAGTCTCTTATTTAACTTTATATAAAAATATTACTTATTTATCTCTAATTTGAGTTAAAAAGCATCGATCGATTTTCTTTTATTTTATACGAATTGTTTGTAAATCACAAATACTTATTCATATTCATTAAATTAAAATTTACCTTATTTATATTAAAAGACTCTCCTAATTTGCTTCTTAATAAAATATTTAAGTTACTGAAGAAGCTACTACTAAAATAAAATATTAAATAATCTAAGATCATTAAGAGGATACATTTTATATTTCCAGTGTGTAATTCATCAAATTTTCGTAAACTAATTAAAATCGAAAACTAAATCATTTATTGATTTTAATCATCACGTATTGTAATACAATTAGTATTTGAAGCAATTATAATAATTATTGATTAGAGATTAATATAAAGTACTTTTATTACTACTACTACTTTTAAGATTAACAGAATTGGAATTCTTGGACCACAATTTTTATTAATTTGTTGGAAAAAACTGTTTAAATCGGAAGATTAACGTATTAAGCATAAGGTTTGGAAAATATTATAGAGAGGAATTCTTCTATGCATTTCTTGCAGTTTAAATTGAATTGAATTTGTTCTTTACCAAAGTTATTCGCAGTTAAGTTAAAGTGACGAAAAGAGCAAACTTTTTCTCTATCATGTATTAAAAGTAGTATAAAAAATATTTTCTTTCTTATCAATGATACTCTTACGGGTAAAATATTATGTGTAAATTTTTTTATCTTAAATTTAAACAAGAATAAAACACTGAAAATGATAAGAAATTTTCCTTTGAATGATAACATTCTTTCAAGAAAGTTGGCTGAATGTCATTTAAAAAAATCTGTTTAGAGCATTTCACAAGTCACTTAGGAACACTGCCAAAGTGTTTCTCAAGATAACATTACTGTTTATGTATATTTTTAGTGAAAAATTATACAAACGTCCTGATATCTGAGGAATAAAAACATACAAACATTCATATATAAAAAATATATTCTTTTTAAAGATGAAACTTAATAATACTAAACACGTTTTTTTAACTGTACGTATATATTGTTGCAGATACATTTTTTAACAAAATTATTTTACACTATATTCCAAAATATACATAGATTCATATATCCCTGCTCATAATCATCACAAAATCCGAATTCATTTTGCAGCTGATCCGTATAATAAATAGTTCTTGAACCATGTTAAAAAAATTTTTTTTCTAAGAAAAGATATAAAATACTTCATTAAATAAATATTTCATAGTAAAAATATAAAAACACTTCGTAAAGGAAAGGTTATATATTTGTAATTCATTGATCTATGTGAAACAAAGCATTGAATTAAAGCCTCAATTTCCTTTTCAAAATGACAAATTACAATATTCGATAAAGAAAAATATAACTACTTTTTTAGTTTAGTAATTATTTAAATATAAAATTTAGACATCTAAAGTATAATTTTGTGAAATAGTTATTGAAACCAAAAAACGTAAATAGAACGATTATTTTTCTAATATTTGCATCTTTTCATTTGATTTAAAATAATTCATACATTTTTATCAAGCATTTTACCCAACTAATTATGTTATATAAGCTGATTTAAAATAAAATTAATGTGTTTTTAAACCATATTTCTTAATAAATTTAGAAAACAGAGTTAGACTTTCCCTTAAATTTTATTCAGTTAAAATATTTGCTTGTTTGAGGTAAAAAGTTAAAAAATTATGAAATATATATACGTTTTATGTAAAAAATGGATTTCTAAAAATACATCGTATTAATTATCCTTCAATTTAACGTAAATGCATGATATAAAAAATTAACAATAAATAATGTAAATCTCCATTTAAAGGCATATTGTAAATTTGAACAAAGTTAAAAAATAAATTATTTTCCAATTCCAATATAAATTGTCTCATGAGTACTTCTAAAAATTATCACTTTCTACTCTAGAAATTATTTCTGATGCTAATCCCTAGGAATTCCATTTTTAGCAAAGTTTTATTTCGCAATAATAAATCAAGCAATGATGGAAGCGAAACGAAACATCTACGTATTTCAAATTACATCATGATAATGTATATATCATTCGCATTCTAGAAAAAAAAACATTACATATATTCTCATAATTTATAAATTTTCCAAGAAGTCTTCTGGATAAATGGAAAATACTGACAAAATGAATGCTGACAATTTTGTCAAGTGTAAACGAAAGAAACTATGTGATTTATTTTACTTATTAACTTCTTCTATTTTGGTTTGGGGAATTTTGCTTAAGATATTATATGCTTGTTTGATATATATATATATATATATATATATATATATATATATATATATATATAGATATATCTATATATACATATATCTACATACATACATATAAACAAACTTCTTCATAAAATATATTATTTTATAATATAAGTTTAATAATTATATATTTATAATTTTTTTACCAATTTTTGTTTTAGAAGTATTCAATGAATTTAAATTAAATTTATATGCATGTAATTTTCAGCCATTTAATTAAATTCTTTACTTGTAAAATTAGCAATATTAAAACAATGTGATAAATTTAGAAGTTATTATCAATAATATTTACCGCATACATTTATTTCGAAATTAAATTAATTTATGTTTACTTAAAAGCGAATTGGATTTTTATTTACTTCATTTGTTACGAAACGCAATGTTATTTCTTTATTAATATTGCTTTAATGTATGTAAGTCTATTTATATGTATATATACTTATATTTTTGTACATATGTCTGTGCAAGTATATGTGTGTATGCTTCTGTGGCTTAGGAATATATGATTCAATAAACAGAATATTATAAAATTCAATCAAAATTTCATTTATCTGATTCTGAAATAACTTTCAATTAGTTATTTCTTTAATCAAAAGAAATAAAGAAATAACTAATGAATGATCAATAATATTAAAGAATTATTTATCATTCATTATATATATATATATATATATATATATATATATATATATATATATATAATATTTAAATTTTCTAAGATCTATTAAAGCATTTTGAAAGTAATTACTTCTATTAAATAAATTTTTTAAATATGATCTTAATCACTTTTCTTTAAAAACTAAACTGAGTGATCCTATAATCCCTTGGAACCTAGTTCTGAAGTGTCCTTATCTATTTCTGGACCAAGGGCATTGGAATGAAAAACAGTTGTCCCGTTATATGGTCAGATTAACGATTATTATTCTTTTTAACAAATAAAATATGCATTAAAGTAATTAAGAGTATAAAGTAGTTACTCCATTTAAATAATTTAGAAAAGTCATCGAGGAATTTCACATTATAAATCAGAACAACTTTATAGATAGAGTGAGTTTTCATTATGCTTTAGGAATTTAAAAAATCTTTTTTGTACCATGCATCTTTAACAAAGAAATATAGTTTTAATGAGTATGATAAAGTGAGTTCATCCTTTTAGGTGTCAAATGTACATTACGTTAGAAGTTTATGTATGGTATTTCAGTAAACGCAAAATCCCTGAAAATATTCTGTGGGGAAATATAATTTTCCCTATTTATGGACATTATGTCGAGTGTTGATGCATTCTTTTCCACATAAATTAATGTTTCATTTTGACTTTTGTTTCTGGCATTCACTATACAATGTTTTAACACTTTGAAGATTTGCGAGTAAATTTCTTCATCTCATTATTCAGTTATATAAATGATATATATACATATATATATATATATATATATATATATATATATATATATATATATATATATATATATATATATATATATATATATATATATATATATATATATTGTTCCTTTAAAGTTGTATTTTCAGTATTTAAAAGAAAGGAGTTAATAAAACATTTTAATTTACAAATAATATAATGAACTTATTTTTCTAAAATCATATTTTTTATAATTTTGGTTTATTTTATATTGTTCCATAATTTTCATAAATTATTTCAGATATTTTTATCAATTTTGAGAGAAAGGAACTTAAAGCACGCACAGAATATTCTCATTCTCAACAGTAATAGTAATCTGTTTTCGTTATACGTTTTCATTAAAAAAATAAATTCCTCACCTTCTATAAAAGCATTATTCAACACAATAACTTTTAAATGAAAATAAAATTAAAGAATAAAGATAAAATAATGTTAAACATTTTCTATTGTTTCATTAATCCAGTTAAAGTTCTACAGTTCCTATTGCTTAAGTTGTTTGTCAGTACATTTAAATGTGACTCTTTTCAAAAGTAAAATGATATTATTTCATGTCAATAAAAATCATAAGTGAAAATCAGATTTTCTAAACAAAATTTCACTTTTTATAAGGTGCTTCTAACATAAAGTGTTTTTCATTCATTTTAGGTAATAACATTGGTTGCATCTTTTGTATTTGTAGAAAATAATCTTAAAATTTATCGTAAGACAATTTCTGAAGAATAGAAAGTTACGTATCATCCAAATAAATATTGAACAAATATTTTATGCAACACTTTAAATCTATTAGAAAAAGATTTATTTTCCATATCTCATACAATAGTATATCATGCGATTTTAGTCTTCATAGATCATTCATCAGTTCATCTTCACCTTTATATCTACATTGAAACATTTACCAAGTCCCGTCATCAGCACAATCAACTATAAGGCGACATAGTAGTGATAAAACATTTTATTTTGATTTTTAAACAGGTATACAGTCAATTAAATTAAATCACCAACAACTACAATCATTCTTGATGTAGTCATCAAAAAATATTCACGATATTTCAATTAGCAAATTTCCCATGGATATCAATTTTAAATCAATCTTTCAATTCTCGGTCTTACAAATGGGATGCAATCTATATCATAAGTTTGTTTCGAGACTTTCTTAATCCTTCCCGTATGCTGGTGCCGGAAATAAAGAAATTTGCATTAGTAATCATTTCATCTTCCGTTATTTGACAACTATTGTAACTTAATTTTACTTAACTAAAAAGACAGATTATTTATAAAATAGCGCAATCCCTGGTTTAGTAAACAGGGAATAAGTATTGATGGTCTGGTAAGTTAGGCCGATGTTAAGGGAAAATTCAAACGGAGTACATTTAAATGTGGTTATATATGTATGATATCATATAGGCATCATTCTGCTCAACAATATTCACGCAATTTTTCACGTAACAAAATGTTTTTGTCCTTCAAAAACCTCTCAGGGTTTCCGACAAAAAATTTGTGTAAATGAGTTTTTATTTCAACTAAGGAATTGAAACTTTTCACATTAAGGACATTTTGTAATGATTGAGAAAAGGTAGAAATCTGACGGTGTGAGGTCTGGCAAATATATTGGATAGGAAAAATACCCCAACTTATGTCCAACAATTTTTGTAGAGTAGTCAAAGACATATTAAGGTGGGCATTGTTCTGATAAAATACGACAAACTTACGATTCGATATTTCTGGATGGTTTTGCTTCCTTACTGTCTTCAGTTTATCTAATTGAGAACAATATTTTTCCGAATTTATTTCATTATTTGGTAAAAACTCATAATAAACAATTCCTTTCAAATCGCACACAACATATTAAAATTATCTTTTTTGAATGAAGACCGACTTTTGGGGTGATTAAAGGTGTTTTATCACGCTTTACCCAAGACCATTTATGCTGAACGTTTTTATAAGTTATCTATTTTTCATCCCCGGTCATTAATTGCTTCAGAAATGGTATCTCATTGTTGTGTTTGTAAAACAAGTCGCAAATGGAAATGCGATCCAACAGGTGTTTCTCCCTTAAATCACGCGAAGCCCATACATTAAGACGTTTCACGTTGCCTTCACAGGATGGTCGTGGATAGTTGTTTTTGATTCATTTAGCGTTCCTGCTAATTGACGTAATGTTGAAAGGTTATTATACTCGATTTCTGTTTCAATCAGATCTTCGTCTGTGGTGAACAGCCTACCCGGGAATTTTCGATCTTCGAGATTGAAATTTATAACTTTAAACTGAGCAAATATCTTCTGCACAGTTCTCTCGGCTGCAGCACCTTCACCATAAACAGTGCATATTTTGATTGTAGCTAGTGTGAAGTTTTTGCCCTCTCAGACAAAGGGAAGCATTTAATGCCTACAGCACACTTAATGTCTCGTTACATTCTAAGATATATAAAACTCATAAACTCACTCGCACTCAAACATTTTTCCAAATACTGTAGTTGATTGGTTCGCAAACAGTTAGTACTGCGAACAAATTGGACAATGAGTACTTTCATTAAATGTTTTCGTGTTTAATTTAAAATTAATTGCAATTAAATCAGATACTCTGCTATTATTAATGATTTAAAATTCTTCTGTTTCTGCATTAAGAAAGGAATCAACATCAATGTAAAATTTTATCTTTTATCTACTATTGAATATTTTAGAAACTTCTTTACAAAATACATATAATTCAGTAAAAACTTAGTATTTCAATTTATTAAAATAGAATGTTTAATGACTTATTTTTGTTACACTTATTATTAGGAGTCGAATTTATAATTATTACTTGTAAAAATAATAATATGATTAAAAATTATTTAATTCAAGAATTTAAGAAAATTAAACTATTTTAGATTTTTGTGTGCAAACTAATATTATTATCAATATTAAACATGTAATACTAATTTTTACCCTTAAAAAATAAATATTATATTTTAAATGGTATTTGGTTTCATTAAAATATTTTTTGAGCAATAAATATAAAATGCATTTTTGCTCAATAAATCGTTTTACAACATAACAAAGAACAAAATTCACATCCATAACTCATATTTACATTTTCCAGCGGATACAATGTCTAAAAGAAATAAACATTTTTCTATTTTTGTCATCCATTGCTTGCAAAACGGTTATAATATACACAGTATCTTTCTTTCAAATATTAATCCAAAAACACTTTTCTAATAGAAAAAAATTAAACAACTTTCTGATTTAAGTTTTTATCAGAATAAAAAATATTTTTTGGTTTTGAACTTTTCTCCTCTCTGCATGCACATTCTTGTAAAATTCCTACACTAATTGATATTCTTTCCATCATATAAAACAAATGCAATAATCTAAACCAACAATAATTATGAAATGGTTTTTAAACAGTGTTTAATTAATACTTAGATCATGTGCAGCATATTCAACGAAGCAATTTAAATATAATTGTATACATAAATGTTCACTTTAGATAGATATTTTAATGTTAAAATACATTTGATTTTTATTGGATGTTATCGGGTATTTTAATATGAACAATAAAATTGAGCTACAGCTCTAATTAAATAAGACAAAAAACTCACATAACTACGGAGGTTCTCAAATGTTCAATATTTGAGACTTTCTATAAATGTGTGTCGTTAATGTGGACGATAAACAACATTAAAATGATTCATGTGTCATTATTCAGAAATGGAATTCAAAATAATATTAAGAGAATCATCACTTGTTTTCTATTAATTTTACTTTTTTTATTGATATCTAAAACAAAAAGTATTATAAAGACATTAAGAAATTATCATTCTCGTAAAACAATATATACCCAGCAAATATAAAGTATTTTTATTTGAAATTCAGTGTGACGTTAAATTCTTATTTTTACCATTAATTATATAATTCTTATTTTTACAATTATTATAATACCATTAAATTCTTATTTATTAACCTTTAAGTTAATACAAAGTAAAATAAAAGGATAAAAACATGTTTCTCATTAATAGTTATGAAATATTTTTAGTTGCTTTTCTTAGTTATATCCTTCTGAATCATACACGTAATTTTCTTTTATTCAGGCAAAATAAAACCCAGTTTATAAATAACTATAGAACTGCTATGATTAACAAAGAAAGAGGCTGGAAGATGAAGTTTCAGTTTAAAATAACTTTCCTTCAATAAAACAAAAATATGTTTCTCTTCAGAAGGATTTGTATGCCTGTTACCGGCAATGTTTGAAATCAGACATTTTTAAAAATGTCCAAAACTAGTGTTCAATGTATGAAATGATTTATATTTCACACATTTTTAGGCATTCTATTGAATGCCAAATGAAAAATTGGCAAAGTGCAAAATCCTCCCCGATTCGCGTTGAGTATCAATTGACATGTCACATGACTTATAGCAAACGCCTTAAAGCTTAGAATTGGTTAGCAGTACTTTAGGATTTGATGAGAGTATACGCAGTGTTCTTAAATTTATTCAAAAAAAAAATAGTTTTTTGCTGTGATTCGTGAAGAGGGAGAAGCAGACTGTAGCGAAAGAGTAATGATCTACAGTTTTGAAATATAACAGTTCGACAATAAACATAAGCTACACACTAGGCAATCAACTAGTACATAGATATGAAATTGCGTTTTATACAATTTATTAACAATATAGCTTATCACTATGGAATCAAAATAACACCATACGCAATTCTTTTTGGCTGCAAATTTAAGGTAAAGCTTACAACGTCTTTTCTAACCGAAAAATGTTTTAAAATGCATAAAAACAGAACAACAGCTAGAAAATTAAAGAAAGCGTCCGAACAATGGAAAAAAGGCGAAACTAATCAGATTATGCAAGAATGAGAGCTAGTTTTGAAAACATGCTTAAGATAGTCGAAAGTGGACTAACCAACATGATGAAGACATACCTACCAAGGATATTTTCGTTTCTGATAACTGTTATGAGTATTTAAGCGAAATGCACTTGGATGGAAAACGTGTCATCAAAAAATTCATACATTCTGTGGTCATGATAGTAAAAATAATGAAATGGATATATTTTTTGCAATGTTTGTTCCAAAATTGAAAATTTTGTCGAAAATACTATAAACTCTAAAATCAATCTCTAAATAGAAGCCAAGAAATGAAAATGAATTCGGGAAAAATCCACTTCTTTGGGAACTACTTTCATCGTTCCTATTCCTGGCATTGACAAGGGGCGACGCGATTCGTGCATCAAATTGATAGGCTATGTGTTTCAAAAAAACAGTGCCCACCCTCATATTGCTAGAACTGTTGATTTCTTCCTTAAATCGCAGCAGGTATAACTTCTTCCTTAACCTGCAAATTGTCGCCGATTGAACATGTGTGGGATTTCGTTAGTCGGCATCTCGCTCGTGATCCTCGTCTGCTTCTACAGACAAACTTTGGGTACGCATACAAACAATATGGAATGCTCTTATTCAGGCAGACATTCAAAATTTTTTTAACTCCATGCCACGACGTATAGCAGAACTTGTTGCAGCGCGTAGTGGATGCATAAAATACTGATTTCGATATCTTATTATTGTTTATTTGCTTTGAATGTTTAATAATTTAATTGAACATTTACTTCTTTACACTGCGTACTAAATTGCATTCAATTAGGACGATTCATTCATAGTATTGCAATTATCACAAAAATGAGTTTATATAGATAGATTGATTGATTGACAGTAAGATAGATATAAATAGATAGATATTAAACTTATATATACGTTTTAAATGACTAAGACATAAATTAGAATACTGTTTATGTGCCTCTATTATAGGAAAACCATAACGTGCTAATAATTTGTGCAAGTAAACTTAAACACATTTAGATATATTTTCTGTTTGCTTAAAAATATATGTGCTTGTAATTATTCACAAATGAGTCAATTAAAAGAATGTTACGAGTTGGTTAGCTTTACTTCAAAGGGCTTATGACACACTCTTTGCTTTGATGTTCCAATGAAAGATATCAATTTTTCTTACTCTATTAATTAAATGAAAAATTAAAACTTACTATCTGGTTCATTATGTTTGATGTCTTAAATTGGATGGGTGAAACAGAAATAAAATTGAATATATTTGTCACTATATATTTACAAATAAGTATATCAATTTTCAAAGAAATAATCATTTATTTGAGAAAGCAATTTGAAGATTTCAGCACTAATTAGAGTTAATTCTGGTTTAAATTAATGTCGGAAGCATTTGACTGAACTTTATTCATAGGACAGTGACGTCCGTTAGAAGCGAATACATGACTAAGTACATATATGACAGCAAAATAATATTATTAGTTTGTGTAAAGTAGGCGTCTTAATAGATTACTTATATTTAATTAACTTCCGCAGCTTTGAGAATAGCAAGATAATATACACATTTATTTTCTACATATTCTGTGCAATAGTACAGGCGGTATATCTGCACTATATTTATATAATTACTCCATTCTATTTAATTGTACTATAACTAACTTTCACCGATTTAAATATAACAAACTGATTCATCTTTTTTTTTTCTTTTTGAATATATTCTATTAAATATCTATCTTCTATACCTATATGAAAATATCAGTTATCTTACATAAAAATATTTATACCACTGTTTTGTTTGCAAACCTATTCTAAATAATACAAAAGACATTTTATAAACTCATTATGCAATTAAGAACTCAGAATAGTACAATTTACTTAAGTATGTATAAATAATTCATACAATTTAAAAAAATTAGATGAATGAAATAAAAAATATACTTTTGCACTCAATAAATAATTAAAAAATAAAACAACCTTGAACAAATGCGTCAGAATTGCTGAATCCATACTTTAAATCTCATGTTATTAAGTTACTTTGTTTAAATATACTGTTTACTTTCCATATATAAATGAAAATATAATGCTTTATTTTAAAATCTGTATTACATTTTCGTTCACGTTTAATGGAAATATGCACAATATGAGGCAAGAGCAATGTAACGTTTAATGATTATTTAATAGACAAATGTGTTTAAAAATGTTAATATTGCTATTGGAAAAAAATTGCTGTTATCAAATACAGTCATTCAGTTTCTACTGGGTATAAATGTTTTCATTAAACTTCTTATGAAACATTAAAAATTAATGATGTTTTCCTTATACTTAAAATTGGAAAATTAAATTCAATTCTGAAATGTGAAGTGTTTTAATTGTAAAAATTCATTAATTGCCTAATCTAAATGTTTACTTGAAATCTATGTGTAATTTAGTTTTGGTGTTTTGCTTTTTAATGTTAAAAGGGTAGCATATCTAAAAGATATGTATCATAAATGTATAAGAGTTCTGGAGCATATGTTAAATCCCTTAAATAGACAATTGTTATTTATAAAATATAAAATAAAATTTACTTTTTAGTATAAACAAAGATATAAAAAGAATTAACGTATATACTATTTCTCAGCAGAAGTATTTAACCCAGTCATATCCATAAGTTTATAAATTTTCTTTTCATAGGAAAAGTATTAAAAGCAAACTTTTTTTCTTCCAAATCAAAGTCATAATTCTGGATCCAATGTTTCATCGAATTTCTTCAATTAAAATAGTCAAAATATCAGTCACATAATACTGAAATTACATATTATCTATGATGCTTTTATAAAATACAATTACAATTGGTGTTTTTAACGAAAGTTCCCAAATAAAATTTAATTTAATATTTCATGCAAGCTTATAATTGTTAATAATGTCAATATAAAATTACATTTTCCTGATCTATTTCTTTTACTAATGTTGCTCATATCTAATCTAATTTCTGGAGTCAAACTTTCAATTACAGTCTGTGGAAGTACTTCGTAGTATATATAATTAACTGTATTGGAATCTGTTTAACTTCTCTCTCTCTCTTCCTTTCCCATAAACTTGTGTCTTAAAAAAAATTGTACCGAGCTTCGGGGTTCATGTTGGCTGAGAGTTAATAAAATAAACTTTTAACAATAACAGGATTTTTATAGGTAGAATTTTCTAAAAGATGACTGAAAAATCCAGCAGTTACAGCATTTACGAATCATAATTACAGGATCATTTCAGCTGATTCAACGGTAAACAGCTCCCACAAATAGATGTCTTCAAATATCTCAGACAGAGAGTGCTTATCCTCTAGTCTAAGGTCTAACATTACCGCTCGAAACTAAAGACTGACTCACTCAGTCCATGGAACGGTGGTATTTATAACTTACTTAGCGTGAAAGTCTAAGTCTTTCGCCAAGGTTCTGGAAGATTCAAGACGCTCTGGCTCAATAACTGTCCTAGAGTTGAGATGCTGGAAATTTCCAGAACTATCTATTTCTCACCAAATCTCGCGGAGTGGTCACCAAGGATCTCGCTAAATGGTTGCTAAGCTGCCAAATCACTGGATAAGTCGTTCTTAAAGTAAGCCTATGAATCTCTCGATTTTTGTCCAAGACTCTGAGTTTTCTCTCTTGTCTAAGATGTATCAAAACCAATATAGAAAAAAAATTAAAAACTTTGTAACAATATTATAAATCAATAATTTTAAAAATTATAATATCTGTGTATCTTGAATATTTAATAAGAATTATCATTCAACTAAAGAATTATAATAACACAGTCTTCCCTTTAGTAAATAATTTTCCATTTGATGCTCACTTAGGCATGCGTTAGTAAGATTAATTTATTGACATTTAATTATAATTTATTATGTTCATTAATACTTAAAAATAATGCTATGCATAATTATTTTTAAGTGAAAGTATTTTTAATTGTTTTTAAATTTTCTATTCTGATTGAAATGGGATTGGTATACATTTATATGATATGATATTTTTCATCTTCAAAAATTTTTTATTTTACGATAATAATTCAATTAACCAAAAATATATTCATATAATAAATAGATTTATATTTAAGTTTAATAAAGATGAGCTTCACACTATAAAACTGAAAGTGTTTACAATATTTTGAACGTCTAAAACTAGATAAATTTTAAAATATTTAATTTAACTCAAACAATTGTAAAGTTGAGAAAAAGTTGAAAAAACAGTCGTGTGTGTATTTCTTAAAAATTTAAAATTAATATTATAAAGATAAATTATTATTGATAAAATGATCATAATATATTTAGAAATATATTTAGATCCATTACAAAAAAATAAAAAAATAATAAAGAGATATTCTCCCATTTTTTTAATGCATTTTAAAGAAAATTTCGTTTATTGTGAAATAACTCGTTCAATAGATTATTTAATAGAATATTATATTTAAAATTTTGAATATAATGTACAGTGAAATAGAGAGTTTAATCAATGTATTTAATTCTACACTGCTTGCCACATCCAAATTATAACACCAAGAAAGACAAGAGGTATCACATCAAAATTTTTCTTACAGTTACATTGTTTACCAAGTATCAAATGATTAAATTTATATACTTCTATGAAGCGTGGTTCCTGTCTAAATCAGTAGCTAGAGTAGTTACCATTGTTGGAGATAACCGCTGGCACACGCTTCGGCATTGATTCAGTGAGATTTGGAATGTGTTCTTTGGGTACAGTAGATCCAGCAGCTTCCACATGTTGCCAAAGCTGTTCACGCGTGATAGAGCTGGGGATGTTATCTATATTGAGCTGCCATGGACCACATGTTTTCTATTGGTGAAAGATTCAGAAAGCCAGACGGCTAGGAAAGCAATTCAATCTGGCAATTAACGTAGAACTCTTAAACAATGCGTGTCATGTCTTGTCGTGCATTAACCTGTTCAAATATGACAGTGGGTAAACTATGAAGTTAAGGAAGAACAACTGCCTACAACACCTCAGAGATGTTGCGCTGGTTGTTTAGAATACTGGCAATGCATACTAGAGTAGTGCGAGAGTGATATCCAGTGCCTCCCCATACCATAATACCCTGCACAGGACCAGTGTGGTGGGACATAACGCAGCTGCTCAGCATCCTCTATCCACGGTGTCTTCAGACTCAAAAGCGACCATCATGGTTTTGCAGACAGAAGCGTGACTCGTCAGTAAAGGCAATTTCATTCCATTCTGATGTCCACATCCTTCTTCAGTCGCATCATTAGTGGTGGAGGAGTCTGTGGTTTTGCACCAAAGTTGGACGAATCAATGGATATCTTGTGGGCAGACCACTCTGTTGTAAATGGCGTTGAATGGTACGCGCAGATACTAGATGATGAGTTACACACTGAATATTCTGTTAATGGTTCGTGATCTGGCTGGGCGATCCACCATTGCCCTGCGCACAGTTTATTAAAAATTATATCATTTTACTCATTTTCTATTTTCTACTAAATTTTTGGAATGTTTAAAATTTCAATCTGTTTAAAATAATGAACTCTTCTGAAATCAATTTGTTTACAATTGATTTCCAATGTTATTATAAATTTTGTCACTTTCTGTTCATAATCAATTATTGCAAGTATTCCTGTATGCCAGGTAGCATTTCTCATGAAGTGTCAGCCATCTTTTTTGCACAGTAAGGATGGATAATCACTCACTTGATTACAGCAATAAAATTTAGTGCTTTCTAATAAATTAAAAACATCTTAAGTCATGTGTTACTAAGAAAGATTTTTTTTTTTGTCTTAACTGGGAATTTTCAGAAAAAAATCTATTGAGTTAAAGAATAACAAAAGAAAATAAATGTAAAACTTTCATAACACAAAAAATTTTACAAAATATGTTTAAAAAACATATCCACAGTAAATTACATCTTTTGTTTCAGCATTTTCCATATTTTTAAATTAAATTACTAAACAAAATTTTTAGCCAAATCCTACTTCATCTTTTAACCCTTTTTTCATATATTAATTATATAAACTAATACATTGAATTTATATAAAACGAATGAATAATTTAAGAAAATAGATGGAGTAATATTTCCCATTTTACCTCGAGATGCTTATAATATACTTAATTTAGTAATATTTTTTTATAATTACTTCCATATTTCTTTAAACTAAATAAAGAGCAAACTTCATACAAATTTGTAAATATGAAAACTAGCTTTTCTTCGAAATTAAGCTACGAAATAAAATTTAATTATACATATTTTTAGTTTTTAATTTATTTTATAGTTAGTGGTATTGAAGTAGGTTTTTTTGCATATAATTATTATTAAAAAATAAAGAAACTTTTTACATTCATTTCTAGTTATATTTTTTCTTACTTTATTCATCATTTGGCGCAAAATGAATGAAATTAAAATTAATATTAATGTGTTTCTTATTTCGATATGTATAAGTAAATGAATAATTTCCACTACGATTTTCCATATTTTAATAAATATTATTTTAAAATAAATATTATATTTCAAACAAATATTATAGCTAAAATAAATATTATTTCTCATGCAAGATACCAGCACGTCGTAACGATCAAATGTGATAACATTTCCTTCCCAGCGTCAAAAACGTTCCGTTGCTTTAGGCGATTGTGTCAATTTGATTGGTTTCTTTGTAACTACAGCGAAGTAGTATTGACGAACAAAAAAAATATTCGTTAGATGCTTGCGACAACATCACGTACAACAATAAATCAAGAATGATGGTCTTCTCTCAAAAATAAGTTCTTTGCAGGAAACTGCCAACACGAAATATTGCTTGTTTCTGTTAAAAAATCAATTATTTAATAACAATAATTCTTCATACTGTTTCCAATCTTTTCAAGCTATAAATGGAAAATCCTATTTAATTAACAAAACATGTATTTAATAAAGGGAAATAGATATTTAAATGCATCTAATGTTTTCAATTTCTTAATTAATGTTAAAAACTGCTTCCCTTTTAAATTTTTAACTTATTAGTATAATAGGTTGTGATTTATATTTAAGTCTCTCATTTTTCATACAGACTTATAACGCAATCAATGATTTGAAAGAATGTTTTCCTTCAATCAAAACTCATTAACCTCAAGCAAGAAAGAATAAAAGTAGTAAAATGTAACAAAATATTTACACGTAAGTACAGAAAGCGTGACACAATTCAGGAACATAGGACGATATCCAAATATTTATTGGTAGACAATGTACATTTAATATGTTTCAAATGGCGCATTAAGTTCTCATCATTCCATATTTACTGTATGGACATGGATTTGCTTACTATACCTTTAAATTATATCTATGTATAAATTTTTAGTTTTATATAAGTTATATGATGTGTTTTTCATTTTATCTCTTCAATATTGAATTAAAGATGCAATTTTTGAAAAAACTATTCTTCAATGCTTGACTTTTCTAAATTTTTCTAACTAACTTTTTCTTTTAATATAATTTTAGTTTGTAAATTGAATGAAAGAAATGTGGATATTATAGTTTTAATTTATGTATTTATCAATCCATCGTATTTTCTTCATATTTAATAATTTGTATAAAATTTTTAAAGTAGTAACTTTTCCAGATGTCTACCACAATTTGAAAAATGGTAGCTGCCAAACTTATCAAATGAAAATTCATAAATTGCAATATATTTTATTGGTATTTAATAACTATTCTTATTACTTATAACTTTATTATTATGGAAGTATTTTCTCAAAAACATTAAAAAAAATATTTTCTTAAATATCTTAAACAAATATTTTACAAAAATAAATGCCTATAATTTCAGGTATAAAATTATTAAGTGAAATTTATGAAATCAGGTATAAAACATTGTCATTAAAATTTCGCTCATTAACTATAATTTGAAAAAAAAATTATTATATAAAATGAAAGTTCCATTCACAACACATTGAGATATCATGTAGAATATGACATATGTTTGAAAAAAATGTAAGTAAATTATTAAAAATGTTAGTAAATTATACATTAGTAAACAATACATATCTACATTTTCAAATATATTATGATAGATCAATAAAAATCATAATGGTGTTTGGTGTATACTTTTTTTCGATTAATAACTGTTTGACATGTTTAAAAGTAACGATCACAAAAAAATCAATATTTTAATATAGTATATTATAAATTTTGGAATATAAAAGTCAGTATATTTGTAGAAAGCACCAAATATTATTACAGATTTATATTAATGAGAAAAATGTTCTTTACAACTAATAAAATATTTGTTCCTATTTTAGTGTTTACATTTTTGTAACATATTTTTGAAAATTAATTTATGAACTAATCTATTACAGACACAAATTGGAAAATATGTTAGCATTATAGGATTTCTTTGGACACCCACCATGGAATTATTCTTTGTTATCACTGGTTAAGTGTACGGTAGTTTGTATAACAGGAACCAGTAAATATTGAGATAAACCATTAATGTTATTGCATGCTTCATTAGCATATCTCTAGACTTACATAGCATTTTTAAGGACAAAGTTTATTTTAATTTTTATGCTGGTATTTTATAGAAAAAAAGTACTAAAAAACGCATCGAATTATATAAATTTATTATGTAAGAAAAATGATTTCTCTTAATTACTTCCATGGTAATATATTAAGAAAGTAAGTAGGATTATGTGGACACTCTGAATTTTATATTTGAAACAAAATTCTAGACCCAAGATTAATGATGTATTTTTTCTCATTTTTAATTAAAAATATCTATTTTATGATCTAAATTCATATAATTAGTTTTAATATTAATGATTAACAATAAAATTAATTCAGTTTTAATCTTATAAATATTAAATGATATATATTAGTAATTTTTAAATAATCTATATTCTCAGTGTAGAATTACGAATTCCCTATACTTAAGACTATCTATATAAATTAGCAGTAAACTATTTTTCCTTTTTAAACAATCTATATAAATTTAACGCAGAAAATAAAGTTTCATGATTTCTATAGACTATAAATTAAATTTGTCAACTTTAAGTTTGTTTTGTCTAACATAAAGTTTGTCTAAGTGTTGTTTAAATTGAATGCAGAGTTGTGTAAATAGTTTCTTACAACTCTCTTCAAATAGCACTTCAACCACTATTATATAGTTATTATGTGAAATAAAGATAAATCTCATTACATAGTGCTGACTTATTATGTACCGAGTCACAACCTCTTTTAATAAAACAGTTTATCAAATAAAATTTTGCCTAAGTTTATTAAATTGTTCAAATATTTTTTGATTGTTGCAGAAAAAATTATGAATTTGCAGGATAGTTTTATAAAAATAATTGTTTTTATATATAGAGTGATAGAGAGTTTAAAAAATCGTGCCAATATGTTTCACCATGTATATTGATTTTAACTAATATTAGATTTAGTTAAAGGAGGCTTCTTTTATATAGTGGATATTGTTCAAAATTGTGACAAAATGATATAAATTGCAATGAACAGCAAAAAAGTAATAATTAAAGATATCAATAAGCTGTTCACCATTAAATATTAATTAATTTATGAACGAAGAAGTATATAATGGATGAGAAATTCAGATTTGGTAGCAGTTGTTATGCAAATTATTAATCAAAACAGGGTTTTAATCGAACATATTTTCTTATAAAAATTCCATAAAAAATTGTGCATTTTTGATTTCAATTAGAAAATTTTTCGTTGATAAGTAATAGACACAGTTTCTAAGTTTTATAAATAAAATTTTAAAATAAATAGCATTACTTTGAAAATGATATGTTCGCTTGCCTGAGTAGCCCTATGCATTGTTGAAGAAAAAAATATCCTATAGACTCCTATTATCTCTGGCTCAATTTTCAAGCATGCCATAACTCAGCATACGAGAATTTCTTCTCATTTTAAAATTATAGCAAGATTGCGATAAGAATTTCCAATTTTTTAAGGTTTTTATTTATTACTAATATTTGGACTTATTCAAAAGCTCATCGTAAAATTTACTTTGAATTTCAAGGAATGTGTGCATATTTTTCTGTTTTTATTTTTTATCAAGTCGTAAGGAAAATAAGAAATTATATTCTTCTTCAATTATTCTAAAATTATTTTTTCTTCAAAAATTTGTTTGGAAATTCCTGGCTCTATATCTGATAGATAAATTCTAAAATTTATTCATAAAGTGGTTGTTCTTTTTCGTTCCATTTGAGATCATGATAACTCTACTTTATTATAATTCTCATTGGTTTAAAATATCCATGTCAGTAGATAACGATTCATCCACATCATATAATATTCAGATGAAGGGATGAATTCGAATAACCGACTTGTCAACGAATTTGCTGTTTGTCTTCAAATCTCATTCTTTGAGCGGCAGCAAACCAGGTGAAGTTCACCATCAAATATCTGAGATTAATGTCAAAGTTCATTTTGTAAAAGAAAGAAAAAAACGAAGGATAAAACGTCGGTTTTAGAAACTGTAATAAGTTGATCAAAGTCATTAACACATGTACAATAGAACAGCAGAAAAAAGTAAAATGAAAAAGACATGACAAGATATCCTCTTCACAATTATTTTATATCGACAAGAACAATTCAATTTTTTTTAAAATTTCATAAATTTACACAATTTTAAATTAATTATTGCAACATTTGTTAGCAATCTCTCTTCATTCTTAAATTTTAAGTATTCCCTTTCTTACGACTACATTACTTTTTCAAATTAATATTGCTGAAATAATAAAAATCAGATTTTTTTTATAATATGGACAGTAACAATTTAATTTGTAGAGTAATACAGAAAGCCAGTACATTACTCTTTCTTTTACATTTACGATTTTAAATGTAAAAATTTCAACTTTTAATGAGAGACCTTATTTTTTAAACACAACGAAACTGAAAAATTACAAAAAAGAAAATGTAATAAAATGTATTTATTAGGTATTTTCATGACTCATAACATTATATTTAAGTGATTAAACAAATATAAAGTGATATCAATGACTGATTAAATTCAAAGTAATGTTTAGTCAAATTAAATTTTTCATTTTGAATGATAACTACTCGTTAGAAAAAATACCAAAAAGAAGCACTGTGTGTGTGAATACCAAATGTAATTACTTCAATTTTTTATTTTGTACGTATAGTAACATACAAATTAAAAAATGCATGTATGCAAAAAATACAAATATGCAAAATTTGCATTAATGTATGTCAGTTTGAATAGTAACTCTTCTTTCGTGTAGAACACATTTTCGAATTTGCGTATATTATTTATCTATAATTTTACATATAATCTTAATGAACCAAAAATTAAACGATATATAATTTTAATTCATGATGTATTAAGCTTTAATTTTGCGGAAATTATCATTATAAATTCATTTTTATCATGAATGTTTATTTACATATTCTTTTCGAATTCGTTCATAAGCATCATTTATCAATATTATCTGAATTTAATAGCTTTCCATATGATATTACTTTCCATCATTATACAGAAAAATCTCCTTATTCACGCTTCCTTCATTTGCGTTTCACTTTTCGTGGATTAAAAAAATGCGACCCAATTCCTATATTCACGGCTAAAAATTTCTTTATTCGTGGATCTAATAAGTACATACATAATAATAAAAGAAATCCAGTAGGTATCCAATCCAATATCCTGTGTAAATGTCATCAAATGGACTAATAAAAAAGTATAATAGTTAAAATTACAACTTTGCCTAAAGTATGTTGTTAAATGATATCGCTGATTTCACCGATCAGGACTTTGACATAAGCTGCCCACGCCTAGATCGGTGTTTTTGAGAATGTAAACAAACAGAATGAAAGCAACCTAATTACTCAATGAATAAAACATATATTAAAATGTTGCTGTTCCACTCTATGGTAAAGGCCGCTTAACGTGTTTTATTGTTTCGTCTTTCACATTCGTTACAAAACTTGTGATCGAGTAACACGTCTCTACCGCTCTTTTTCTAATATATAATGTCAACTAAAAAATGAGAAACGAGTTTTGACGCGAAAAAAAATCTGTGTTACCACTTAAAATGAGAATAGAACTGCTTGTTCGTTTACGCCTCGTAGAATCAATTGCATCCATATCACGCTCATTCAAATTCAACGAATCAGCTGTATGATCAAAAGACATAATCCGAAGATAAAATAAGGTCGACTGCATCTTCAACTTCACTATCAGAGAAAATTGTTCGTGATCCAGCAATAGAATAAATAGAAATGGCGTTGTCATTATGCATCGAAGACCGCAACCAAAATAGATTGCCCCTGAGTGGTCCAATGGTCAGGGAAAAGGCAAAGTGTCTTTACCCTCACTTTAAAGTACACGATGGTAGTTGTAGTGGTGAATGTACAGAAGGAGAATTTCAAGCATCGGAAGGTCGGTTCAATAAACGTAAGCTGAGACAATCATTGCATAACGCTAATACCGTTGGAGAATCAACATATGCAGACATCGCTGCATCAATACGATATCCAGAAGAATTTGCAAACCTAGTAGCTGATGGAGGATACAAATCTGAGTAAGTATTTATAGTAGGTGAAACTGCACTGTTTTTGAAGAAAATGCTTTACAAAACATTTATTTCTAAAAGTGAAAATTCTGCTCCTGGATTTAAGGCAGCAAAGGATAGAGTTGCACTGTTGCTATGTTGTAATGCATTTGTAGATTGTGTCATTAAGCCACCCACTAATGTTTTACAGTTCGTTTAATCCTCGGGATTTAAAAAATAAAAAAACAAGGACAACTTGCCAGTGTTTTGGAGTGCCATTATGAATGTGTGGGTTTCAAACGCAATTTTTTGTAACTGGTTATGGGATTTTTTTTTTTTGGACACTTGTTTAAAAAAGAGAATTTAGAATTTAAAGCACTTCTAGTTTTGGACAATGCACCAAGTCATCTTCACGAACTTGAAACTATACATCCAAATATAAAAGTTACATTTTTACCTCGAAAAACGACGGCCTGGCATCAGCCTATGTGCCAAGAAATAATCCCTGGCTTTAAGCTGTATTACATTAGACGAACCTTCAAAACCATATTGGATAATATGGAATGTAATCCTGATATGAAGGCTACATAATGCTGGAAGAAATTTAACACAGCAAAATGCATCGTAAATATAACAGAATAATTGGAAGAACTGAAGCCACACACATTGAAGCCATGCTGGTGAAAACTGCGGCCTATTCTGACTGCGAAAAATGACGAAGAATCTGTGCATGTTCAAACTTTGACTGCAAACATAGTCAAAATCGAGAATGGAATAGGACGAGATGGGTTCGAACAGATAGAATTAAGTGATATTCAGGAATTGCTTGAACTGCAAGATGAAGATTTGACTGAAATCGACTTTAATGGAATGTGAAATTCACATCCCATTGAAGAAGAGGCTTCAATAAGCACTAGAAACGTGACATTTAATTAAAAAAAATCTTAGTAAACTTTGAAGAATGACAAATGAGCTTTGCGAATTTTTATGAACAGTGACCCGTCTATGGAACGAAGCCTTATTTTTAACAGGCAAATTGCTAATGCGACTGCTGCGCATCAGTCTGAATTAAAGGAGTTTATAAAACTGCCAAGAAAGAGAAAATTACAAAATTCTTCAAGTCATTGCCTACGTCTTGAGATAATTAATCAAAATGTTCAAAAACTCCAATAAAAATGATCTTTTATGTATATATTTTTTATTTTGTCCCCTAGGAACGTATCCCTCATAATCCCATATAAATTACCATTCCGTATTTTCGGTTTCTGCATTCGCGGCAAATTTATGGAAGATATAACCCTCGAAAAAAGAACTTTTACTGTACACATATTAGTTACTTTAATAGAAATATAAGCAAAATTGTAAACATGAAGTTGAAAGAATTTAAAATCATGGGAATGTTTTATTTTATTCTTTAATTATGAGATTAATTTTAACAATTACCGAGAGTTCATTTTTAGTAACATTCGAATTAGTTAATTGAAATCTGAGACATATTTATTTTTAAATACTGATTTTTTACTTCAACATTAAAATATTTCTTACATTTGTAAGGTTTCTTAAAATTATCTTTATATTTTTCAGTTTTTAACATTTAATAATGTATGCAATAATTTAACATGTGTATCCTCTCATGACATTATAATATTATAATGAAATTTCATTATTGCAGGATATATATATATATATATATATATATATATATATATATATATAATTTTATGGATATTTTAAATATAGTTTGTTTAGTTTTTAAGACTAAAATTAAGTTATATATTAGGGAAATTATATTTTACATAACAAAAATGCATATTATATTCTAAAAGTTTATCTTAAAGCTGTTACGGAAGTCAATAGTTCATGATTACATTTTTAAGAAATATGTAACTAATAGTAATGGCATATTTTTATGAGATTATGAAAATAATGAAAAGCAAATACTTTTTCAAGAAATTTAATATTCGTGTAAGGAAACACGAATAAAATATTCTTTAATAAAGGAAGATTTTAGGAAAATAGTTTGAAGGATATTAATAGATATCTATTTTAAATATCAAAATTGCATTTTGAAAAGGGTAAACAATAAGAAAAATAAAAGAGAAAGCAATTTATTAAAAAAATATTTAAATGTCCTTGTTTGAAGTGTTTTCCTTTATTGAATTTTATTCATTTAAAAACTCTATGATAGTTTTAGATTTATGAATTCATTGTATTTTTATTTTAAAACTGTTAAGTCCAAGATTTATAATTATTATCAATTCTCTTGCATCCTAAAGTTACAATTCAAACGATTTGTTGAAAAAAAGTAATCAGAAGATAAACTTCAAAGAAAGTTTCTAATTAAAAATCAAAAAGAAGAATGTGAAGAACTTACAATTATTAAGGTTTAGTTTAAGGATAGAACCACAGATTTGCATATTTTCAATCACTCTTCGACATTAAATACAAATATTATCTCATTTCTAACCAATGAAATATTAATTAAATTTCGCAATTAAATTCAAAATTTAGATCAGTGCCTTAAAAAGTATTAAAATAAACACCCTGATATATTATTGTAACGAATATTGCAATAGTAATTAAATAAAAATATCCTTAAAAGGGAAAAATTATATTTCCTATGGATGTCTACAAATTATCAAAACTTCTTAAGAAAAGCCAGTGATTCTAAAATTTTGCATGAAAATTTACTTCACGATTAAGGCGATGAATACTTACGAATTTGAAATATATAAATATAGTTATGATAATAAAAACATTATTCATTTTTATATTTAATTTCAGAAACTCTAAATGGATTTCAGTTATTTCATAATTGCGATTAAAGTTTTGATACTAGTCACAAAATTACTTCTGTTTTCATTTGATATAAAAAGTTGCACTGTATGAAAGCTTCAATTTCAGTTTAGATTCAGTTTACTTTATTCATTCATGCAAAAAGAAGAGTAATGAAATATTTTTCTTTCGAGACTAGAAATTTAAGTTCCTTTGAGGAGGAGAGTGCCAATCCCTGAAGCTCAATCTCAGCTCCTGACAGTTATTGATTGCTCCATGTGTGAAAATATTACTCAAAAATGAATTTTCTGCTGTTAAGGAAAGATATTCAATTTCTCTTTGACAAAATTATCGTAATTATTCCCTTGAGAACATAACTCGTTTTTCTTTTTTGTTGCTTTATTTGATGGTTTCTATCTTCATCATGACATAGTGAGGATTGATTTTATTAACATTATAAATTCTAATCATAAGAAATGCTTACATCCATTGTAAATTTTGTAAAAAATTGTTTTTTAAAGTATATTATGGATAATGAGAATCCACTTGTTTTAAAAATCAACAAAACCTATGAATTAATAGATTTGTTTGATTTAAAATATTTGTCATTCAATAAATTTGTTTATTCGATTTTTCTATGAAATATCTCACAAAAAGGATTATAAAACTGACGCAATTTACAATGGACCTATCAATACTTATTCAAATGACTGAAAAATAATATCTTTTAATAAATAACGGGATAAAATTATCAATACTCTCAGAAATAACGATACTCCTCTTGCTTTAACAGGAATTCGAATTAGGCGAAGGCATAGCACATTTATAGGAGAAATGCAATGCAATACTTTTCTAGATATGTATAAAAATGTAATCAATATAGGAGCAACAATACAATATATGTATGCTGGGACATTCATATGCACCACTTCTTAATCAATTCATTAAGTAATATATGATATTACAGACTGAAAGGTTTATTATAATTGGTATACATATATATATATATATATCAATTATAATAAACCTTATCATTATTTATAATATATATATATATATATATATATATTATAAATAATGTAACCAAAGTTGCGTAAGAAACTTTGGCTCCCATCCTAAAATTTAATTAGAATTTTTCTATGTTTTATACAAATTTGCTACAAAATTAATAATTTTTATTTATATTTTAGTACACTTAAAATAATAAAATAAATGTTGCAGATTCAACAATTTTAAACTTTTTTAAATTTTTGTTTCTGACTGATCAAAAAAAAATGTTTTAAGCATTTAAATGATAACAGACTGAAATATAAATTAATCATTCAGTTGCTAAAATAACTCGTATAAAAGTTTTGTATTATTCAAAAAATTATAAAATCATGTATAA
Organism: Latrodectus elegans; assembly: GCA_030067965.1. Taxonomy (NCBI): domain Eukaryota; kingdom Metazoa; phylum Arthropoda; class Arachnida; order Araneae; family Theridiidae; genus Latrodectus; species Latrodectus elegans. The sequence continues at coordinate 115,658,504 of CM057819.1, forward strand.
ATAATTATTTTAATATCCATCAGTAATTATAAATCCATAACGATATGTCTTAAGAATTTGCATTTATGAATGAACTATACTAAATAAATTTGAAAATCCTTTGTAAATTTAGTAAAGTTATATTATGCATAGAATAATTGAATTCAAATGTATGATTTCTCAATTTTGCAAGTTTTATATGTTTGTGTGAAACAGTATATAAAAATATATTTTACTATTATCTTTTAAAAATAAATTAACTATTGTTTTAAACTAAATTTTCCATTGCAAATTAAATAACTATTTCCAAATGCTTCGATAATCTCTTTCAATATCAGAGAGATTACATTTTGTGGATAGCGAATGTTATTTAATTATTGACTTGAAAGCAGAATATTTTTCAAAAAAACACAAATTAACATGTCATTTATTTTGTTTTCTCCGCATCACAAAATGATTTCTAAAATATACCATAGAGAAAATGTGTTGCTAATCATGAAGTTTCTAAATGTTTTTCCAAAGAAGTTTCCAGAGAACAGTTTTTTTAGTAACTTTCGAAAATACTATTTTGTAAATTAATATTTATTTTCTCATACTTTTTTTTTCAAATGTTCCACATTTTTTATATTTATTATAGCTGAACAAATTTTATATTATTACTTAGAAAATGTTATAAATTTAATATCTGTGAAATCATACTTTAAGTACTTTAATTTCCGAAGATATTTTGTTACAATTATGTGTATACATTAGCTATATACATTTATAAACTTTTTACATATGTTCATTTTACATTAAATTCTTATGAAATATTCTATAAATTTATCATAGGATAAAAATAAATTGCTTATACTAATGATATTTAATGAAATGAGAACTTAACAATTGCAAATTGTTTCAGAAACTTCTCAACAATTGATTGGATATTTTCGATTAAATTGTTCATATTTATTCCATGAGAATTTTTTAATGAATATCTTCAAGAATTTTTAATGAATTAGTGAATAAAAATAGTCATTAAAATTTTACTAAGAAATAAATAACATAATGCTCTTGTAAAGTTTTGGCTAGCACAAGAGGACTTCTTTCTAATTTGAAGAAAAAAAGGAAAATATTTAAAATACGTATAAAAAAAGCTCATAATTTTCTAGTTAATGTTTTCTCGATTTGATAACATTATTTTTACAATTTAAATAAATAACATTTTTAATAACAAAAAAAAATTCAAACTTGATGTTTGTAATTTGATTGTTGCTAAAAATTATCTTTCGAATTAGATATTTTGAAAATGCAGTTTTTTCTTGCTCATATTTTGTCTTCCTTTTTGTTCTAGTAATAAAATACTTGAAACTATGATTCAAGTTCTTTTGAGTTTTAAGTTCTTACTATTATTTTCATAACGATATTCGACAAAAATAATTTGAGCATAGGAAGATAAATGCAAAATAATATAAACAGTGATATATTTAAAGGAATGTATTTATAAGCTGACTTCTTGTACAAATTGAACTAAAACATTTTTCCTGGTGGAAAATCTGCAATTCCTTGTGTAAGCTTTCTCATTAAATGGGTTTTGGTAAGCATTTTTTTCTTTAAGATTACTTACCAGCACATTTCTGATTATGATAGATGCCAAATTATAACTTAAAAAGATTAGTTTCTCTTACCACAGTGTTCTTGTATGTGTCTGTTAAAACCTCATGATTTTCTGCCAATTATAATAACCAATATTTTGGAATTTCTATAAGAATTATCTTCTGAATTTCAGTTTATACTGACGCAAACAACATGGAAGATACTGATATTACTATCATTATCATGATGTAGCAAACCTGGATCATACAGCCACGTCAAACAGCATCAAAAGATGGGTTTATTTAAAAAAAACAATCAGTATCTTTTGTAGTAAAGTCGACATCGTTTCAGGATTTACACACTGTCAGCCTTTATTACCATGTCTTTGTTTATTCTTGAGGCTATATCAGAGATAGAACAGGGACGAAAAAGAGCCTCAATAGCTTGTTTTAAGATCACATTTACTGTTTTATAGCATCGGGAAAACTTGCATTAATGATATTCATTTTACCTCATCTGACAATACCACGACACTGATAGTATAGGGTGTGTTTGGACGTATATTTATTAGTTATATTTTTCCCATTGAAAGTACTTTAAACAGTATACATTGTTTGTGTATATAAGCCCAATAATCTATCCTTCACTAAATTCTTGCAAATGTTTACATTTCAACCAAGTAATTCATGCTCGCATCTTGCTAATATTAAACGAAATTTCCATAATGCTGAAAATATTCGAGTCCAACTCATTTTTCAGTTTTCTCAGAAGAAAGAAACATTTTACCACTCGCTTAGAGTGATAAGCTCAATCAAATAAACAATCACAAAGTTTGGTCAAATGCAGCATTTTCTATGAGAAACCTCTGTTTCAATGCAGTTTGTACTAAATACACTAAACCCACTTTATTATAGTTCCACTTTTTGGGATCCCTCGCTTTGTTTATAATGTCTTACAATTCCTCTGTGGAACTAAAGTGTAACTCTGTGAAGTAAGGATAGCCTAAAATAGTAAGGGCAAGGGCATCACACTCTTACATAATATGGTATGCTGATTCAAGATTATTTTTGCTTGTTTTTTCTCATGCTATTCAATGTTTAGTCAACGCTCAGGGCACAAATAACAGTTATTGATTCCATAACAGATGCTTTGATTGCTGATTTGGTTTGTTTGCCGCTCAACGGTCATTTTTTGCACAAGAGGACTAATTAGACCGGAACTACGGTTTAAAGTGGAACTACGGATTAAAGTGGATATATTTGATTGCAGAATTGTTAGGGATTATTGATTTAAATTTCATGAATAGTTAATCACTTTATTTTCATGATATATTCGTTGAATATGTATCAGTTTTTTATTTGTTGTTTTTACTGGTAGAATTGATTAAATATCACTTCGATAAAAATATAAGTGTTATTCGTCCCAAGAAATTTTTTTTTCATTATTTAGTTACAACTACATATGACACTTGAACAAGCCAAGCTCGCTTGCCGATGTCTATGAATTAAGTCAGAAAGGTGTGTTTTTTGTTTAACAAGTATACCATGAAGGTGAAAGTAAAACTTTGTTGAAAGTTAACTCAGACTTTTCCAATAGATGGCAACACAAGGATATCCACGATCTCAATTTTGACATTGATCTGAAGGAGGAGGAAATTTTCTCCAGAATATAACACCCATGGTAACTGCTCAAAGATTGATCACAAGAATTTCGATTCCTGAGATTTAACGAGAACATATCGCATGTACTCGGTGGGCATTTAGCAGCATTGGGATTTGAACCCAGCAATTCACGACGAAGTTCCCATGACCTAACAACTATATATATATATATATATATATATATATATATATATATATATATATATATATATATATATATATATATATATATATATATATATATATATATATATATATATATATATATATATGTAGTGTAACGTACTTAATCTAAATAGGCTGACTTCTAGGTAAGCAAGGGCCTTCAATAATCAAGCTCACGTAATTTACTATTCTTGACTAAATACTTATTTACAAATTAATTGATAGGCTTATGTACGAGAATTGTCGTAAATTATAGGATCCAGGAAAACTGATTAATTTTTCATTTTCTGGAACGTTCGCTGTACATTCGATCGGGGAAAAACTTTTAGCTGGTACTGGGGACTAGACTCCTAAATTCCATACTCGGGAACAATGTCTCAGAGTCACTCGTTAAGGTCGACGATCTTTTCCGGACAGCATAGGAGCATCAGGGTAGTCAAACTCTAGGCCTGGAGTCTGCCTCTTAAACCTCGATTCTCTCTCAGACTCCTCGTTTCGTCGCTGGGACTTGTCCGTTTTGAGACCAGTTTTCGAGAAGTATCAGGAACACAACACATAAGTCGAAGTTCTCCTCATCCCCACAATGGCCATAGCAAGCCATTACAAAAAAACTTACATACAAACTTTCCCCCAACATCTGGCCTGAAGTAATCTCCAGATTCATCTCTCCTCCAGATGTCCCTTTTTGACCTCCATTTTCAGCCACACAACCGATTGGAATCAGAAAAAAAGGAGAGGCAATAAATTCTTCGAAAGCACAAAACTCATTAACTAGGTGATTCCAGTTAAATTCGTAGTATTACATTTGTCATGAATGACTTAATGGCCCTTCACGAATCTTGTTTGCCGTTCCGACATCATCTTCAAATCATACATATATATATATATATATATATATATAGATAGATAGATAGATAGATAGATAGATAGATTAGTATTTGTAATATAATTTAAATTAAATAAACTGCTGAACTTTTTTGAATATACTAGAAAATGTTAGATCTAAACGTGATGCTTTGTAGTCGCAATTTTTAAAAGCCCACCCAGAACATACAACCGTAGTAACAATATAATGAACTAAAATAACAATATAATGAATTATAATGGAATTTAGAAAATAAGCATCTGTGACAAAATGTCTTGAATACATTTTAAAAATATGAAAAACTGTAACAAAATTAAAATTTACTATCTTCAACAAAATTCAAATCAATTAAATGACACTAAGTACTTTTTATAGTATATAAAAAATTACTTCAAATTCATAATTCCTTTCATTTAATGAAGCTATTGGAATTAACTGAATTTCTGTACGTCTCGAATTTTCTACAAATAAAATAAGATATGCTAATGCGTCTAATTTATTATCTAATTTACATTCTTTTCAGCAAAGCTAAATCCAATCAAGTTCAATTTGTTTTATACTAAACCACTGAATTGCTGCCATGTTCCGGTTAATTATGTTAGATATTTCCTTTAATACGATTTCCAAATTAACTTTTGTGACGCATTATTACAATCACACTTGATCCTATGCAAAACAAAACTACGATTCAGATACCAGATTATGTCTATGAATAATTTATTCTGCAATAAATCTACCAAAATATTTTCTGAAGAGCTTATACTTTCAATAAAGTCTTAAAGCAATGTGGATAATTTCTATATTTTTATATTTATTAATTATCTTTTACAAAAATGCATACATTTCAATTTCATATATATATATATATATATATATATATATATATATATATATATATATATATATATATATATATATATATATATATTGTGTGTGTGTATATATATATACAATCACATCATAGATATTCTTTATACTTATTTCTTTTTATACATGAAGAGTAAAAAATTCTCTTTAAAATTCAATTTTATTAACATGATTCACAAGAGGAACTTATTTTAAGAAAAATATCTTTTTTATAAAAACATACATTAATTTTCTTCTCAGATTAATTTTTCGTACATGTCAGACTTTTACACCCTTAACTTTCTTGAGATTCTCATAATATTGTAAGAATGATTAATTTTGAAGAATTCAGTTTCTTTGCTGTTATTAAAGATATGAATATTTTACTATAAACTTCTCAAGTTCATTCTTCAATTTATAAAGTTTTAAATTTTTTCATAAGTTTATATTACTTTTCTCACTTATAAAAGAGAGTCTTGAAAAAAAAGCAATACGTTTTTATCTTCATATTTTTTTCAAAACATTCTTCAGAAAAAAAAACAGAGTTTTTATAATTTAAATAAAAACTATTTTTGGATATATATATATGCTTATTCATTCCAACAGATGTTTATTCTCAAAACTAACCCATAGCAATGAAAATGTTTTAAACAAATTTCAAATTTAATAATATTGAAATTGAAGATGGATAGGCTGCAAAATTGGTTACTGTTAAATTTTACATTTTATACAATTAACATTTGATGAAGATGAATTGTATACATATAAATTTATTGTAATGTAAAGTAAGAGGTTTATTTTTAGCAGGTAAACACATAACGTTAGCTAAAAAATTTCGAGTTTGTAAAAAAGTCGTCCTTTGTTCAAAATACTTTTTTGAATAAAGTTTAATAGTATTTTTAATACTCTCTTTCATGAGCTATAAATACTATAAATAAATAAAAAGAGAAGTTATGTATTTTAATTGGTGTTAAAATGTATTATCCAACAAACATGACGAGAGTCAACAGGAAAGAACAACAGGAAATCAGTCAAAACGTGTTCAGAAGAAATAAACTTCAACAGAATATATCCAAATATTTGTGACATATTTCCTTTGTTCTGAAATTTTGGATATTCAAAAATTTTAAATTTCATAATCTGATAAGTAAAATTAAGATTCCAAATAGGTGTCGTATAACCTGGCACAAATTTATATTATTGTGTTCTATATTACACACACACATAAAGCTTCCAAGGATATTTTTAGTTTAACTTGATATACTTTTAAGATGTGTTTTAAAAGATGATGAAAAACAGTTCAATGTTGACATAAAATGCTTTAGTTTTTATTGCAAATAACACAATTCTTCGTTTGAAATTAATATTATTTTTTTTGTGTTTACTATTAATTTGGATTGCGTTTCACCAGCATCATGAGCTATTAGATTACTTAACCAAGACTTTAGTACTCCAAAAGTTGATGAATGATTTTATATTTTATTCAAATAAAGCAGAAACTGAAAATAAATTATTTCCTGATATTAAAAAATATATTTTCAAAAATAATAGAAATATTAGATTTTGAATACATAGAAGCAGTTCTATTTTATTGCTTTTTATTAAATAATTATATAATGTATATCATTAATCTTTTCATTAATAATTAGATAAATTGAACACATTTGCATTATCAGCCTTAGTATAGTTCTGTAATCTAAAACTACGCAAGTACACTAACTTATTCGACCAGCTTTAAATACCTCTATCTATGTAAATGTATTTCTTTCTAGTTTAAAAAAGAAATGTCAGCACTAATCATGTTTCTTTTTTCACCTTTTTATTATTGTTAAAAGTACTTCTTTAATATTAGAAACGGAAATAAAATTAACTAATCTAACTTTTGTGACAGAAAACATTTATAACTGACTGATAAGATGATTCGAGTTTATTAAGGTGTTTGGATTTTCTTATACGTGCTCGTTCAATCTTTGGCATCGAAAGTCCTGTGGTTGGTCATTGAGCAGTTACTATGTGGTTAATGGTCCAGGAAAAATTTTCTCCTTTTTCAGACCATTGCCAAAATTGAGGGTGTGGATTCTCTGGTGGTGATATCTATCAGATAAAAGTTAAGAGCAAATACGCACTTTCACTTTTGTGGTACTCTAGTTATAAGAAGCACCCTACAGACTTAAATTCGCATAGACAACGGCATAGGGATCTTGGCCTGTCCAACACTGATAAGTAACATCAACAATATTTTTTTGTCTACTCTACTGTTTGTTACACAAAAAATATCTCTCAAGTCATAAAATGAAGGGATGCAATTAATGAAGATCTATTTTATCTTAAAATAAATCATTTCTTATTAAAATGGTATTATTATAATTACCTTATTTTCTTTTACTTTTTTCCTGAAATTAATGCAGGTTTTAATATTCTAAAATATATACGAAAAATTTCAAATTATAAATAGTATGAGAAATATATTTCATTGTAATTTAAAAACTAAGGGTATTTATTAGAATTGTTTTCAATACATTATTTAATTTATTTTAAAACACATTTGTTCACGTTTCCATTTTACTTTCTAAGTTTAGAAATTGATATAAAAAGTATGATTACAAATTTTAGATAGATTATTATAAATTATTTATTTTTACAACATAAATGAAATGCTTATTCACAAGTTCGTATTTATAAAATAAAAATTATTAAATTGAGGTTAAATATGTTTTTTACTGGAGACTCATCAATCCTTTTTAAACAAAATAAAAGCAATAAGTTATAATTTTTAAGTTGTTTTATGAATGTATCTAAGTATATAAATTAAAATCGGATAATAAATATAACTCATTTGCTTTTAAAAATAGGCGAGAAAATATTCATAATTTGTTTAGTAAAAATTATAAGTTTTTTTATATTTTATTTGTTGTTGTAGTAAGCATTTACTAAAGTACCAAAATATATAATGATAAAAATTTCAAATTTTCAGGAACACATTTTTTAGAAAATATAGTGTAATTTGTTTCATTAACTTTCTTATCTGCAAATTCATTTAAAATTAATAATAAAAATTACCAACCTACTTTAAAATATTAAATACATCAAATAGATTTTAAATCCAGAAAATTCTATGATAATTTTTTAAGCAATTACAAATTTGTACAAGCCAATAATAATATATAAGTGAAATAAAAAATATGTTTTTTACTGAAAACATTGAATGTAAGTATAATAATTAATATGGGAAATATTAGTTACTTATATATAAAATTATTTTTATTGAAGGATTTACAATTCAAAAAATTGTCCTGTTTTATAATGAATATTTTTAACTTAGTATGTCATACAAATGACACAAAAACTAGTATAGTTGCTCGAAACGAGATAAAAATGATAAAAGTTTAAATTAATTTTTGTGTCTTAATGAGCACGTTTAATTATCATTTATTTCCTATATTTGTGACTCACATTCTATATCTAAAAATGGTGACATTTAAACTATTCAAATCACTTATAACTAATCTTAATGAATGTTTTCATCAAGAAAATTTAACTTCATTTAATTGTGTTTCGTAAAATTATTTGATTTTAGTTTCTCATGACTGATTTAGTTTAATAGGTTAATGTGAATTTTATAGTAAATTATTAAAGAAAATATGATCAAATTTGATATTAAAGAAAATACACTAATCATGAAATACATTATTAAGTTTCAATACAATAAATGTATAATGCTAGGCCACCAGTTAAATAATTTTGTTTTATGAAAAGACGCGTTTTATTATAACATTATTATTGTATCTTAAAAATGATACAATTTTGGTGGAGCGTGACTGGATTCATTAAATATCACTCAGATGATGATGTAAATAATTGTGTCGAATTCTGAAGTAAGTTTTGTTCCAAGTTAAAACATTTCATGCAAATTTAATTTAAAAGTTTTGTATTTTGATGGTATTTTATTTTTATTTTTTTATTTTTTTTTATTTAGAGCAAACGCTTGTGTAATTCATAGATTTTAATGACGTTTTATGCACAAACTACTTACGTTTTTATTAGTAAAGTTTTAGAAAAAAGTCATTTTTTAATTTACAGCCTTTACCTTTTTACTTTATTATGAAGGAAATTGCATTTTATGCGTTAGTGAATACATAATCGAACCTGGATCCATTGGAGGTAGCAAAGGAACATTTATTTTGTTACCATTTCTTATCATTTATTACAGTTATAATATATATCTGCTATATTTTCAATCATTGCCATTCCCAAACTTTAACATATCTTTATTTCCGGAACCAGAGTAGTATTAGCAGATATAAACTTATTACCAATGCTTGTGTTTTTTCTCAAAAAGATAAAAATATTAATAAATATTTACGTTTGTGAGAGATATAGCTTTTTTAATATAATCGAGTATAAAAATACGTAAAATATTTTAAAACTCCATGATTTAGAAGATTTGTATTCATAAAATCATATTTTTTATTTCAACAAAATTATGCAGTGTTTTAAAAAAACATGTGTAATGAATTTATCTAATAATATTATGTTGCATATATTTACAGTACATATAAAAATTTATTCGCTAATCTTATTTTTCATTTATTACTTTTTAACATTATTTGTGTTACCTAGTTGTGGTACAATGGAGATTTGTTACATTAAGGAGAATCATTTCTTATTTTCTAATTACTGTATGTTTTCAATCGGAATATAAATACATTGTTTCTCTGTATGTACCAAAGATTTATACAGTATAATGATTTTCCACTGGTACAAATTTAGAAAGAATTACCACACGCACTATATGAAAACCTTGCATCATATGACTGAGTTTTAACATTAAATCTTGCTTCTAATTAGTTTAATGAGTACATCATCTGATGCTATAGTTTGTAATTCTACAGCATGAAATCATAAGTAACAAGTGGTTCTTTTTAAAAGGCGTTCTTTGTGTCACGAGTTATAGAAATGACGTTTCTATCAATTATCTAAATATTAAAAAGGCTAAACCCACTACAGCCTATTTTTAGAAAACATTTGCTGAAACTGCAGCTCTGTGGTTGTGAAGAGTAACAATTATAAAACTAATAAAGTTATGTATAATAAAGTTTAAATATTTTTAAAAATGAATTTGATAACATATTTGTTCTTGTTTTCATTGATTTTCCTTATGTCTTCTTAAAATAGCAAATTTTTTCGTAATTTTCGCATTTTGAAACTATATTCTTCAGAAGATTGATATCTGCTAAATCTGACTGAAAACTAAGAGAGATGCGTAAAACAAAAACATTTCACCACCATTTCTGAAAAATATTCTTCATATGTTCTTTATTATCTTTAATGTGAATACATATAAAATATTGGTTAAAATTTTTATCTTAACTTAAAAAATGGCAATTATAAAATGAGTATAAAATCTACAATTGAAATATTCGTTAAGACGCATTGTCCGAATATGATTTAAAAATATGATTTCAATGACTTTAATAATGCTGAGGCGCATTATCAAACTATTCAGTACCATAAATTTATATCTACTGAGTGAAAATTTTGCAAACACATTGATAATATGGGTACTGTTGTTGTTGTTTTCGTGTGCCAGCTAGGCTGGCAAATTGGGGTGCGCTGCTCCGTTTTTCCAACTGAACCATATTTGGTGTGGAGTTCGACTTCTTCAGTACACACATGCCATAGGGATCCCTTTATAGGGTAGGTAACCATTCACACCTCATTCACACACAAGGAAAGGACAACGACAGGATAGAGGGAGAGAAAGTACATCCATGCCTGAACCGGGATTCAAACGCAGGACTTCCCTATTCGTAGTCATACACGCTGACAATTAGACAAGTTGGCGGGCAATTTGGGTTCTAAATCATGCATATGTTTTCTTTTTAAATTTAAAAATATAGAATGCACAATATGTTTTTCAAACACATTTATATATTTTTTTGTTTCACAAAGCAATAAGATTTATTTAAAATATAAATTTCAGACACAGTTTGAACACATTTAAATATTATTTAGAATTAGAAAATGAAACTCTAAGAAGTTTTGAGTATTTATTTTATAAATAACGAAAAAAATTGTCATATATTTTACGCTATTATTATTATCTAATATACTGATTTTTTTTACTTTAAATAATTTATGAATTTTACAATGGAATTGAAAAAAATCTATTTATTTCATATCTCCCTAGCAGCTTTAGTTTTACATCCTTTGTTCATGATTTCTCTGAGAAAATGTTCAAAATTTGTAGAAACATTTATATTTCAAACAATATATTACAATTAAATATTTCTTCATTAATATTTCTCTATTTAATTCCATTTATATAAAAAAAACTAAACAAACGAAATAATATTTAAATGTAAGTATAAAATAACAGTTTGCAAAAGTTAAAGGGAAGTTTTATAGTATCAATGGTATATGGATAAAGCAAAATATTTTTTTACGCCGAAAATTTCTCAGAAATCAATATTTTGAATAACGATATGCCCCTTAATCTCTTTTTATTTAAATTTCATTTAAATTGATTTTTTTTTAAATTTTAAACTGCTAATTTACAAATTATCTGAGAAAATCTAAAAAGGGATTTTTGAAAATGTAATGTTTTCAGTTTAAAACACATAAGGCAATTAAATAAATTTTATTTATACTTTATAAATTCTTTCAAGCAATAAAAATAAATAATAAATTCATTTTAAAGTCATGATATTCGTTAAAAATGCATGTAATGTTAAAAAACATTTTTTTTAATCAACAGAAATGAGGAATTCACTTCACTTCACTGCCTTTTAAAATTCCTATTTGCTGTTCCAAAATTCATTCTTGAAAATAATCTCTTGAGATTTCATTCTTTGCGATGTCTTGTTTTGCAATAATAAATCAAAGGTTGAAGACGGTGAAACGAAACATTTAAGTGATTTCAATTACATCATCTTGATATATATAGCATTCTGACTCCAGAAAATCCTTAGAAAAGCTCGGAAAATATATAAATTTTCGAAGAAAGCTTTATGCACAAGTGGGAAATGCTAACAAAATACTCGACGTCAATCCTGTCAAGTGCAAGTTTGTGCAGAGAGTAGAAAGAACGTGTCTGCTTTATTTTAATATTTTTCTTTCTTTTGAAAAATTTACGTTTGGCAGAATTGATTTATTAAGTTTGTTGAACAGAAATAATTCCATAGTTTTGTCACATTCCGTTTGCAATTCATTTATATGCTTAGAGATATAGTAATTTTAATTATATTATTTTTAAAATAAATTAATATCTGCAAATAGAGCTTAATAATTCAAGTCTGTCAAAATATTAACAGCAATTTTTTTGAAGATCTATTTTTATTATACATTTTTGAAAATAAGATTTAAAATAGTACACTTACTCATTACATATATCGTATTCATATAATCAGTATTTGATGAAATAAAAAAAGGGCAAATGTATGCCCATAGAAAAACGAGGGAAACTAAAAATTGATAATTAAAGATAATATCAGCCTTATACTTTGAAAAATATTTCTAATAAAATTTTTTCTTAATTCTTAAGCAGTATTAAATTCATCTATGGTTATCTAAATACATGTAATAAGTAGTTAATTTAAATTTTTCTTAAAATTTCTAAATAGATTTAGTCTTTACTTCTTCTTTGAATACATTTTCAATGGAAAACATATTATTCTGGTATTCTTCTTGTCTAGAAATTTAGCATATAAATTAGATTTTTTATCCCTTTTTTTCGGTTCACTAAATTGTCAGTGCTGTAATAACAATAGCATCTCGTTTTAAATCAGTGAGTGACATTTTTGAGGAATATTTTCTTAAAAAGATGTACTAATATTAAAATCGGAGAGAACTTTTACATTTTTACTGGCAAAAATCAATTGCTTATTAAAGATTTTGCATAAAAAATTTGAATTTTATATGTGAATTTCAAAGTTTAATTTTTGATTTTCTCACTTATTTAGTTTTAAAAAATTCCGTCTTTCTTTTCTCAATGCATTGTCGTATGGTAAAAGTAAACTTTAACCCACGGATATATCTATAATAAATGATTTGTTGCAATTTAAAAACAATATATTATATTATTAAATAATCAGTTCTTTGAAAAATTTAAGATTTTTAATTATAATTTAAATATCATACAAAACATTTATTCAAAGTAATTTAATTTTTTTTCTTTGCATTGTAAGAAATTAAAAAAAAATTACATTATTGTATAAACTATATAAAGAGGCAAATCTTGACTTAATCGAAGACTTTTCGTGTTCACCAGAGGTAGTTATGGGACTTTAAATGTGCTACGATATCAATGGCTTCTATGTGAAACCATACCCTGGAGATGGCAGTCTTGAGCAGCTCATCTTTGGATCCTGCTTCTAATCTGTGAAGACCCAGTTCACCAACTGGGTGCACCACTATATAATGTGTCATCATTTCAGTCCCTTGTAGTGCTGAATTTTGAAAATCTTGAATCTGGACATTATATAAAAGCATATTAAATGCCACATTTAAGTATCGTTTATAAAATAACTGAAATGTTATTTTAAAGCATTTTAATTCATTTATTTGTTTTTTTAACAGTGTTCATTGTTGAACACGAGCACTTTCGGAAATTCAAAATATATTTGAAAAAATCTCAATTTTACAAAAAAAAATTTTGTTATATAATGAAACCAAGAATTACTGAATTGAGGAACTTGGTAACTTAAACTTTGCCCAGAAATATGTACTTTAATTTTTACTGATAGAACATTTAAATTTCAATTAGATAAGAAACAATTTTTCGACTATTTTAAATTAATATTTGTTATAATACGTCACCATTCTTTGAGGAGTGTTGGATTCAGAACCTACTCCTGATTATTGTTGACAGGAAACGGCAGCATAACAGGACATACAGGCTCATTTACAGATGGCTACAGATGCTCCAAGCATTTCAGACTTCTTTCCTTGTTACACGGGGAAATGACTGTTTATTTATATGGAGAGACAGCAACATGTGGAGAATATTTAAATGTCTTACGGCAGCTTAATGCAGTTTATCATCCAAAATGAAGTGTTAAATCAATATTCATTTCAGGTGTTCTTTCGCATAATAGTTTTTATATTAAACTTATTACGTTGTTACTTAAATGTACTGAAATTTGTTTATAAAGATAGGAAAATAGACAGGTCGAAGTTCATTTTAAAATAACGATTTACTTCGATCGGAATATAAAATTAATATTTGTATCAAATGTCCATAACATTTCTTAAACGGTCATCGAAAAAATATCTATTACTAATATCTTAGAAGTGCATTTTTATTTATCCATTTCTGATGATTGAAGTCACTGAATACAAGTACCAACCTCGTAACTTTGAACTATATTCAAATGATTTTCAATGCATCTTTGTTTTTCTCCTATAAGGAATACATATAAAGACTAAAAAATACATTATTTAATTGGTTTAATTGAAAGTAAATTTAAAATTTTTAAATAGTATATTAATTACAGCTTATAACGTACAGTAATAATTAAAAAAAGACATAATGAAATTCCTTTCAAAAATATTCCTCAAGTTTTAAATGTCTATAATATTGATTAAGTAATCTGTCAAAACCACTCGCTTAAAGTTTGTACCCATATTTTGATTATGATTGTAATCTATATATATTACATTAATATTTTGTTGTATAATTTATAAAGTATATTTTCCCATAACCAGTAAATGCATTGAACGGAATACTGAAATGCTTTATTATATATGATTTTCATTGATCCAATACTAACAGTTCATTCTCACTCTCATTTATTGAAAAAAAATTATTTTTTAGCAATGGCAAATATTGTCTTACTTTCGGAAAAGCTTCAATATTTAAATTGAAAAAGGAAAGTCAAAATAATACTTAATATTCATATAATACATAAAATGATATTTTATGCATTATATGAATATTTTTGATGTTATCTCATATCTTGTTCATAATTAAATCATATAAATATCTTATATAAGAATAATGTACACACTTATGTTTTCTAATTGACTCACTGAACTAATATATATATATATATATATATATATATATAGTTATATATATATATATATATATATATATATATATATATATATATATATATATATATATATATATATATATATATATATATATATATATATATATATACTTAAATCTAACCTTAAAAATTTCTAAATCCATATATTTCTCCTACGGCTTAGAAATATTGAAGTATATTTTTGAACAACTAAGAGATTTTCTGTGAAATTTTATTCTAAAAAATATTTTTAGTAAATTTTTATTATCTTATAAAGTATTGTTCAATAATATGGCATTAACTATTAAAAAAATTACCTTTATCTTGGCTTTAAATCTAATAGAGTGGAACGTTAATGTTTTTAAGTTTTTCAGGAGTTTTATTTTTCTTTTAAATTAAAAAATATATTTTTATATTAAATCGCATAAATCATCTTAAATCGTCTGTAATACCAGAAAATAACTATATGGATGAAATGAATGACTATATACAATATGTTATCATTATAAATATAGTTAAATATGAAAAATAACATCATTGATCGCCAGGCTAATTTAATAAATACAGAACAAAAGAAAAAGTTTCTTAATATTGTGGAAAATTAATTGCTTTTTTATTTCATAAATTGTGTTTTTTCTAGACTTCTGTGTCATACTGTCCGATTATAGTATCACATGGGAGCTATGACAAATTGATCAAAACCTGGACATAGATTGTTATTATTCAAAAGTGTGTTTTTATAATTTTACTTGTTACTTTTGTTATGAAATTAAGTTATTTTGCTTAATAAATTGTGGAATTATTCTAAAAATGTCGAATCACCAAAATTTAGTTATTTTAACTGAAACAATACCATAAACGTCTATGAATCGCTACTTGTTTCTAAAGTTTCAAACCATCTACTTTTTATAGTTAATTTCTTAAAACATATGGTTTTAGCTAACAAAATATCAAAATTCATTATATCAAATTTCATTTTTATGCTCTACAATAATAGTTTTTCATTTTTGAATAAAGAAATTCCACCATTTAATTCTAATAAAATTTCTGAGATTGATTATCATGCACCTATGGTATTAAATTCACATTTTTTTTTAACGTTGTAAGATTGTACTTACATATATATTGTGAAAACTTTAATTTCAATAACGTCCAACCATATTTCTCAGCTTTTTTCCAGGTAAATTATATTATTAAGAAATATAAATACGGATTTCTTTTCATCTAATAGAAAAGAGTAAATTTATGAATCAACAACTTAATATTTTTCTAATTTTATTCTTAAATTATATTTTGTCTTTTCTTATATAAAGCCGATAGCCTAAGTTGTTAAAGATAAAAAATTAAAAACTTTAGCAGGAAATATTTAAAAATTGAACGCATTTTATAAATTTTGAGAAATAAAAACTATAATAAAATAATCCTGTTTTTAAGCATATTTATTTTTATATTATGATGAAAATTGAAGCATTTTTAATTGTTTATATCATTACAGTTAATTTTAGCAATTGCAAAATCAAAAACATTTTTAGTATTGTAATAAAAATTTCAAAATGTAAAAAGATGTAATCAAAACGTTCAAATATATAAATATGCATTTAATTTATTTTCTAATGAAATAATTTCACATGAAAACAAATCGTTCAGATAAAATGTGCATTCATTAAATAATTCTGATCTCCTTTTTCATCTAATGCCGAAGTGAATTTTTTCTGTCATTTTTGAATTGGACAGTCCAATAAAGGAAGAAAACTGAGTACATAAAGTACCACTTAACCATTTAGTTTTATTAAAATGCGAAAATGGATCAGTTGTGGTATTACTCGGTACTACTTCAATCAATTTTGACATTATTTTTCTTAACAATACATTTATGCATTATTATTAAAAATTATTTGATGCAATTTTCACGGTATAATTTTATAAAAAAATTATTCAACAAACATTGATTTTAGATAAAAATTAGCTTAATATGGCTATCTTCATAATGTATGCATTATTTATCTCTCATTAAAAGTTTACGTTACTGATTTTTTAAATTAAACAGTTACACTTTAAGTATAGAGATGTATTAGAGTAACTTCTACAACATCGTAATAATATTTGCTAAATGCATGATCATGGTTTAAAGATATTGAGGCTTATCCAACACACAATGCACTGTATAATATTCACTTATCTCACGATTTAAATTCACATATATCTCACTTGTTAATGTTCTAGTTCTGCATCACTAGCTCATGTTGAATGATTTTGTGCGACAGATTTTAGAATTTATACAGAAAATGATAGAAATTAATGAACTATTAATATGGAGAATATTGAATTAAGGAATGGTTTTTGTAATATTTATTGGTTCTGTTTTCGGTACACAGTTCCGGAATTGTAAATGTATCACAGGAAAACGTGAGAAGAAATTCAGTGTTACAAACTGTTGTGCATACATGAAATAGTGATATCACCCATCACTTCAAAAACACTAGTAATTGCGACTACTCTTAGATATGATGAAACACTTAAAAGCTGATGTGACTTGAAATGTGCAAGGTTGTATACAGTTTTCTTTATTCTCCAGAAACATAAATTTTAAAAGATATTTCTCATTGTGCACATCTGAAATTCAGTGGCTTAAAGAGAGAGAGAGAGAGATTCTTGTACTCTAAAAATCATGATATTAACAACATATTTGAAAATGTAGCTTGGAATAACGTGGAAAGGAATATTTTTGTATGAAAAACAAACTCAAATAAGCGATACATAATACGATAAAGTCATTTTTAAATATTTTAGTAAGTATTGATTACAATAATTATTCATCAAATCGCTAGCAAGTTTAGCTATTTCTTTTGATAGCATTTATATTTGTATATTATTATAATTATATTAGTATTATTATTAATGAGTAAATAAGGTAAATACACATTTTTATTTTTTTCTGTCAAAATAATTTATCAATGTAATTTAGATCATTAAAGATCTTGTATAAAGGCTCGTTACATAATAATTAAAATAATAAATTATATCCTTGAGTATTATCGTTATTTTAAATATGAATTTATATTATGAATTAATGATTATTTCTAATCAAAGAAATAAAGTATTTTTCTTATTTACAAAATAAATACAAAGTGATTAATTTCAAGATTTTATTAGCTATTTCTAAAACATTAACTCAAATATGAACTTATATTGATAGATTTTTTAAAATATTTTCATAATTTAAAATTCCCTTTAATATACTTTAAAATTATTACATGGACTAAATGCTAAGGAAGATTAAAGCTTTTGAATAGTAAAAAGCAAATTCGAACACTGAACAGGAATGTCTAACTATGAAAAAAATTAGTTGTGTGCACACTTAAATCTCAGTTTTGCTCTATAAATAAAACTAAGATATTTATATAAAATGTATGCTTTAAAACACGCAATTTATTTTTACTGTTCAGGAAAAGGGCAAATAATACAACTAATTCAATTGATATTTATTAAACTAAATTAATTGACTCAATTTATTATATTATGTTAAAGTTATTTTTTATAAATTCAAATGCATCTCAATTTTAACTAGTATAATATTATCAGTCAGTGATATTTTCATAAGAAATCAAACGATATTACCGAGGACAATTAAGTCCTTCGCCTAGGACAATGGTACGAGCAATCTGATAAATTCAACATCATTTGCTCTCCAAGTACCAATCGATATCTGGAAGGAGTCCAAGCCAAGTTGCCTTCATTTGAAAGGACTTGTGGCTAAACTTCAGTGAACATAATGCGAAATCGAAATATGCATAGTTGAGACATAAAAATATTTTATGGATTGATAATTTCCTCTCAACTCATGAAATTGCTTAACTAACACATATTATTTAGAATTTTGACAAATTGCAATAAGAAAACATGGTTATATATGTATGTATATATATATATATATATATATATATATATATATATATATATATATATATATATATATATATATATATATATATATATATATATATATATATATATATATATATATATATATATATATATATATATATATATATATATATATATATATATATATATATATATATATATATATATATATGTATATATATATATATATATATATTATATATATATATAAATATATAAAAGAGCATTGTTTTTTTCTCAATTCAAGACTAATAAAAATATGTAAAATATTATCTATATATTCAACTGATTAAATTAATCTTATGGCATTAGTTTCGTTAATATCATAAATGCATTCCATTTGTTATCATTAATATCAAATAATTAAAGAAGCATTTTAAAATTAAAATCAAATTCCCTATTATCAAATATCCAGTATTCTAAAACTTTGAAAACCCTGATTATACTTAATTTAACCAATTAAAGTTTATTTAAAGAGTTAAATATAATAAGAAAGAAAATACAGACCACATACTTTTATTCCTGTAAATTATTTATGCTCTAATATTTTAATAAAAAATTTAAATAACATTGATAATTATATCAATGTTTTGTAAAATATTTGTTAATCTTATAAAATTATTTTCGATATTGTACTGTTTGCCTTGTATATAATAAATGAACATTAAATAAATTATTTGTTGTTCAAATGTTATGTAAATGATAAAAAATTTAAGTTTTTTTAATAGCCATTTTATGTTGAACAACCACTATTTGCATCTAATTATTTGAGTACTTACAACTGATTCTCATGTTATGTTATTCCGTTTATAAAAACATTCATTTTAAGCTCATGTGGGATAACAAAAATTACAGAAATAACACACAAACTAACTGATTAATGGATGCATAACTGGAAAGATGAATAATCGATTGTGCAAGCAAGAAAAAAAATTCTTTGAGATACACGAGAAGGAGAGTATTTAAGTAATAGAGAGCAAATAGTTCTTAACCACTTAATGTAAATGTTACAAATTTGTAAAGAAAATCCTTTAAGTCCTTTTATTATACTAATAATTGTTTGTTAATATTATATCTTTTTATTTCACTGAGATTAATAACAGCAATTATTATTTTTATGACAGATATTGCAATTTATAGTATTCTCATGTTAGATTTTCTTACTTATTTCCATATTTTTCATTTAAAAATTATAAATTGAAATTTACTAATTTGTGAAGATTTCCCTCTCTAATACAGCTTAGTACATTTCGTAAATTTACATTTACAGAGACCAAGTGTAAATGAGATAGATCACATTTCTAAACTTAGAAAACTCGTTACAAAAATATTTTAATCCGATAATGCTGATATATTTTTTACTGTAATCAAAAATAACATTGCTTTAGGGTGAGCTAGAAGAATGCAATAATTTCTTTAATTTTTTAGAAAATATTTGAAATTTTTACATGAGATGTAATGTCGAGAGTTCACATGTAAAATTCCATGAGTGCACATAACAAAAATTTACAAAAAATTAAATTTTTATTCTAAAATATTTTTTAAAGTTGAACGCTATGGAATATTATATAAGAGAAAACTAGAAAAAAAAATTCAAATAAAATAATTTAATTTTGAAATTTTAAAAGTTCATTAAAATATTCAATGCTTAAAAAGACAAATGTATAAGTTAAAAAAAGACTTCAGAAAAATCTGTTTTGCTGAATATATTTGTATCCCACAAAATTATCTTTAACCATTACATTTTCAATTTTAAACTACTTAAAGTAATTCGATTGGTAAATAGTATTCTTTAAGGGTATTTGCATGAATTAGAATGAAATTAAATATTTCTAGAGTAATGTTTAATTAATATTTATATCTATCTATATATACATATATGTATATATAACACCCAACGAATAGTGTTTACACACTTAGTCGTGAAATCTATGTATTTATTTATTTGGTTTATATATAGTATTTGGTTAGTTTCTTGCATATTTATATTTGTATATATATATATATATATATATATATATATATATATATATATATATATATATATATATATATATATATATATATATGAATCATTGGAATATTTTAATATTTATACAATTGTTATATATGTTTAAAAATAAACCAGATAATTATAAGTAACTTGTTCTATATATATTTATATCAACGAAAGGAGGAATTAATAAAATAATTTAAATTAAAAATGTATATATTGTATTCATAGACACTAACTAAATAAATGTAAAAATAACACATCTTTTAAAGTAAAAATAAAATAAGTTTAATGCTTTTAAATAATCATACTTTCACAGGAAAGTAAAATGTATAGTTGTTAAAGCAATATAAGGTATTCGAAATTTGCTTCGGTATATATTTTTAATCTGTTGTTAAAGAAGTTGTGGATGTGTGATATCACGCACATTTCTAATCAGCATTTTCAAAAGAACACGAAGCTTGTCGTGATGTCGTGTTAGAAAAACATAACAAACTTTGATTAAAATGGAAGTCCTGCTATGAACCGATGTTGACCCTGCTCCATTATACCCCCTGCGATAAAAAATAGAAAGAAGAGCTTCACATGATTTTTTGTACTCACAGAGGAAAATATTTCTCAGGATTAACATTACATTAATACTCTATAACACGTACGCCTTCTTCCAGCCAACAACTAAATAAAACAGACTATTATATCTTGCCAGAAAGTGAAAACAAATTTTTGATGTTTTGAAGCATTTGTTAACATTTCTTTCTGAAATAAAATTTTTTGATGCTACTGAAATTAAAATATTTTCTTGAAATAATGTCAAACAACTCAGTATAAAGTTAGGTAATTGCACTATTGTAAAGCAAACATTTTGTTTCTTGATCATTATATTAAACAAATTAACTAAGAAATATGAGTGAATAAAATATGACGTTATAAATATTTTACGAGTAAAATTATTCTAATTTCAATGAACATTATTCACTCACCTTAAGTTGTGTGTTAGGACCGAGTAGTTTTTATAATAACTAAGATAATAAATGTAATATTATTTACGCATTGTACAATATAATATTTATAATGTGCACACTTTCAATATATTCAATGTTTATTTCACAAGGATTCACGAGAAGGGAATCATTGTGAAATAAACATTGAATTTTTGCAGGACCAAAAACAAATATCGGGATGCGAAGGACCTTTAGACAAAGCAAGTAAAATTCAACATTCCACAAAGTAAAACTATAAAATTTAACATTCTTCATTCACTATAGAGCGTTCTGACATTTTTCCAGCAACGGTAAACTGCAATTTTTGTTTGAATTTTGTACTGTTTTTTTAGGAATCAATCTTTTTAAAGGAAACTATTTAACAGTACAATTTTAAACTGATCAATTGTTTCCTGTAAAAAGATTGTTCACATCTTTGTAGCTTCCCTGTACTCAGCTCTCAGTTGAGATCTACCTTTTAGATAGAAGCAGCGAGGGGGAGTCTTCAGCATATGGAAGTAAGGATAAAGCAGAAGACCTTCAGCGATTGACCTGACACCCCTAGAGGCACCATCATGTTTGCAGGACATTTGGACCACGTCCAGTTTTAACGTGACGAATTTACGTCAAAGCCAGGATTCGAACTCCATTCCTTCGGATAATAAGAATTCAGTCATGCAAACTTATAAAAAAACAGTAACACTTTTCCTTGTAACAAATAAAGTGTCATTTTTGATTGTGCATATTATCATAGTACATATATATATATATATATATATATATATATATATATATATATATGTATATATATTATATATATATATATAATATATATATATATATATATATAATATATTATATATATATATATATAATTTTTTATTGTATTTTAATAAAAAAGTGATATGTTTGATCTTAAAATTAATATTATTTCTATTACAAAGCACTGCAAATTAATGACTCATTCATAGTGTTAACACCCAAATAAAAAACAACCAACATATAATTTTATGTAGTTTTTCCCTAAAATTTAATCGATATTTTATAGTGTTAAATTGTTTTAAGATAAGAAATAAGGTCATTTCCTAAAATAGATTTAGCAAATGTGCGAAATATGCTATAACATTGTTATAATTTTTTATTATTATTAAGCCTAGTTCAACGTGTATTGTTCTTCAATAATTCATGTATACTGCATATTTTAATAAAAGTTACTTAATAATTATTCCCATTCCTATTTGAAATTTATTACTTACTATATCACATGAAAAATATTATTCCTATGGCTTTGCACGTTTTTAAATGACAGCTTAAATTTTAATGCCCTATTAAATCAAAGCTTTATATCGTTTTACCATCTCAAGCTTATTTTTTATAATGGTAAACATTTGAAAGGTGAATTTTTATACATTTTATATGCTGTATATATTTTGAAAAGATATTATATGACAATGCAGAATAATATCATCATTTTCAATGCTAAAATTATAGAATTGTTTCTTTTTATGCAAACAGAAATAATTTTAATGTAAGTATATGCTTGTTTGTATGTACATAAATGAAACTACATTATAGCAACAAACTACATTATTATACAATATTTGGTACTATAAATCATTTTTAAGTTACTCATATTTACAGGAATAAATTTATGCACAATCATGTACAATGGTTTATAGATATGAAAATCATGTGTGTTAAAGAAACAAATAAAAATGCAACAAGAAGAGACAAATTTGATGTTTTTATTTGAATAATCGATTTTTAAATGAAGTGGTACATTCTCATACTTAAATAGTTTAATTAAAATCTTTTAAAATATTTGTCCACAATTTTTTTCTCTTATTTTTTCCAAAAAGTTCTTTGTGCAGTAGATTTTGATTTTTTTCTCTAAAATACTAATTTATTTAAAAAAAATTTTTCATTTATCTGTGTGTGCCTAATTGTTAGGATTTACAGGTGAAACGGAGTTAAATAAATTGAAACCAAAACATTATTGCAATTTTTGTGATAAATTTTGGTAACCTGGAATACAATTGCCATGAAGAAAAAATGCTAAAAGCTCATGTAACTATAAAAGTAGTACCTGTAAAAAAGTAATGTAAAAAAAAAAATTGGAAAAATGCTTGCAATAAAATTAGTAACGTTTTGTTTATTCGAAGAGATTCGGAAGTACGCATCAAGGAGATTTGGAAGTGAACTGCATAAAAAATTTTAAAACAATTTTAAGAGATTTTATAGCTTGCAGTTTTTCTAAATTATGAAAATTATCAGAAAATTATTTTTGAAAATGAAATTTAAATTCATGTGCGAAGCAGCCGTTATTAAATTCATGAAAGAAAACATTAATTTGAAATTATTTAGATTTTCTGATGAAAAAGTTTTAATTAAAACACGCTTTTATTTACTCATTATTGGTAAAATATGTCGGTTCTTAATCTGTACACAAAAAATGTTATTGTAGAAAATATTTACATTTTTAACTGCAGTCCAACGTAATTTATAATATTTATTTCCCTTATTGCATTTATTTTAATTTTCAGTTTCAATAGCAGTACATTTTTTTCATAAAATACTCAAAATTCTGTTTTTGACTCTGATTTAAAATAGTTAGCTTTTATTTCACATTCTTTATATATTTGTAATACAGAGCATAATATTTCTGAAAATCATTAATTTCAGTTAAATCCATTATACTTTTTCAAACATTAAACTAAGATAAACTGTATTTTCATGTATATTATTTACATCATTAATACCATTGGAAAATTCGACCATAAAATTCCAAGAAAAATTTTCTTTTCAGACAATGCATATTATAAAAAACAATGAATTAAAAGTATTCCAAAAATACGCATTTTAAGTGGCATTTCATAAAACATTAAGGAGCAGCTATTGATCAAATAAGATGAAGATAAACTTTACTTTGTGAGGTTGAATAAATTTACTATTTTCCAATAAAAGAAATCTTAAATGATGCACCTATTAATAAAAGAGACAAGAAAGCATAGTCAACAAATGAAACTAATCGATATTCCATTAAGGAAGTCACAAAGTAAGTAACTCATGCTTTATTTTTCAACCCAAGAAAAATACTTTAAATGGGATATTCTATTTTAAAAGTAGAGCGATCTACATGTTTCTCTTAATAACTTTGGAAATTTTCTAAGTTAATAATCATTTTTCTAAAATAATAAATTATTGCATTCCTCCTTAAAAATGCATTTTTAGTCTTTTTGTATCCCTTTCATTTGAATACGATTAATTTTCGTGTTTAAAAAATCATGTAAGTTAAAATAATTAAGAATTTTTAAACTTTCATTTCCTACTACATAATTTTGAGATTCAAAATTATTCACATCAGAGGAAATTGATTTTTAATGTTACTGAAATAAAATAATTATTATATAAATCAAGTATATTTAATCATATTTTTTAAATTTTTTAATTAAACATGAAGTAAGAAAACAGTTGCTAATTTGGATGACATTTTAGAATCAAAATAATTCAGATATTTTTAGACATATTTTATTTATTTGATATGTTTACTTTTAATAAACTAATTATGAATTAAATTATAGATAGTTTTTGGCTGAAAAGTCGTTTAGATGCTGCAAAATGATTTAAAGATTTTACAACGACTTTTTCGATCTAAATAACTACTTTTATTCCATTCTATTTATTTTAAAATTATATCATTAGATAATTCTAAGTATCCCAAAAATGTTTGCAAATAAAATGCAGAAACGTAACTCAAACATAGTTATTTTGATAAAAGCATGAGAATAATTTTACAATTAATAAGTTTCCATAAAAAGTAAATTAATTTAATTCATAAACTAATCGAATTTTAAAATTATTTTTAAAAGACATTTATTAATTTACTTGATAAAATTAACCATGGATTTTGCTTAAAATTGAATGCCAGAAAATAAAAAATATATATATTTTGAAGTTTTAGAATATATTTGCATGAGCTATAATTTATACTTTTTAATTTATTTATAAATTATAAATTATTATAATTTTTTTAAATATATGTGCATTTTGTATTATCATAAAATTAACTGGCAAAAACTTGTTAAGGTACCAAAATATCTCCACCACAATCTCATTGAAAAGGTTTCATTTATATCAAAATTCCTGCTAAGCTAATTGCTTGTTCTCTTCTTGTAATGTAAATGATCATAACATTTTTATTATAAAAGAATAAACTGCGTATACATTTCTTGTGTTTGAGTGTAAATATTTTTGTTTGACAAAAGCAAATATTTAAATTAATTCAATTCCTTTTTAAAATGAGATCTCAGCCAACATACTTTCAGGGAAAAATTTAATAATCTTTGACAATTTAGGCTAATTTTTCAGAAATATTTTTAACGGAAGAAACATTCGAAGTTATATTTTAAACATTTTTTAAAATAACTGCACAAAATATTTAAATATATTTATCTAATGTGAAGCATTCATTTATAATAAATTTTACAACCTTTAATTAAATTCAACTAACATTACACACAAAGTGAGAAAATGATATACATGTGTTTAAAGTTGCTTAGATAGATGTATTTTGGTGAAAAATAATTTATATTGTACAATCCATGACGTGTTTTTATGAGTTTTTCTAAATAATATACAGTTATAGGGAAAAATAAAATAATTGAAAATAAAAACGCGTAAATCCATCTATATTTTTACTGTTGTGTACTAAGGAATAATTGATTAACATTATTAATTAATACTAACATAATGAAAAGTTTATTTTTTTTTACTTATTTATTTTATAAATATGTTTTTACGAATTATGAGCTGATAAGTCAAAGTAAATTACCTAAGGAAATAATGACAAAAGTAAATTTAAATATGTTATTGTATTATATATTTTGTAATAATATGAAATGTTCTAAGACCAGTCAAAACAAATTTTGTAAAAATTTAATTGAATGAAGAAAATTATCTTTCTCATAAAAATAAGTTATACTCATTAATGTTTATTTGCATCTCCATAAACTATCAAATGCGAAAATATATGATTGCAAAATTTTAATATGATTTCAAAACAAGATAGACTTATATTTTACTTTTTGTGATTCATGATTATTTAAATTTTCAGTAGTTAATGCTTAAATTATTGTAAATGTGATATATGTGTCCTATAAATTCCTGAAATTAAAGCAAAACATTTATATCATACCGAAATTTAATGATGAAATATAGAGCATTAATTTTATTAAATTTCTGAACTGAAAATATTAATTTTTTGAAACCGTATTATTTTATATGCTAGTTGAGAATTGCTGTTTTTAATTCTTTTAATTTTTTCAACGCCAATACACGTTTTGATAGCGTAATAATATATTCTCACATATAAATAATATTAATCATTAAACTGCTTCCTTTTATTATTATTTGTTGTTGTTGTCTTGTATCAGCTAGGCTGGCAATTTAGGATTCGCCGCTCCCCTTTTCTAACTAAATTCAGTGTGGATTCAGACTTCCTCAGTAAACACATATTAAAGTTACCTATTTATAGGGTAGGCAACATTTCACAACTCATTCATAGAGGGAAAGGGCAATGAGAAGAGAGAGAGAGAAAGTACATCGATTATCGAAACGGGATTCAAACCCATGACTTCTTTATCCGCAGTCAGAACGCTGATCACTAGACAGTTTTATTATTTATGCCTCATTTAAGTGGTTTTTATCTGTATTCACAAGAAAAGTGCATTCATTTGATTAGAAATCTTGATAATTTTTATTTTTAAATTCTTATAAGTAATTTTCTCAATTCACAAAACCTCAAACATACTGACAACTTTACAGACAACAGCTACAAAATTCTTAACATACATGATATGTACAAAAATTTAGACTTCTGGTTATATATACAAAACCATTTCCTTTATCAATCAAGCTTCAGGACCCCGTTCTGTTTCCTTGAATTACTTTTTTGCTTTATTTTGTTTTATCAATGGAAAAAAAATATTTGAGCAATCCTTTAAAACAGCGATGTTTTTCATTTACGGTCAAAGCATGATACAAACGTTTTCGTTTCCTTTAATTCCTATCTAATGATGCGTGACTTATGGCTGCTCACACCTATTAAATTATGCGATACCATAATAATATGAAGAAAAATATGTATAACCATAATATAGCAGAAAAGCAATAGCTTCTGCTATTTTCCCATATTTGTAAAGTACAAGGACACTTTCTTACTCATATGTTTTTCACTAATTTATAGCAAGAGCAAAATAAGAACCTTTTCTTTCTGTATAAAAGTTAACTAATTATTAGAGATTTATTATAATTGATCCAATCACTAAAATTTGCCCATAATTTTGAACTAATCTTTATTTGTATTGTATTTCCGTATTTCTTTAATACTAAAGTGTGTACTTACAAATATGTCTTCCTTAATTATATCGTCAACGAATAATGCGTATTTTTAATAATATATACCTAAATATATTTAGCATTTACAATTGTTATAATTCATTAAATTCTACTTTAAACTTTTAAGCAAGCATTATTTTTTGCAGTTTTCAGATCTTTTCTGAAACAAGTATATGATATTAAAAAACATTATCATATTGATTAAAGAAACTATTTGAATCGAAACAAATAATATTTGTAAATGAAACAAACATGTTTCAAGAATTTTTTATTGATTTCAAAAAGTTAATCTATAAGCAAATTTATTAAAAAAAATTAGGCTGTCGAAATACCTTAGTTCAACAAAATAATGCATACATGCATAGCGGTGCAGTATATCCACGGATTGTACCTTTAGGTTAAAAGGTTTGAAATATTCACCCATAAAAGCAAGTGCCTCCTCATTTTGAACAATAGTCAGGTGACGAGGTCAAACTTCAGCTGGCACCCTTCTCTCCACTTCCACTCCACACCAGCAGGACTTAGGAAGTCAGTATGAGCATGAACATGTTCGTAACTCATTTAGCTGCAACAACCCAGTTCGTGTTCACTCTCCTAATCACTGCCCGTAATAAAGGATGCTTCCCTTAAATGATCTTAACGGGAAACGGCGTGAAACTACTGAGCTCTACAAGATAATGCAAGAGAACATGTGGAAAATCATGTATTGACTTTCCTTGATACATGCTTTATTCAAATGTTACCTAGGCGTATACAGTTTAATGATGTCTAATCAGTTGAAAACATTTTATCATGGTTTGCTGGGAGTCTGGCTTAACATTCAAGTCCGATGAGTATGCTGGCCAATCATTACAGATGATATCCACCGATTGAAAGCGTTTGTCTACAATGTTTGTACGGTGGTGATGGGTGTTGCCGCTCATAAACAGTAATTCTGCTCCCTTAACCCCCTGAAACAAACATATATGTTGTTCCAGAATAACATCCAAATAGATGTGGCCTGTCATAGTTATATTCTGAACATGTAGGTTAGTTCTGTAACTTAGAATAATTCCTCCCTAAGCGAGGAATCCTGCACCACCGTAACGGTGTTATTCAATGATGTTCTCTTGTTGGTAATGGGTACCTGGCCTTTTCAATATAAAGTCCGGCGAAAATCAGAGTGAAAGCTAAATTAGACCAGGATTCGGCGGAAAACATCACATAAGACCACTGTTGCTGCGGTGTCCACAATGCCTGCTCCCTATTCCAGCTAACTGTTGATGACGGTGAGTTGCGGTAAGTGGAACACATTTGACAGGCATACGAGCATACAGACCAATGTGCCATAAGCGTCTGACACGGTCTGCTTTCTGTTTATTTCGTCTGGACATGGTCTGAGCACGTGTGAAATTCTACATGTGACATTTTTAATTTAGTGTTCAATTTCTGTGTGATTCTGTATATATATATATATATATATATATATATATATATATATATATATATATATATATATATATATATATATATATATATATATATATATATATATATATATATATATATATATATATATATATATATATATATATATATATATATATATATATATATATATATATATATATATATATATATATATATATATATATATATATATATATATATATATATATATATATATATATATATATATATATATATATGATATGTCTGTGTGTGTGTAAATAAAACAAATTTATTCCAATGAAATTTTGCTTAAGGTATCAAATTTTAAATAATGTTCAAAAAATGTAAATTATATTAAAGTCCAGATCTATAAAATTTTTAGACTTTTGTCACTCTGAGTAACAAGACAAATATTTGGTTTGAAAACTTGATTTCCCCTTTCTACAGTTTTCAAACGGACGGAGAATTGTGAATAAGTTTTATTTTAAGGGGACAATTTTAAATTTCCCAAGAGTAAGTCATTCCTACTTTAATCCAATTTGTCAGATGGAATTTGCTTAAAAGAGGTGATATAGATTGTTGTTTTAAAGTAAGGAACTTTTAAAATAATTTCTTTACCGGTAATAATTTTTAACATAAATTTAATAAGCAGAATATTGCAAGTGGAAATAGATTGCATAATTAAATAATGTTTTCAAATTTAAATAATATTTTTTTTTAAAAAAGAGGAAACTTATCAAAATTTCTGTGGAACTTTAACTAAAGTTAATAATGCTCATCATATAATAATATGTTTAGAGTTTAAAGTACACAAAAATATAGGTATTAGAGAAAAACTAATATGTATATAAAAGCATAAACTAATATAAAGATATTAGGTTATGCTTGAATACATGACAATTTAGTTTCTGACATTCATTGTGTGTGTTTGACATTTCATGAATATATGACAAGTATAGTAGTATATTTATTTCATGGCAAAGGTTACTTTTTAATTTCCTTATGATACACATTTACAATTAATTTCTAAATACTTGTTACTAAAAATGAATTTCAAATTTAATTTTACTGTAATTATGTATTTTTGTTAAATGGTATAATTTTCAGTGACAGTACTAATATGAAATTTTAAAATATTAGTTTATGTTCTTAATTATTTTAACTTTTCATATATCTTTATACACTATTGCACAATAGTATGTTGCAATTTATTAATTTAGAAAGCTAATAAACCATGTATTATGCAAAAATGTCTAAGAAATGATAAAATTTAATGAGTATATTTTATGATTGTACGCAAAAATAATCCTTGAATACTTGAAGGCGACTGTATTGAATAAGGTACAATATAATATTTTTATATGTAAAAAATTTTTAATCAGTATTCAAAATCATTTTTTAATAATATTTTTCATATGAATATATTAGATAATCATATAAGATAATCTAACATTCAAGACTAATATATTAGATAGTCAAATTAAATATATTAATTTAATTTTTCATATTGAAATCATAGCTATAAGGGAAAAAAAACTAATTTGAAAAATGTTCAAACTCAGTATAAATAGTTTATAAAGACTTATTTTTCAAAACATGTAAATATTTGAAATGTTTTGATATAATTTTATTTTGCATAGTTAATAATTATTACAAGAATTATTGTTTTAATTAATTATTTGTAAGAACTTTTAAACTCTCATACTCATCTCATACTCATCATCAACAAAAAATCTTTAAAATACATAAATTATAGTTTCTACGAAAAAATAAGCAGCTTAAGGATAGATACTATTTTATTGATATTATATCTCCAATTTTTTTGAATTGTTATTAGATTCCATTTAATTACTGCGAAAAATCTAACCATCTATATTCATTTTTTTTTAAATTTCCCATTTCTGATTTTTTGTTTCCTATTATTAAATAATTATTTTTTCAATATTTCTATAAAATACGATGTATTACTAATTTTGTGATAATCTTAAAGAAAAACATTTCACTTTTTGGTTATATCCGACAGATGGCTGAGTGGTTAGCCTTCATGACTCCAAAGCTGTTGGTCCTGGGCACGAGTCCCGGATAGGACATGAATGTTATTTTCCTTGTATGTCGCTCTGTTTCTCCTTTTGAGATGATGTATGAAGGCAGTTCACCCTACAGCCGGTTTGTGGGGGTATGAAATGGGTAATGCTACTTACCATGCGTGAATTGGTTACAGTTGCTCATAGGTGTGGATAACGACACATGATTAGCAGTTCCCGGCCTTATTGTGGTGAAGGGTTACTGACTAGAGAAATAATTTCGATGATTGTCTATACATTCATTTGACTCCTCAAATGGGCCACCAGGCACTGTAGTAGGCCATTTTTATGCCCATCATGTAAGTTAATCCTAGGTATATGTATTTCCTACATATTTAGCGGTATTCATTTGTCGCACGATAGGGAACCACGACAACTTTCAAGTACCCACACTTACAGACGCCCATGAAGAAAATAGAAATTCGACATCTCTCCCACATTGTTCGACTGAGAAAGAATCCAGAACTTTCAGTCGAAAGATCAATATCCTGGATCTAGGTGAATCATAGTTACTAGTGCTTAATCAATAAATAAGTATCTCATAAACATACAAATATCATGTCATGTTTATATGCATGATATGTAATGCTTATTAATTACGATTACTTAATCAAATGGCAGTTATTACCGATTAGAAATATAAATAAAATGTGAGACTTATGCGTTCATGATATGATGTCGGGATTTTTACAAGCTGATTTTAAAAAATGCTAACTTTTTAAATGAGCAGTAAAGATTCTGAAGATAGACAGTCACCTGAGAAAAAAAAAGTTTAAAAAAACTAAACAAAATTTAACGAACTTTTTAAATTTGCGTTTGAAAATTGCATTTTATTGTTTCAGCAATATTAATTAAAGGAAAACTGTTAATTTTCGCTTAAGCAAAGCAATGGCCTTGAGATTAAATTTGTTCAAAAAATTAAAAAAAAAAAGATTGTTTACAAATATTGCAACCCATAATTTAGAATTCAATTAATAAATGTAATTTTAAAAAAATTTAAATTGTCCTTACTAATTTAAACAATCCATAAAGTTGGACATTTTGTCATGTCTTTTTCATGTTGTTATTGCTGATCTTCTATTGTCAACACGTTAAAGGCTTGAATCCATAGAAAACGCCTCCTCAAACCGATGTTTTGTTCTTTATGTAAAACCGATATGTAAAAAATCGTTTAATTAAAAAGAATGAACTTCAACACTATTCTTAGTCATTCGATGGTGAATTTCGCCTTGTTTGCTGCTGCTAGAAAGATGTAATTTGAAGGCAGGGAACGAATTCGCTAACAAGACAGATTTACTACGCTGTCTCAATATGATGTGATGTATATGAAAAAATATTTGACGGCATGGTTATTTTAACCTAATGATAATCGTAATAAATTGGTGTACTCAGGATCTCAACTGAAGCGAAAGAAACAACCACTATATAGTCAGTAATTAATTCACAACTTTTTGTATACTTTTACAAAGATATTCAAATATACTGTTTAATTGAATGCAATATATATATGTGTAAAGGAGAAAAGTCAGGAAACATTTTAAACTCAATTATCAACCTTAAATATATATTGTATATTAATTGTTTTCTTATTTCTTTTCTTGACTGGTAACTATATTTATAAATGAAGCTAATGTACTTAAGTATATATATATTGAGACGAAACGCAGTTCCATTAATTAATTTTCTTAGCTTAAAAAGTAAATTATGAATTTTATGAATTAAATTATTTTAATTTATGAAAATTATGAGGATATTAGATTCAGATTTCAACTAAATATTCCCCATATGTAAATTGCATATTTTTCATAGCTTGATCTTGCAAATATAGTTTAGTAGCTGATATATGCCAAAAAGAGGATTAATAGATTATTCATAAATATAAGCTTTTTTATTGTTTTATTATAAATAATTACATTACGAAGCACAAATTAATAAATGTTTCTGATCATTTTCATTTCAATACAAAAAAAAGACATCCTCTTAAAAATTTAATTAAATAATACTATTATAAATTCTCGTATACTCGAGACTCTTGAGTATACGAGAACTTGTTTAATCATGAATATATGGACTGAATCTTTGAAATTTTCCGGTAAAGTAATTGCTTAATCAAGTATCTTATTTGTACTTTGTCAAAAGGGCAAAATTAATAGCGAAATTCTTTAATTGAATATTGACTTTTAATGTTTCAAAACTTTCATTAAATAAAGAGACATGTTAATCATAAATTTCATTTTATATAAAAGTTAGCATAAAAATAATTAATGAAGTAGCAATTGAACATGTATAAGTAATTGAACATTGTTACCTAAAAATGTTGATACATATTTTAAGAAGTATTATTTGTTGTTGAGTCTTGTGCATGTTGTTGCAGCAATAGTAAAACTGTTTGAACCTAGTCCAGAGCTGGGCTCTGCCACATAGACAGAAGGAGCTGGATGGAGCCTTCGTGATTCTTAAGCTGGGACTAACCAGAAAACCAGCGATACTTTGCTCGCATCCCCCGGAGGAATCATTTCACTTAGAAGACATTGCAACCACACTTGGTTTTAACATGTCCCAGTCGCCTTACGGGAACACTACGAATCGTTGGTTAAGCTGGGATTCATGTTCACTACCTTCCTACCATGAGAACGACTCCCTAACCAAACAGACTAAATCTTGTGTACGTAGTAACCACAAAATCTGTTTTTTATTTCATGTAAGATAGAATATGTAAAAGTGTACTAAAAAGTGAACATCTGCTCCATATTGTTATAATAAATTACTAAGTGACGATATTCAGCATGATAATTCAGACAAATATTCCATGCGCATGATTTGTAAATGAATTTTCATATTATTAATTTATTCACTGCAGAATTTATCATATACCAGTTTCTTATAAAATAATAAAAAACACAACATTATGAAATTAACATACTGCTGGAGTATTGATTTCTATTTTGCACTCTAAATATTTAGATTTAATCTCAATGCATTTGCATTTATTAAATATAATATACATCCTAATGTTTTCATTTAACTGTTTTACATGTGATAAATTATTCACCCTAAAAATTGTTTGAAAACATTTCGAAATTCAGATTATTATAATCTATGGTCGTCAATTTTAAATGGAAATTTAGATATTAATCATTTTGTCATTTAATTTTTTTTCAGTTCATTCAGTAGAATAATTAATGCATAGTAAAAAAAATTATATTATTATTATTAAGGCTCTCTGTAAATCATTGAAATTTCATTTCTCGTTGTTTAATATTACCTTACAAGGGAAATGAATTTAAGATTGCTTAATATTAGGAAATATCGAGCATAATTTAAGAGTATGAATTTCGAAAATCACAACTGGAAAGTAAATAATCTGGGAAAATAATTTATTTTTCATGTGTAGACTTTTTTTTTTTTGCAAAAATGGAAATGAAATATTCTTTTCGTAGTATAATATTATTGTTAGTAGATAGTTTTCGCAGTTGAGTAGTTTTTTTTATTATTTGCTTTTTCTTTTTTTATAAATAAACTCAAAATTAATTTTGATTTCGTAAATATCAGTATCTATTTTCTACAACTTTATTTTCATAAATAAATTTAATTTCAACATCTATTAATAATATTTCATATTATATTCTGTTTAAGGTAATTTTTTTATTAATTTTTTATTTTGTTTACACTGTACAAATAACCAATTTTTCCTTGATAAAGAAAACAAGCATATAGTTTTGTAATGTGTCATTAAAATAGCTCTAGGAAAAGTTGTTAAATTTATTGAATGAAAATTTATAATGAAAATTTTAAAATTAGAGATCTTACAATTTACTCTAAAAATCTACAAATATTTAATGTGCCTTTAACATATTTTTAAAATCCACTTTCTGATTAAATTCGTTCCATTTTTAATATTTGCAGCAAGGTATATAAACTTTAATAAAGAAAATAGAGGGGAAGTAAATAGACAACAAAAACATTTCAGAAAATAAAAGTGCAAATTAAATTTTACAAAGAAAAATACTAAGTTTTATGTTAAGTTTAAGAAGACAATTTTAGCATTGTTATTAACTAATAATTTTAAATAAATTTAAGTATTTTGAACTTTTAAAAAAATGCAAATCATACACCCGCAGAATTTATATTGAATTCATTGTTCAATAAAAGCCTATCTATTTTCTTAAAATATAGTAATGGAGTTAATCTTTAACAATAAGTCGTTAATGAACTTAATTAACTAATCAAATTCAAATTTCTTTTATTTAAGTTTTGACAATAAGCCCATCTAAAAGAGGAAATAAATTAATCGATAATTTCTTTGTTTAAGAAAATTATAATGTTTTTATATTATAGTTTTTATTAGATACTGCAATGAGTTCTTGTTCAGGTGATGAAAATTTTATATTTTATTTCATTTTCTTTTGTTATTAAGTTAATAAACCAAAAATCGTAACAATAATTTTCCAATGTACATAATATCTTTGGAATTGAAAATAATAACTTATATGTCATTGGACCAATTCCGTTTTTCTTAAATGAAATTACTTGAGCTTAAATCAATATATATATTTCTTTTATTCTCAACAAATACAAAAGGAATATTGTAGAAAAATTTATAAATTTCATTCTGAAAACAGCATTTTGTTAGAATATTTTTAAATGTTTGTTTATCTAGAATATGAGTTTATCTAGAATATTCGTTTATCTAAATACGTTTATATTGGAACAATTGTATAATATCAAACTATTTACATAATTTATAACATTAATTATGTGTGAGTTAAATGAAAGAAACTTAATAACTACACTAAGTTTAAAAATCTTAAAAAAATTGGTTTCACATTTAGTTTTTTTCGGTATCTTAAGTAAATATAATGTTTTTATGCTAAAATTAGAATTAAATTTTTGTTGTTGTTGTTGTTTTTGATTATTTCGTAGGTATCATGCAAAGATAGACAGTAACCCAAAAATATCCAAAACTTCTAATATGTAGATCCAACAGGACTTCGTTCTTAATGAAATTTAAGAATTCCATTTTCCGTGAACTGCTTATGTTTCCTAAATTTAAGAGCAACATACAAAACGAATATAACAAATAGATTATGCTTCTATTTTGAAAATATTCTTCACATATAAATAGAATAGTACTTGGAATATTTTTAACTTTTAGCTTGGTATTTGTTAATAGTGTGCTAGTTTATTTACTTTTCACTATTCGAAAGAGAATTAGAAATAATTAACATGAATTATTAATTAAAATATTTGTTAATTCTATGCATTACAATCAAGGTACATGTTATTATTTATTGCTGAACAAATGCAGAAGAATCAATTGTATCTATCAGTCTTTCTTTCAATATTTTTAATGCTGAAAATCAAATGTTTGGCATTTTTAATTGTAGCGTAATTTTACATACATATAATGGAAATAATGTAATATACATAAATTTAAAAACACAAGCAGTGCTTTAAAGCAGGAGATCATGGACACATAAATGTTTCTGTTATTTTCGGGCTTTATCTTACGATTTGTGCACAGTGATTCTTCTAAAGAGGAAATCAAGTGGGCATTTAAGCTCAGTAACCATCTGGATGCCGTCCCGTGAGGATCATATTGGCACCAGTCAGTGTGAAGATAATTAAGATTGGAAATAATTATAAAAATTTAATCTTTCGTTGTAATTGTTAGATTATTAAATTTGTTAAACTAAAACGTTTCAAGACGATGGG
This sequence comes from Latrodectus elegans, assembly GCA_030067965.1. Classification (NCBI taxonomy): domain Eukaryota; kingdom Metazoa; phylum Arthropoda; class Arachnida; order Araneae; family Theridiidae; genus Latrodectus; species Latrodectus elegans. The sequence continues at coordinate 115,696,152 of CM057819.1, forward strand.
ACTTGCAATCATATGAATAAGGCATCGCATAGCCGAATTTCTGATGGGAATAACCACAGAAGTAGGAATAAAAAGTGTTTGCAAACATTAGGAACAGCCGCGGATACATTAAATAGTTCATTGTATCCTTTGATTCTACAAAAAAAATGCTACAAGAATTAAATTTAAATTATAATATCCAGCATAAAATAGATTAATTGTTTAACATAAATAAATATAAAAATTTTTGTTAATGAAGAAAAAAATTTTTGTTAATGTTAGCAAATCCGAGAATTTTTAACACCAAAGAATATTCCGCTAGAAAGAAAATAATATTTCAGTGTTACCCAAATAAACCACATTTTCTAAGCTTTAAGAGAAGGGATGTGAGCAACAAATACAACAGCGTTGTGGTCTTGATTACTCAAGTTAATAATAAATATTCCTCCGGAAATACGAATCAAACGCTATGTTTCGGAGTAATTTTAATGTAACAGAAAATAACCAAAAATGAATTTTCTATTCACAAAACCAAATGAATTGTGTTTTCTTATTAAGTGTTAATGGTTAAAAGAGAGCTTTAAATGTCAATGGGTTGGAGATTCTTTGACATTTAAAATTTATTTGCTTTCAAATTCATATACGAAAGTTTTGTGACCATAATAATCAAAAATGAAAAATTTAGCTTCCAAGATCACATAATTCAATGATATGCGAATGTAAGGGATAGTATTTTTCATAAGACGCTTTAATTAGAGTCGGGAAAAATGATTAAAACAAAAAGTTTTCTAATAAGTCGTTTAATTTTACACTAAGGATTAAAATGTAAGTAAAAAATCGCCTAAATCTCTTTTATTACAAATTAGTTTTCACTATAATGAATTCAAAAGGAAACATTTAAGATATATAGCTGAGTTCGAATCAAATTAATCATTTATATTAAAACTGCATTTGGCGGAATTAATATTTTATAGCATGAGATATCCCAATCAATGTATTAAAATCATAAAACCAAACCATAGTAGATCATGGTTGGTTGGTTGGTTGGTTGGGTTTTATGGCGCAAGGTCCAAAAGCGGACATGCTGCGCCAACATAGTAGATCAGGTTATTTAAGAAAAAATAAGAATTCCATATATATATATATATATATATATATATATATATATATATATATATATATATATATATATATATACATATACATATATATATATATATATATATATATATATATATATATATATATATATATATATATATATATATATATATATATATATACAGTATGTCCACCGAAGTCCCTTGCCACCCTCTTAACTTCCGAACGGCTTCTGCTGTATATATAAAAATGGTGTCTAGGTTAAGTAAAGTAGCCATGCGCTATTGATTGAAATCACCTACCTAACCTGGGGGAAAACTGTGGAGTTATCATTCGTATTTCGAAAACGGAACGAGATAGGTAAAAAAAAAAAGTGATATATAAAGCTGAACATCCTCGATATAGTACGAAAAGATACCTTGTAGGCATTAATGTGAAGAATACAACGGTTAAAACGCGCTTTGTTAGTTTGTGCTGTGACGTGGCACATCTTACATGTGCATATTTGAAAAAAAAAATCATTTTCGTGGTTGCATTTTTCACTTTTATTTCGAAATAGGAAAAACGGAAGTATTAAAAATAATTCCTACAATTCGCATGCAGTATGCAAATACGTAAGAAACGTCACGCCTGTTCACCTGATACAGCTATAAAAGAGACATCTTTTTGGGGCTGTAATATGTTGATTCTCATGGTCATGGCTGAGTATTCTAAGGCTGAGTATTGTGAGATGATTTTGCTGTATGGTGAATGTCAACGGAAGACACCATCAGCAGCAATGTACCACCAACGTTTCCCTACAAGTCCGCGTCCTTCGCATCAAACCATCTTAAATGCTGTAAAATGCTTAACGGAGACAGGTTGAGTTACTAGTCGACCTCGATCTGGCAGACCAGTAATGTAGGACGGCAAGTTCAACCGGATGAGGTATAGCATATACCCTCACATATCCGAAACGCAGCGTAAAAGAGATCAGTCAACACTGTGGTCTCTCTAAAAGTCAGGTTTGGAAAACCCTAAGCAATCAGGTGCTCATCCATACCGACCAAAGCCTTAACAGGTTTTAGTGGACGGGGATGCAGAGAGAAGCTGTGCATGGTGTAACTTCATCATAAATCACATGCAGGTCCAGCCTGCATTCTTGGAAGATATAATGTGGATTGATGAGGCATGCTTTTCATGGAATGGCATGTAAAATAGGCAAAGCACCCATTACTGGGAGCTGGAAAATCCTAAATGTTTCGTCAACGTTCGACATCAAATGCGGTATGCTATTAACTTTCGGTGCGCAATTTACAATAACAAGCTGATAGGCGCAATATTTTACAATGGCAAGTTAATGGTTGAATGATATTTACAATAGCTACAGAATGTAATACCTGATTTTGTGAAAAACATGCCGTTGTTTAATCTTACGAACCTGTGGTTTCAACATGACGGTGTGCCTGCTCACAAGATATCTCCAATGAAGCACTACCACGCTAATGAATTTGACAACCAAATACTAGTGTATGGTGGTTTTGAAGAGTGGCCTCCACGTTCTCCTAATATGACTCCACAGGAAATTTTCCTATGGGGATACTTGAAACAGGAGGTGTATGCTACCCCTCAACAAAAATTACAGAACCTTAAGCGACGCATTACGGTCGCGTGTTTCAATGTGTCACGCAGTACGTTTCAATGTGTGATACGTGATATTCAAGCGAGGATCCAAATGTGCATTACAGCTGACGCTGAGAAGTTTGAATATCTTAAATAAAGTATATTGTTACACTATTTGTTTTTTTTTCTTACATCGTTTTGTCACGTCACATCACGAAAGAACAAATGAAGGTTTTAACAGTTGTATTCTTCACATTAATGTCTACAAGGTATCTTTACGTACTAAATCGAGGCTCTACAACTTTGTATATCACTTTTTCTTTCTATCTCGTTCCGTTTTCGAGATAAGAATGATAACTCCGCAATTTTCCACTAGGTGGATCAGTAGTCTGTTTTTAGTAGTGCATGGCTACTTTATTTTACTTAGATTCTATTTTTATAAATATAGTAGCAGCCGTTCCAAAGTTAAGAGGGTGGCAAGGGACGACTTTAGTGGACATACTGTATGTATACTATATATATATATATATATATATATATATATATATATATATATATATATATATATATATATATATATATATATATATATATATATATATATATATAATTTAGATATGTATATAGATATAGATATGTAGTATATATATAATTTATATATATATATATATATATATATATATATATATATATATATATATACATATCTGAATTTGTGAGGAAAGACATTTGAAACGGAATTTAATTTGTAGATTTGTGTACCGCTGACAAGATTCACGTTGCAATCGATTGAAATTATATTTTGGAAATTTTAGGAGATAATATTGTCACTGTCGTATTAAGGTCTCGAGATACAACTGTATACCCAGTACTTCGACATAATTTCAAAATTAACTACTTAACCTGTGAGGGAATCAAATGTAATTCCAATACTATATAAAGAAGTATGACTTCGTTTCTGCAAAGTTCCATCATAGGACAAAGAAATATGAAACTGGTCCTTAGGATTTAAAATTGAATTTGATTGCAAATATGCTTTCCTAATGGCACTTAACCCTAATTTCTTTTTTAACTAAATTAAAGAAACATTTAGAAAATTCTTTTTTATCCATGCATGCACAATCCAGTGTTCGAGAAAATGATTTCATTGCTGTTGGCCTTTTACAAAGCTCAAAAAAGCTGCCACAACTTTGTTATTGACATCACATTTTCATGAATAGTGTTCTCTAGAACTAGAAAAAGTTGAGCAAAAGTTTTCTTTGCAAGATTTGCAGGACATTTCAAGTTTCGTTGAAAAACAATAATTTTCCTGTGTGGATACACCTAAGGAGCATCCACCACAATTACTGATTGGAAAATTCCTTAGAAGACGGGAAAAGCAGTTTTTATTCTTAAGAATAATCTCATTTCCCATGCAGGAGGAATATCATTACGTAAATGGACAGATTCTAGAACATTTAAATCGATAAAAGAAAAATTTTGATCAACTGTTTCCTTTAGTACAGCTTGCTCAGCAATACTTGATTGTCTTTGACCAGTTGATTCAATCCCTGCAAGTTTTCGTTTCGTTAATATGTCTTTAGGTTTCCTGTATCTTGAAAAATTGCATGCATTATGAGGGAAATTACAATGTTAGATTCAAGAGATTATTATTTGAGAAAGTAGTTCTGAAAAGAACTGTTACATAAACACTGAACAGCAAACATAGATATAAGTTTCCAATTCAAAACAGAAATCAAGTGGTGAAATCAAAATAATGATAGCTGTGAAAACTCAGCAAGATTAGTGTTGCCAACGAAATCAAACAAATAATGAAGACTAACTAGTTTTGATGTGGCTAAAATATAGCACATTCTAAAACAAGAATTCTGTAAATAATTATTTCAAGAATAAATATTTGCAATCTGTGAGACAATAGGAAATGGACGTGGCCGTTTGTTTACAAAATAAATACCTTATTTTTTCAAGTTTTAATAGTGTAAATTAAGCAAATGTTAGTCAAAATGTGATATTTAAAACCTATTACATTCTAGAAATACCTATATGTCATTGGGAATTAGTTATTCTTCAAATACTCTGTCCTCGTGTTATTTCTTTACGTTTTCGAGCAAACGTGAAAAAGGGGCGTGGTACATTGTTCACTTTATTAAAAGATTAATAACTTTGCTTAAAATTGACTGAAATCAAAATATCTTTTTGTATAATATAGAGCATGATTCATATTTTTTTATAAACTAAAAAAGAAAAATCGATATTTTTATCCATTTTTCACATTTTGATAGTCTATTATCACACTAAGCACAAAACATTTTCTTTCAGCATTCAGACGTTTTATCTCCAGAAGAGGTATTTGCCGCATTGTTAATTCTGGCAATGCATTGACATTTATGAGTATCGAAATTAAGCTTAGAAATTCTTTACAAATATTACTAAACCTGAGGCTCGAAATTATTTTAGAAATAAATAAATAAAATGGGAATACGTAAATGAGCATGTTGCATTGTGGGGTAATTACTAGGAGAGAATGGTTCAAAAAACGAATGTTGCATTAATGAAAATTTTAAAACGAACGCTAGTTTCTTTCAATGAATTATAAGCTTTTATTGCAGTCACTGAAGCTATAATTAGCTCACACCCATTAGTTTGCATTTATGATGAATCCAATGAACTATTGAAACTCACACGCACAAATTTTTCATTTGGAATAAGATTGACCACCAAACCAATTTGATTAGATAACAAAAATTGCAAAACCTTTAATGATAAAAAAGATTTAATTAAAAATATGTTACCATAGGTAATCCTAAATTATTTCTGAAAACGGTGGATAGGTAAATATCTTCTTAAATTAACCCCTTAACTCTATCTGAGGTTCTGAGAAGAATCTTGTTTAAAATGTATTTCCGGTGGCAACATAATTTGTGCTTTCTCCACAAAACTAGTTCTACTTCGCTAAGCATTTGACAAGAGTGCAAAACCTTCTAATTCATGATCCGACATAGATCCAATTTTTCACTGACCACCGCAGAATAGCTGCTTGATTGTCGCTATCTTGATGGTTGATTTAATGAGGGAACATCCATCAACGTGTATCACTCGTAGAAACCAACACATGACTGTATTTTACTAACTAAATGTTCTTTCTGCTCAGAAATGTTTACTATTGTTTGTTACATCTTTAGAATAATTGTTTGTCAAATATTTTTAGCATTTTTGGTCGAAAAATTAATGTAATTCTAAGTAATTTTAACATTTAATTACTTAAAAATAATGAAAAAATGTACAATAGTAATGATTATTGAAAGCGATATTCTATTATTCTGAATCTCAATATATTTGAAAAAGTCGTTTGAATTACCTATGGCTGTTATATTAATTTTTATTACCTATATTCTACTCATTCACAAACTAAGGAAATTTGTATTTATAACTTAATTGTCAACTAGACAGAATGGAAATAGGCAACTTCCTGACAAATTTAAAATATAAGAAATAATCGATATAGCTTTGAAATAGTTACAATATTAATTATAAAAAAGATTAATTTCTCTTTAAAATTTTATAGGGGTAATCCGTCATAAATTGATTAAGATTGCTTTAGCATTACAAGCAGATGGAGTGTTATAATATTTCATTTGTACCGGCATTCTTAATTTTACAATAAAATTTAATTGATATTTTTTTTGCATCTAATTATATTAAAGAAATTTTTAATAAGCATTTTAATATAGAATATTTAATCCTTGTAATTTCTTAAGTAACAAATAATTTCATAATTTTTTTAATTTTTCACAAAAAACTTAAGATATGCTAATAATTATTTTAAATATTTGACTGCATTTATGAATTACACTTACATTAAATTTCACTTACAGAAATTTTTCTAAATAATTTGCATTTTCATTAAATACTTCCTTACTCCTCACGAATTTGTTATTAATTTCATTCTTATATAAATTCTAAAAAAAAGTCAATGACGTTTTTTGTTTTCCTTATTCAAGTTCATGTCTAAAAGAGCGAATATATCAAAATAATTCTGTCACCTCCACTAAGAGTAAAAGAAAAATGAAAATAATGACCCCCCACTTAAAGTATTACTTTTCCTGCATCACATCAATAATTTTGTGGGATTCTACAAGCAAGAATAAAAACTAAGTGATAAATTATGTTGTCATTTTCATAAGGATATTATGTTGATTTTCATGAGGATGTATAAATCTTTAATGGTAAGATACTTGATATAAACTTCCCAGTTAGAAGTAGAGAACTCAAAGCGTCATCATTAATTATTGATTACATGGTAATGATAATGGTATAAATTATATATATATATATATATATATATATATATATATATATATATATATATATATATATATATATATATATATATATATATATATATATAATATGTATACATTACATTAATTAAATATGCATATAATATTAAAAACAGACATAAGCTGTTAAAGCTTCAGATCTTCAAATTTTATGCAAACATATAGAAAGATAACTCAATGAATATAAGTTAGCATAATTTCAAAGCATTTTGCGTCCAAAATTTGGAAAGAAAAAGTAGGAATCTGTTGATTGATTAATTGGTGTCATACCCATTGGTAGATCTAAAGGTGACCATGAGTGTGCAGAACACAGCAGTCAATCTTTATGTTGTTTTCAAATCTTTGATTCTCTAATATATAAGTATATTTTTTATTCAAAGTATGTATTAAATTAAATCGCAGTGATTTAGAAATGTATTTCATTGTTCCTAATAAAAACATAAAAGACAACTTTAGTTCACGCATTTATTTCCATGTTTTGACAATAATTTTGCAAAGTATTAAAATATTATTTTAAACACTTATTTCTAAATAAATCATGTAATATGTGTAAATCATAAAATATGTCATGGACATTAAATTCAGAAACAACTCTGTAGATGAAATATTAAATCAAATGTAAAATATCTCTTTTATGTGTCAAACTATTTTGTAATAATTGTGTGATTAAATTTATAATCTCTTTATAAAATGTTGATAAAAATAAATTAAACGTCTCTTGGTACAAATCTTTCATTATATATACATGTGTGTGCATGTATTGTATCAACTTGTATAATATGAATGCAAATGTTTCATTTTTTTAAAATAAATAAAACTGAGTTTCAGTGAATTTTAGTTTCGCTCAATTTTAATCTAATTTTACTTTAATTATTCAAAAAAGGCAGTCTATTGTTCTAAAGTATGCACAAAATATTTAGTTAATAATATTTCTTCTAAATGAATAGTTTCATTTTATAATAATCTGTTGATATTTTGAAGCAGATCAAACAATTTAAAAAATGTGGCTAAATAGAAGAAATCAAAGCAGGATACTTTAAATAGAAGTTATTTGGACACAAGCTATTATTAAAGTAAATAAAAAGGGTAAAATCAATTACATTAATATACATTTTTCAATTTTATTATTATATGTTTCATTACATAAAAGAACACTTTTATACAAAATGTAACAAAAATACATTATTTTGAATTGTTATACGAAAATTGTTTTTAAAATATTATATGACGTAAGTTCTTAACTCATTTCAAAATGCTCAGAAATAATAATTTGAATGCATTTGTTTATAAATTTATTGATGAATGAGACTCTTTTTTTCTGGGAAGAGGTGGTTAAAATATCAAGTAAGCTTATTATTGAGGATTTACAGATAATCCTTTTTATAAACGATGAAAATCCTTTAATAGAATATTTATTTGATTGTATTAAAAAGCAATGTACAAACAGGATTACTATACGTAGCACTGTTATTTTACAAAATATGTTTTTTATGTCTTGCCTAATTTACAATTTTGTTGCAGTATATCAGAACTAATTTCAAGGGGAGGCAGAAAGGTACAAGAGAATAAGAATTTATCAACGTAAAAGTACGTTTATAGATTCTCATGATCATTGTCTCACTGACTTGTATTGTTTTTATTACGCCTCATATATGATCTGGAAGCAGACTAGATCAAATATTTGAGCCCATGGATCATCAAAAAATAAGAAAAAAATAGATTCGGACTGATAAAAATAGAGTCCTATCAAAACCTACACATCAATATGCCACAAAATTGATACAGTGAGGCTTGTACTAAGTTGCAATTGGTATACTTCAAAAGTGTTAATTGGTGAACTTGCCCCTGATCAAAATAGTAACATCCGAACCTGATGATTTACAAGTATATTAGGAATGAACTGAATGACTCGATCAGAGCTGAGGGTGAATTCACCAGTTGGAGCCTATTGAAGCTTTTGACAATAGGAGGGATAAAAAAAAAAAAAACTTTTACAGATAGGATAAGTCAAACTTGCAGAGTTATTTTAAAGACTTAGTTTCCTGCAGTTTGTATGCCATAAATATAGGACCTATAAAATTGCAACAATTGGGGCTAGAATAAAATACCTTTTAAACTTTGCAACATTATGTATTTAAAGGTAAATAGTTGTTTCTGGTACATATATATTTTAGATTATATTATCAGAAGTCAAAAAGCAATTTCATCAAATTGTTAATATAGTGTAGTTTTAGTATCATTTATTAATTCAATCATATTAAACCACTCATTTTTGCACATGTCTTGTTTTTCTATTAAAATAACAATTGCTTTGACCCGTCCTTTGAAGTGTTACTAGTCCAGCTTTGTAAGGTATATAAAGAAGCACAATTAAAATATTGTATTGGAAAAATACAAATTCCTAAAAACTGCATTTTTTTCTTGGTGTCCAAATGGGTTGTAAGTTACTTATAAATAATTCTTGATGTATAGTTTATTTGAAAACATGTACATGTTTTTCCATTTTCCATCTTTCAGTATATATGACAAAAATTCCATATGATGCTCTGCATTTTCATGGTGTGAAAATATTTTTATGAACCACTGCGTTACTTTGCTGTATTTTATATGGTCATTCGTAGATACATTATGAATAACGGAAATGTTGAATTTAGGAAACTTCAGTTTAAGAAAAATTCACAAGATAAAATTATAAAAATTGTGCTTGCTATTTTCTAAACATTCTAACGCTTGCTTTGCGTAATCCATTCTGTAATAATAATTTGCGCAAAAGTATATAATTTGCTTTTATGTATAAAACAAAATGCGTCTATCATTGATAATCCTCTCAGTAGTCCCCTTCAAATTCTTTGGACTTTGTGATATGTAAATAATATACAAGAATACATAATTTGAAATATAATCCCAAAATGTTCAGTAATATGAGCATAAACATTGCACATATGTCAAATTTTATTCATTTATTTTATGTCAAACATGAAACCAAATATATAGTTCACTAAAAAACGAATGCTTTGATAGCTTAGCTTGTGAAAATAAATCGAAACACAATTTTAAAAACAAAACTTATGAATCGTTTAAAAAAGAACAAATATTTTCATTTTAAAACCATTGTGTTTGCCATTACTTAATTGTAGTATTTTTATGAAGAATTTCATATCTGGAATAAAATAGAAATATATACAGTCAAGAACTGGTGACATTTGTTATGGAAATCAGCAAACTTTTCGAAGAGCTGTATATGTTTGCTCAATGTAAGCTACGACTTTCATGATCAGAATTTATCAAAATTATCCCACATCCACATTTCGTATGCTCACAAACATATACAGAACTTTAATTTTTTTCACTAAAATATTAAAATGTTTTTAATCTTTCCTTAATATGCTTCGATCTTAACTCCATCTCATTTACAAAAATTAGATGAAACTGAAAATAGTATACGAAAATCAATTATTCAATTCAAATTACTGGGAGAAAATGCAGTAATTTTATTTTAAACAGAAATATCATGTGATAAAAGTTATTATTAATCATACAAAATTTTACATTTTAATCCGTTATTTAGCTTTAATTACTGTTGGTATATGTATTCCAAATTGTTTTTAGAGATGGAAAAAAAATTTTATTCTTACAATTTTTAAATATTAAATAAGTATACTAAAATCTTAAAGTTGTAATTTTTTTTTATTTTGAATGTTTGTTGCTTATGGAGATATTGGAATGCTTCATTACGAAAATTGGTCTTCCCTCTTATTGCTGTTTTGTAAAAATAAAATAAAGTTCTTAAATTTTTAAAAAGTTAATAAATTTCTTAAGAATGTAAATTATTTTGAATAAAAAATTGAAAATAATGAACTTGAAAACTAATAGAGCTATTTTAAATAACTTAAAACTAAAGCAAAATAAATACCATAACTCTCATTTTAGCATGAAAAATCTAAAAGGGAATAAATTTATTAATCTTAAATTTATTTGTAAAAAAGGTAGTAAATTCATTAACTTTTTAATAAATATTTAAACGTTTACAGTCTATGAACGCTTACAGACGATGAACACAATTATGTTGAAAACATTTTACTTCCACATCAGATATACTAAAATAGAATATTTAATAATATAAAATAGAGGATCTAAAAGCTAGAGTGGCCAGATAGTTTTGCAGAAGTTAAGCTTTTCTTTTCTAATCTATATTAAATTTATTCAGAATGACTAAGAAGTATAATTTAAATTTTATATGATACTAAAAAACCATATCAATGAAATTCTTATTTTGATTTTATTGAGCTCTGAACCAAAATTGTATCGACAACAATTATACCAAATAAAATAATACATATCACATTGTTAAAGTGATTTTGATGATTACAAAACAGACAAATATATTTTTCCAAATTTTGTTTATTTTATTTATTATGAATTTAATCGTAATTAGTACTGATTGAAACTTTCTATAAATTTTGTTATGTCACGATGATAATGATTCAGAGTCTTTGCTCGTTCCTAAAATGTAATTGTGAAGTTATATTTCATTGTTGAAAAGTATCGCACTAGGTAATCACTCCCGGTACAGGAAGTTTAGCAATGGAAACGAATTCATTCCAACTTTCCCTCAGTGTGATTTATATTAATTTCAAAGAATATTTGAAAGTAATGTACTTGCTTGGATTAATTTAAAAAAATAAATTATTGTTCTCACTCTCCAAAACGAATACATTTTTGCATGCTCCTAGTCTATCAGAAGTGTCTGAAACCCTGAGTTTTGTCGTTTGCCCGATCGGATGGCTGGAAACGGGGATGTCAGAGACTGATGCTGCCAGGTGCTTTAATGTTTCATAGTTTGGTTAACTACACATTGCATGTATCTTAACAAAATTAAAACATAAAAACGTGAGCATCTTTTTAAATTTACATTTACAATGTTATGTAACGATGTGAAAACATTGTAACTTGATATTTTTAAAATAGTTGAAGTAATTTAATAATATGTATTCATTATTTTTCAATATCTGTTTGAAAATAAACTAAATAAGCTCATGCCATATTAAGTGTTATTTACCTTGAGTCGCATACTTTTCCATAAAATTATCTATTTTCAAACATATATTTTATAAATTTGCTTCATATGAAGTAAAAGAAATCGGAAATAATTATTAACAAAATACATAGTAATTTCCCACGATTTCGCATTTTAAAAAAATATCAGAATTACTATAAACATTCAATTGTCTAATTAAAATTTATAAAAAACAAATAATCATATGGTTAATTGTGGAGCAATAAAATTATTCCACAGTGCAATTTTAATGTGAAATAAAACAAATGCTCCTTATAAAATATAAACAATACTGGTTGGGATTTAATTCATAAAAAACTAGTGATTCAATTATTAGCAATTAAAAAAACATATGTTTAGAGTAAAAATATATAAATCTTTAATTTTGAACTATACTATATTGAAATCACAAAACAATTTAATTTCACTTACATGGGAGTATTTTGTCTAAATTTCTAGATTCTGAAAATTTTATTGTTCCTATACAAATTATAATCCCATACTATAAGTAAATTATTGTGTATTTTAAATGCATAGTAATAGATAAATACATAGTAATACTTGTTTATTTTACAGACAAAATTGTTATGAAACTTGAATTAAAAAGTAAATGATGCATATTAATATAAAATAAATAATAACCTGCGTTCGTTAAAAGATTTCAGAGTATATATGTAATAAAAAATAATATCTTATAGTATTTTTCATATCATTAAATAAGTTTCTCTATGTTGAAGTAGAAAAGTAGGCTTCTATGAATCATACTTTGTTAAAATAGAATCCTGGGGAGGATAAATAATCATAAACTGGAATAACTCAAAATTGTCTAAACTACAAGACTTTCTTAATTTCTGTTATTAAATCAATGCTGAATTTTTCCCTTAGTTTATAATATTTATAAAGCTTTTAATAAATTTACCAAGAAAATATTGTATAAGAGTAAACTGAATTCTTTTTAAAAGCATTTTAAAAACTTAAAAAAAAATAAATAAAAAGCATTCTGTTGAGAAAAATAGCTGAAAAAATCTCAGGATACCGTAATGTAATTTTACTATAAATTAAATTCATATAAGAAGAAAATATTTTTTATATTGCTGTTGCATTATAGGAAAATGCATCGGTTATAATTAGAAATATTAGACGATAGTAATTTAATTAATCACACCGTACTCTCCAAAATTTAGTTTATATATGCACGATTTGCATTCAATTTTCTTTAGGGAAGGCAGAGTGAGAGAGAAGAAACTGCACCCACAAACCTTAATGCACCGACCTGAATAAACTTCCCAAGAACTTGGGAATATATTATCTTGCTTTTTTAGTTAAAGAGACATAACTTAATTTGCTCTTGCTTGCAGAAGGAATCCTTTCAGGTAAAATAAAAATAATTTTTTCTTGTCTCATATAATATTAATAATAAAATAAAGTTTCTCAGAAGAACTGGACTCATTCGCATTAACTAAGAAATCACTTACTCAGGAAATCCCTATATCACACTCATCAATTTATATTCATTGTAGAGTATAATTTAGTCTGTCTTAAAATAAATTTTTACTATCTATTGGGCTATAGGCTCTTACAGAAAATTCACTTGCATTTGGGCAATTTTGCATTTGGGCAATTTTGTATATATATATATATATATATATATATATATATATATATATATATATATATATATATATATATATATATATATATATATGTATGTATGTATATATATATATATATATATATATACATATATACATACGTGTTATACAATGAAAAATGGTTATTGTTTTTCTGCCCCCTCCTTTATCATCTGGATCTTGTGAAATATTTCGGGCTCCCTTCCTTGCTATATGTGATTATGTCTCAATATTTATCAAAAATCATCCGTAGATTACAAAAGTTGATTTCAAGAAATTCAATTAGTTCCAGATTTTTTGGCCATTTACTAATTTAGTAAACGGCCAAAAAATCTTGAATAAAAAAAAATCTGTGTTAAAATATTTTTAAATGTTGCTGACAAATATTCGAAAAACATTCTTTAGTGTGAACGATACTACGTTTGATACAATAAAGTGCTTAAGTGCTGAAAAGGAACTTTGTGAAACCCTGTTGCCAGAAGAAAATTCTCTATCGATAAGTATTTAAGAATTTTTTTTTAAGTTTTCCATTGTGAAACATTAATTGTCATAACTTCATGTAAACAGACCTCCAAGCAATATGAGTTCGATATACAAATGTATTCAAATGATTTTTAGTTTCCAAAAACATTGGTGATACACAGGTACAAAACGTTTCTTAATTAAGTTTACTGAAACTGTTGTTAATTACTTGAATTTTTAATAAAATAAAAAACACATGAAATTTTACTAATGGCTTGTGGTTTCTCCAACAAATATTAATCAAATTAAACTTGTTAAATGTATGTTAATTAAATAAAATTAAATAACTTTAAATAGTACACACAATTTTATTTTGTTTTATTCTTTGTATATAGACGTTTGCAATGCGCCATATACTTGTAGTTTTACATATCACGTTTAAGATATATTATATTTTTTTCAGCAAATATATTGAAATTAAACAACATTATTAAAATGAATGCAGTTCGCAAAATTTTTGTGAATAATGTTATAATTGCAGGAAACGTATATACAATAAATAATGTATATCATTTTGGAAATTTAAACAAAATGATAAAATATATGTAGAAAAATTACAAATGCTTAGTTACTTGATTTAAAATTTGCTTTTTGAAAATATTCATTAATTTTAATGTTATCAAATTTGAATATAGTGTATTTCAGTTTAATAAAATAATTTATATTTAGCTTTTGGCAAGCTTAATTAAGTTATCGTTTTTAAAGGCTGCGTACAGTGTTCCTAGTAGAATCGTGTTCATTTTGTTGAAATATGATACATTTTTAAATTTAATTGAATAAGAGTTTACGCCTGTGATTTGGTAATATGAAATCTATTTCGTAATCTCACTTCTATATAAAACACAACGTATTTTTAAATTGGCTATTATGTTGGATTTTTTAAGTATGCATAAAGGAACTTTTCACATTTATTACCCCTGAAACACTTGATGGATCTGTGCTTCCAATTAGAAAAAAAAAATTTTGTCTCATCTTATTTTGAAAGGGAATTCTTCTTATTTTGAGATTTTTCTTATTTTAAAATTAATTTATTCTTATGATAAGATTTTTTCTAATTTAAGGTTTATTATTTTAACAAACAAACATTTAAAAAAAACGCAAGAAATGAAAGCTTAAAATTATGACTAGTTATCGAATTTAAATGTAACATCTATCATTATTCTTTTTCATAAAATTGCGTGAAACTTGTAATTAGTTCTTAACACAAAAATTCGTTTTCATTGGCAGCTATCTATTCCATGTTATGATTGAATTTTTATTATTTATTAAGTATTGTTTTATTGCATATATGGTGTTTCATTATTTCTTGAAAACAATCATCTTCACTTCGAATATTTCTAGTATTAAGTGCATATTTACTTTAGTTTAATGCATATTATTTACATGAGACTCGAAAGCAATTAAAAATCAAAAAACTTTGAGTGAAACTTTTAATTTTCTCTAATTTATAGAAAACAAATCGGTTGATTAAAACAGTTAAATCTTTACAATTTGAATAATATTAACATAAATTTGTAAACATTAACCCGTCTTTGTATTACTTGAGAGTTCATTATAAAAAACTGTTATTTTTTCTTCTTGGCGTCAAGGATGTGATGATATGCAGAAATGTTATTGGTACTTATAACCCTTGGACAAGTCAAGCTCACTAGCCAACGCTTATGCAATATTAAGTCAGAATGTTGCGTCTTTCGTTTCAATTCGAGCACCATGAAGGTGAAAGTTCGTCTTTGTTTTAAGATTCCTTCAAGAGATGACAAAATCAAAGGAGCCACTCCCTCCATTTTGACATTGATCTGGAGGGGGAGGGGGAATTTTCTCTTGACAATTAAACCCATAGTAACTGCTCAACAACCGACCACAGAACTTTTGATTCTACAGATTTAACGAGAACGTATATCGTATGTACTCGGTGGATCTTTGGTGGCAACCACCCTTCCGAATGGAAGGCCTATGCCATTAGTCACCCACGGGCATCATATGCAGAAATAAAAAATATAAGTATCTTCTAAAGGATAATTTATTCGCATCTCCTCTCAGTCGCAAAAAACTACAATAACTTCAATTTAAAGTAGTTACATAAACTGTAAAAATCTATACAATTTATATAATATAAAACTCTATATAGATTTTCCGACGTTTCTTTCAAGTAACTTTCAAGGCTTGAGACTCAGGTGTTTATTTTATTGAATAACTGTCAGCTAACTTTTTAATTGTTTTCCTGCTTAGGTGAAGCTGATATTTATTCCAGTTAAGAAGTTAATTGTATCTTCCTCAATGAAAGTTTCTAAAACATTTCCATGGTGAACCTATCTTGATTCCAATCCTATTGATCCTATCAATTGGAAGCTACGAAAGTGTAGACCTGTATTTAAGTACCTAATATATAGCCTAATGTCACCAAATTCTTATAGATTTTACAGACCTATTGCTCAGCACTTAAAACTATATTTACACAAAATTAATGTTGTTTAGAGAAAAGAGTTTTACAAATTAAATAATATATTAAAACAAATAATTAGCGATGTTAAGCATTCATAAAAATATTTACAATATTTACACATTATTCGTTATGATATTTTTTATTATTAACTTTATGTTTTCCCTTAATATCTAAAAGAAGAATTAATTCTACATTTTCGTTACTATAATCAAACTATTATTCTTTGACTGATATCTAATGTAAATAATCAGTACAGAAATCAATGGATGTTAAATTTGGTGTACTTTTTGTACAAAAGTGACTGATTAGTGTTCTTCATTATAAGTAGTTTATATTTAATAATTACATTAACAAAGTTGTCTATGCATGTATAGCACACTCACATACAAACATGCTATAGACATAAGTGTTTATAAACATATGCAAATTTGTAAAATTAGATATCTCTTGCGCATTCCTGAGTAATATGAGTTTGTCTTTTGTTTTCATTTCTGTTTAAGTTTTTATCTTCTATTATCTTATCTTATCTTATATTCGCATCTCCTCTCAGTCGCAAAAAACTACAATAACTTCAATTTGAAGTAGTTACATAAACTGTAAAAATCTATACAATTTCTATAATATAAAACTCTATATAGATTTTCCGAATTTTCTTATTATTAACTTTATGTTTTCCCTTAATATCTAACAACTTTTACGCATTTAGATAACAAAACGTTTCCTTATTAAATTATGATTGAATTGTTTATGTGTATTATACTTGCAATATGATCTCATAGCATGCGGAATGAAATGTATTTTCTGTTAGGAAATTTCATGGTAATACTGAACAAAACAGCTTTGTATCTCTGTTTTTTTTTCTGTCAAAACTAAACAGTTTTAATAAAGGAGAAAACAAACGTATGTCCCGAGCTGCGAGTTGTTCTGATTACACTGGGGCAAAAAAAATGTGCCTTAGCACAAAAAATAAGGTATACTATCATTCTGGCGGTATTTCATTTTGCAACAATGAAGTAATCTTGCTTATGGGACCGAGGTGAATATTCTTCTGAATTAACTGATCATAAAAATGGCTTTAAGTGAAAGTTACTCTCTTTAAAATGTGTGTTTACGAAAAAATATATCAAAATAATTAAAGGTAAAATTTTGATATGTGTATTAGAGTAAGAAGAACAAAATTTGTCGAATATGATGAATTAAAAGATAAATTGTTGCAACATCTTTATGAAAAACTGGCAATGAAATGTAAATTCATTTGAACAAAATGCTTTATCTCTTCATATACGTGTGTTAATTATGCATGTATACAGATTTTAAAGTTGATTTTTCTCTATAGTAATTGAGATTAATAAAATGAACTATGGGTTTGTTGAAATAACTTTTATTCTAAGGGAATAATAATCGTATACTTAAAAATAATTTTAATTAGATAATTTTGTTCTAATTCTGTGCAGAATAGTAATTCTATTGCAAAATATTCAAAATAACTGCATTATCGGGGAATTTTTCAAAATATATCGTTACACTTGTATCACATTTACCGTTTAAAGAAAATCAACATTGTTTGTATTTTGTACATCGGTTACTTTTATCGAATAAACTCTATATAATTACAAACTCTTTCTATTTGGAGCTTATGAAAATTCTACATGTAAATAACTAGTACTTAATTTTAAATTCTATAATATCAAGTGTTCTTTTTTTGACTACTAATTAAAATATCTTGTAACGATATAATGTAAGAAGAAAGAATTACTTATAAAGCACCTCAAGCACTTCAAATCATATTAGACCGATATACATTCGTGAGTTCTTGGAATAGTTTAGTCTTTTACATTTATTGGAATGTTTGATAAACTTTTACAAATATCATGATGAAAATAGATTCCTCTCAAAAGTTTTACACTACAAAAGATTTCTATCATAAATAAGCATGTTACGTAAAACATTGTGATCGAAAGATTTCTTATATTTTCTACGAAGTTTTTCATTTTCTAATATTAGTGTCAATATTACAACAGAAACTGTATGACGATGGATAATAAAGAATAGTTAACTCAGGCAAACACGAGGTGTATCCACAAAATAAGTTTTGTTTGGTTATATAAGAAAAACGAGTATAGATACGTAAGCAAATGTATTGTGAAAAGTCTACAACAGTTCAACTACTTTTCTATGCCCTTGTCACAGCCAGGCACAAGTTTATGTATTCCTTTTTTATAATAGGTTGCCGCCTCGGTTTTCAATCATGTGGTAACATTTTATTTCAGCTAGTCTTCATCTTTGAAGTGTTGACCTCTAAAAAATGATTTTAGGCGTATGAACAGTGAAAGTATGTTGGAGCGAGATCCAGACTGTATGGAGGATGATCAAATACGTACCATTCAAATTTCTGTAGAAGTTTTGATTGCATTGATTGATTGTCCTCGTGGTGAGAAATCAATCAGCAAAATATCTTTTCTGTCCCGAAAAATGGTGCACATGTTTCAAGATTTGCTTAGGCTTAACTTTTGTTGAAGAGGAAGTATATCTCCATTCCATTCCAGTGTATCTCCATGATTGCCATGGTTTCGTAAGATACCCAAGTTTCATCCCCTCCCCATGATAATCCAAGATAGATAATCATCACCCTCTTCATTGTAGCATGTCAAAAGCTAAAGTTCACTGTCCAACCACTGTTTTTAAAGTTGTTCAGTTAGAATTTTGGTTACTCAACATGAGCAAAATTTCCGAAATTTCAGTTTTACAGTAACAATTTTATGAATTAGTGACCGTGAGATTCGTGGAAATTCCATAACAAGAGCACTAATTATAAACTTATGGTCTGGTTGAAATATCTTTTCAATTGCGTGAATCAATTCATCAGTAACCAAAGAGGTCGACCACTCCGTTTTTCATCGTGAACTTGATCACGTTCTTCATTGAATTGTCTGATTCATCTTCTAACCACTCATAGCATTTTTTTTTTGTAAACATCACAGGTCTGCCGATAAATTTCACTTGGTTTAACTTTCCTTGCACTTAGAAAATGAATCGCATATCTGACTTCACAAGCGGTGGCATTTTCAATTTAGGCTGACATTATAAGGAAGCACTGCTAAAAACACGTCAATAGCAGCGATCTTAAAATAGCGTGCATTTCTTCTTCTTGAATAAGAGTATATGCGGCCCATGCAAGGAACTGCGATCGCAACGCTGCCGTGGTGAGAAATATAAACGGGACTTACTCTGTGGACATACCTCGCAATTATATGCTGTGCTTACTAAACAAAAATTAATTTACTTTCCACTGTTAAAATTAATATATTTTAACAGTTTAAATACAAGTAATGCGTTTTATAAAATTTATTTTCGGTTAAAGCTAAAGTTCCATTTTCCTTTCCATACCAAAATACATTTTTTAATGATTCTATTTGGAAATAATTTTCAAATATATTAAACTTTTCAACTTTTATTAATTTCAATAAATGTGAAAGATTAAAATAATTATTTATAACAAATATATATGACATTTATTTCAACAGGAGCTTTTTTATTTATTACATTTGTTTTACATTCAAGTAGATAAAAACATTAAATAGAATTAACTATTTCAATTTTAACAAATATAGCAGAAGTACTCAAGTTTCATTTCTCAAATGTTTGTTTAAAACATTTTTAAAATTTAAAAAACTTTGATTCTCTGTCTATCAAGAAATAAACATTTACGAATAAAAAAGTGCTTCTTTCCGAAACTAATACAGTTATTAATGTCCTACGTTATTATCTGCAAAATAAAACATTTCTAGTTATAACGCAATATATATCCGTGTACACAAAGATTGTTGAATTATAGATAAACTCATATATTTCCTGCAAAACATGAAATAATAAATTATCTTCGTTAAGGTTTGCAATCGACATATCCTAACAACTGCTAATAATAAGAAATATATATTTGGCATTACTAGGGAAATAAAATATATATTAACAAATGATATAACTCATATAAAGAAGAAAAATAGAACATTTTTCTATAATAATAACACTTTTCTGATTTATGTAATAGTGTTCTTCATGATCTGGCTTGGTACTAAGAAATATTGTTCATATTACGTATTAAAACATATAAAATCAATATTTGGTTCAGAAGAATGCAAACACGTTATAAAATAACTAAACAGCAAAATGAGGAGGCATCATAACAGAAATAAAATATATTATATTGTATATATATATATATATATATATATATATATATATATATATATATATATATATATATATATATGTATATATATATATATATATATATATATATATATATATATATATATATATATATATATATTAATTAACAAAAATGATAATTATAAATTATTCCATTTTTGTGAAGAACAACATTATCTGAGCATTTGATTTATAACCTCTGATTTTTATATTACACGAAAAAAATTTATTTTACGATTTTATGTATAAAAATGCTATTTTCTTTTACAAGAATATATTTTTTTTCTTCCAGATTTTATCTTAATTTTAGATAGAGCAAAAACAACAATTTACAATATATATATATATATATATATTTGTATATTTGTTTAAGTTCCTGTAAAACAAATCTGTATACATAAAGATATGAAGTAATCGACTTTATAATGTCCCTATTATAATATACAGAAGGATAATAAAAATTCGTACACCACAAAAACTATATTTTACGAGTACAGTAACCTGTGAGATATTATTGTAATGGAAATTATGCAACTTTTTCTCAAAAATGTAGAAAATATAAATTAATGCAATTAAAATTTAATTCCTGAACAGGGAATTTAGTTTTTCAATGCATGCGTGTATGATATGTATAGTAATGGAACATAAGATATTTATAAAGAATTTTTGGCAAACAATAACGCTTTTATTCAAAAGGAACAATTGAGTTCTATACTAATAAAAACAAAATTTTCTGAAACACTTCAACTAGAATTTACAATGCTTGTCAAGAAACATTTAAAAATAAGATTCACAAATCCTTTTCCCGATTCTTGAAAACTTGATCAACATTGACATTACTGTAATTGGACTCCAATGAATAGTGATTTCCTTTTGACACGGTACATTGGTTCTGCGTGATAAGATATTGGGCTGTACATGCATTCTCTTAAAGAGCGCTCGTATGACCTCGTGCAACGTGTTATGTACAAATGTGATTCACATTTAACCTTTCTCGGTAAAGGAGATAATAAGAAAAAACTGCTATGAAAAAAATGTGTTAGTTTTATTAAAATCAAGCTAAGAACGTATTAAAAATTACCTATACAAATTTAAATAAAAAACAGTTCATTTAAAGTAAATAAAAAATTATTAAAACAGTTTTATTATATGTTTACTCGTAGGTAAAGCTATCTGAAATCATGTTCTACCGACATCTTCTTTTTTTAGTAGAATGCTCAAATGTCAGTAATATAATTAACTTTAGAATAACACAACTGACACAATGTGCAAACATACATGAAATGGATTGTGAACGGTACAAATCATTGTACATTTTGCAGTACAGAAATATGGCGTAGGGAATCAATGCATTGAGGGATAAATGTGTGCATACGTGGGACAGGAAATCGCATAATTTCAAAACGCGTAACAAGTATGATGTGTATTGTCTGGTATGAAAAATGACATAATTATCAACGTGAGAAAGAATTTCAAAAGCTTTCAGACTTTTGCTCAAGAAGTATGTGGAGACATATTTACAAAAAAAAATTCGATTATTGGTAACGACGACCCTTGGTACAGTAACAACTGATTTTATAACTTCTCAATTTTCCCATTACTTTTTCATATTTTCAATTTGCCTTTCTTTCACTATCAAACGATGACGTTGTCCATTTCTAGCCAGATTTGCTTAAACTTATCCTGTGTGTGTAGCATGTATATCAATAAATTGGTCCATTTGTCTAATCAACAATTTTTCTTTAAAAAAGATAGAGCTTTCTGAAAATTCTGACATATGTTTGAATAGATCTTTAAGCTTTTCATAAGTTTCTTCATCAACAAGAACAGTTCAGTTAATTTAATTAGTATATTTAAATACATTTGAAAGCATTCAAAGCATCTAATTTTTAATTATTTAAACTTAATATTTTTTTTCTTACAACACAAGAGTTTTAACTAAAGATTTCCTAATTGATATTCCTGAATAAGATACTCATTATATTATAAAGAATTATATGTAAAATATTCAAAATCATAAAAAATTACTTGATCCATGAATCCAGCAAACATAGTTCGAAAATATTATATAAAATTATTTACTAAGGTTTAAATGTAATCAATTTAAACAATTAATAATTATGAATCCATTCAGAAGGCATGTCACATCAAATTAAAATAAAGCTTTAAACTTCAATTTTAATAAAATTTTCCACAGAATTTTACTTACAGCATTTGATTGATTATATGTCATGTCTTCAAAAATCAATTCTTCATTTTTTTAACATTTGGTCCTAAAATATCCAATTTTACTGAATAAATTTGATTTATTTTAGATTATTGTACCCATCACAATTAGTCTCAACTCAAGAAATATCTTGATTCTCTTACAAAGATTAAATCATATTTTGTAATTTTAGTTAAAAATATATGACGTGAATCGTAAAATCATTTTCAAGGCCTGATAATTCTCAATAAGTGTTTTTTCCTGACTTTTTGCTTGAGAAAACTTGTATCTTTTAAATAGATCATCATATGAAATTAAATGAATGAAATTTAATAGAATATTTTTGTAATGAAGTAGAACTCATTGATTTCCTAAAACAAAATTGTAATTTTAACAAACTGCAAAGAAAATATGATCCTGAACATCATTAAAATCTCATACATACATCATTTTACAAATGATGCTTAGTATCACTATACTTAATATCACTATATTTTATTCATTATTTTTAGAGAAATATTTGTTGTTAACAAAGCAAGACAACTAAATATGCTTACATTTTGAAAATCTTTGAATCATCAGAAACGTAGATCAAAATTGTTACTACACAACTTAATATTTCGAAATATTGAAGTATATTTTGAAATATGTAAACTACGATTTAATCCTGAATTTTAGTTAAAAAAAAGTTTGAGTACTTTACAATATAATATTCTAAGAACTAAAATATAAGACCGCAAACACATTTTAAAAATTGATTAACGAAACATTTTAAAAACCTCTCATAAGAAAAAAAATATTGAAAAAGAATACAAGTTTTTCACTCGAGATAAATTTGAAATTGTTAATAGTATTTCAATAGTCTCTAAATTGGATTTAGCAAACTGTTTAGAGTGTAGAATTATTTAGAAATATGCAAAAATAATATTAAAAAATTATTTGTGCTGAGAATTAAAAAATTTTTCTATATTCTCCAACTAAATACACTATTTAATGTTTTAAAATGTGTCGATTCAAAAACAATTTTTCTAAAACACCAAATGATGAAATGTAATACCTATAGGAAAATGATTCATTTCATACATTTTATTATTGATCTATATTCTTTCTTCAAGAAATCACATTAGTAATAAATAAAAACTAATTTTTTTAACAACTAGTGTTTTTATTTTTTTAATTTTTTCAAGTTTTAAAATTGAGAAGTTAAAAATATATATAATAATTATTCTTTTTTACAAAAATATAGAAAGTTTACCCAAAGTTAAAACTCTTTCAAACTAAGATAATATTGTTAAATCTATTCCAAGAATTCAAAAGAAATAAAAATTTGAATGACAAAACATTGCGCCGAAAATAAACCAGACACATCAGACAAGAAAGTCCACAACAAAACAAAAAAGCTGATGTTGGCTGTCCATTATCTGGAAGATATTTAAAATAATATCGCAGGAAATTGGAAATGATGTGAAGATAAATTGTGCTTTTAGTTCAACATAGCGCCACCAATTTAACCTCCTCAGACACTTCCTAGATCAATATATTAAAAAATAATATTAAAAAGATTCAAAATTAACTATAAGTATTCAGCACTTGGGAATTAAGTAGTGAATTTTTCAATTTAAATGAGTTTTAAATATTTTCTTTATTAGCTCTTATTATTTGCTTGATCATAAAATGGTGATCAACTTTATTGTAATCTAAGGAAACAAAAAATAAAATTAAAATAATTATGATTAAAAACTAATTTCCAGCAATAAAAATAAACATTTCATTATTTTGAAAGACATTAATTGAAATTTGCCTATAGTAGTGGTATTTCTTTTCGTTTTAATGAGTAAATTAAAATCCTATTTAATTAAATTAAATGTGAAATCTGTTAAGTAAGCAATATTTATTTGCATAAAATGTTTATAACTTTCAGTGAAGTAAAATCCGAATTGGAATTTGATTGTGTTCTCTTGGTAACATTCACCACCAGCATTACTTATTAAATTTTGATAAAAGAAATTAAGTTCAAAGGAAAGCAATTAAAAGGAAATGATTTGAAAGGAATAAAATAAGATTAGTTTAGTTTGTAAAAAAAATGTAAAAAAAAATAATAGATTTTTGAAATTTATATCATCAAAAGTTTAAAAAAATACTTAAATATTAAGTGATTTATTTTAATCTTTTATTTCTATTATAAAAATCTGAAGAATGGGTTGATAAAAGTCTTAAGAAAATTTACTATAATTACATTCAATGCTGTAGAAGTTTTTGAAATGTCAAATAGAGATAAATTTAAATATAATAGTAGCTTTATGAGCTTAATAAACTGAATCCTGTTAAATTAAAAAAAATGTAGCTCAAACATCAGCAAATAAAAATATTACAGACATTTTATTTTGATTAATTTATACTTTTGAAATGTAACATATTTTTTTATT
Source organism: Latrodectus elegans (assembly GCA_030067965.1). Classification (NCBI taxonomy): domain Eukaryota; kingdom Metazoa; phylum Arthropoda; class Arachnida; order Araneae; family Theridiidae; genus Latrodectus; species Latrodectus elegans. Next base: position 115,721,667 of record CM057819.1, read on the forward strand.
TACAAATTTAGTTAGTTTTCGAACATTGCGAATACCATATCACAAAAATTCAATCACTGTGTATTATTTTAATGATACTTCACCCAATTTAACTTAACGTCGTCATTAAAACTACTTTTTAAAGATATAAGCAAACTTGATTTAAAATAGTCTGCTTTAATTTTGCATAAAAAACATATTACAAGCGACACTTTTATATCATAAATGTGTAGGGAAAGTAAATCGTATATCAATTATATGAGTCCAAACTTTAAATTTTAAGTAGGCTGAGATAATTTTCTACCGGAGAAAGGTTAATAAGCTTTTAAATAAAATGAACGATTTTAGAACTTGTGATTAAAAGTTACTGTTGAAATAATTTTATCTTTAGTATCTATATTGTTTGTTGCAAAAAATTAGAAATGTGAATGCAAAGAATTATTCTTCTCGCGTTATTAGTTACATAATTAAAGCATTTTATTTTAGTTTTTTATAATATAAATTATTTTTATTATTTAAATTATTTAAGCACATTTTTATATTGGGTTTTTATACCATTTTATATCAAATTTTCAGTGTTATAATTCTTAAGGCAAAGATAAATATGAATTAAAATTATTTCGATTATAATATAAATATTACTATTATGATAGTAATCGTTCTATTATATAATAAGTATGTTTATTTCCTGCATTATAGTTTAGATAATGTCATAGTTGCGGTAAACATGTATCGCTGTAGTTAAAATCTGTAAAAGCTGAAGCAAAATTTGTGATTTATTAATTAAACTTTTAGTTAGTAAATTTTGCATTTTTACTTAGATGGAAATATAAATTTGAACACTTTATATGAAAAACGTTTTAAAATACTTATCGATACAATTGGTACAAGATTAACGAAAATAGTTGATCAACGTTCTTAATATTTTTTATATATGTAAAATGATATTATAAAGCAAACATTGATATTTATTGATAATATTTCTTACAATTTATTACCAATCTTTATATTTACAACAAGTTTTTCATTTATTTTATAATACAATTTTATAATAGAAACTTATTTCTTGATTTTTGTTATCAGTTAATATCAAATGAAAAATGCATATATCGAGCAATAGAAAGGTATAGAGACAAAAATATTTTTCTACTTTATGTCTAATATAAATAATATTTAAATTGTTAAAGAACAAATGTGTTCTAAATAGATGAATAGCGAACCACATTTGAATGCATTACATAATAATATTTTGAATTTTTTACATTGTTCGGTTAGTTGTTACCGAATGCAAACTGTATTTAAAAATGAATGAACTCTTCGTAATTATTGAAATGAAGTGTTTCTTGCAGTTCTTTTCTTCACAATAACTGAATGACAAAATTACTCATTGTTTCAGAGATTTGTGACTAGAAAAAATATTGTATCTGATAATCGAACTGTTCTTTTTGTATCCACTAATGATTTTCAACCTCTTAATCATAATCATCTCAATAATTAATTATTCCAATCATTATTTTATAAATTTATTTTAACCTTTGGAAGTCAGATTTTGGAACTATATATACCTATACATCAAATATTTATAAAAAAATACTAAGGGCAATATTAAACATTATTTTGTGATATTTGATGTGAGTAAAATTATTCTCAATATCCAATGATTAGTTTCAAATTTTTTTATATTGTTTTATGATATTTATAATATGCATCACTTCCTTCACTATTCTAATTTTTTTTTTTCAATACAGAGAATGATTATGACAGACTTTAACATACATTTTAGAAAGAAATCTATCAAGTAAATAAGGTTTTAAGGAAATATTCTTGAAAACATTATTTATAATTATTACTTTAGCTTTTTTTAATGTGTGCTTAAAATTAATTTGGGCAAATTTTTATATTTTATTTTAAATGAAATCACTAAAAAGTTCAAACAACAATATTTTTTTGTAAATAATAATTATGGTAAAATTTCTCTTTCTTCTATCTTTCTTTACAAAGTATATATTCTTTATTTCAAAGTGAATACAATGTTGTGAATATATGCACAAGGCGTTGCAAATATATGAAATGTTCAGAACAATGAACTTTGTGAAAAGGTTTCTGTAGGCTAATGTTATTATACACAGCAAAGTCATATTAATGTATCTACCATGTGCTTTTGAACTCAATATTAAACAACTGATCACAGAATTCAGTTGGCAGACCCATACAGCTGAGCGTGTATAAAGCCCGTTTGTGGACTTCAGCAAACATTGCAATTACTGTCATAAAGCAGAAACAGATTGATTTATGCGACGTCCAAAAGAGCATGATCATGGCTTTCGGGAAAAGAGTAGACACATTTTTGTAAGAGGTGGAGATTGCGAACAGTTCGCGTGACACGGTTGTAAAAATATACCATGCATGAAAAATATGACTGTCCAAAATCAGTGACGGTTCATTTTGGGCCATAGATGACTGTATGGAATGGTAGATGCGGTGATACGTTCGTTTAGCCATTCGTCTACCGTGTAACAACTGACTGCCCAAATGAACCAACAGTGTTTCCCAAAGCACTGTTCAGCGAACTTTGCTGTGTTTGGGCTACAGAAGCAGACGCCTGATTCATGCACCTATACTAACTTCTGATAATTGGATATGAAGGTTGGAATTAGCAAGCGTTCCGCTATTGGATATTGAATTAGTGGCGACAAGTAGCAGTTTTCAATTAATCAAGTTTTATGCTTTAGCGGACAGACTAAGGTTGGCCTACACGACGTCAGGCCTCAGAAATCAACATCCAACAACCATTGCCATAATGGACCAGGCTGGAGGTAGGAGCATTATGGTTTGAACAGTGTTTACCTGCCATTCTCTTTTCTTACGCTAGGTATGTAAAGCAGATATGGAACAATTAATTAGTTAATTTCAATGACGTTAAGCATATTTAAATTTTTTTCTTTTTATATTCGGAGTCATTTCTGGATTTTAAAAGTAAAAATCAAACCTATTTTCAAATTTTTAAGTACAATGAATAAATTATTTAAGTTTCTCACTCTAATTAAGAACAGGAGTTTCTTACAACATTCCGTTTATATTGTAATCCAAATTTTTCGTTGATTTCGTTTTTCATTTATTATTCGTTTTTATTTATTTTATATATTCAATTCATAAATAGAATAATTTTTTATTTTAAGATAAAGTTTTAACTTTTGTATTCTAATCCTATTTATATAAGTGAGATTTTTGACACTGAATATTTCCTTACTTACACTGAATATTCCTAAGTAACCTACAAAATATATTAAGTAAAAGGATACATAAGAGGTTTGCTAATTTGCATGTACCACATGTAAAAGTAAACTTATTTTTGTGTTTCATTTGTGTATTATAGTTTGCCTACAAATTTATTTTTTTCAAATATGACACCTCTTAGTTGTCACCAATGCAATTGCAGCTTATGAATTTTCAATATAATTGCGGAACACAGAAGCTAAAAATAGTATTTTATAAAAAACAAATATTCATAATTTCTTGACATTGGAAAGAAAAGCTAAGCCTTTTCACTAAAAATTATTCTTTTATCTAAGGAAACAAAATAATCTAATTTCTCTTTATGTATATGTTAGCTTTTTGTTATCTGCAGAAGTAAAGTTTTGCAATATAGGCAATATTCTATCTTATGTTGAATCAATTATAGTTTCGATATGCTAAATGTGCTTACGCTAAGAAAAAAAATGGAGACTAAATTTAAATTGAAAATGATTAGATTTTGACTGCACTTTGACATTTCTAGAATGTATTTACTGTAATCTTCTCGAACGGAATTTATTATTTACGAATAGATGTATTTCGCATATTATGCTCCCCATGATTATTTACCATGTTTAATAATTTTCACTTTTAAATCTGGCATGTTAATTAATATAATCAGAAATAAATTAGTTTCCATGTTATATGCAAAGCATAATATTAATAATCAATGTTTATAAAACAGATTATACTGTTTACCATATACTAAAAACAATATTATTATAAATGGCTTTACATATAGGTATTCATTATTTACTCAAGTATTTTAAAATAGAAATATACCATAATTGTAAGAATTAAAACTAATTAAGTAAAAATAATGAAACTACAAAAAAGCAAATATATTTTTAAGTGCTATAAATAATTGTATTAATTAATTTTAATTGAAATAGGAAATTTTAGACAACAGATAATATGACTCGTTATAAAATATTTGGTTTGTTTTATGAATTTTTCGTGAAAAATACTGTCAAATATTTTTTAAAATATTTAGTTTATCTATCAAATATCTAAATTTTTGTGCTATTTTCATTATATAGATATTGGCCAAAATTATGTAAAATTGGTGATGAAATCCATAAATCTTTTATTTCATAAAATAATCATTTATTCCAAAAAGTAATGAGTACGTGTTATTGTCAGTGATGATACAGTTCACTTAAATATTTACAAACTTTTCTGATAAAGAATTAAATGACTATCTTTGTAATTAATTATGTAAGAAAAGGAAGATCAATAAATTAGTCATAGAAACAGAAAACTGTGAAATCAATTATAACCCGAATGAAAAATAATCTTAGTTGGTAATATTTCCCCTATAATTTAATATTTATACTATATTAAATACAATATATAAAATAAATAGAGCATGAAACAGTCTGATACAATAAATCATTCAGTTTTGAATTCAACCAGAAATAGTAAAATAATTTGAAAAAAATATACTTTTATATTTAACTTTTCTAGACGTATTTCAATTTTTATTATTCTAAAAACGAATAAAATCGAATGTAACCACAAAATAATATAAAAGTCCCACTATTGGACATGGAGACATTGTAATCTATACAAAGTATATCTAATTTAAACTGATTTTGAAATCCACTTTTCTTTCATATTTTGAAAATTTATAAGAAAAGTAAATAAATACATCATATGCTTAGATATAGCAGTAGTCCAGTAAAATATTTTTTCAAATCAATTTCAATTGTTTATTTTTTTGTCCTAGTAGTAAAAGTTATACCTAAATAATGTGTATGAGATATGGAAGTTAAATTCATTTTTAACTTTTTTATGGTTTGTTTATAAGAAATGAAAATAACGTCAATTTTTGTATTATTACATTGTAATTAACTTTGTTATATACATATTGATATATTGAACAAATTTAAATGGAGAATTTAAATTGAAAACATTTAAAAACAATTTTCTAGCATATGAATGACACGAAACACATTTGAATGTCCTCCTTGACTACTGATTTCATCATTTCTTTAAAACTAGAATGTTATGGAAATCATATTTCATTTCTCCTGTATTTGTTAATAACTAATATGCCAATTTTTATATAGTGAACAAAGTGAAATATCATAGCTTCTGTTACAATATATAATTACAAGTTTAACATTCTCATATTCCACATAATATTATATTAACCAAGAAAAGTTCTCTTAATCATAATTTATGAAACCATTACAAGCTATTGAATCCAGTTTCTATATCATTGAGCTTAATTCAACTATCGCACTTTTAGAGAAAAAAAATAAGGAACTAAAAACTATCAGCATATAGCTGAATTATTTTGATTTTACGTTATAAAAAACTTAAATTCATCCAAGATTTTCACGATAGTTAAAAAAAAAGACTTTTTGTAAAGTGTGTTTAATGTAACGACTATAATATATTTTTTCAATGAAAGTATGAGAAAGTATCTTTTAATAGCATATTTTTCAAAATCGTGTTGTCTTTATTTTCATCGCCTGAAACTTGGCAGCTTAAAGTTCAAATTATACAATTTTTTAATCTATGTATTGCATTTTCTTTATGTTGAAAGTTGTTACTTAGTCAGAGTTTGATTTCTAAAGTTCTTATACTTGTATAAATTGTGTGCAGATTTAATAGGTTATAAATTTTTTTTCATGTGACAAATGAAAAACAATTACATTTTCAAATGAATTACTAAAGTCTGAATATCAAATTTAACAGCAAAGTTTCATCAGTACCTCTTTGTGTTTTCTAAAATATGTAATACTGTAAATTTTTGTCTTTGGCAAAATAATCACTGATTCAAAACCGTATTTTTAAAGTCTTTGTATTTATAAAAATGTCGAACGAAAAATCCAAACAAATTCTTAGAATGAATTCTAAATTTAACTGCACAATTTTGTCTGTACTTCTCGGTATTATGTAAGGATAAAGTTATAAGACATTTTTATTATTATTATTACATTAATCTTTTCCAAATTATTCACTGTTGAATCAATATCTGATTCTTGAATCTCTTATATTTTTAAGAAGTTGTGAAATATATTTAATTGGCGACAAATATTTTCGAATAACAGAGTGTAAATAATAATAATTTCAAGTCATTTTTTCAAACAAATTCTGAAATGTATTCAAAAAAACATATTTTACAAGTTATTCCATCTTTCATATTTTCATTAGAAGCAATCAATTACGGCTATATCTTTACATTTGTTATTTAAAACTCTGTAAAAGCATGGATTTCTTTACTATAAGCAACTATTTCTTGTGAGATCAAATAAGGTTTCTGAGCATGTCAGTTTAATAAAAAATATTGCAACTAACAAAATAATTAAAGCCGACCGATGCCGGAGTCGTTAGCTCCATTTTATAAGATGCCATTGTATTCAACCCTTGCAGTGATGAGTAAGTATATCGTGAACCAGGAGTAAGAAAAAAATTAATGAATGATTGTAGTAAATTCCTTCAACATTATTTAAATATGTTGAAAGCTTTCTAATAAATGTAGATACAAAAATGATTATAATCATGTATTTGTTCTAAAAAGTCATATATTTATTAATTACAAATGGTTTATTGCTGTAATGTTATTTGAAAATATAGTATACTTTAACTATAAACTAGAAAAATACAGAATAGAATTTTTTTATAATTATCATTGAAAAATGTTAATTTCAAATAAGCATTTTTCCAGGATAACGGTAAAAAGATTGAATTATACTATTTTTATTAATATCAATTGTTAAACTATTACTTTATGTCTCACTAAAGACTTATTAGATTTTTGTTTTCTCTGTGATAAAATTATAAAAATTCTTATATCTTTCAACGTAACTTATGATGAATTTATTGCACTTTGAGATATTATTTAACATTTTATTTTAAACATTTACAATTGATCTCAAATAAAAGCATATTCTGCTATTGCTATATTTTACAACTTAATACTTTCAATAAATAAATGTATTTTACCATTGTTTTTTTGTACATTTTTTTAATCTAAAATGGAAAACATATCCATTTCATGAAATAATTGAATAAAGTGTCATTTTTATATGTGGTTTCAACATAGTGAACTCCTATATACTTAGTTAAGTGTAAAAATTTAAAAAAAAAACATTAATGGACATCATTCAATACATAGAAAAGTCTATTTAATTTAATTAAATGTAAAAATGTGTGAAAGGCAATTTAAATTATATGAATTAAAAATTTAATATTTGTACTGAGATCCTATAGTTATAGCATGAGCAATATAAATGGACTTGTATTCAAATATTTTTTCATAAGATTCAACGAAATCCATTAGGATAAATTAAGAAAAAAGTATTTAAAATTTCAAGCTAGAAAATTACAAAACATTACGTTAAAGCAAGAGTAAATATTTTTGAGATATAACTATTTAATAGTCATATCGTATTCATTTAGGAATTAAATTTAGTTTAGACAAAATGTGAAAAGTTTGAATTAACTTTCATTATTTTCAAAAAATTACTTTATTATATTATCACACAACTAAAAAAAATTTCTTAAAAATATTTTTTATTTAAAGAGGTATATTTTCATTTACTTTACCGCAGACTTGTTATTTACCTTAAATAACACTTCAAATCTAAATATTTATTATTCATATAGTTCCTGTCTGCTAACGCTTTAAATATGGGAAAAGTATAAGCAAATGCTTATATAATACAGAACTTTCTAAGCATGTATAGAACTGACTGAAAACGCATTCTTCAAAGCACACTGTTTTGATGATCTAGAATGGGATTTAAATATCACACAGGCATTTAAAGACCATTTTACATTTCACTTGAATTTAGAAAGATTTGCTCCAGACTACTCTGTAGACCAAAAGATTTCAAACGTATTTCAGAATTGACTACATAAATCATTGTATGATTTAATGTTGTAATAAATTTAGATATATTTTAAATGCAGCATGGTAAATGTATTTAAAATATACAGTCAAAAGAAAGTGGCTTTTATATTTAGAAAATATTTTGTTTAAAATCATGGTGCAAAAATGTATACATAATCTCATTATATAACTCATATTTTATTTATTTTTGAACTGCTATTACAAAATAATTCATGCGTGGTTTTAAGGAGCTAAAAGAAATGGCATAAAAAAGGAAAAATATCTTAATTAAAAAATATTGTTAAATGCTATATAACGAAACCAAAATATGAAAGTACTATAAGCCTAATTGATAGCTTTAAGTGCCGGCCAACTTTTCTAGTGGTCAGTGTGCCTGACTACTGATAGGAAGGTCCTGGGTTCGAATTCTGTCTTTGTCCATTCATTGTGTGTGTGAATGTGGTGTGTATGGTTGCCTACCCTATAAACGGGTCCCTATGGCATGTGAGTGTACTGAAGATGTCGGAATGTACACCAAATGCAGTTCACTTGGAAAAGTAGAGCAGCACATCCCGATTTGCTATCCTAGCTGGCACACCAGAACAGCAACAAAGTTTTAAGTTCAACTCTCTAGCTGTCGCTTCAACCGTGCGTGCGTTTGATTCTCTCCTTGGGTGTCCTTGTTCTAAAAGATATCCAAAGCAGAGAAATATAGCATACATCTTCCATTGCTCATCACATGTACCAATATTTCATTAACTTTTCTTAATTAAATATATCTTGGCAAAGAAAATTTCTCTTTTTTTAAGGGATTTTAGAATTTTAGGATATTATTTAGGAATTTATGGATTATATTTAAGAGCTTATAGAAAAATTTAGAATCAGAAAATAAATCAATTTATTTTAAATGATCTACATAAATTTTTGAAATATTGAAATTTTAAAACAATAATTTTCGTGGCATTCTTTTAATTTTGAGTTTTTAACTCCCATCCTAATCTTTTCATATTAGTAAGAAGTTTTAAAATCGTAATTCTCTAATTGTAATACGTTTTAAATCAATTAGTGAATATGACAAGATAGATGAATAAAGTAGTTTGAATTATGTTGGACTTTCATTATTGTTTCAGTTAGTTGAATTTGTGTTTAACTAAAAAATGAGTTTCATTGGACTTGTTATTGAATTATAAGAATTTAGGGTTATCTTTGGTTACATGTATGTTTGGTTATATGTATGTTTGGTTATATATATGTTTCCACCTCTTCATGAAAATAGAGCTAAATTGGTTAAATAGCAACTAAGCTTCAATGACAAAATACAGCAACACATTTCCAAGTTTTTCAAGAGTATGTCACTCTATATGAAAAAAACGAAACTGAGGATTGGTGGCAAACCACCTAATATCATTGATAAAGTCTCTAAATAGACAATGATCTGATGGTCTCACTTGATGAAAAATCAGAAACACAGTCAAAACCTCCCTGGTCATGGAAGTATAGAACATGGGCAATATAGATTCTTCAATTTTCTTGAAAGAAGTTGGCGTACCGGAGAAATAAAATAGGGCATAACCACTTCCCTTATGATATCTGAGATACACTGATCTACATTTGAAATACTGTTAATCCATGCTAAAGTTTCCCATACATCCAATTGCTTAACATGAAGTCATACCATTTGCAGGTTCCTTATGATGATATCGCATCTACCAGGACACTAGAGCAGTGATTCTCAACCTGTAGGGCGCGTCCCCCTAGAGGGCGCGAGCACACTATTGACGGGACACGAGCATATCCAAGAGAAAATGTTATTTAAAAAAATGCTTATGTGGCTGAAAGGAAAGAACACACACGTACAAAAGAAAATACATTTCGACATATTTAATAATTAAGTTATGGAATTAAAACATTTGACTAAATAAAAATACAAATTTAATAATTATTAGTGACTTCCTTGGGCCTGTCTTTCAGAACAAACTTTTTCGAAGGAGGGTTTTATATTATAAATAGACGCTTTCTTTTCTTTTTCTTTATTTAGCTGAGATCTATATTTTGTCATCAAAAAAGCCACCGCAGAAAATCTAGTTTCACAAATGTAAGATGTTGAAAATGGTAGTAGAATGCGAAAAGTCCTTGTTTCTAGTGCAGAAAACTCATCATTCACTCCTGCCCAAATTTCAAAGGTTGATTTATTACTCAATTGTCTTTTGGTTTCACCCCTCTCCGTGAAGTCTAAAAAGACTTCTTCCTCTTCAATTGACAGTCCTTTGGAAGTAGTTTGAAATGGATCCCTCATCCACTTGTTGTCGTAGTGTAAAACGACATAACCAAACCCTGGGAAAATAGATATGTATATATTTATTGCACTTTAAATTTAAGAGTTTCTTCTTTTACTTTCAAACTAAGCTGTAATAGTATGAGGGAAAGGATGCAATAAAAATTGGCACAAGGAGCCAAGGGCAATAAAAGAATAAATTCTTCCTTTCGGAAGGTATGAATCATCGTGAGAAAATTGCAAGGGTAGTTTATGTTTTATGATATGTTTTGTTTGTAAATCTGACCAGACGGGATTAAGGGGGAGAGATTTCTGACCTATCCCATAGGAGTGTAGGACGTTATATGGAACTTTGGAAAACCAATGGTTTAAAGAGGAGGAGCTAAGATGAGAATTTAAAAACTGCATCTAAGAATGGAAGACAGGCAGACACAGAGACAGAGAAAGTCCTCACTCACAGAAGTCTCTCAGACACACAAGGCAGAGAAGCCCCAGAGATGCCCGACAAAGAAAAGGAGTAAATGGAGTATGATTGCACTGGCCTGGAGAAGTCCTGCCTCGACTGTCCTGAATGGGAATGCAGATGTCCGACAAATAGATGAAGAAGAGGTGACAAAGTCTGAAATGGGGTATACTGAACAGCAAGCCAAGTAAGATGCGGAGATATCAGCGAATGGAAATGCAAAGTGGAGATGCTGAGTAGAGGACGTGAAGTAGATGAAAAAGGAGAATCATCGACCCCGGAGAGCGGCGAAGTCTCAGACACCACGAGACTACTTCTAAAAGGGGTGAGTCTGATCTCTTGTTCCATTTCCCTCTGGTCATTATGGTTATTGTGTAAATATCATAAAAATAATAATAATGTTAGAATCTTGTCAATTATTTAATCAAGAATGTTTTAATTATAAATGTAAATACCATTGTAAAATGAATTTGCTAAAATAAATTATTAAGTTTTATTGTATTTTGTTTTGAGTTGATCTCTGTCATTCAATTATTTAAATAACGAATCTGGGTTTTCTCGGAGTTTTCTAAAATTACCGAGGTCACCACAACACTTGTAACTTCGTATCAGTTATCGTCAACAAGAAAGTACTTTTTAAAATACTTTGCTAGCATTTCTAAATGATTTTCAATGGTTACAAAAACAACTTTTACATGTTGATCTTCAGCCTTGTAAGTTTTAATACAATCATTCAAATATTGTTAAGTTTTCTTGCATTAAATTTCTGCTCCTCAATTCCAATTTCCAACAAAAAGCATTAACTTTATCACTCGTATCCAATATATGTGTATTTGCTGCTTGCAACTGAAGATTCAAGTTATTTAATTTCTCGAATTTATCAACCACACATGTAGCTCAATTTCATCACAAATAAACTATGGCGAAAATTTTCAGTTTCCGGTCTGTTTTCCTCTTCCATGAAAACGGTGATTTCTTCTCTAAATTCATAAACACATTGCAAATTTTTTCCTTCATCATAACCATCTTGCCTCGCAATAAAATATTAGAGTTTATGTACTGCACCCATGTCTTTACAAAGTGCGGAAATGGTTTTTAATTTCAGGGGTCTCAATTTTATATAATTTACTACGAATACAACCGTAGTTAACACAAAATTCAAACCAGAACCCATATCTTTGGAAGCCAAAGTTTTTCTGTGGATCATGCAATGTGTCCACACGCACTAAGGCGATTTTTGTTTCACAAGTGCTTGAATACTTTGGAATCTTCCGGACATAGAACGAGCAGAATCGGTGCCTATTCCGACGCAATTATTCCTTTCTATGTTTGCCTCGTTCATAAAATCATTTAAGGTATAAAATAATGCGAGTGCTGTTGCTTTGAGTATTGGTTTGCAGAAAAATAATTCTTCTACTGCTGACAAATCATCACACAATCTAACATAGCCAATGAAATGAGCATATCGATTACTATCTGTTGCCTCATCGAGTTGTATTGAAAGCAATTTGTCATACAACTTCCATAAAAACTGATACTCTACATCTTCAGCTATATCAGCAATTAGACGGGCAACAGTATCATTTGAAAGAGGTATAAACTGCAATTGTTTTGCAAAATTATCTCCAAACATAAGTTCTTCAAGCTCGATTGTGGCTGGTAAAATAAGCTATTCACCAATAGTGTGAGGCGTTTTACATCTGGCTATTTTATCTGAAACTTTGCCAGAGTCAATTAAAGCTTTTTCATTCCCAGACGAAGTTTTTTTTAACAATGATTTTTGATTTTCATATGATTTTAATTCTAATTCGAAGAATTCTCTGGGTTTGTTTACTTGCTCACTATGAGGCGTTTCCAAATATCGTTTAAGTTTATTAGGTTTCACGCTGTCTGCCGCCGATATTTTTGAGCAAATGATACTCAGGGGCATTTCTTCTTTATTTATTTCAATACTAGTGAACCCACAATTTAAGTATTCTTGAGGATATTTTCATGATTTTATTTTCGGAGCCACGCTCGTCTGTGTACTTGTTGATGCTTGTCTATCATCTAATACTCACACTTATGCCCGCTTAAAAATGTATCCATGATTCTGCATGAGTCTGCTGCCGTGAATATTAAATACGGTGAATTGCAATTACTCGAAATATTTATATATATATATATATATATATATATATATATATATATATATATATATATATATATATATATATATATATATATATATATATATATATATATATATATATATATATATATATATATATATATATATATATATATATATATATATATATATTCAGAATGGATTCAATAGTGATAGAAGGATTGACTCCAATGAGATTGTCTGGAATTGGAATTGGCGTCATAGACCTTTCTCCTTCTCCCTATGAGAAAACATTTGTTCACATCTTTGCACGCTCCTAACTTAACTTTTAATCTGATCAGACAAATAGAAACTTCTCGCGAAACCGTGAGAATATCCGATATGGCGGGATGCAAGAGCAATAAAAAGGCATAGGATTCTTGTTTTTTCAATGCTGAGGATCGTTGTTGCAAAATGTCAATAAATTCCTGGATTCTTGGTAAGTTGGAAATTTTAAAATTAAGGTTTTAGTGTAGGTTTAGTGCCAAAATATTCAAAATACATTATTATTGTATACATTTTATTGTATGCGGTGGGAGGGTGGTGCGATGAAAATTATGATTGAAAATTGGGCCGTGAATACTATAAGGTTGAGAAACACTGCAATAGAGTTCTCGAAATTTCCAGAAATGTAAAGAACCTTCAGACTGCTGCACGCATAAGCTGGATTCAAAGCTGGAGCTGGGGAAACAAAATTTTGCCGTGTTCACTTTCAGTCTTTTTCTTCTTCTCTCATCATAATTTGCCTTTATGCAAAATTGTCAAGTGAAGCAAAATAATTATTTTCTTTGATTTCTAAAGATTTGACATTTCTTTCAGTTGCAGTCAAACTTTTGCACTGCTTAAACAACTATGAAAACGTATGAGCTGATACTGAACTCGTACAAACAAGTCTATATAGTGACTAATGGTCAATGATGCAGTTGTACTGTTTCCGCTAGGCCAACATTACAGAGTCACTTGATCTCTCGGATGTTACACATGGGAGGGTACTGAAATCTTGCATTACGTAAACCCATCGATTCTCAATTCGTGTGTATCTGATGGGATTTCAAACATTGCAACATTCAAAATCACTATCAACACTCTCGATTAATAACAATCTTAATACTTGTACGCATTTCTTTTTTTAACTCTCAGTAAACCAAGACATCCTGAGAAAACTCCGACTATAGAAAGCGATTTCTAAATGAGAAATGTTCTTCATTACTTTGTAGTCCCTTAAATGTCGCTCTACAGAAAATTCTTCATACTGGTCTTCTTTTCAAGTAATTTTGACAATTATAAGACATTTATTACTTTTTATATAACTTTATTTTGACATTTATAACTTCCTGATGCTGTGTTTTTGATAAGCCAGGATGTACTAAACATGTTGCTTCGATTGGTTAGTAAATCTTTTCCTAAGAAGCATCAAATCATTTTTGAAAGTTTTATCGCATTGTCATCTGCACACAAGGTTCTCTGTAAAACATATAAAACATAAGGTGTCATAAAATAAACATAAAACATAAGTCTATTTTATGACATCTTCCATCACATGGGAAACAGTATTTACTTCTATATACATGTAATTTGAAATTTAATTAATAAACATGTTCCCTTTCATTTTGTCGTTAAAATCCCGGAAAACATGAACTTGAAAACATGAAATTTCAATGCCGTTAGCAGAAAATTTCTAACTTGCAATACCATGGGTGGAGTTATTTTTCACTTCATAATAAAATTCTATCATCTTTACGAATTTACAAAGAGAAATATTGAATAAATTACTAGCGACGGAAATGGAGCTAGATATTTCTTTGACGAAATAAAATTTTTACTTGCAAAAATTATAAATCAATAGCAATAAACAAATATAAAAATGTTTACAACTGTGAATGAATTTGTAATTACTATCTCGAATCAACTATTATTTCAATATTCTCTTAAGTAAAAAAAGCATTTAGTGGTAATTATATTCTAAATTCTAAAAAAATTATATACATATATATATATATATATATATATATATATATATATATATATATATATATATATATATATATATATATATATATATATATATATATATATATATATATGTATGTATGTATGTATGTATGATGTATGTATGTATTATAAATTAAAAACTTAAATATGATTGATATTCAAGGCAATCTATACCTCCAAAAATATTGAATGAATTTGAATAAATGACCATCGTGAATTTTTATATGCCTTCTTTTTTTGTTAATTGTATCTCATATGTTCAACTTTATACATTCCATTGTAAATCACAAATGAAGTTCTGTTGAAAAGGATAACAGTATCAAATGGAGAAACAAATTTTTAAAAGCTTTATCTATAAGGAGAATCATTTATTTTTTATCCTTGCCCGACTTTTGCTTAAGCTTAAAGATAAAGTTACCAATTTTCTTGAAAGCTTCAAGATGAAAAACGTAAAATATGTTTTCATGGCATGGTCATAATTTATGTTTTAAGTTCAACAGGATACTGAGAGGAATTCAACGTTTATTAGAATAATAAAGTTGTTGCCAAATGAATAACTAATCATAATTCAGTGGCTTTTTGAATTTAAAGAAAATATTTTTCAGCTGTTGTTGTCTTGCGCCATCTAGGCTGGCATTATGAAGTGCGTTGCTCCATTTATTTTTTCCAGTTAATTCATGAGCTATACGAGTCTCTTATTATTTATAAGTTTTGATGTTGAGTGTACATTTTTTCTTATGTATGGTGACACATAATCTCTCTTTGTTATTTCAAATATTTAAAAGAAATTTTATTATTTCAGATCTTTTTTATAATATATCTCACTAAATATATCATTAAAAAATAACAAGCATTAAATTTAATACATGTGACTACAGTTGTGAAAATTCTTTTATATAGGAATACAGTAATTTACTATATAGGAATATAGTAATTTACTATATAGGAATATAGTAATTTACTATATTCCTGTATAGTAAATGATTTTTAATAATAGTAAATTAATTTTTATAATTTATGATTGGATTAATTATACACATCAACAACCTTTAACGTATTTGATCCTTGAAATTAATATCTGATACACTAATAAAATAAAATTTATCAAAAATTATTATGAATAGCTAAAGTTAAAATTATATTCACTGTGTTTCATTCTAGTTACAAAATAGAGATGATGTCTATTGTTTAACAGTTGTAAATTATAGTAAGACCCATTATAAACGCTTCAAAATTATGAAGCGACTTTCGTAATTCGACTTTCGTATATTCCAAATTATTTTTTTAAATATTTTGAATAAAATGGGTTATCAAGAAAAACATATTAATTTAACCAAAACTAATTACCAATTCATTCGGAATAATTTAAAACTTGTATTAATAAACATGTTAGCAGTATTTTGCTAAATTGATTATTTGTTTATTAAATTCTTATTTTTTATCAAAGTTTGTGTTAATCAGTTCAAATAATTATTTATTTATTGTTTTATTTTACTTAATTAGAAACAAATGTTAGAAAAACGCATTCATGTAAAAGCTGCTTATATTTTTCTTCGATATAATCAAAAAAAAATAAATAAATAAATTTAACTTTCATTTATCTTATTTGATTAAATTTAATATGAAACCTTAACATGATTTTTAAACTTTTCTAAATAAATAAAATAAAATAAATTAATTTTTTGTAATTAAAGTATGTATCTTTTTTTTAGAAAAAACGTTTAAGAATGACAAAATTTTAATATGCTTTAAAAGCTAGAAATCTTACTAATGTGTTTTCCTTCCAAATATGAAGCAACTGTAAGTATCTGCAAATATATCTATAAAAATGAAGTGAGATTTTGATTATAACAGCTCTGTGAAGTTAATAGTTGACTAGAATATTTTTTTTCTTTTTTTTGCTATAAAAGGCAGAAAAAAATTATAGGTTACTATTACACATTTTATATTAGTCACTTTTGATATATTAGACCTGAATTTCAATTCATGAAACACATATTTAATAGTTTTTATTTTAGTCTTAAAACTAATACAAAGAGTTTAGAGATTGTAATAAAAATGTTTGTTCTTTTCATGTTAAATATTATTTTTTGTATTTATTTTTTAATCAATAATTTCTTAATTTATTTAATTAATGATAAAACGTTTGCACTCTACTTTATCTGTAGTAAAATTTATGCTTATATCTATATGATCACATCACTTTGGAAATATTTTTCAATGATTCTATTTTAAAATATTTTTTCAGAATAATACACTTTTGAATGAATTGTGATGTAAGAAAACTAGAGTAATACATAAAATGTAATTTTCTTTTGCTTCCCATTTGAATTATCATTGTTATCAAACTTTAAGTTGTATTTTGCATTATTGGACACAAATTCTGCAATAAATTATTTTTTCATCAAAAAAAAGATGTTTCGGTGAAATAATATTTTAGTTTTTAGAAAACTTTTGCTAGGATACTTTGTGCTTTTTTTGGTTATATAAGAAATAATGGATGCACTTTATAATTTAATACTGTTAAAAATGATTTTATATGTTTAAAATAAATTTCTTGATTAAATGAAATACATTAAGAAAATTGCATAGTATAAAACCAATATGCATATGGTAACAGTGTTATTCTACAATTAATATAGTGAAATCATTATATATAAGGAGAAAATACCTAAGTTATAAAGTTTTAACTGTGATATTATTATGATTAGATATTTTTTTACCTTTTCGATATAATTTTGAACTAATTTTACATTTAATTTCTTTAGTATTAATAATGTATCTACAATTTTAATGTAAGTAAATGATTTGAAATAGAGCTTGACATACAAAAAAGTTAAAAATAAATAATTATAAAGTTTCTTGTGTTATTTTATCTAGAATTCAATTAAATAAGAATCCTATTTTACATAATTAACGAAAAATATTATTTTCAAACACTATTGTTTTCTCATGCTTATAATTAATTGTTTAAAATGCTTAAAATTATCATTTATATGTTAACCACCCTTTATTCCAATAGATCAATGATCTAAAAATGAAATATTTCATTTAATTAGTAATTGATAATTTTGAAATAAAAAATATATTTTTCCAGTTTAATGTTTGCTTAGCAAAATTTTATTATAAAGATTAAACACCTTTGAGGGCAACATTCCCAACATCAAATGCTACTATTATGAGAAATTAAAACATTGTTGAAAGTGAATGAAAGGTTTACTTTTCAAGTATCTATTCTGTGTTAATAAAGCGAAACAAAATAAATAACAATGGGGTTTCTCTCCAAATATACATTCTATGTTACTAAAAACAAAATAAACATGCACTGAAGAATCAAGTATCAATATTACGCTCATTACTCCCTCAAGAAACGTCATGTTCTTTATTATCGTACTTGTGAAAACATAATTTTCTTACAAACATCCCTACAATTTTATTTTGCTAATCTAACAAGGAACACAATGAACTTCAACGTGAACTAAAATAAAACATATAATGTAAACCGTTAAAATCCCAGATAAGTTATCATTCATATCAAATCATTTATATTTGTTTGTATCTATTAATCCTTAAAAGAGTTAAAAATACAATTTGAGTTACAAATAATAGATGAAAAAATAATATTTTAAATGATTAAATTAAAGGAACTTGAAGGAATATTAGCAATTTTTAAATGAAACGCAATATGTTTGGATTTGTTTCATATGCATTTCGATAACTAATCGTCAAAAATCCCTGTTTGAAATCATATTTATTTAGGCAATTTTACTTGCATGTGCTGAAAAATATTATAAAACATTTTAAGGAAATTTGAAGCATTTGGAAGTAAATAAATAGAATTAGAAATATACTGATAAGTAAGTTGATTTTTCAAGATATCTAAAAGCATATTATATTATTCAAGTGGAAAGAATGTTACGTAACTTACGAAATTTGATTTAATGTTTCTAAGTTTGCTTTGAAAAATAAAATTGAAAAATTCCATGGCGTTTCAATTTATTTGTATAATAAATAGAAAATGCATATGTGTTTAACAAAAGGGTACAGAACAGCATTTCATGCTAAAAATATTGTTTACATTTTCGGAAAAAGGAATTTTGCGTTTTCACTATACAAACATGCAGGAAACAGGCGAGATTCGTCTTATACTCCTGCAGAATACATAATGCGAATCCCAGCATGAAATGGAATTCGAGTCAAAATTCTAAATGTAGCTTACCACAATGACAAAACCAAACATTAATCTAACCTTTTTGAGTAATATGAAATTTTAAATCATTTTAAACTAAAAATGCATTAAAATTTACTTATTATAAATCATGTTTTAACAGACAAATAATGATCTAAAATTATTTAAAATAATCTAAAACCATGATCTAAAATATACTGGGGTATGTTTGTAAAATATAATGCAGTTTTATTTTTAAATATTTTTATTTGATAGGTTATTAGATTTTCAAACAGTTCTATACATGTTATTAATAACTTCTAACATATACATGTAATTATTAACTTCTAACATACACATGTAATTATTAGCTTCTAACATATACATGTAGTCCATTTATATTCCAACATATACATGTAATTATTGATATTCCTTTAAGCATGTAAATCTTTACTGATATTTGCAATGGTATCATTGATAACAACATATTAACTATTTTCTTGAGTTTTCTTTTAAATATTTTTTGTAAAATAGGTGATTTGTGGCACTTCAGTAGAAGTTGAGGTTTTAAAAATTTAGAATTTAAATATGGGCCATGGTAGCATAGTGGTTAGGGCAATGGTCTTTCTTCCGAACGGCGGGGTTTGATTCCCAATTTTGCGGAAAACCCGCTGAGTACATGGGATACACCTGTTCGTTAAATCTGTGCAATCAAAAGTCCTACTATAGCTGTAATGGTTTGGAGAAATTTTAAATTTCCTACCTATCCAGATGAATGTCAATATTGGGAGACTGGGTCCTCTGGTGGTGCCACCTGTTGGAGGAGTTTATAGCAAAGTCGTACCTTTACCTTCCTGGTGCTATAATTAAGCGAAAAATACACCCTACCGACTTAAATTCATATAGCCAGTGACATAGAGAACTTGGCTTACCCAAGTGCCATATGTAACAACAACAAAAACAATTCAAATATTAGTTTGAAGTTAATGAAGCTCACATAGTATAATTAATGAAGGAATTCATTAAAATCTCAAATAGATCATCGTAATAACTGCATATTATATTATTTCGAGAATTATACACAGTTTGACTACACACCACAGATTTGAGTATTTATAGTTTGTCTACACACCACAGATTTGAATTAAGTGAAAAAGATTTCTGTATAAATTCATTAAGATTTATTTAAAAATTGACCAAAATATTTATTTTGTAGAGTACAATTTTGTTTAAGTTTTCATTTTCCGAGATAATAATGATAATTTCATCATTTGCATACAAAAATGTTGTAAATCCATGACAAAAATGTGAACAATTATTTGCAAAGTATTCCATCTTGTTATTAGGAAATTTTAACTTGAATTCCCTTTAGATAATTACAGGAAACATTTCAGTTGTATCAGTTGTATTCGAATTTATTATTTAATTATTCAATATATGTGTGTGTGTATATAAATGTGAATATAAAATGATAACTAAAATTGAATAAATTATTTACCTATCATTATTTATGTAAATTGCGAATATAATCTAAATAATATTACTTTTTCATTAAAAAATACATTTTAGTGAAATCATTTTTCTTCATATTTTTATAATTATTTAAATGTTCTCATTAGTTGTGCTTAAATTAGATGATTTTTGAAATTTTAACTAAATTAATTCTTTATTGGATAAGAAATATTCTAACATTTAAATTTATAAATTGGTTGAATTTAAGAAAATTTTATAAATTTTGAATTCTTTTAAATTTAAATATAACTATTCCAGATGAAGTTTATTTTATTGATGTCTAATATCATAAGCAATTAAAATCGAACATTATTATTAATTAAAATATTAACATTAATGTTAACTAATGCTATCAAGCTGTATGACATTCTTTAACTTGTATCTCTATAAATTATGCATGCGTAATATAGTATTGAAAAGCACCATTTACAGCAGATTTCTGATTATGAACAGTAATTCCTCATATGTTGTTATTTATGTCACTTGGGCAATCTAAACACGCTATGCCGTTTGCTAATCGAATTTAAGTCAGTAGGGTGCATCTTTCGCTTAACCAGAGCACCAGAAGAGTATGACTTTGCTCTAGGACTCCTCCTATAGATGGCACCATCAGAGGATCCATTCTGCAATTTTGGCATTGATCTGAAAGGGGAAGAAGTTTTCTCTGGATCATTACACCCATGGTAATTGCTCAACGCCCGACCCCAGTATTTTCGACTCCGCAGATTTAACGAGCACGTATATCGTGTGTACTCAGCTCAGTGGGCTTTTTTCAGCATTGGAAATCGAACCCAGCCCTTCCGGCCGGAAGGACAATGCCATAACCATTAGGGTACCCAGGCCCATAATTTTTTATGTGATTCTCAAATACGAATTAAAAGCAAGTAATATTTTATAAGCATTGAAGATGAATACTGCATGATATGTGTGAAAAAAACTTTCATATTTCAAGTTTTAAAATATCAATTTCATAGGAAATGAAAAAGTAAGGCTAGAAATAGAAATTATCTTTCAAGGAGAAAATAGAACTTTTTTTTTTTTTAATCTGACATCCCAGAAACTGATGAGTTTCGTAATAATCGCATTTATTAAATGCTTGCAAGAAAATATGCTAAAATAAAATAGAAAATATTATATCCAATTAATCGCCAAAAATCACGTGGTTACCTAAATATTACCTAAAAAAGAAAAGTCAGTTTCAGACTATTTACAATCACATTGCTGCAAAATTTATGGATTTTGAATTTTATCTCTTAATCCATTCTCTCTTCAGAAAAATGTAGTCGTTTTTCAACAATTATTGAAGTAAAAATTTTAATAAATTACTTAAAGACAAAAACAAAATATTGCACAATCTCGAAGTTACAGACCATAATTTCTACTTTAGACTATTTTGCAGATAGTGTAACACAAGCAACACACACTAAAAAAAAATCATAAATTTAAAAATTTTGACATATAAATTTGAAATGTATATGAAATTTTACAATTCTCTATGCATAATTTTTAAAATCTAGGTATTTATTTCATCTTTAAGTTAAACTAATCGTCTTATTTATTATTTCTTCTTGCAGCTTCAAATTATTTAAATCAATGAAACGTTCATAGTTATTTATATTTAAAATAATTACTTCATGAATAAGCTCTATAGTATAGTTAGATTTTGGTTCTACTGTTTAAAAATTTATTGTATTGCCTATATACATATTAATTAACATATTGTATAGTTTTTGTTGTTTAATAATGTATAGTTAACTAGGCTATAAAAGATTAAAAACAAACAGTAAGTAGCGACACATTTTTTTTAGCATACCAACGCGAAATAGTAAATCAGGTATATTTGTAACAAGTATAAGAAAAAAGTAATAAAACACAAATACAAAGATGACTATTATGACATGAGAATACGCATAAATACATTAAAATAAAATACATTCAAAAAGCATGAAATTTCAAATGCAACTTATAAAGAAGAAACAAAGCTGCATTTCCAGACAATTGCTTTCAATAAAAGTCAGATTGTGCGTGCAGTTTTACTAGAAAAATGGCGTGAAAGAATGATTTGAAAACTTGGTATTAAATGCAGCTTTACGTTTATGGCATAAATGTCTAGATTTGGTGAAAGTTTCATTTCAATACCTTGTAAAGTTTTTCAGAAGGAATATGCAGATATAAGGTAATATTGAATGATAACAAGATAGTTGTTGGTTAATGAAGAAATTGACTGTCAATGAATACTGATGTATTATAATAAAGTCACAACATAATGTAAGAGCAGTTCATAGAAAGATTTTACTCCACAGGGGTTAATGGAAACTAGTTTTTTAAAGATAAAATAACTTCTGCTCATAGTTTCGTAATTAATTATTATATAAAGCGTTACACAATGCTGTAACCTATTAAGGCCAATGTTTTCAATTGTGAAATGAATGGAAAATTGACTCAATGTTTGTTGCATAAAATTTCCTTTTTTGATGACACTTCAACTTGATAAAGGATTATTGTCATCAATGCTTACAGAGAAACAAATCTGCATCACATTGCTATCATAAAAAATTAATCATTAGAAAATCCATGCGTACTGCTGTAGAAGAATGTACGATAATTTGACAGCTAACGTACAAAGATTTCTATTATTTCCCTTTTGCTGAATATTATTTCAAATTAATCTCCTTGACATATAATTTTTTATGATGTCATTTGTCTCGACTTTGTGTTTAGGAATGGCAGTGCCTGCCACGGAGAATTAATAGTGTTGAAAAATTAAGGATATTGTAAAGGTTTATTGAAGACACTGGACATCGTTTTCACTTTGGATAAAATCCCATTAGGTAAGATATTTCAGGAAGACGGATCGAACGACAGAAGCTTACATCAAGTGAAATCAAGGCAACTGAAACTGATGTACCAATGATAACATGAATTGTTAAACAATAATATGTTAATTATTGAAAGATCGTCCATGAAACTATTTCCAATAAGAAAGGTAATAAATATTTCTGTTTAAAGCTTATTTCCTTGTTGTTTAATGTTTCATGTTTTAATAGCTATTTATATCAATGATATTCCCCAACTGAGAAATATCTCTTTTTTTTAATGTATCCATCCTATTCCTTTTTGCTCAATTTTCTGAGCACTAGATTGAAATGTCTCTCGTTATGAATTTTATATCTTACTTAACTTCGTGTGAAAATGAAAAAAATAATTCAGTATTGCAAATAATTATAAGAATTTCATGAATTAGAGGAAAACATATCAAGATAAGTAATCTGAGTCAGTTTTGTTATTAAGAATTATTTGTTGTCAGCCACCTAGGAAAAAATAGTTCTGAATAAAAGTATTGCATTGTTAAGCGCAAGAGGAAAAGAAAAATAAGTTATATCACTGTTATTGCAATTAAATATCTAACCACTTATTTCGAGTGACGTATACTTAAATCCATTCTAATAATTTAATCATTGTTCTTCAGAATAGTCTATTAAAATTTATAACATAAAATGTTTTTCCAAAAGTATTATAATCTACTTAAATTTTATATCATTTTTAATATTGTAAATCATATAATGCTCTTTATTGTCAAACAATTAGGTAATTATTTTCTTACATAAGAATTATTTTCTTACATAAGAATTACTAATTTAGTGAAAGTTTTGCCATTATTGTTTTAACGAATTGGAAAACAATTTTATATTGATATTATTAACTTGAAAGAGCTGACACATAACGTTGATTGAAATGGGAATATATACAAATTAACAAAATTATATTTATATGTATCCAAATAGAAATTTACTTTTTGAATTAATTTTAAGACAAAACATAAATTTCTATATTTGAAAAACTATTTAAAATTGAGTAAAATATGTTTAAAATATTTATACAAATAAGTTAATTGAATAAATATTATTTAAATATTGCAATTTGGAAAAAAATACAAAATCATGCAGTATGATTAAATACTCTACATTTAAATGTACATAAATTAGAAGCTTCGATTCGAATTTTCATCGAAACTAGAGAAATCGAGAATATAAGATTTTTTAACTTTCGTTTTCATTACAGGCTGTTTTGACTCAGTACATTTCAAATTTACGATCATTTTAAATTTAAAAATATTTGAGAAAAAGAGAAATTTGTGGAATATACTCAAGTATTTTTATCATTCATATATTTTTATTAATTTCAGATATTGTTAAAGCAATAGGAAAGGAAGTTTTATTTTTAAATGATGTGTACAAATCTCCAATAATTGTCTCTGAAAATGTCTCTGATCAAATTAAATTCCATAATACTAAAATAATAAAATTCATAATGATAAAAATAAAATCCATATTTACAAAGAAATATGTTCACCTTGTTATATCACAAAAAGTAAATCATTAAAAACAATACTGTGTTCTTTTATTTTTAAAGACTTGCTTAAATTATTTCTTTCGATGTACTAAATCGGTAGGTATTTCCTTATCACAAATATCGATCTTTCAAAACACATTATAAAAATGTTCTATGCACTCAAACACACAAATTTTATTTTATTTTTATAGCCTCATATTACAATATTTAACAATCTACAGCTAATGAATAAATTGTTTAACTAGAAATTTTCAGTCCAAATTAGTCTTCTCTCACAGTTTTTTAAATCATTTTTATTTCTGAATAATGTATATGGAAGAGAAAAATATCCTCATCAGTCATTTGAATGCATTAATTTTGTTTTTCATTCCATTTGCTTTATATTGCTCTTAAATATCTGCAAATTCTTGAATTAAAAATTCTCTTTTTTACAAGTGTACCGTCATTTCTCTTTGAAGAAACTAATAATTTCAAAGAGTTTCGAAGAAAATTATAATTTTCCTGTTAATTACATTCTTTTTCCGGAATTTAAGCAGTGCAATAAAATTATATATTTAAAAATATATGGAAATTATTCTTAAAATGTGATTGATTTTTGCTGTATGTTCTTTCCAATAATTTAAGATGCTTCTGGCAATAGAAGTTTCATAATGCCTAATGTAAGAATCCATTCGTTTAAAGATAGGGAAATTTATCGTATTCCTTTTAGATTTTACGATCTCATAAAAACAGTTTAAACTAATAATTTTCAACACTTATTTGCAAGAAGTCTAAATTAAATTAATGATAAGTAAATCACAACGAGTTCATAATTTTGATGAGACTTATAAATATTTATTACTCAACTGGAAAAACCGACCGATGCCTGAGAGGTTAGCATTCCTATCTTCGAAGCTGTAGGTCCCAGGTCCGAATCCTGGTCCGGGCATGGATGTTCCTTTTTCTCTGAGTGTTTTTCTTTATCTATTTAATTTCTAGGCAGAGATGGCACATCCACTGTATAAGATGTCATCATATCCCCCCCCCCTTTGTAGCACTGAATTGATATTTTCCTAGGTGCAGCTGGGCATTAGAAAAAAAAAATTCAAATGAAGTTCAAAAGCGATTATTATTTTATAAATATCTTTTAAACAGAATTTTAACATAAAATTTTCAAAACAATAGTGATCCACAATATCACTATATTTCGCAATAGAATTTCATTTTATAAATATATAAGCTTAATTTAAGATTGAATAAACACAATTACTTTTTTTCTAAAAATGTTTTAATAGTTTAATAGTGATTTATTATAATTCAAGAAATTCTAGTTAAAATTTCAAAGTGGTATTATCTGAAAGGAAAACACACTTAATGAGTTAAATCCAACTCAAGTCTTCAAGAAATGTTTACCCAGAAGACATCTGAAACAGACGTGTTGATTTTTGAGAAAATTGAGTCCAGTCATTCAGTTTACAGGAGCAAAGTTAAGCAACAGTAACTCCTTTATGTGAAGTCACATCGCCTTAAATTAATATACTATTATTATCGAATTCTTTACTTTTAGTTATATTTAATTTTGTATTCATTACCTGATTCAAATACTTTATATACTTGATTGTGTTTGTTTTAATGAAATATTATTGAAATAGTTAATTTACCTACTTATTGCTTCAAGCCATTTCGGAAATTATATAGTGGTTTTCAAAAAATATTTTTCTATTGTTACCACCAAGTTGTAAGAAAACGTTAATTTCTAAACTGTACATTAAGAATTTTAATATGGAAAAAACTTTTGAAAGCAAAATCAACACAATCTCCTTTTTATAAAGTATTAAAAGTTCCTAGAAAAAAAAACATGTTTTTCCACAACATTGTACTCTAAAATGATTTTAATTTATTACAGAAAAATTAACGTTTTTGGAGTATTTTGCTGTGTGAAAAATATTGCAGGTATTTATAATACTTGGACAAGCGAAGCCCACTAATTTTCGTTTAATCAGAGTTCCATGAAAGTGAATGTATGACTAACTCTAAGACTCATCCAATAGATAGTAACACTAGAGGACCCATTTCGTCAATTTCGACATTGATCTGGAATAGAAAGAATGTTTCTCGAGACCAATGGTAACTGCTAAGCGACTGACCCCAGTTTTTTCGATTCCACAGATTTAACGAGCAAGTATATCGCCTATACTCGGTGGGTCTTTGGTGGCATTGGGAATCGAACCTCTTCCTACCGGACGGAAGGACAATAGCCCAACCACAAGGTTACCACTGCCCCATTTAAATTGAAATTCCAAAATGTTGAAAAGATGCCTGTAAGTTATGAATGTTGAAAATTATTTTGGCCAATTTGTCTCCAGTCTATTTTTTAGCTATTCGCCTCAACGCAGCTCCTTACACAGATCAGGGATTACTGCAGCAGAAATTCAGGGCAAGTCATATTGTTACGTAATCCATGTTTTCCTTCTTTAATCACATTATAGAAATTACATCTTTTAGTTTTACCAACTTTGAAGAATTCCCAAAATTTTGGTTTATGTATATAACTAGATCCCAAATGCAGTTTTTTTATTTCTTGCTCTGAGAGGGTGCAGTTTCATTATTTTTTGCTAGAATATCTATTTAAAAACTTAAAAACTTAATTTTTTAAGTATATTATTTGAAATTAGTTTTTGTTCCTTATTATTTAAAAGAAATATTTAAGATGTTTGATGTGGTAAGCAAAAATATATTACCAATATCTTTTTCATTTGTTTTGATAGTAATCACTCACTATAATTTTAATATAAAATTTATCAAACATTCTATTTTTTTATTCTACTTCCGATTTGTATATGAATTTATCCGATTTGTATATGTAATGTTGTCTGAGTTTTATTCCCAATCTTCGAGTGGCAGCAATAAATTTATCATCATCAAATCATTTTGTTAATGAAACAATTTCTCATATACGGAGTGCAAAACATCTACTTGAGAAGCCTTTTTTTCGATTCATGTAAGCCATTAACATATGGACAATAAAACAGCAGAAAATCCAAAATGAAAAAGCATGATAAAACATTTACTTAATGGTTAGTTTAAGTAGGTATAAGGACAATTTAAATTTTTAAAAATTTAATCATTAACTATGAGAATTTAAAATTAAGAATCACATTATTTGTATGCAATCTCTTTTGAATCTTAAGATTGCTTTACTTACGCCAGCATAAAAAAAAATTATTTTCATTAATATTTCTTAAATAATAAAATAAAAAAAATTAGTAACACATGAGCTCAAAAATTTCGTTGAATTACTTTTTTTATCTACCTCTCTCTCATATACACAAACAAGATTTAAAATAAATTTGTATAAACATTTTAACCTCTTGTGTTTGGAACATTCTTAATAGAACGCTGTTTTCTTTCATACTAATAAATATCACCTTGCACATACATCTTATTTTTCATGTAGTTCTTAAAGATACTTGATGAAGATTCACGACGTTTTTACTCTTGATGGGCCAAATAATAAACTTCATTTAAAAATTTTTCTGATCAAAATCAAGGATTTGAATCAAAGTTTTTATTCAGATCTCACGACTGATATTTGCAATGTGAGAGTGGCCAAGGAGTAAATTAATTTAACTATTCTGCTCTCGACTAAAATTAAAATAACACTTAGTGTATTTAATTAATTTCTTAAATAAATACTTAATATTTAACATTAATACTAAATATGGAAAAAAGATTTTTACAATTTTGTGCCTTAATTATTTCAACATAAAACATAAATTTTATCTTTGAAGGGGAAGCTGAAGCCATTTTGTGCTATCAAAGCAACAGCTTTGTCGTCTTTCTCTTACATCTCAACTTCTCAGATCAAAGACACTCTCTGGAATAAAACTTTTCCTATAAACGTTATTTTGCAGCTCCAGAAAGGGTGAATGGAATGAAACGAAAGTTTTGTACATGGAAAATATACATGAGATGCTCTCCCAGATTTCCGAAAACAAATAGCTGTAAAATGTCCAACATAGAACACTTTTTTTTGAAAACGTGGAATTTAGCACAATAAATAAACAAAAAGAAGTATAGGAACTATATTAAGAATTCAGAACCGCAATTATGAATAAAATGTTACCTGGAAAAGCCGTCACTTGTAAGAGAAAAATTATCAATCATTATTATAAAATCATGACATTAGCATGATGGTGAAGTGAATGCGCGAAACAGTTAAGTTAGGATGTTAAAATTTCTCAGATATTTTAAAATTTATCTTGCTATTTCTGACTGTACTAAGGAAGGATTTAGTCGAACGTGTGCTAATGGTGAAATTGTTTTATGATAGCAAGGGAAATGCTTCTGTTGCACTTCGTGAATTTCGTAGTATAAAGAAACATGTGATGATCAAAGCCTACTAAAGGTGTACGAGGTATGATTGGGATTTCAATCTGGAATGTACTGTAAACGTATCACACTGGTACTTATTAATGAAATCAAAACACTGTTGGCAAAAAATCACAGATATCAGAGATTTGGGTAAGTACCGAGTGGTCATTTTTTAAACACAAACGGGTTATTCTCACAGCAATGTCCAAAAAGTACACAGAAATATAACTCACTGCTTCCATTGAGGATTTCGCTATCTCCAGGAGCTACTTGATAGGGAAAATTCGATACAATTTTCATTTGCAGTCAATTTTCTCACAGAATAACTTTTGATTTGACATTTCATGGAATATTCTGAAAAACAATGAGGCTCGTTTCTCCCACTATGTGATCCCCAACATACAGACATACTCTCATTTAGGCAATGGGAAATGTGAGGATCTACACTGATATTCTCCTACACACTCCAAAGATTACTGCCTGGTGTAGATTCATGCAGTTATTTATCATTGGTACATTCTCTTCAGAGAAAATTGTGAACATGGTTCTTCCACATGTCTCGTTAGGGGCTGCTATTACTACGATATACTGCAGACGGTTGTTTTTCTGAAACTACAGTAAAAATGGGACCTTACAGCGACTATTTTCATGCGAGATGATGTGACATATATTGGGTTACTGAAAGAGCTATTGCTTCATAACTTCACACAGGAATTTGTTTTTACTCTCCAATTTTCTAATCCATGGTTATCACGTTCTTTGGATGTAACTCCGTGCAATTTCTGAGTAAGAGGGTATTTAAAAAAGTCTCTGATGAATCGTGAAGGTGTTGCAATGTTGAATGACTTATAGCAGGGATGGAGAACCTTTTTTATGTCCATGCCACAAAGTTAAAAAATTTCTTTGATAAATAGGTAACGTGCCACAATAAAATTTCATTCGAAATGTTAGCGGGGTTAAACTATAAGTAACTATAACTAAATAAATAGATAAAAGCAATTCTCCTCTAAAAAATTTTTATTAATTAATAATTTACAAAACAAATATGCTTGAAAATAAAAGTCATGTTAAAAACAATTGTTTTTAATGTGATTTTTGTTGCTGTACATAAGGTGATAAAAATTAAATATCTGGTTCAAATTTAGTTAATTTCAACATTTCGTCATTCTATTCCTACATTTATTTTTTATAAATTTATTTCTGAAAAAATAGAGCTTTACTTGCCCACGTGGATGAATATATCGATAAAATTGTCTTTGCTAATATTTTTAAACAAGTAAACGTGTCAAGAGTTGAATTCCATGTAGTTAGAACTTCATCTTCTGCAATTTTATTTATTTTATCCAACAATAGATTATACTTTTAATAGTTTTTAAATCATTTCTTAAATCAACAAATTTTTGGTTCCATATGATACTTGAATGAAATTCAACTAATTCCATTTTCTAATTCATTAAAATTTAACCCTCAATGATTTTTAAATTTAATTTTTCAGATGGTATTGTACCAAGATGTAAAATAAATTTTAAAGTTTCTTCAAATTCGTTGAACTGCGCAAATCTTGTAGAAAATTCTTGAATCAGAGTTTGAATTACCATGAATATTCTTTCGTTAAGGACTCTTTATTTAGCTTTTCACGACATTCACTTTCAGAAAAAAAACTTGTATTCGGAAAACATTTATATGAATTCGAAAGAATATCATAATTAAAAATCTGTAATTTGACTTCGAACGTTTTGATTAAGTCAAAAATTATAATCATTGTTTTATTAACACGTTGTAGTTTTATATTTAATTTATTTAAGTGAAAGCATAAACCAGTGAAAAATATAACTTTGCTAGTCATTCTAAATCCAATAATTGATTGTATTGGTCAAAATTGTTTCCATTTAGAAATAATCTTATTTTCTCCAAAAAATCTACAAATCTTTGCAAAGCATTTCCGTGGTTTACCTAATATACATTATTGTATAAAAGTAAGTTATTGTACGACGAGTTTATTTCATTTAACAATTCTTGAAATTTCCTTTTATTTAGTACTCGTGTTGGTATAAAATTGACTAATTTTCTTATAAAACTCAAAATATCATCAAACATTTTTAAACCTGTTTTGGCACATAACGCTCGTTTGTGAATAATGCAATGATAATCAAGAATTTTGCGTCCAATACGTTTTGTAAATAAATTTACAAATCCATTTTAACGTCCAGTTAAGCTGCAGTTACCATCAGTTGTAACTGACAATATTTTAGTGGGACATATTTCTCTTTTTTCCAATGCACCTATAACTGCATTACAAATGTCTAATCCTTTTGTTGTTGATATTAATATTGATAAACATATTAAAACTTCTTTATTATTGTTTTAAACAAAATAATTTACAAAATCTGCTAAGGGAGAAGAGCCTGTCATGTCTGTAGACTCGTTAAGTCAAATAGATATAAAATCGCAGGACCTTATATGAATTTTCTGTGTTAAAAGTTTACATTTTTTCCCTTCTTAAAATTCTGTCTTTCACTGTAAGCTAGCTATCAGCATGTCATGAATTCTTTGGTTATTTTTTTTTCTAAATCTTCGAATAAGTATGGTGCACATTGCAGCCAAACATCCTTGAAAAATTCGCATTCTTTAAAAGGTTTCCCATATTGAGCAAAAGTTTTTGATACTTGATAATTAGCAGCAGTGGTGTGTTTGGTTGAGTTCCAATATATTTCATTAAAGAAGCAGTTTGAGCATTTTTATTTTTTAAGGAACATGGTCTATACTCCTTTTACTCTTCTACGCTTCGATCAAGAAGAAATTTATGGTTAGTTTCATAATGCCGCTTTACTGAAGATGTTCTACAGACAACAGTTTTAGAACATAAAATACAAATTCTCTGCTACAACATGTTTAGGATAATTTCGATTTCTTCATTGAACTATCTATAATAAGAAATTCTAAAAATATATATTTTAATAATATTGTTTTAAAATAAATAATTTATTCAGCATTCACTTGCAAGAGCATATTTCGTCACATATTAAAGTGCTAAAAATATTTCCAACACAAGAAAATAATAAATAATATACTAATTCAAGGTAATTTTAATACTTATTTCTATATTTTACACTGATTTTTTTAATGGTAAAATAATTTCTCATAATATTAAAATATTTTATTGTTTAAAAATAAGCAAATTAAATTACAAGTTTAGTAACTTTTAATACCTTAAGGTTGTTACAGGTTAGAACTTCAGTCGTGGCGCAATATGTTCTTCTAAAAGAATGCATAATATAAAATATGAAATAATATTTAATAATATTTGCCTAAAAATAACACTATATCTACTTAAAATATACGGTTATATTTTTAATAGGTCATTTAAGTTTCAAAAATGAATGTTTACTAAAAATGACTAATGCAGTCTGTCATCTGATTCGAGTACTGTGACGGCAACAACATGCAATAACATAAGAAGGCGAAACTAGATACGCAAAACATTTTATCTATTGCAGATCTTCATATACTTTGAGAGAATTCAAAAAAAAAAAAAAAAAAAAAAAAAACGCTAAGACAGGTATTCAATACTACAAATTTATATCATAAATTATAAATTAAGTGTAGATTAATAATTTTTAATTCATTTCTATCCAAAAAGATAATTTATAAAAAATAATGTTTTTGTGCGTGCCATCAAAATTCCGTAATGTGCACTTGGGGCACGCGTGCCATTTCTTCGCCATCCCTGGCTTATAGAGTTCCTTAACGGTTGATGTGGGAAGCTTCCAAATCGATCGGATACGCTCTGATTTTGAAAATACTGACCTTTGGCTTAAAATACTGCAAGTAAATGAGGGTGGATAACGATGCTAAATGAGGTGGAAAACGTTTCCTTATATCCTCCATGAACCGATTAAAAATTTTTTCTTTTGGGGCATTTTCTATCCTGATCTGCTCTTGTTTCTGCCAACTGAGACGATTTTGTGTCTGCCCTTTTTTTATTTAATATGATTCATTGACAAGAAGATAAGAAGCTAGTCAATAAATGTTAATGCTGTTTCTGTATTCCATTTTGGTCATTTATTCTATTAAATCTCATGTTTTCTAGAAAACATATTCTCTGATGGACATTTTGGAACTAAGTTCTTACATGAGTGCATCTGGATCTAAAAATTTTCGTTGCATTCCATTCCCTGTTTGCAGTATAAAATGCTATTTATAGGGGAAGTTTAATTATAAAACTTATATATAAACCTATTGATGTTTAAGTAGAAACATGATAAAAATACAAAAATGACAAATTAAACCGTCAGTTAATTAAGAGTAAAATGAGGGGCAATACACAATGCTGCTTATTTTGAAGAACAATTTCAATTGTAAATTCTGGAAGGCATAACTATACCAGAACTATCATATTGTTACTCTTCATAAAATAGAGTCTTGAAACTTTTAATTTTATTCTCTAACTAATCATAATATTATTCTGACTATCATATGTCTGAAATATATTGCTTATATTTTATAACTGAATAAATTTACATTGATTTAAAAAAAAATAAGAAACTAAGGAATTATTCACTGTGCTCTTAATATTCAATAATTTTATTAATTAATTTTAAACCTAAAATTAACAATTTCACTAATTAAAATCTTTTATTATTTTCTTTAAAAATTTGAGAAACATATTTAGTTTTTCACAGTTTTGAGTGGTATTAAATTTCGAACGTGACATATTGTACAAAGAAATTTATTTTGAAGTAAATGTAACAGTTTAATAGGTGCATAAGCTAACATTTTAGTTATTAATTTTTTTCAGGAAAAATAATTTTAAATTAGTTTTTATTTTACAACTAATAAATATGTGAGAATGATTTTTTCTGTAAAATTTAATATAAGAAATTATTTTAGCTAAATGATATATTTTTTTCTCTAGCTGAGCAATAATTCCCAAAAAAATTTGAAATATCTGTGTTATTCATCCTGAAATTTTTATCATTTTTTCACTGTTTATATGATAATATCATGAATAAATAAAAGTGTTCCCGAAAATTAAATACATCTAGAAAAAATTAGTAAAAGAAGCAAAATCTACCAAGATTAAATTTTTCTTCCACGGTCTATTGACTCTGAGGTGTCGGGAAAATAGTTCTCTTCCTTCCAGACCAGAAAACTATTTGCTTCTTTTCTGAGGAATTCCATAAGAACATTGAATTTCATGCCATAAAACTTTGCTTGCTTAATATAATATTGCTATATTTATGATATTTTGCCTATATATATATATATATATATATATATATACAAACATACATACATACATAATTCAATATAGATAATTGATTAAAATAAACACATTAAAACATAAGATAGAATAAGGTACCAACATATATAATGATTCAAAACAATAGAATAAAAATTTTGTTTATTGAATTCAATAATTTGAAAATGTTTGTTTTATATAAATGTTTAAATGAATTTATTTAGTAAATTTATATAATATATATATATATATATATATATATATATATATATATATATATATATATATATATAAAAACAACTTAATGCTTAAATAAAGGGTGCTTGAAAATTTATGCAGACGTATAAATTATTGTTAGATTGTGTTCCTTATCTCATCAATGTGATTATATGTTCAATTGTTAAGATAACCAACTTGCAAAATGTCTTAATAGTAAGTAACACATGTTGTCACTTGAAAATGGTGTTATTCGACAAATAAATCAATATATTGAAGCCATATATCATGTTTCTTAAAAAATAATATTGGATGATATATGGATATTTAACTGCGTTTGTCGACTTAGTTGATTTGCCATTATCATTGCCTTCTAACATAACTATGTCAGGCCGTTTTAATAAAAGACTGCAATTCAGTAACAAATAACAAATTTATTCATTTATTCACATGCGTTTTTAGCCATTCTCTGCCTAATTTTCACGGTCGACATACATCAACTTAACTATTTACTGTTCGTCCTCTAGTAGAATTTTACATTTCTCACATTCGGCCAGGCAAGCCTTACTATTGGTAATTTAAAATTTATACTCAATTATAAACTTCTTAGTAGAAATATCAATAACATTGAAAAATAGTTAAACATCATAATAAAATAAGGCAGCTAATAGTAGGTTAAATGAAATTATTATTAACTACTTTATATTATTTTTTCTTTCACTCATACATATATTGTATTAATAAGCATTAGTAATACACATCTGCAGTTAAATATAAAAAAATCATCATATATTATATTTTAAAAGTAACACTTAACATAAACCTATATAATAATAACAGAATCGAATTTTTATTATTGAAAAAGCACTATAATAATAATAATAAAATCTTTTCTTTTTTCAGTTTTAATTCGTTATTCCAGTACAATTATTTTCGATAAAAGTTTACCAGAAAATAAATGAACATAGGAGAATCTAAACAGAATCACCAAACAAATTTTAAACATTTTTCATAATATTTGATGAATATCTCAGACCACAATAAATCATCTTTAAAAAATATTTATTTTTAGAGTTAATAGTTTATTATAATTTTTTTTGTATTTTAATTGCAAGTTTTTCTACAATAAAATCGAAATGATCTCACCATTTAGTATTTCTCATTCACCTTTAGCCTTTACATGTAGACCGATGTGGATTGCATCTAGGGCTGTTCAGAGAATAGTTATCATCATCACTATTGGTCCTATCAATATCACTGTCTTCATTCGAATCTGATTCATTTATCCATGTTTTTACTTGACTAATATGAGCTGTTGTTTGGTAGAAATGGCATTTCTTTTTTCTTTCTTGCAGCTGAGTCACACGGTAGACATTGTTCGGTAATACCTCTGTAACAATAAGAGGGAATCGGTATTTAAGTTGTCTTCGTAGATGACCATGGAGCATTTCATATCTATCGTTTCGTTGACCTGTTTACTGCATTGTTTCTGTTTCTCTCAAATTCATGTACTTTTGCGTACCAGTCTTTATGATTTTGATTTCTATACCAGTTGTTATGGTACACAATAGTGTTCTGTGAATTCTTTGAAACATTCCATTTGCACATGGTCGCTTCGTACCATTGAGTATATGATAAATGCCATTTTCAGTACAATATAATTGAAACTGATGGGAAGTGAAGCAAGTTCTTCGATCTATTATTGTTTTTTTTAAGTAGACCATAAGTATTTACAAGCTTTTTCAGAGCCTTCAGCACATGAGATGTTGACGTACTCTTTACTGGAGTCAACGATCATGAACGAAAGTTCCTGGTTACCTTAAGGACTCTTAACAATAGGCTAAAAGAGCCATATGTATAACTGAAAAATATTTTTAGTCTGCTTTAATTGGATTGAATAAACCAGGCTGTTTTCCTGCTTTCGTATTATTCATGAAACATTCAAAACATTTCGAAATATGCCTTCGTTCGAAATAATGTTTCATATAAAGAAACCAATACAACTGTTTTAATTTATTTACAGTTCTGTCAACAGAAAAATGTCCCATAAGATCATAGAATTTAATTACTGTATTTTTTCTTACATTATTTGGAATAACAGAAAAATTTCCTTTTCAATTTTTGTTTCTCCA
Source organism: Latrodectus elegans (assembly GCA_030067965.1). NCBI lineage: Eukaryota > Metazoa > Arthropoda > Arachnida > Araneae > Theridiidae > Latrodectus > Latrodectus elegans. Next base: position 115,758,641 of record CM057819.1, read on the forward strand.
TCGAAACAATCAGTTTCTCTTTACCGCGTAGTTTCTTATAAGCTGTTTTTCTTCTTTTAATCTATCCTGATCTTTTTCTTAAATATTTGTATCTATTTTCATATTTCTGTGCACGCTTTTCGTATCATCAATGTTTGCCCATTTTCACTCAAAGTCAAACAAACTTTAAATATTTCCTCGGTGTCAATGTATCTTTTAATTTCAAAACTGGAGATCTGCTTATTGCATCTACGCGAGTCATTTTCTTTCCAGGTCTTTGTTCCACTTCAAAATCGAATTCTGGAATTAAATCTCACCATCTTGTAATCTGAGGATTGTTTTTTTTTTTTTTTTTTTTTTTTTTTTTGTACATTAATGCTTGATAATCTGTCACCATTTTGAATTTTATCCTAATATATACTACCTTCACCTTTCGAAGGGCCCCCGCACTTGCCATTAAATCGAGCTGGCTTGAATGACACTTCGTTTCAATCTCAATTGTCATTTTGCTGACTAAACCAATCACCATTTATTATCCAATCTTTGTTGTTAAACCATGACTGTTAAGCCATTAGACATTGCATCACAATGTACTTCCGTTTTTGTTTGAGGTTTATGAAGAATTAAAACACAGGTTGATCTGAGACTATTTTTCATTAATCGAAATAACTGTTCCTCCCTCCCTCTGAAAGATTCTTCTTTTTGCATGATATGTTTCCACAAATCTTCCAAAATAACCAGTCAATCCTAAAACTCAGATTATTCTTAGGAACTGTAAATTCTTTCTCTGAGCTAACTTGTCTCATTCCTGGTTTTAATCCTTCTCCATTTAGAATAAATCCTAAAACGCTTACTTAATATTTACTGAGTCCATATTTTGACAATTTTAAGGTCAAATTAGCAAATCTAAGTTTTTCAAATATATATTTTATTCGTTCAATTCTATCAGTCCAATTTTTAGCTGTTTTAAAAATATAATCTGAATAACACAGAATTTTCTTATTTAACAATGATTATAATACTTGATACATTTATCTCTGAAATTCTGAAGCTGCATTTGCAGCCAAAAATCATGCATTCACTGACATATTTCATATGGGGTAATAAAAGCAGTTTTTAATTTTGCTTCTTCTTTTAATGATATTTGTAGATAATGAACTAAATCTAATACCGTGAAAATATTAAATTCATCAAGACATTCTATAGAAATCATCAATTGTGGACAAAGCGAGTTTGTTTGATCATTTAATTTTATGTGATCTACAAACAAGTGTACACTCAACTTTTTTTTTCGAACAATACTGGAGTGGCATGTTGCCCCTTAATTCTTTGCTGATTGGCTCTCAGCTTCAAAACTTGGTTCCTCACGCTACACCCACAGCGTTTCCCTGTTACTATTATAATTTCTTCCGCTCAGGAAACAACACAGATGGAAGAGTAAATGCTTGCTTCTCAGGCCGAGACTCTGCATTATTCACAAGAGCCAAGGACTGGTTTCAGGTGATATTGTTTCAGAAACTATTTTCTTTTCTTTCCATTTTTTGACTATAATTTAATAGAACTCTTCTCTACTTTATTTGTTTTATATGAGCGTAAACAAACTCGATAACTTTTTGGAACTTCATTAATTTCCATCTTAGTTAATGTCGTACATCCCAACTCACACACATCATATTTATGGCAAAAAATCTCTATAATCAATGATTAATTTCACAATTTCCAACTTTTTATCATAAGAATTAGTTTTATCAAATTTTATATTGTCTAATTTAATTGCGAATTTATTCTTATTTAAAGTGTAAACAGTATCTTCAGTTGCAATGCCAAAATTATCAAATGGAAGAATATGTTCAGAATTTAAATCCCAATCCTGCGATATGTAGGTCACCCTACTCAGACATTGATTCTCTTTTAACTTACTGTCAAAATAACCCTTATTGATAATAAGAATATTCGTTTTACTATTTTTGATTTCAACAACAGAATTGAAATACTTTTTATTTTCCCTAACTTCCGTTTTCGTCTGAATAAAATCAATGCTTATTTTCTATTATAATTTGTTCTTCTGTTTTTAGATTTATTTGTTGATGTTTCGATACGATTTCAACTTTAAAAAAAGGTGATGCTATTCGAATAACAGATGTGCAATTTGGAGCCAATTCGGGAGAACACGATTTGTGTATTGTCTAAAAAGTATCTTCTTTCAATTAAGTCAAACGTCATAGAATCATCATTCACAATGAATATTTCAAGTATGACGCGTATATCCTCAATTTTTATAATTCTTCTTGACTTTTCGCAAGTGTGAAAGCAAAAGCAACTGAAGGGCCAAATACAAACAATTTTCTTCTTATCGGAATTATATTCAATTTTTATTTAATGGCAACTGATTTCTTAACTAAAGAAATGCTCTATCTCGTATCTATTAAGATATTTATCGAATATTCATAATTACTTATCTTTGCTTCTTTCATATAAGCATTTAAAGGGGTAAGATCTTGAACGTTTACCGTCAAACTATTTTTGCCTTTGTTTTCCGAACAATACCGTAAGGTATGTCTAGTTTCACCACATTCTTCACAAATTAAACCTTTCCTTTCTTAAGTACAATATATGCCTTAAATCATTGCAGTTAAAACATTTGCTATTTTGCATGCTATTTTTATCACTACGAGAGCTAAAATTCATGTTTATTTTTTCTTCCAAATATAAAAACACTTTTTCTTAAGAAACTTTTTTAATTCGCCGTTTCCTCTTACTTCACTTCTGAAATTTTCATTTTTACAGCGATCATTAAATTTGCTTATATAATTATCAAAACAAGATATTTAATCAATAAATTTCGCATTTTTGCTTTCAACACAGGATTTCATTTCGACTCTAACATTCTGGTATAAATCTAATTTTTCAGCCATTTCTTCCGGATTAGTGAAGTTGGTCTATTACGAATGGTATCGGGTGGGAACACTTATCTTTAATTGTTCCGTAACAATATAAATTTTTAAGTTCTTCTAAATTTGTAATTTTAAAACCATTTAACCACTCATTAAAATAATTTCTTAACTCATAAGTAAATTCTTTTCATGTATTTTTAATTCGAAAATGTTCATAAAATTCCTCCAGAAATCGTTCGGGACCTAATTTAAATCTTTTTAATAAAATATCCTTCGCGTGATAGTAATCATTTGATTTATCGTCCGATTGGCAACCAAGAAAGCCGAGTTTTTCCGTATGGTAAAATTCCTAAGAGGTGGAAGCCCAATGAGTTTCATCTTAACTTATTCGCGGTGCTTACCTTTCAAATAATATAAGCTAAAAACTTATATCGCCTGCATTCACATCATATTTTTGCATACACAGTAGCAAATTGCAGAATTGCACCTTTCCCAATGAGAATTATTCGCATTTTTCCTAATGCATTTTCATTTTGCAAACGTTGTTTTTCTAATTCAAACTCCATATCAACCCTTTCTTCGTCTGAGAGTAAATTTTCAAGCTCAAACGTGCGAGCTGCTTCTTCGTCTTGTTTTTTGGCTAGGAGATCTTCAATAATACCTTCAAATTAAAACTTTAAAAAATATTCATTTTAATTTTTAGAACTAATAATTATGTTCTTTTATTCTATTACCTTAAAATCTTGTGGAATGGTTTCTCCCATTTCAGTCAGTAAAATAATTAAAACTATCTTTTAACGAAGCCATTTTAAAGCCTGCGTAATTCAACAACGAAGCTAAAAAAGGTCACTCTCTTGAGTTCTTCCATTTTTATACACATTTGATGCAAAATACTATAGTTACACACAAAAAAAATTACATCATTAATTCATTTATTCACACAGAATTAATCCTGAATTATCGATGAGTAATGAGCTCTATTTTTATTCGTAATTCAAAATCCCTCTAATTGTGCCATTAGAATAACTTTTACACATAAGCAAATTAATTCAAAATCGCGCATAGTCGTTCCCTGCCCGATTTTGATGTTCTACATACATCAACTAAAATGTTTACTGATCGCCCTCTAGAGGCGATTTTATGTTTCTCACTATATATATATATATAATATATATATATATATATTATATATGTATATATTATATATATACATATATATATATATATATTATATATATATATATATATATATATATATATATATATAATATATATATATATATATGTATATATATATATATATATATAATGCTTAAATTAAATATTTACTCGTTTTATAAATAAGATTTCATTTCTGTATATTTATAACAGACAATTATCCTATTAATCCGAATTATATTATAATGAAACAAATATAAAAAATATTGACTTAACGTTTTGAGTAGTAAATTTATTAAATTAATTTTAAAAAAAACTACTTAATCTCTATTATTTTAATTTCTATACAAATATAGATTATTAGATTATATTATTCGCAATTTTTTATTTCTAAGTATAAAGTGAGAAATTAAGATAAATGATGCAAATTTTAATTAAGAATATAAATGGGATAAATTACTAATATTTTCCTAGAAAATATTTATAAATTTCAATATATTGGATCTAAAGAATTTATATTCGAGAAATGGCAACATCTTTTATGTAAGTTCTTTTACATTATCAAACAATTCTAAGCAAGGATTTCTTATTTTCAAATTAGAAGAAAGAAAACTTTTCTTTCATAAAATATGCTTAGGCCTAGTATAAAAGTAAAAATATTAATTAAACTTTTGATACTGAATTGTCAAAAACACTGAGAATTTTTTCAAATTAAATATTTTATTCTAAAATGTTTGAAAATATTTTAATACAAGGAAAACAATTTTATGAATATATTTACGAAAATAGAATAAATGCCCTTTTTAATTTTTTAAAAGGAATAAATTTTGATAAAAATTAAATACTTAATTTTAAATATATATATATATATATATATATATATATATATATATATATATATATATATATATATATCTGTGTGTGCGTTGCAGAATTTGGATTCAATTTGTATGAATTATAATTTTATTATAAACTAAGGATAAGACTAGAACATACAAATAATGTTTGCACTGATAATTGCTTACCTATTAAGACACACAACCCAATTCTATGATTTAAGAGGGAGAATTATGTAGTTAAATTGTGTAAATTTTGTCTTCAGGTTGGCCCAGATGTTTACCGTGATCTATACAAAAGTGTCGTAATAATTTTCTGTTGACCTTTTTTTACGGCTACATATATTTTTTGTATTTTTGTTATGCTTCAAAAATGGAAAATATTGAAAATTCAAACTTCTGTAGTTTATCAATTATTTAATAATAATTCAGTTTTAATACAGTCATTTTTTATGAAATGTCTTTTAAATTTTACCAACAACAAGAATTTTACAGTAAAAATTATAAATTAACTTCATATATACAGTATTCATACGAATTATCTTCTGAAAAAATAAAGTAGCTATTCAGGTATTTAGCTTGGAAGGTAGTTCCCAATAATTAGCCGTTTGCGTAGCTTATAGTCAGAATAATTATTTATTTTTATAAAGTAATTATTTAATTATATATTTTAGATATTTTAATTTTCCCTTTAGAGGGAACAATGTAATAAACTTAGCATTTAAATAAATGACTTTATTAAGTCATTTATTTAAGAGACACACACAAATTTAATATCATGCATTGTGTGTGAAGTTTTTATAGAAATGTGTATATTTTAATATTCTTATGATAAATAGACTAGGCATTATAAAATGTAGATGGACTGCTATCAATGTTTATTAATTGTTTCAACCTGAAAATAAAACTGCAATTGTATTTAAATCATTAATCAGAAAATGAAATAAAAAGATCACTGATAACATAAAACGATGAAATCCTTATTAATTGGTGAATTATTTTAGAATTTTAAAATGCATCCATACATTATCTTTATTTTTATAATATCATCAGCCATGAATATCGAATATCTCAATATAAAGAGCTTCAAAAAATGAATGTTCACTATTCAATCGAAAAAGCTTCCTCAGAATTCTTAGAGCACTTCAATTTTACATTCTACGCAATATCGCCTGACTTCTTTGCTTTTTAATCATCTTGAAATTCTCGGAATTTATTTGCATTTAATGCATGCAGAATATTAGAAAATTGTAATGTATGCCCTATTTATACGGAGACATAAGCTATTGTTTGAAAAAGCTACATTTAGACCAAATATTTTAAATTTATTGATAAGAAACGAAGAAAACAATCAGCTTTTAGATGAAGCACATTATTTTCTGGATGGACACATCATTTCTTCCTTAAAGAATACGTTTGCTATATTTTAGGATCAACTTATTTCTTCTTAAGCTATGGAATTGACACGTGATCATTAGTTATCCTAACAGAGATGAATTAATGTAAGCTTCGGAGTGAAAGATGATTAGTTGTATCAGCTGTGAAACAATATGCTCTGAAAGTAACAGGAGAACCCTTTTCTGTATTATATTGTGTGAATTTCATTTTTTATTTTTCTTGGTAATCTATTTACTTTTTTTAATATAACTTAAATCCTAATTCTTCTTGATGAATTCCAAACTGTAATATGACAAAATTTCGTACATATAAATACTTATTTTATTGCAGAATGCCAGTAGTAAACAAGTTTTGTAAATTTAATTTTTTCTAAGAATATAAATTTCTACATAACACAATTAAATACATTATTAATAAAAAGGTAACTATTTTTTCGTTCAACAATACTTTGCTTAATATAATATGTCCTAGGGAAAAATTATAAGAACATGGGAATATTTTTTCCTAAAATATTACGTTCAATAGATAATTTATTAACAATTAATATAAATATAAGAGAATTAATTAATTTTAACAATAAAAATAATAATAAGAGTAAGAATTTTAATAAAAACAATTAAATTTTCTATGTCTCAAAACCATTAAATGTACCAATCAATATTAAATGTATAAAAAATTGTTTTTTAAATTACTGACTTAGAAAAAACAGTTTTCAAGATACCATGTATGTTTTTAGATATAAGCAAATTTCCTCATTTTATAGTAAACCATTTTCGTACTTAAAAATCACTGAATTACATATCTTTAAGTTTGAAGCCGAGAATAAGTTAATTACGTTGTCTAATCTTTGAAAGGAAAAGGATATAGCAAAGAAAATTTATCTTGGATTTCATTACCAGAAAACATACATTTTTGGTACAACAAATGAATGAATATTAACTTAAAAAATCTTTAAACTGTGTAAAGTGTTTTGAATTTATTGCAAAAAATGTAATTTAATTGTTTGTACTAAAAACAGTATTTATAGTTATAGTAATACAGTTATAGATAATAAAACCTGTGAATATGAAATGTGATCATATATAGTAGAAAATCTGAGTATGAATTGTGTATGTGATATTTATTCTATGGTATGAAAGACAATGGTATTTTTCAAATTAAGTGAAAAATACATTTTTATGTCTTTTCATTCATATTCCTCTTTTGGTTTTTGTAATTAAAAACTATGGAAATTGTATATTTTCTAAAAAAATATTTCATATTAAGAAATGCACATGATTTAACTAAAGGCGTTATATTTGTTATAAAAACATAACTAATTTCCAATTTTTCATCAATTGAATCTAATTTAAAATGAGCTCAGAAAAAATGTTTAGTATTTCTTACAACAAACAGAGAATCTCATCTTTCTTTCTGTTAGTAACAATTTATTCCATATATATATATATATATATATATATATATATATATATATATATATATATATATATATATATATATATATATATATATATATATATATATATATATATATATATATATATATATATATATATATATATATATATATATATATATATATATATATATATATATATAAGGGTTAGATCTGTATGTTTGAGATCTCAGTTTCAACTACATGGACTGCTAAATTTGTAAATTTGTATTTTTTCTAATGGCCAGGGTACCGGACTTTTTCCGGGAAGGGCCGGGTCCGATGCCCAATGCTGCCAAAAGCCACCGACTACACGCGATGTACGTGCTCCTTAAATCTGTGGAATCAAAAGTCCTGGCGTCGGTCATGAACAGTTACCATGGATGTAATTGTCTTTAAATATTTGCCCCTTTTCAGATCAATATCAAAACTGGGGTTATGGATCCTATCGTGGTGCATGTATCGTAGGAGTTTAAAACAAAGTCATAAATTCATCTTCGTTGTGCTCTGGTTAAACGAAAGAAACACTCTGCTGGCTTATTCGCATAGTCAAAGGCATAGTGAGCTAGGCTTGTCCAAATGTCATAAGTAACAACAAAAACAACACATTGGTATTTTAGAGATAGAAAGAAGATAAAGCGGTGAGAGCAGAAAAAAATGAAATGACTTTTATGTTATGGATTTGTGATTTTGATTTTTTTAAAAGTCACATTTCTTTCACCTTGTATTTGTGTCAAAGAAATGCATATGTTTTAAATTACAGGCTTCACTTTGTATTTTAATTGAGTTATTCACAGGATACGAATATCGTGTATGTAATTCATATGCATAGCATCTCACTTAGTTTTCCGGCCATAAGGTGTGATATATTTTGATGTTTGTGTCAGAATATAAAAAATCTTAATGTAAAAACCTTATGATTAAGGTTATGTTTTGATCATTACACCCTTAACTTAATTTTGAGCATCATGTCTCTTTATAATTAGTTCTTCCCGTACTGTAATTAAATATATTGAGCTCCATTACTCTTTCTAATCGATACAATCTGTATTTAATAAAATATTGTAAGCATCACTGCTCATAATAATTAAATATATCACGTACTAAATATTAGTTAATAAGCCTACTAAGAATCTAGGGAATCCATGTTCTCAGAATTAAGTATACTTTAATATTTCTGGTATTGGTGGAGAGATAATAATATAATTTTTTATATATTTTCTTCATATATTTAACTATTTTATGGAGAATACTGAAATGGAAAATATATTCATTTTGAAAAAATATAGTGTTTTATTATGTAAGCTGTATTCGAAATAAGAACAGTTTTTTTTTTCAAAACTGTCTCAGTTAGAGCTATATTGTCACATTAATTAATTTATTGTTAAATAATTACCTGTTTAATCGTTTATTACGTTTATTTTATTACGCACATTTTATTTAGAGTAACAAAAAATTGCAAGAAATACAATAACAAGAAATACAAAAGTGTGCATGGTACGCATTATATACTTTTGGTTGTATTAAAAGCTTCGTATTCCACTTGGAAAACAAAAGTTAATTTTAAGATTTCTAAGATGAAAAATTGTTATGCTTACACCTAAAGAATCAAATCTATTAAAGTTAACTGTTAAAGTGCATGTTTAGTTGAAACCAAATCCGATTGAATTTTTTATTACTTAAGAGTTGACATTTCTCAGTTCAAATATTGAAATCAAAACTTTATTTTGAAAACCTTTTTTATCATTTTGATTAAAATACATTTGATTTTGATAAATTTACTATAAATCAGATGAATTAAATTACTTAGACTTATAACAATTTCTTTATATATTCTCATTATAGAAATATAATGTACACAAAAATAGTTCATTGAAATATTTATAGTTGAATCTATAATTGAAAAGTTCATATGTTTCATTTTTAAAACTTGTGTTACTCTTGAATTCTGTGATTTTCGCTTTGTCTATTTTAAAAGTAGGGTCTTCATTTTAAAATTATCAATATAGTCTACATTGTAAAAGGCTTAAATGATAGATAACAATTAATCGAATCAGAATTAGGAATTGAAGTAATTCCAACTATGAAAACTAATGATTTAAGAAAGGCAATAATAAAAAATTTAAATTTATATTAAGAATTCTTGAAGGCTCTTAAACATTATAATTGCTGAGTGGAAATCGAAAGAAGAGAAGAGAAGAGAGGCATGAATTAGAAAGGCAAAGAAAGAGAAAATATAGATTATTAACTTAAAAAAAATAATAACTGAAGATAAACTGTTTATCAAGTTAATTCAATATCACAACTTAAAAATTTGTTGCTAAGTAAACATTTGATGAAAAACGAAAGCGATGCTAGTTTCTTTCTGTTATTGTTTGAGTGTCGGACAGATGCGTTTCGAATCGATCAGAAGGGTTATATATTTCACATTTATCAGAGCTTCTTTCTTGTGAGACAATTCAGCTTATTGATAGAGAACCTAGAGATAAACTAGAGGTTTAAAAAATTGTCAAGTGATTTTAATGAAACAGTTTATAAACTAAACTCTGAATAGTAGTATCAAGAATTATAAAGCATCAAAAAGAAGTAGAATCTTCTAGAATATCGGTTCTAGTAATGAATTGAAAAAGATCAATTTTGAAAATGAATAATAGGTTTAGAAATCAATACTTTCGTTTAATTAAAACGTTCATGCTCTTATATAAGTTAACGTGTTGAGAATCAGTTGAGATTGATGGAAATTTTTAGATTTCTCTCAAGTCTTTATCGAAAATCTGTATTATTTTAATGCAATGCTTTTTTTTTAAGGAAAGAGAAAACTGAAGATAAAACTGTTTCTTATTTCAAATTCGAAACCAAAATAATAATCTTCAATCTGCGACACCGGAAAAGAGTTTTGAGATGAGGGAAGCTTGTTAATGTTTTCTCAATTGGTCTCATCAACTGTTTCGTAGGCCAGAACAAATATGCATAGAAAAGATGTTGAAGATAATATTTTTAACTTTTTACAACACTACAAACTGTAAATGGAAATAGGATTAAAGTAAGGGCTCTGGTGTAAACACTGATGTTTTCTATCGCAAAAATTATGTATTAAACCGGAAATGTTGACTAGAGAAAAAATATGGATACAACAACTCTTGCGTATTTCACCAAAAGATAACAAACAAGTTTAACAAGGACATATTTGCTGTTGACTAAAATTGATATTAACGAAAGAAAATACTTGTGTGTTTGAGAAACGTACAGTATCTCTACTCAAAAAGGTAGAAAAGGAGAAAAAATGTTCCATTTGAAATCAACGCTATAATAATGTATACAAATGAAACATAAACAACAAAAAATGCCAGGGACGCAGAAAAGAAATTATCTGAAGAAAGAAATAAAGGATGCGCAGAAAGAATTACAAGTTCTTATGACTTCAGAAAATACCTTTGCGTTTAAGTCCAATGTAAGGGACCACAGAATAACTTTTGATATTCAAATTGAAATAAAAAAACTGATTAAAGTGGAATAAGATGAAAAATATTTGTTCTTTTTTATACAGAATTCTTAAACTTGAAAAAAATACAACTTTTCACACAATATCTTCTTTAAAAATGAGACTCTAATGAAAAACATTACTGAACAATGCAGCTGTATATATTTGTTCTTGAAACATTAAAGCATCAAATTATGAAAATCTGTCCTAAAAATGGCTGGATATTTAGGAATAAAGATAACTAAAAATCGATTAGGAAAATACTTCTATTGGCCAAAGTGTTGTAAAAAATTGAGACATTTGTAACTCCATTGGGACTCTAGTGATTATAGCATTCGAGGTATTTTCAAAAATAAATATTTAAGTTGTATTCAAAATATCCTGAAGATGTAACTGTGACTGACGTATCTTCAGCAACAGTAATGAATTCATTTTTACAAAATTCATTCACCTAGGTTTTCCGAAATGTATTCAAACTGTGATCTAGAAATTTCCTTTCTGTGTACTGTAACTAAAACATTTGGTATAAAGTTTGTAGACATTTCTATTCACTATCCCCAAAGTAATCCAGTAGAACATTTCCATGGAAATTTGAAAATAATTCTTAGAATTTTAAGTATTGAAATTGTTTCAGAATGAGAAAATTATCCTCTGTTTGCTCTACGAACAGTTATGCCTGAAATGACAGATTTAAAGTATTCGAAACTTATATTCTGTAATTAATTCAGAATATCAGTTACCTTGTTTTATTAAAAATGACTAGATAACTAAGGAAGAAAATAAAAATGCTGTAGAATATGCATTTCAAATGATAGGATAACACACACAGTCTTAAGAGAAAGGCGTGAAATGATTGAATGCTGTCAAAAGTGAACTTTCTGCTAGTGATTTAATATTATCGAGTTAGTCAATTATCGGTAGAACATATCGGTATCATGTCAATGCGTCTACACCGTATTACAAGAGACGAGAAGCAATTAATATGTTAGTAGAAGTCGAAAGATTAATGGAATTGTCAATCCCCCATATCTTTTCAGATCCAATTTAATATTTTACAAGTTGCAGCAGAAAGTGAACCAGAAATAACTTAGACTGAGACTAAGTTAATGAGAATAAATAGATATAATATGAGAATAAATAGATAACTCAAAAGGAATGATAAGCAAATTTTCAACTTGTTTTTCTTGCAAATCTGTAGACAAAAAACCTTGTCTTTACAGATAGCTAATGAAAGATAAACTATATGAAATTTCTCTTCGTCAGACTAAAATTTTGGCAAAAAAAGCAACTCAGAAAATATTAGGATACAAGATTATAGAAGGAAAAAAAATAGCGGATTGTATGAGTTTAATAGAATCTGATGAAGAAGAACCACATTTTTGTATAGATTTCTGCCTTCAACACAGTCACTAGGACTGAATAATATTTTTTATATAGAAAAGAGAATAGAAATTGAGTCAAAAGTAAAATACATTATTCTTTTTTGATCTTGCTTGAAGATATCTATAGATTCCATTAATAAAATATCAATGATATGGAAATTTTGTTTATAGCTTGGAAGTTTCCAACCATTTCGTTTGCCTTTTCTACTTAAAAAGCTGTTATATTTCTACAATAAAGTCATGTCAAAAATATTTTTAAAAAATTAGGAATTTGTTCTCCATAATGTTGATGACATAGCAGTTTTTTTAGAATCTGGTCCAGATTACGTTAAATGATTGTCAATACTTTAAGACCGAACTTACATCTCTAACCTTCGAAGCATACATTCACAAGCGTGAGAAATGTCTTGATCATACAGTGGATCAAGGTTTAAGAACAATTGATAAATTGGACACTTAAACCAATAAAGACTGATATCTGACTCGAAAAACGAAACAAGAATATTCTTGAGACTCGTGGGATGTTACTGACTATATATTCCAAAGTTATTTTTACTATTAGTATGTTTATAAATTCATGTAATGGGTCTTTAGAGAAAACATAAGAAACTGCTACTTAATATAGCAATATAATATGCTTTCGATTTCAAACGACAGTTTGAAGTGCCTAACGGTGTATTTTAATATAGAATAGAGACAATTTTAACCCTCAGATGAAGATCACAATGAACATCTTGTTTTGTATCAAAGGCAAAACATGAGTAAAATGATTTATGATGAATACTCTGGCAAAAGAATGTGCATTTGTATATTTGGTTGGTATATATCATTTAGTGTTAATATTTCATTTCCGATGGAACACGTTAGTGTGCTTATTTTGCTGGTTAACTATGTTCCAGTTTAAGAGAGACTACCAGAATTGCCTACTTGATAAGTTATTCATTCTTAGAAATTGCTTTTTGTTCAAAAGGACAGAAGTTTTCCTTTAAAAAAAATTTCCTTCTTGAGAGAAACGTTGTGCTAGCTACTTCAACGTGTGAGAATAGTGCCCTATATTGCATAATAAACGTAAAAATATTTCATCTATATTTTTAAGATTTCGGTTTTGTTTTAACACACCTACAGTTGCTGTTATTATGAATGGTATGACAATAATATGGTGAACACCAGAAAATGAAGTGTAACTCATTTTTTTGTATTTTAATATCGCGTTTATTTCACTTAGTGTGTATGTTGACGAAGACTGCAAATTCCGTATAAAATGTTTCAAGTCATATTTCCTTTCTATAGATAACTAGACAAGATATTCATATAATCCATTTCATCAGATGTTACATGTAATACAGAATTGTATTGCTTATGCCCAAATGTAATATTTTATCATTAGGCTAATAAAAAATTATTAGCCTCATGATAAAATATTACATTTGATAATTTGATTTTTGTTTGCAAATTTGCCATAAAATTTCGAAATTATAAATGGGACACCATCTTTACAGCACATTTTTGAAGTAGTATCATCAATTACTTCAAAAATGTGCAAAAAAAAAAAAACTACTCCACACTCACTCATATAATGAAATGTGATATTAATATTTTTGCTTATAATGATATACATTAATTATACTCCGGCAAATATGCATTTTATCATATGGTGAGTAAGAGTTAAATCTTCCCTTTTAAACTAAGTTATTTTTAAAATTATTACTAAAAACAAATTTAAAGCATAATTTAGTCAATATTTATTAAATTTGTATCCATTTAACAAAGCGATACACTTGTAAGTTTACCAGAAAATTTTACAAGTGAAAGTAAATTTATTTCTTCTATTTCTAAATAGTAATATAGTAAAAATATAATATATAAATCAATTTGCATGGGTTGTGGAGGAATCATGAAAAACAAAATTTACAGAGGATAATTTAAATTTACTCTTTTACGCTCCACGAAGCAAAACACATTCAAAATTAAATATGGCTTAAGAAGCCAATACATAAAAGACTGGCGTCTCATATATTGATCAATAACATAAAGCTGGCTTAAGAAGCCCAAGCAATTAACTTCGAGACTAATGTTCCAAAAATTAAAACAATCATTCATTAGAAAACTTAAGATGCCTAAGCAGTTAGTTAATTATAGTTAATGAGACTGACGTTACCAAAAGTAATCTTTTTAAATTTAACTTCGGTACTTAAAATCTGCAGATAGACAGGCAAGTCCTTTCCTGTCTCGCTGTGCTATTCACAACGCAGTAGATGCCACCCTTGTTATTTACCAGTCTTGAAGATAGAAGAAGCAACAGCCGGATGCTTTCGATTTTCGCATACAAATTTGTTGCAATTTATAAGCAAATCCTCAAAAATGCCTCGTAGAATCTGAAATAAATTTTAAGAAAACTTCTCAGCAATAAATATTTCAGTAATATGTAATTAGTAAATAATAAGAGATAAATAGTTATAATTTAAATAAATTGATCAAATTAAGTATATTTAAACTATTTAAGAGAAAATACTTATATTCTGTCAACTACCAATCATTATCTAGAACAATTTAATTTATATTGCTCTCTCTGTAGTTCACACACATGCAATAAAATGTATGATTACAAACATGAGCAGAGAGTATGGAACAATTATTATATTTCGTATTTCATTAGATTAAATAATTATACAACATCATTTTGCTTTAAAAATTACAAATTTTTCAAGTAACATTTTGAATTATTGTAAAACGCTGTTCAAAGAAACCAATAAATTCTTGCATTATTTGACTCGTAATATTTTCCAATTCTTTAAAATAGATGAGAAAAGAAATAAAATTCAGTCAAAACTAGAAAAAAAAAAATGCTGAAAACATAAGTAAAAGTTTTTTGCATTCAACTCATTTTTTGCTGTCATTTCCTGAAGGGTGACATATTTGATATAAATAGCATTTTCCATTTTCAGTCTTAGATGCAGTCCGGTATTTCTGCTACTGCGAAAGTGAAATTAACTCATACAAAAAATTCATTTTTTTCGTAACTGTAAGAATATTTGAAAATTTATTTGCTTTAAAATGTACAATTTTTATAATATTTCTAAAGTTGATATAAAATGTGCTTTTTTAATTTATTCATCAACTACAATCTGAAGAAGGGAGAAGTGATTAAACATGAACTTTCGCAAGAAATTCTAATATATATATATATATATATATATATATATATATATATATATATATATATATATATATATATATATATATATATATATATATATATATATATATATATATATATATATATATATATATATATATATATATATTTACATATATATAAATAAATATATATATATGTATATATATATATATATATGTGTGTGTGTGTGTACGTTTATTAAATTAACCCAAAATCCAAATAAATTTAAAAGGAGTTTTAATGTTGCAAATTCACCGTCTTCAACTTTAATTTATTTGAATTTTTTTAAGATCTAATTTTTTCCAAAAGAAAATTTAATTTATATTTATGTTTCATCAGGTGCAGTTAAAATAAAATATTTATTGGAAACTTATCAAATATATATTGAGAATTGTTGTATACGAAGAATAAAACGAAAAATCAAAATTAAAATACCTAATATTTTGTACAACTTTTAAAAATTTGATATTTAATCAGCAGCAAAACTAGTTCAATGATAATTCGTTCCAGCAGCGTTAAAGCATTTGTGTTATTAATAAACTGTAATAATGAAAAATATTAATATTCGAATTTTTTTTTTCTAATCATACAATTTATGTTTGAATATTTCATGAACATTCTTAAATTTTAATTTTTGTTGAACTTTAAAATGTTTGTTTAAATCAAATTTTCGTATGTAGTTTAAAACTTTATTGTTGTTATTGTTTCAAACCTCCAACTGATCAGCAAAGCTAGACCAGATCCATGATGCCACCACTAATTCTTAAAAAATCTAAAACGAGTAACGGTCTTAGATACATATCTTCCCGAGAGAGCCCCAAACAATCCAAAATGTGGTCGTGAGAGGCCTGGTTAATATTGCACTTGGTGCAGATCTGGAAGATGTTTGCACCGTTATAAAAAGACAACAACCTGATGTGACTGGTGATCAATCTACTTATTCCTGTTTGGTCACTTCTACAACATTGAAGTGACAGAGCACCGCCAGGATACCATCCCCTATACAACTGATGCAGTGGTGGGGTGGTCCAAATGACTCTATCAATCTGTTTAGCCTTTGAAAATAGTTCGAGGTAGGTCAGAGAGTCAGAAGTAACCAAAGGCTCATCAGAACCATGTTTAGCCAATCTGACTGCCGAAAATATCTACGTGAGACGGTACCACTGAAGATGTATTTTCCGAGAGGAAGAAAATTGCTTCAGCTTGTCGAGAATTGCCACGCTAGTCTCATCTCCCACTTTATGCCAATTAGACAGGCGTTGAATGGAACTTCGACTGTCCGATAGAATCCAAATGCTCGGAGTACCGGGAGAAAATGAAACCCAACTAAGCACTGTATCAATGGCGATCAGCTCACTTCTAAGGACAGAAAAACCATCAGTATTTCTCGTCTTAAGTTTTACAGAGATAGTGTCAGAAGTGATAAATACTCCCCTACTGGAGCAGTCCCACTCATCTCTACTTCCATCAGAATGAATGAGCATAGCTTCTTCTAGGATATTATTTATTATTTCAAGAGCTAATTGTCTTAACAGGGTAGGAGGATCCGATTTCTTTTTAACACTGGAGGAAAATTCTGTATAAAAAAAGATGCCAAAGAGACCCCCCCGAGGGGTCATTTTAGGCTATGCTGCAAATCATTCCTGTTGATAAAGTTGTTAGAATCGGCATAACTAAAAGGGATATTCTTTTTTAATTTTTGGTTATTGCTCCACACTCGTAGATACTCAGAAGTTCTATTCTGAGACCCATAGCTGAAAAGTTTTGAAAAATACTTCACCAAGCCGGAATTTCTTCGTAGGCCAAGTGGCTTAAAATCAGCTTCATAAGAAACAATCTCGTTTGGGCAGTAATTTCGAAGTCCAGTGATGATACGGGCTGCACTGAACTGGACCCTCTCAAGCTTCTGTAGAATAACCTCTGAGGCACAGCAATACACAGGGAACCCATATTCGAGAATAGGCCTTACAAGCGTCATGTAGGTTGTCCTAAGAGTGACAGCATCAGCACCCTAATCACGTTCTGATATATATTTTAAGATGTTTAGACGCTTTCTGCTCTTCAAAAACAATTGTTCTATGTGTCTATGGCAGACAATTTCAAGATCCAATATAAAACCCAAATACTTTGGATGCTTTTCCACTTGCAAGTCCTGGCTATTCATGCAAATTCGAGGTTGGTTATTAAAAAAATTCCTGTTAGTTGCAAAAAGACTAACAGTAGATTTGGATGGGTTAAGAAGCAGCATATGACTTTCTGCAAGTTTCCAGGCGTCAAAAAGATTAACGTTAGACTACGATCTCTGAATGTCAGAGCAAGAATTCCACAGTACTATATCATCAGCAAAAACACCGACCTTGCATCTCTTTGAAATGACCTTTTCAAATCCAGCCATGAACAAGGAAAACAAAGTGGGGCTCAGAACAGACCCCTGAGATAATTCCTGGTGCAGCTTAAACCTTTCAGATAGAGTGTTATTGAATTTCACCTTGATTATCCTGTCTCTTAAGAAATCATAAATCCAGGTCAAAGCCTTTCCATGGATGCCAAAACATTCAAAGAGTTTAACAACCAGCTTTTGTCTCCACACTCTATCAAACGCTTTGGAAAGGTCCAAGAAGGCTGCTACAGTATGCTTAGTAGGCTTCATGCTATGAGCATCTCTAATCCTTTGACAAAAATAAAGCACCTGGTCAGTATTGCTATGTCTTTTCCAAACCAAATTGTTTCTTCGCCAGAAGATCGTGAGAATTCAAGTATAAGTTGAGACGACTTAAAAGCATTTTTTCCATTACTTTACAAGCAATGCAAGTCAAGGCAATTGGCCTGTAGCTCTCAGCTGACCTGCTCCTTTGTTCATTTCTCTAATTGGGACAATAACTGCCCTTTTCCAATCATGCGGGAGACGACCTGGATTCCAAGACGCGTTAATAATATCTAAGAGTCTTTGATTTCCCTCATTTCCAACATGGGCTATTATCTGCCGGTGTGAACCCCATCAGGTCCAGAACACCTATCCAAATTAGAGTCTTTAAGCGCCATTTCAAGCTCATGCAAGCCAAATTACTTCTTGAGGATTGTCAAGTCCCCCTGAAAAGTGCGGCAACCATGAACGACATTAGAGACCTTTTTCTTTACTGGTTTATCTTCAGCAGAGAAAACTTTACTGTAAATAAAATAAAATGTCATTTATGAATATTTAATATTTTTTCAGGTTATTTATTTACTTTGTTTTTTATATGATGCTGTTACATATAATTTCTTACATTATATAATTTTATTGCTTTACATTATATTGTTATCTAAATATTTTTATTTATATAATTTTACTGTTGTTTTATTTATTTCTTTATTTTTTTTGCTGATATATTAAAAACATTTCTGATTTTACAATTCATTTGCAAAAGCTTGAGAGTTTTAATTAAGTTTATATTTTAACATATAAATGCATTCTATAACATTGTTTGCATCTTTATCCCAAAATTTAATGTTTTATAAAGAATTTCCATGAATACAGGAAGTAAGATGCATTGAATAAAAATCTACTTCAATGTATACATATGTGTGTTGATATTCTTATACGTTAATGAAAGATTTAATCGAAATAAAAGAATTTTATTTATAACTAAATATAATAAAATAATTATCAATAAACTTAATTATGATGCACGAAAAATGTAATTAGTTCAGTTACTAATGTCCATATTGTATGGAAAGAGTGATAGTTAGAAAAATGTAAGAATAATGTTAGAAAACATTTTTTCAGAACATCATAATTTTTACGATTCATAATTGGAAGTGCTCCAATTTGGAAAGCTTTTACTTAAAAACATGGCATTTAAATTAAAAATATTAAACCAAATGCTAATCGAAAAAACTAATACCATTAGCATTACTTAAAGATAACTAAATTGTTTTCTAATGACAGTCCTTTTCCTTGAAAATTAAAAATATTTGTATTTTTAAAGAAACTAATATTCTAAATTATGAATATTTATATCATCTCTAAATTAAAATCACACAATCAATATTTGAATAAGAAAATATTATACTCAATGTTAGAAAATCTTGTGTACTCCCAATGCATTTATTTCTGATACAGAGGTTTGTAACTTAATAGCATTTTTTATAGATTATGTAATAACAAATTATTAAATCTATAATTCAAAACTTGTTTATCATGAACTACAGCGGTTCGTAAAGAAACCTTTGGGTATTTTTCATTAAATAAATACACTACTGGACTTTAAAATTGCTACACCAGGAAGAAATACAGATAAAAAATGATATTTATTGGACAAATATATTATACTAGAAATAACAAGTGATTAAATTTTCAAAACATTTGGCTGGATAGATCCCGAGAAATCACTACCCAGAACAACCACCTCTGTCAGTAATAACAGCAGTTATACGCCTGCGAATTGAGTCAAACAGATTGGATTGCATGTACAGGTACAGATGCCTATGCAGCTTCAACACGATGCCATAGCAGTTTATCAACCGTAGTGACTGGCGTTTGGTGACGAGCCAGTCGCTCGGCAACAATTGACCAGACGTTTTCTATTGGTGAAAGATCTGGAGAACGTGCTGGCCAGGACAACAGACGAACATGTTTCATATCAAGGAAGGTCCGTACAATACCGGCAACATGCGGTTGGGCATTATCCTGCTGAAACGTAGGGTTTTGCAGTTCTCGAATAAAGGATAGAGCCACGGGTCGTAACACACCAGAAAAGTAACGTGCACTGTTCAAAGCACCGTCAATGCGAACAAGAGGTGACCGAGATGTGTATCCAATGGCACCCCATACCATCACGACAGGTGATGGGCCAGTATGACGATGATGAATGCACGCTGCCAGTGTGCGTTCACCACGAATGCGACGATCATGATGCTGTGCACAGAACCTGGATTCATCTGAAAATATGACGTCTCGCCATTCGTGCGCCCAGGTTCGTCGTTGATCACACCATTGAAGGCACTATTGTCTTTGACGCAGCGTCAAGGGAAACCGCAGCCATGGTCTCCGAGCTGAGGGTCCATGCTGCAGCAAACTGCGTCGAACTGTTCGTGCAGACACTTGTTGTCTTCCAAACGACCCTGTTTCTTGACTCACGGCTCGAGACGTGGTTGCACGATCCACTACGGCCATGCGGATAATATGCCTGTCTTCTCGGCTGCTAGTGATAGGTGGCCGTTGAGATCCAGCATGGCGTTCCGTATTACCGTCCTGAACCCATCGATTCCATATTCTGCTAACAGTCATTGGATCTCGATCGACGCAATCAGCAATACTGCGATAAGAAAAACCGCAATCTCCGTACGCTACAATTCGACCTTTAGAAACGTGCTGGTGCGCATTTTTCCTTCTTCCACGAGGCATCACAACACCTTTTCACCAGGTAACAACGTTCAAATGCAATTTGTGTATGAGGAACCGGCTGAACAATTTCCTCATTTAAACACAATGTAGGTGTCGCTACTGGCGCCTGCTTTGTCTGAATACGCTGAAAATCTAATCATTTACATATCACAGCACGTTCTTCCTTTTGTATAAATTTCACGTCTATAGCATATCGCCTTCTTGGTGTAGCAATTTTAATGGCCAGTAGTGTATGTATTTTTTATATCTTTTATTATAAGTCTCCATTAATAAAAATGTTTTTAATGAAATTAACAAAAATAAATAAAATAAATAAATATTTTTAGTCATGCGTATTTGATTATTTAAACATAATTATTCTGATATATTACATTTAGTGTCAATATTTTCTGATTAAAATTTAATATCTATTGTTAATATTAAACATAATTATTAAGATTAAAAAAACGGTTTTTAATGAATACCACATTTTTGCTTATCAATATAATGTAAGCACTAATAATTATTGCTGACTAAATAACATTTGTAAACTGAATTTATGTAGATGTTCACTATTAATAAACTCTAAAAAAGCGTAAATGAAATATAAAGACGTTCATTTATTTTCTATTGCGTGATATCTCAGTTTCAAAAACAAAAGTAAGGTACAGAAATATATAATCGAATTTATGAAAACTTTTTATTTTTACAGAATATTATTAACTTTATTTTAAACACTTTTATTTTAACAGGTACTTTAAGTTAATTAATAGCTTTATTAATTTAATATCTAATGAACGAGTTCCGTTTTATTTTTATTATTCATATGCATTTATTTTTATTGACTTCGAAGAAATAGAAAATTATCCACTGAAAAATTACCAATGAATGCTAAATAGATGCATTTATTTAATATCAGTTTTCATATATTCTTGATCTCCATTAATAAAAATGTTTTTTAAACTTAAGCTTAAATCTTGTTGAAAATCTGCATTAAACTTAAGCTTAAATCTTGTTGAAATTAAATATAGGATATTAATTGGCATTCATAGAAATTCATGAATTATTCATAATATTTTATCTTACTAAATTAGTAAAAGCTTAGATAATTAATGTTTTAAATTTTTTTTACAATTCTTTTAGTACATTGATTTTTTCAAATTAATTTTTTCTTTTTTAAACTCTTTTATAGGATTGTGCTTTTTTTTGGTATCAAAGACATTGGTTTTCGATTTAGAAAAACTTTCTTTTGTCTTCACATTGTGTGGAATTGAAAACTTCATAGAGGGCTTATATCAATAACTGGACTCAATACAAGCACTTTCCACAAAATATTTTCTTCGGATATATTTGTTGTAAAATTTCGATCTCTTTTTTGTTTTTCTAAAATAAGAAGTTTCAAACGTTTCATTTCTAAGTTATTCAAAACTAAAATTTACAGTATAAACTAGATTACTAAGTTTTTATTTATCAAATAATATATTAGTCAATATTAATGGAATAAATTATTCAAATAATACTTTTTTCCATTTACTTATACACAGTCATGGGGAAAATCCTTGAAAAAAGAGAAAATAAAAATAAAGAGAACTTTTTATAATTTATATATATACACAACGGTTGAGGTGTTGCGATGATGATCAAAATTAGTGGTTCAATGGTAAATGAGTGAAAGCCTCTGTAGTGATGAAGTCCTCTGTAGTGATGAATCTAGATTCATTGTCTGTTTGTGAGTCTGATTTTGCCATGTACTGGGAGAATGCATTGTGCCTTTAAATAAAGTTTAATGGAGGTTTAATTCTGCTCTGCAGATATATCTGGTTGTATGGATGACAGGGGATCTTAATCCAAATTCATGATAAGCTCAATGACAAGACCCACTACCTACATTCTGGATAACAATGTCCTTCCTACGCAGTGGAAATGTTAAAGTCATATTTATTTCTAGAATGGGAACTCCTATTTCCATGTTGCGTTGTTTGCTGTAGATTGGTACGCTAACAATGGACTGACATGCCAAGAGTCCAAATTTAAATCCTATGGAACACTTCTGGGACAACCTAATTCACCGAATTAAAAGGTACATCAATATTTCGTAAGTTGAGTTCTTCCTTTAGACTTTGTGAACTTACATGTTTTCTTCAAGCCTAGACGAAGAAAATATCTCTGTCCATCAAGAAAACACTTTTGAAAAGCATGTCACGGAGGAGTATGGCTGAAACTGTCATGCGTGAAGGCTCTTTGTGTTATCTCTTTTATAAGCAGATGTCCAAATAGTTATTTATAGGTAGGGTTTACGTATATGTATACATACATATATACAAATCTGCATATATATATATATATATATATATATATATATATATATATATATATTTGAGAGATTAGATACAACACAAAGGAAGAATAAGAGGAAAGCATAGGGACCACGTCTTTATCGGAAGGAAGATGGTAAGCTAGGTAAAATAAACATTCTTTCCTGGCATGCAGGAGGACAAATGTCTAAAGATCTTCGACCGATTCTCCCGAAGACGGTTTGTATTAAAAGAAGAAAGAATGAATATATTTATATTAAAAATAAAGTAATAAAGTATATTAAAAAAGAGTTAAATAAACAAAAAGTAGAAGGAACTACAGAACTAGTTTCAGAACATCAATACCAGCAAATGAGAACATATTTAATTTTTGGAATAAAAGTAAAGTTGCCAAAAGTAAATTTAAAATTGAGATAGATATAGTTGCCAAGAGTACATTAAGAAACTACTTGTGAAATTTTTAAAAATAAAGTAGTTTGGAGAAATAAATTCTGAAAATATCATAATTTTTGAGATTATCAATACAACTTTTTATATAATATTTAGTTCATTTATGATTATGGAGGATATTGCAGATGCGATTTAGTTTAAAAATGCCAAAACTGCCCCTCGCTTGTTTTTTCATTGAGTTCATATTCTATTCGTATAATAATTATTGTTTATAAAATAATCTCCAATACTTTTCATCGTATTTTTATGTATGAATATAATTAATTGTATGAACCTCAAGGAACGGGAAAATTTTCAATTTCAATAAAATATTTCTGAAATTTAAACATAGCATCAGCAATATTTAGTGAGAAAAGATAGTCATCTTATATGAGCTAGAGCTTTTAATAAAATATGTTCAATACAATAGTACACACAGGGTAAAATTAATCCTAATGGATATAAACTACATGCAGATTGGGACAATTGTCTGTGGCGATATGAGTGCAAGTACGGTTTTGAAAATAAATGTTTCTGTTGTGGAGCTTAAAAATAATCCAAAGACTTTTGTGCTTTCCTTATCATTTCGATTCATTTTTAAATTAAATTCTGCAAGAAATGCATTTGAATTAGAATTCTAATTTCGTAGGTGAAAACCATGTGTTTGTAAAAGATTGGCAGTTTTCATACAAATTGATATTTCACCAATATAGGTGCTTAAAGCCGTTAGCGCATTATCCATGTACATAGCGGGTAGTAAAGTATGAGAAAAAGCAATATTCGGTGGACAATCTAATACAATTTGCTTAATGCATTTAGTAACTCGGAAAGAAGCTGGAGCCAAACCACTTGTTACGGTGCTTAACTTATATACATGCAGATTGGATATTTCGTTGTTAAGCTTAAATCTCCAAAGAATTTTTTTAGATAATTCCGTTACACATCGGGCACTAAAACTTGACGATACATTTTCTCTATGTCTGCTTAAAATGTTATTTTGTAAAACAGAAAGTAAAATTTTAAACATATCTCGTTGCAATTTAGGACCCATACCCACGATTTAATTCAATGACATATATAGGACCCATAAGTTTTATATGGTGCATATATAACGACTCTTAACTTGGTAGTTCTATTTATCGGCTAGATGACTGCATGACGTGGAAGGATATATTTCTCATTCTCTGAAATCTATTCAATCAGTTTTAAATTGACTAATTCCCATAAGACTCAAATTTTCATATTCGTGGATAAAATATTTGCATTGGTTTTCAAATTACAACTTTTACGTATATTTACACTCCTTATGATATAATAGAGAAAGTGAAGCTGATTTTGATTTGCCTCATTAAATTTTGATTATAAAAACGGCAATTTTACGAAAGAATGACCATCTGAATTAATTGAGTAATTTTTCTGAAATGTGTTTCAATAAATTACTTTTCAGGTGTCAATAATATATCAGTTGGATTCGACACTTCTTGTAATTCCCAAAACCATTTTAATTCCCATCAATATTTATTTCATAAACATTCAAATTGGAAAACTGAATTCGATTTTATTTCAGATTCCAGCAGTTAATTGGATATGAAGAAACAAAAAATTGAGTCTTGATTAAATGAATAATTTTAGAGAATAAGTTATTTGTCTGGAAATTGAAATGTAAAAAAAAGTAGTTAAATCCTAGATTAATATCTATCTTATCTGGAATGTTAAATATTGGGTCAGCTAACTTTACACTCTTTTAATGCTAAAATTTTAAATCTTTTGTTTTTTTGGCTTGGAAACGAAGCAATTAGTTTATTTATAACAAATGCCTTAATTCGCATTCTCACTGATGCATTATGGGTTAACAAAAACACCATTTCAATGGAACCTTTTGTAACTGCTATTTCTGACTGACATAAGCCCTTGACGGGAAAACGCGCATTTTCTTTTAAATCCTAATAAATTATTGCATGATTCGGACACACAATAAATTTAATTCGGAATCACTCTCACAAAGCATTGCGACATTATGTTTTTGATCCATTGAATCAATTATATTCGCACACAAGCAGTTGGCTATAAGCCAAAAGTTGTTTGAACGTTATTAGTTTAAATCACAGCTTTGTGTGTCGCTTTTTGTTTTTATTCGTATACATGTTTTCTGGTATCTCACTAGATGTTAGCTGTTCTGTTTGTTGTTTTGAATGAAAATTGCACGTTGGGAAGAAACGCACATGTTGAGTAATGTTTTAATTGATTTTCACAAAAAGTTTTATGATGCTATAACTGGCAATAATAGCAACGATATGGAGACATACATTCAGAATTTTTGAGATGAATAAAAAAACATTAAAGATTATTTTTCCTAACAAATTAATTTCGATGACAGGGATTTGATACATTTGTTAGTACAAAACTCTTTAACACTAAAGTGAGTTTTTTTATTTATTTTTCATTAAAATTCCTAAAGAGGAACATTTATCATTTATAAACTAAATAAACATACAAACATGGCGAAAAGAAATTCCAATTTTGGCCATTGTCTACATGTTTCTCTATCAACGCTCTGTAATAAATTAGCCAAACATCCCTTTCATTAGCTTCTGGATCAATATAATTTTAGCTTCTGATGATCTCATCGGATGTATCGGCAATTATTTGCAAATTAACTGCGTTTGCATTAATTACACAGGATTGACCCATTTTCTGAAATAGGAATATGTTTAATAATAAAAGCAGGTTCATCAATTAATAAACCTTTTATTGAATATTTTTTAATATTGCTTAAATTCTTTGTTATGAACGAAGGATATATACAAGTCCTTGAAGGACATCCAGTTTCTGTCATTATCATTGAAAGACTGGATGTATATTTTCGGTAATTTATAACTATTTGTAATACATGCAGTACTAAAAGCTGGAGTTTGATATTCATTAACATGAGTATTAGCTTGAATATTCGCTGGGACATTTAATTTTTCAAGTTCTTGCTGTAGTTAGGGCTTTGCTTTCAAAATTTTGTTTCCCAAATTCTGTCATTTCAGAGCTTACCAGCTTTTGGTTTTGTCAAAATCAAACTAAATGCTTTCAAGTTTTTGAAGTATATTCATTAACTCGGATCTTTCGAATAATTGTCCATCATCATTATTGAAGTTTGAAATTCTTGTAAAAACAGCTTTCTCTCTGGGTCTAATTTTTTTTTTTTTTTTTTGCAGTTTCATCTTTGTCTTCTATTATGAAATAAATGATGGCATGGGGAAAACAAAAGTCAAACTTTTTAAAAGGTAAAAAAAAATTCTTATCTTGATTGGTTCTTTAATGAGGCACGATGATGAAAGTATCCAACACTGCACTGTTTGCACAGTTGAGGTTGAGCCCGAGGTAAAAGTTCCTTTTCTCTTGTGGCGCACTTTCCAATTTTTAGGTTACCATGTAGTGTGTGAATTTATGTGAGTGACAATTTTACACTAAAATTTCTCTTATGCAGCTATATTTACAAGAAATGACATTAAAAAATTTCGTTCATTCAATAGAGCCAAATCATGTAAACATGATAGCATTCTAGCTGCTGTACGGATGTAATTGTTTCTCGAGTCTGACGTGCAAGTGACTGACACTTCTTTTTAACAGTCAAGAAAACTTAAAATAGTAACGTTTAGTTGCTCTGTTCCGGTTGAAAAGGGGCGCTGTCCTTCCACAGACAAGTAATGCTGACAAGAATGTTATTTCGAAATTCTTAAATAAATGAGTTCGACAAAGTCAATTTGTACGGTTCTAAATGTTGAAAATGTTCTTCAGTAAAATAATCTTGATAAATTCATTAATAACACTTATTTAGCGCAAATTACTATAAAATGTTAAATCTGAATCAATTTTACATATAAGCAATCATAAAATAAAGAAAAATAGTATTTTCTCATAGATGTCATTATACTTATTTACATTCACATTCATATATGTAAATTCCCAAATATTTAATATAATTAAAGTTTTTGCAAAATAAAATCATACATATAAAAAGTTATTAATATTTCCCAAGAATAATACAACTGTTCTTAATTAATATCACCAGAGCTAAAAGAATTAATGAAATATGAAATTATTAATCAATAAAAATATTAAGAACATTAAAAATATATTTTTGACATTATGCACATTTTTTCTCATTTTTTCATATCTCTTTAAGCATTGTTAATAAAATTCTTAAAAATTTCTCTAATCATTAGATATATACTTATACGATGCATGTAAAGTGAATATGCAATTGTATGTACAGTTATGTGTATTTATTAGTTTCCGTAAAAACCTGAATCTGGGATCATTACTAACTGATAACCCTGTCACTGTTTATTATGCCCCAAAAATGTTACTGGAAATTGTAGCGTCAATTAATTTTTAAACTACTGATATAATTTATAAAAGGATCAAAATAAATGTGATTTAAGATTACATTAACGGGACTGTCTTATAGTTATTTTTCAACGATTTACAAGAAATAGAAGTTAAAATAAATCTCATTTCTTATTTCACCAATATTCTTTAATGGTTTTAAGAATATTTCTAATATAAACTGACTAACAATATTAAAATTTAATATTTAAGAAAGTCAATTGTGATGCTTATTTTATTTTGATATAATAAAATTTATAAATATATGTTGTTTAGAATATCAACAAGCATTTTTATTATTTCCTGTACCATTTTTCTCAGGTATGATCGATTTAAAATAAACTTAACCTTTAATCATTCTTTTAATTTTCTAACTAAAAATATATCTATGAAATCGTAACTAAATGTAGAATAACATATGAAACTTACCAATCTTTTATTACATTTTAAATTTTTTAACCAGAATCAAAAGAGCTATTTTTCATTTATAATGGTTTCTCAATTTTTATTTTTTAAAGAATGTTTTCAAAATATCAAAGATCAATTTACGAACCTCATCTTGATGGATTATTTTAAACTATATAGTAGAAAAATATAAAAACTGCTTTTAAAAATAAATAAAATCCATTAACAGAAAAGAATTGATCTTATACCTAATTAACATTTTTGAAATTATTAGACTTTTCGGCTGAAATGTTTTTAGTCTTGATTTCAAAAAGAATATTTTAACAATTTTTCTGCAAAAATATATTAATTTGCTTTTACTTTTATAAAGAATGTTTGAATTCATTAATATGAAGTCTCCTTTGATAGCCATGAGATCAACATTAAATACTTTATTTTTCTTTCATAAAAGGTTTATATAAACAAAAAATTGCTTTTATGCACTCAACAAAAAAAATAATAAATAAATAAATAACTTCGTACAGAATTGCTTTTAATGTACTGAAACTTCAATATATATGAAATTTTTTCTTGATCAATTAATAAGTGTATTATTAAAAAAAAATTTATAATATATTCTGAAATTGTTGTACAAATATTTTTAATCATATTTCTCTTAACAATTGAACATCATTTTATCCGAAATCAATTCTAATTGATATTTTAATCAAATATAAAATTAAAATTAATGATCAGCTGATGCAAAATCAAATAAATTTTTAAATTAATGATCAGCTGATATTAACGATGACAAAGTTAAGGATCAGCTGATATTTGAATTCTGGAATGTCGGTCAATGTGAATCGGACATCGGAGCCTGTTTAATTTGCATTTGCTTTCCGCATTTTTAATGAAAAAAAATTTTCTTGATTTTTAATCCTTCTGAATTTATACGGACAGTTACACGAAAAATTAAATGTCATTTCATTTTTTGTATAATATATATTATGGTATTTACACATAAAATTTTTGTGGATTTAGTTTAACAAGGGGAGAGAATTTACACTGAATATACTAAGAAGGTCCCCCTGTGACATTTTGACACACGGAGGCAATTTATTATTATAAATATCGTCTTTCAACAAATGATAGCTCACTTAGTATTACTGTTAGTACAGCATACTTCTCAAAGTATCGCACATATTTTTTTAACTTGAATGCATTGTTATGAGGGTCATAGCGGAATTGAATTTATATTAAAATTATTGTGTTAAGTGTTTCGTTACAGCACTTTTGCTCATATTCTATTAAAAAATAAATACAAAATTTGGACTTTGTATAGTATAAACCATGAAACTATGACTCACAAAATACTTCTATTAGCCCTAAAAAATTCATTGAAATCCCGGGCGATCTTATATTAAGGCATAGCTGAAAGACATTAGATATATAATTTACCTGAGTGCTATAAACAGACATGGCAGAAATGAAATTTCCATGAAATTAATGGTAACTGACATTATTTGGTGATCTCTCAAATAGGAATTATTTAATGCGATTTACATTTAGTACAGTTTACGTATAAATTAATTGTGTAATCATTTTTTAAGTCACACACATAAATTATCTTCAATGAAAATTTAAATATTTAACTGTGCTTAGTGGATGACTCTCCAAATTAGGAAATCTATTTGTTAACTTCATTTCATCAATTCATATATATATATATATATACCAAAAATATCGTATTTTTATACAATAAGATATTTTTGAAACTTGAAAGCTAAAAAGTTAAATTTTAGATGAAATAAATTGGCTTAAAAAATCAGAAACAATTTTAGAAGTAAGAATTTATACATTTTTCTTACATTGATCCATTTCAAGACATCTCAAGCCGAAAGAGTACATTTGTCAACTGGACTGAAATATTATAAGCACATACAAAAGTTAAAATATGGCTACTATTTATAATACTAAGCACAAGGTTACACAAGTAGAAATTTAAATGAGTTTCACTAAAAGTATGCCCAAAATTTAAGAAGTAATTTACCTGAGTGCTATAAACAGACATGGCAGTAACATTAGATAGGCAAGCAAAAAGGAAAACTAAATGAAGAAACAGCGAAGTTTTCTGATTTCTTGCTTTCTTATTTTGAAGTAAACCATTGGGGGTATTCATTATCTTTTTTTTAATGACACATGAAAATGACAAAATGTCATCAGCATCTTTTAGAATAGGTATATGCTAAAAGATGCTATGTGAAAATATTGATAAATGTTAAATATCTGTCTCATAAATTTGGTTGAATGTTAAAGGATAAATTATTTAATGAATGAGATTTAAAAATAAGGAAATGTGGACATTTTGTGGGAATTTTGTTGTTTCTTTGTTTTCTTCCTAAATGAAAGCAAATGTTACTTATCACATTTTATGCACGTAAGTTTTATGTAACTAAAAAAAAAATAAATAAAATATATAATTAAAGCATGAATAAAAATAAAAGCATTTATTTTCAGAATTTATTTAAAGTAGAAAAATTGTTAAAATTGTTTAAATAAGGGGTATTAAGACGAAATTAATATATCAATTTCATAAATTAATCTTTATTGGAAACATTTAATTAAAACTTAAATATTAGGCTGAAATAAAAAAATATTTAATATTGTATAGAAATAAAATCTACCATCAATTCACGTGTTTTGAAATACAGTAGATACTTACTTTTATAAATTACTATAGAGATCGATAAAACAGAATTTATAAAATCGAAAGATCACATGAGAAAAAAGTGCTTATGAAACTTAAAACTAATTTAACCAAATTTTTTATAGATAAAGAAGAAATTATTTTGCATGATGTATATAGAAGAGAGAAATATTAAAAATAAAATTCATATTTAAAGAAATTCTTACTTATACATATTTATATTCATGTAAAATCTGGTAAAGCAATTATTATATTGTAAAAGTGTACTTTTAAAATTTGATTTCTATGGAGATCATCGCATGGTTTTTTGATGTCGTCATTTCTGTTTCATCCTCATTCATTATGTTCTACTCATTTAGCCGTCCATTACTTCTTTCGTTAAAATTGCTTCTACTTTTGCGATTCTAAATTTCTGAAATAAAATCTTAAATAATAATGGATTTCTGTGTCAAAATTCATGAATGAATATTGAAACTTCTTTCAAGTTTCCTGACTAATATTTATGGTTTACTTGAATACGGTGGCATTTTTGATGTACCATGGTTTCCTATTTCAATTTGATATCATTTTTTTTCCAGCAATATCATTAAAAACACTGATTGATGTATTCATTGTACCTTGCACTTCACATTTTAAAGTTGATTTAAAACTACGCGCTCTGTCCTTGAGAAAATAATTAATAATTTTATTTTCCTTAAGCTACTGATTGCATTATTCTGCATGGGGTTTAGGACAATATCAAGAGTTGGCAAAATAAACGATTTTGCGTGAATTTCTCAAATAATATGAGATATTAACACAGCAGTGCAAATAAATCTCCACTAATTGAAAGATATTCTATTGTTCCAAAAAATGATTTTTTCAAATTTCTCAGCCGAAAAATCCATAAAAATGAAAAAATATTAAATTATAAAAAATAATTGCAAACAAAAATACATGAAAACTAAACTATAATACAGAGATTTTTCAAGATTATAGTTCGTAAATGGGAATTAAAATGTTCAATACATTTACAGGATTATGCTGAAAACCATATGATAATTCATATAATTATGAATTTAATCATAAAATCAGTAAATAATATGTTCGTACAGACAACATATTTTATATCAAATTTGAAAAGACTAGGTTATTAAAAAAGTATTACTGAAAAATAGTTTTTTTATTTCAATATATACAAACATAGTAACGAATTTATAAACATAAATAAGTACAGATTTCTGTTCCCTTATCCATACAGAAAAAGTTGAAGAATACATTTCTTGCCTATTTTTATTTAATTTAAACTTATTTCTATTTATTTCATAGTTTTATGAATACACTGACATTTAACAAACACTCCTCCTCTACAGTAAAAAAGTTAACATTATTATTATGTAATGTAATTCAATGTAATTCATTTAAATCCATGAAATTGTAGTTACATAGAATTAAAACAAAAATTTCTAATTGTACAAAGTACAGTTACATGGTAATTGAAATTTAATGTAGTTTGAATTATTTCCTATTGTAAATTAAGCTGCGCAGCTTTTAAAGTCTGGATAAAATTTTAATTAATACGTGGCTGAATAGACTTAGTGATTCTGACTTTAGTTTAGTTCTGTTTTAATTAAATTAATTGTAAAATGTTGAAATAAGTACTAAGCTTTTTTAAAAATGTTAAGAGACACTTGTAGAAATTTGTAAGTCCTTAGAGAAAACAAGCCAGAAGAGTAAAGTGATCTATTTTAAGTCCTGAGTGCTTGCAGTAATCTACTTTCTAGTTAATTAATTTGCTCAATTGTAAAATTAAGTCACATGAAAGATAAATGCATACAAAGGGGACTAAAATGCATTAACTGTTCCTTCATCGAACAAAAGATAAAGTTTCTTACAGCTAAACGAGTAGCAATTTTAAATTTAAATTTAAAATAACATTAGTTCCAGTATTAGGATATCGATAGTAAATTGTTGATTAAAATCAGATTATTGTGATCAAATTAACTTCTTCTCAATAAAACTTAAATTACTTTTATGTTACGTAAAATTTATATTTGTTAGATTTTCCTTACTTTTTAGGCATTATCTGTTAGATAGTATCATATTATGAAGCATTATACAAGACATAATAAAATCATACTTAAGAGTAAGTTTGAAGTAAATTAAATCACAAAATAGAAATTTGTTACAATTTGTTCATTATTATTTACTATTTGTTGGAAAAAATTATATAAATACTTTAAAAAATATGTATATATTTGTTGAATGAAAAGTAGTTTAAATGTAATTATTTTATTATGAATTAGAATAAAATAACGACATAAAATATTGAATGTCCAACATATCTAAAAATTCAAATATTTTTTCCATCTTGCTATCGATTTTCTCGATATGAATAACAAGAAATGCTAAATGCAATATTTTCATTTTTATTATTTTTATTTAAACATTGTGAAATATATAATATCTGTTTAACTAAATGCGTAAACACATGCAATATTAAAAATTCAATATAAATTAAACATAATTAAATTTCTGCGATACAAAATACCGAAGTTAAAGTATGAGAACTATATAAAATATTGAATGCCCAGCATTTCTTAAAATTTAAATATTTTTTTTTATCTTGGTATCGTGTTTCTCGATATGAATAACGAGGAATGTTTAATGAAATATTTTGATTTTTATTATTTGCATTTAAAACATCCTGTAATATAATTTCTTAATATCTGTTTAACTAAATATTTAAACATAAGTAATAAAACATATGACCCTTCTATATAATTTAAATATAATTAAATTTAGGCAATACAAAGTACTCTGTCCAGCTATGCTAAAGTGAGTAGTCAATGCATGTGTAATCTACATCACACACATTTTGCAGTGTGACATGCAAATCATCATGATTGCAGCGCACACACACATCATTGCGATTGCAGCACATACACACAGCTTGGCGATTGCAGCGCCACCTGTAAACAATACATAAATAGAGAATAGTTTTCCAATTTGAAGTATGGTGATTGTTTATGAGATTTTTTATCTTTTTGTGTAACCATGTTTTTCTTTTGCCATAGAAGACAGAGAGCATCTTTCAAGCATGCTTTTGAGTTTTGTCAATTAAAATAGTAACTTCCATGGATTGCAGAATACACTCTGGAGAAATCAGTCAGCTTGTTGGAAAGAATTAACCAAATATGATGCACCCACCTCTTTGAATCAATGGGCGCATATTATTAGCCTGGCTGTGATGAGTTCTTTTGTCTACTTCTTAAATCATAGCAGAAAAAAATCGTTTAATACGCATCATCCGCAGTTACGACTGAGCGGAATTTCTGCCAATCTAAAAATGTTTCGTTCACATTTGACTCAAAACCACAAGCGATTTTGTAAGTGAAGGCAGCTATGAACGAAGATCATAAACAATGGAATAGAATCACCTTGCCTTTATTGACGAAGATATCTTTTGCATACTTACACACGATGGTTAGAGTTGAGCCTTAAGATTTATTTGTGATACACTGCTTAACTGTTGCTTTGTGCTTCGCTCCACCGGTCCTTCACCCGTGGTATTGAATTTTTAAATTTATATCTCAAACAAATTACTCAGTGTCATATTTAATGATTTTTGAATGATGCCAATAATTCAGCAGAAAGCATTTTTTTTTTTTTTTTACAAAATTGGATTTAAGGTAAAAACGTTCTGTGAGCTAAAATATTTTTCTTTTCTAATTGGTTGTAGAGTTGTTTTATTAGATGCTACATTAAAATCAATTTATAATGGCATAAAAGTACTAATTTTAACATTTACAGTAAGATAAATTAAATAAGTTATATTACCCTATATTACAATATATATATGGTTGCTTGTAAACATTACACATTGTAAAAAATTATTTTTCTAACTGAATAAATAAAATAATATGATTTTCATATAAATAATTCTCTTTAATCCTTGGGACTATCATTTTGCTTCATAATTGCAATGGAAAGTTATTAGTTAAGAAGAAAAGATTTAATTCCGATCATATTGGATTTTTTGCGATAAAATTTTAGAGTTAATATTAATCGTTCAAGTCATGTTTACATTTAAGTAATCATCATTTCATTTAAGTATCATAAACAATTTCCATCTGGCTGGAAGTTTTTCTGGTATTTTAAAAGTTAAGTAAAATTTAGTCAATCTAGAAAGTAAAACAATTCATATTTTTTAAATCAAAATTTAAATTTATAGTTTTGTTTTTATGAATACAACAGATTCATGAAAACTATAATTGTTTTATATGATTATTAGAGGATAAGAAAAACTCCATATAATTTGATATTAAAACGTTAAAAAATGAATTTGTATACTTAATAGTTAAAAAAATAACTGAATTTTTGACAAAAAGGAATATATTATTTGGTTACATTTCGTTTTCAAATATTTAAATTTATATAAAATGACATATATTTCGGTGCGTGGGATTTTTATTTCTCCCCCATTTTAGTGAAATTATAAATAAATAAAGTAACTTTTTAGTATTTGTAGCAAAATCTCAATTTCTTCTAAGTCTAATAATATTTTAAACTTATTGTTCTATAAAAAATTACAAATTATTTATCGAAAGTTAATTTATTCGTAAAATGTTACTTTTTCCATTATTAATATACCATTTCTCTCTTAAAAACAATATGTTAAAAATACTCTGGTAGTAATGACATTAATTTTCTGAGTAATTTAAATCAATTTGTGTGTAATAAAAATTTTTTTAGTTTATTCTCGATATAAATTTTCATATAATTTGATAAGAAAGTTTCATTGATTTAAAAGTAGTAACTTATATTTTTTATTCCTGTATATTTTTTCTTAAGATTTTATTTCTTTCAAATCTATTTACAAATAATTATAACAAAGAATTGAATAGTAATTAACAATATAAAAGTTCATAATTAAAATGCTTGCTGGTCAATTTTTCTTGTAAATAATCTGTTTATATTTTTAATTTACTATTAGGGGAAACTATAATTAATTGCTGTTAATAATTTTAATAAGTTTTTCTGAAGTCCAATTATACTTAGTAACATATATATTTCAATCATAGCATACAAATAAATGAAATGCACGTACAAATTGCATGTCTTTTATTGCAAAGTTTTATTGCTTTACCGATGGACAGAACTAACTCATTCGAAAAATGAAAATAAAGTAAATGTTAGACCCGATTTAAAATGTGTACACTATTTTTTATAATTGACGGGCATTTGTTACGAGGAAAAGTATTTGCCTTTTTCACAAACACTTAGATTCAAAATTGTAATCCTAATCTCAGCGTATGACTGAATACAAGATTAAATGTGTATACGATGTTAAACAGGATTTTGAATTTATTTGTAATAAATTATCCCATTCCCCGTAAGAGGCTCTTTCATTGCTTTTTGAATACATCATGATCATTTTATAGGGCTTCATTTCTTTAAATATCAAAGAATGCTTTAAATCATCTTCTTTTGTGAATTGTATTTTCTCTAAAAAATGAAGGTCCAGGCTTAGCTTAATCTCTTGAACAATTACGTTTACCAGAAATCAATTTTGCAAGAAACATTTACTTACTTGAGGAAAATTGTGCTGCGATTCTTTTACTTTTATTACATTACTTCAACTTTCAATGTTATACGGAAAAATAACATTTAAAATAGTAAATTTATTAATTTTTCATTTACTAAATATTTCTGAGAAAATACTGATTAAATATTAAGAATAATTAATTAATATTGAGAAATATTCCAAATGCAATGGACATTTTTAAGTCTCAAAATTTCTAGTTTAAATTCATTAATTACATTGAAGAAATTCCACAGTAAAAAAATTTTATTTATTTAATAGCTTTAATGGATACCAGAAAACTTGCTGAAATAGAATTTCTTTTTTTAAAAAAAACCTTATTGTTGTCATAAAACAAACACCCCACTTTCAGTATTTAATAATAACAGTAATTGATGAAAGTATTTGTATTTGTATGACATGAAAAATGAATGCGGATGAAAATGAAAAATATAGTGTTATACAAAATAAATTCATAAAAGGCTTTTTTGTAATAAATAATTTTTTTCATAGATCTTAGAAAATGATCAGGTACTCATTTATGTTTGTGAAACTTTTATACTAATCCCAATTAAATATTGTCATTAAAATACATTATAGTGTATAGGATAAGTATGTTTCATTATATTTTGATAGTATTAGTCTTATCTTACTTGTTATATGCTTTTTCGTAAATATCTTCTTTAAAGACTAAGCTTTTTTGAATAAATATAAAGTTTGAAAAACAATCCATATTAATTAAATAAAATTCAATATGTAACGTCTTTGAAATAACGAGAAAATACTAAAGCTTTACTACATAAAGAAATCATGGTAATATACCTTCTGAAAGTGATTAATTCATTTGCAAGATATTACATAAATTCAGTTTATTCCATAAATGTATTTCTTAAAAATGCACATAATAAAGATATATTTTAAATAAAAATTTGTTATTTTTTACTTTTTTCACTTTATATTTGGAAATCAGTTTTGAATAAATACCTTCAAATGCAATTTAATTAAAATAGTCATTAAAGGAGGAGCTGATATCATTGAAGAAATGATGCAGTGAAAATTGGTTTATTAATTTACTATAATAATCGTATCAAAAAATGAAATTACGGCAGTTCTTTAAGTAAACTTGTGTCGCAAACTAAATTCCTGATGAAACTGACACTCCAATTCTCATTAACATTTTCTGCTTCTCTAAAGTAATTGAAGTGGAACATTAGATCTCTCGAAAGCATTTTATTTGTGTTGTTTCCTGTAAAGTAATTAAATTCAATGAAAATAATTCTACATCAAAGTCAAAGCATCACTTATTTCAACTTAATAAATGAGCCTCTGCTTAGTATATTTTTCGTAAAATTCCGTAACCATTTTTATTTTCATTGATAAGAGGATAAGCAATCATTACGTTAATATATCATTCATAACTAATCATTACGTTTCAATATGAGATTTTAATATTCATTGATAGATAATCTGAAATCATCAAGAAATTATAATGGTTATTTGGAAATGTTATATCTAATTTTTAAAATGAATTTTCCGTAATAAAAATCGATCCCTAACAAAATGAACCTTATTTGATTACCTTATTTATTCATTAAATGAAAAAAATATTGAAATATTTATGTTAAATATTAGAAATAAAATCTACAGAATGAGAGAGAGAGAGAGAAATCAGAACAATGTTGGAAAATGTAAAATATCAGTTGAGATTATTAAAGCTTCAAAAACGCTTTTAGAAATATTTAAAATCAAAATGATTATTTTTTTTCTCATTGTATAATTATCTTATGAATCTGCACGAAAGAGCTTATACGATTAGATGATTTCCTATTTAAAAATTTCATTTTAGATAGTATTCTTCATTTATATGCTTCAATTAATTTTCCTTAGTTGTTAAAATCCACATTTTCCTTAGATAAATAATAATAATAATAATAAAACTATAATGAGCAGTTTTAACTTTTCGAAATTATTAAAATAAACAGGTTTAAGTATGTTTTTATACAGACATGTCTATATCTCATGAACGTATTTCACTTAAAATCCTTTTAGTACTCATAGCTGCATTTAAGCATTATTCATATTATGCTGTTTAATAAGAAATCTAACACTGATTCGCTGCCTGAAATGATTTTTTTGCATGTATTCTTAAATAAAATATTTAGCATTTGTTTTGTTTCAAATATCATACAGTTTTTATTTTTTGATACTTCACATTTAAAATCAAAAATATAAAATGAAAGCAGAGATGCAATTGAATATATCCTCTACAATTTCAAGTGAGAAATCACGTCCCTTGAAGAAATCACCTTGATCACTTCAAAGGAAAGAATGATCAAAAAGCTGTCGGAGGGTCGTAATGTAATTAATGTAGCTAAAGAGTTTAAAATCAACAACATCATTTCACCTCTTAGAAAGGCTGCCATACCATGAGTACAGCTATTAGGAAAGGTTGGTCTGGGCTGCCCCATGG
This sequence comes from Latrodectus elegans, assembly GCA_030067965.1. Lineage (NCBI taxonomy): Eukaryota > Metazoa > Arthropoda > Arachnida > Araneae > Theridiidae > Latrodectus > Latrodectus elegans. The sequence continues at coordinate 115,797,992 of CM057819.1, forward strand.
AAACATATGTAGCATATGACTGGTATATTTATAATCTTGCAGGAAAGAAAGACACAGAAACCAATCAACAAGCGCCATTTTTCGCCAACTGGAAAAAATATCTCAGTTTACTGTGTTCAGACGCCTTAACAAAATTTACATATTTGACCTTGGTCATAAAATCTGTACATTTATTTGAGACTAGGGTATGTTAGCGACATTTTAAATTGATGCATGAAAATGTTAAAACAGATGCTAAAACATATAACTTTAAGTATTAACTAGAACTTTAAGTATTAACTCATACTTAGGAATAAAGTCATGCTCTCTACTTATTTCAGTACTACAAGTGAATATCATTGTCAGTTAATTTGGAAAGAAATCAGAACACAGTTTCATCACAGTAAAAGCATGAAAAAAGACCGTTACGGTGGATTTGGAGTTGTCATCTGAAGAGGAATCATGGTGAGGAGTGGGATCTACATTTTCTACAGAATTTTTGTAACCAAAGATCACTCTTGTAAGGCACTATTCTTTCTTCCATGTGCGTCTGCTACAATGCCCAAAATATGTAACTTCATTTTCATGGTTAATAGTGGGCGGCTTATCCAGAATCCTGCAGCTACTGGAAAAGAAAGACTTCACTTGGAAAAAAAATATGATTTATTTATTTTTATTATGAATTTTACAGGATTTATAAATTTTTACTTTAATATTTAACATCAAAAGTACTTTAATTCCCACAAAGTTACGTTATAATTTTTTGAAAGTTTTTAATAAACAGAAACTTTCCTAGATTTATTACATATAAAAATGCATTTTTACAATACTTCCAATTTAATCTAGATGTAATAAGTAATAAAAATGATATTATATCTATCTATCTATATCTATATCTATCTATCTATCTATATATATATATATATATATATATATATATATATATATATATATACATACATATATATATATATATATATATGCCAGTATAAAAATGAGTTTAAACACTAAGAACAATAAAAATTTCATACAAAATTGGAAAAATAAATGGCAAGATATATATATATATATAGTGTAAATTAATTTATAAGAAATTTGAGTTTTTTAACCTTATAAGAAAAATTGCATATTCGTATAAAATAAAATATCTCTAAATTGATGTGAACCATTTTAGGATTCACGTGAACCGTTCAGGAATTGGAGGAATTTAAATAAGGGCAATTGAAAGATCTAACAAGATAATTTTATAAGTTCTTTTTATGAGTCCAATAAATTATTAAAGGAATTTAATTGCTTGCTTGTCATATTTTTGTAAAACTCTTTTTGGTGGCCAAATGTTAGAGATCTCGATGTAAATAGTACAAACATTTTTGGACTGATCAACTTACTAAGTTAATAAAGAGTCAGTCCCAGCTCGTGATAAGGCTGGAAATTTTAAACATATGGAAGAAGATAGAAATTGGAGAGTGCGAAAAGCTGTCCTGAAAAAGAAAACCAATTTAGCAAAGCTTAAAATTTCAATATTTTTATAAATAACATTGACTACCATAAAGATGGAAGTTAGGCTTGTAAACAAGCTGAATCATGAAAACTATCCTTCTCCAAGGGTACCAATCATTTTAGAGTAAATCTTTAATACATAACTTTAATAATAAATCTTTGAGAATTCTAATGTTTTTATGTTCTTTTATACTTCTATTCATCATCTGAGTTGTGAACACAAGAGAGAACAAAAGATGATGAAGAAATTAATCAGGAGCGGCCAAAGGGCCATGGGAACTAGACAAGAGGATTTTAATAAAGACTTTGACTTTTTAAAACTAAAATAAGCTATAAATTTCCTAAAAATACAAAAAAAACCTTGTAAAATATACATTTAGAGTTTATGAAATTGGACACAATGCTCAATTGTATCTTTCATCTATTTTTGATTAAAGTTGGAACTATTTATGTACTCACTATGTCGAAAAAGCCATTAAAATCCCTAAATTGAAAAAGGATAAACCTGCTAATAATATTAAAAGCTACCAACATATATTGCATTTACTAGTGTTTTAGCGAATATTGTAGAATGGTTGATAGTTTCTCCACTAACGTGTTTTCCAGAGAGAATTGAACTTTTGTCTCCTAATTATCTGTAAGATTTCTAGTTTTAGAAACATTAAAACTGGTTTTGCACCGGGAAAGATTAACACACCGATTCTTTTTATTTTTTCTATTAATGATTTATTGAGCGCTGTCACACCATGGATTGATAGATTTTCCTTTTTTTTACTAATTTTTTAGATTTATGGAATAGTGCTTCAAAACACAAACATAATGGTTCAATATTTTTATCTTGTGCCAGCTTAGGCTGATAATATGGGAGGGGGATGCTCTATTCCATTTTTCTATACTGAACCATATTTGAAGTGGAGTCCAACTGCTTCAGTATACACATTGCATAGGGACCCGTTTATAGGGTAGGCAACCATTCACACCTCATTCATACACAGAAAGGACAAAGACAGGATAGATAGAAAGGGAAAGTGCATCCATGTTCGAGCCGGGATTCAAACCTAGGACCTCCCTATCCACAGTCAGGCACTCTGAACACTAGACAGGGTGGTCGGCGATTGTTTATATAAGACTTTTAATAGTGTTTTAGAAGGCTGTATTGTTGGTGCTTAAAATGTTATGTTTATAAATCAAAATTAGACTATTTGCCAGTTTTCATTTTTAATAGACAGCTTTTTACTTAGAATTTGATATTAAAGGATGTAGATATTCAACACAGGCTGATTCTCCTAAGCTTTGGGTACCATTTTCGAACTTCGCTTAAACTGGAGAAATCATGAAGAACAATTGAAAAATAAAAACTTGATAAGACTCTTTTTCTTAAAAGGCCTCAGCCTTATTCAAGATGGGGATATCACAGAAAGACGTTAATCACTACTTCCAAATTATGGCAACCAGTAATTGGATACTGTGGTGAAATCCTCATTACAGCTTTAGAGAACATGACTTGGAACCTAGAAGTTTTCGAGAACGAAGTGATGTGAATAATTATTGGAGCAATAAGAAGTACACCCGTTATTTCAATGCATCTCTTAACTAATTTGGAATCATTAATGATTCTATTAAGAGAAAATCGATACTATTATATCAAAAGCCCATGCGTTTGTTTGGCGAAACTTTTGGAGGAACTTTAATGTGGTTTCTAGAAATCTTAAAATTGAAACAGACTTCATGCAAGCTGCTCAGAGAGAATATAATACTTTGAATTTGAGCAGAAATTATCTTTTTTTACCTTATACATGGGGTTTTGAATATAAATATAAATCATGATTTTCTACAAAGACTTCTTAAGAAAGAAGTCATTGATTCACAATTAAGAACATTTTCAATGGAGGCTATTGAGGTTTTTACCCTGAGATTGAATATTTGCGTTGTCTTCCCTGATGTCTCTATGTTGGGGAGAGCACACGATGGCATACAGAGTGAGTTTTTTAGTTTCTACTTACCGATTGGACTTCTTATCACTGCCTTTGATGATGAAAGTGAATACTCAACAACTATCAATTCATAGCCAGTGTTTTGTAAAAGCTGTCCTTTTATCAGATTTTAAATGTGCGCTTCAATGCTTTTCAATAATTAAACTATGTCTCAAGGAATTTTAGAATGTAGACTCTTGTTTATAGCACTGGCACACAGATTTTCATTCCAATATATTCTGTGTGCCAGTGCCCTACATCGAATTACAGACAATTAGAAAGCCAATGCATTAGTTAAGAAGGAAATTTTGATAAAGCAAAGTGTAAATTGTCTTCTTTCTTTACACATCTTTAAATAGCTTATAAACATGATCCTTAAAAAACTCCTAAACAGGATTTGATTCAACGTGCAAGAATAAGACACTGGAAGATTCTTGGGGAAGACAACTGTTCCCTGTTTCTCAAGAGAGACTGCGATGGTTCTATTTCAAGGATTGATTGGGGACTTGACTGTATACAGGACCATTCCTGTAGAGTTCTGGATTCCATAAACTGTGCTCTATATGACTCTAATCAACTATTATTTTTTGAGCATTCAAATAATTGTATCGTACTTTCTTAGCACGATAACATTTCCAGAATGTATTGGAGGGCCTATGAACTAATAGTACTAACAACATGCCAATGTTTGGCAATTGTAAAATTTAATGACTAAATAAATATCTTTAATACAGTTGAATATTTAAACTTTAAATGTCTACTTAATAGAATAAACTTGAATCAAATAAATAAATATGGTTCTAAAATTCTGTCAATACTCAATTTAATTACTTAAATTGTATTTTGCTTTAGATTTACATTTCAAATTTAAAAGCAAGTAATTAGAGTAAAATTTATATTTACAACACAATTTATTTATAATCAAATTATCATAAAAATGTTATTGTTATTAAAACTTATGTTATCAAATATGACTTTTTTTACAAAATCAATTATTATTTTTGCATGTTTAATTGGAATTATTACATCGATATGAAAATATTCACATTTGAGTGAATTTTACTTTTAATTTTGGGTTTCGTTCATATAAATAACATGCTCAGAAGTATATTTTTATATTAATTCATAATTTCTTAAAAAAATATCCGCTAAATATCTATAAAAACATGGTGTAAAATAATAAAATTAACTAAAAAATAAAAATACTAATTTCCGACCATCATGATTACTCTTTAAAACAATTGGCACAGATTCCGTATATTTTAGGATGTAAAATTCCAAATTTGTTTGGCGATTAAGGAATATTGCCTTGATGCTTTGTGAGGTAAATACTAGGGTTGTCAAAATAAAATTTTCTGTATTAATTCTTATTGGTCTCCTTATCAATGGCGTAATAAAAACCAGGTTTGCCAGATAAATAATCCGGCAAAAAAAATCACGAAACTCAAAATTTAGTATCTTGAATTATTCGGCATCCGTGCCGAACAATTTTACTGAAATTATATGCAGATAATATATTCATTGCATATTTCGCCAAAATTTTAATTTAGATAAATGAATTGTTTATCTAAGCTTTTTTCACAGGATTTTAATTTTGGATTTTATTGTGAGCTAAGTTATGCCGGGGGAGAATTCTAATGATTTTAAAGATACTTACAAGTATAAAATGGTTCAATACATGGGAATGGTTCTTAAAAATTGCTTTTTGTACTTATATATTACACATTTCATATCTTTAGTTTGTAGCTTTGGATACATAATTTTTCATTAATATGAAATTCACTTTTCAAAATGAAGAATATTTAGAGATTTTTTTCTTTGAAAAATTTCCTTATACACATAATATTCTTTTATTATTGCCATAAAAAAATTACTTGTTACAAATGTGTTTAACTTCACAGAGAATTCCTGATAATATTAATGTGTTTAAAGATTATAAAAGATGGTGACTCATATTAATCAAATTATAATTCATAGTTGTATATAAAAAAAGTTAGATATTTTGCACATTTTATTTCGCTTAAATGAGACGCAAACTATAAATAAATGTTAAGGCTATTAATGTGTCAAATCGACTAAAAATTTGTTTCATGGCTACATTTCATATTTTATTACTATAAAATATAGCTCATTATTTTCCCTTAATATTCAGATAACATTGTTCACATTCTAAACGAACTGAATGATGAATGAAATCGCAGTATCCTGTGCTTTTTCAGAAAGCTTTAATACCAAAAACTGAATTAAGAATAAATTTAATTACAACTAAACTGCCAATAAAAATCTATTTATTTTCCGGAAAGTGTCTCATTAGATTCATTTTCATGTGTAATGTATTCTTGATGAAATATTACAAACCATGTAATGTTTTACTAAGAAATATATTAATCTTTTTTAACACAGGCATTTTGCAAACAAACCTGTGATTTTGTAAATTAAAGTAGAACTGCAATGCTTTTTTAAAGTATTTCTTTCTATATTCAAAACAATTATTTTCATTGTTCGGTAGATTCTAAACGTATTATATAATAATTACATCAGCTTAGATAGTTTTTAAAAATTAAGGAAGATATTGAAGACAGTTATATTTTCAAAAGAAGTGTTTACAAGAGGTTTAATTTTTATTAGAAAAATTACTGAAGAAAATAAAATTATATTGCCTTCATTGCGTTATATCATAGTAAGAATTACTAAAAATAAAAATCTATGATTTAAAAAATGAGTTACGATAAGAATGATAAAATAAAAATTGTGTAACAAGAAAACAAAATAGAATAGCATTAGAAGACCATAAATCAAACATTTTTTCTGCACTTCTAATAAAGAAATATGAAAACGTGGATTCAGCTTTCATTTCTACTTCAAAAAACTTAGTTCCATATATTTTTCTGATAAATTATAAAATTTAACCCGTGTTTCTAAATTTTGTACTAAAAATTGAGATCCAAAAGCAATTTGTCTAAGTTTTCATTCAATATAATACAGATATTAATAATGTTTACAGTGCTTACATATTTTGCGAAGATTCCATAAGAAGAATTCAGTGAGAATAATATATTCAATCTGGTAAAATGATTACCATTTATTACTGATAAGATTTTTTGGTGCAGGAAATATCGCATTTCCACTCGAATGAGATTCAATTATGTCATCAACACCAACGAGTTCAAAACGAAGATAGCTTGAGGTAGGAAACTAGTGATATAATGGAGCAGGTCGATTTGTTGCGAAATAAACTCACAATCAATAAGTTCTTCAGCTGCAAGGGCTGTATGAATCTCATAAATTACTGATATGATTTTAATGACTGTGTGAAGCAAGTAATATTTAATAACTTAAAGCTTAATGAAACTATGTATATATATATATATATATATTTATATAATCATCTAAAGTTAACAATGAATTTCCCATTTCTCAAAATTATAAATTTCAATAATGTATAGCTTTCAATTTCATTAAATTAATAGTGGCTTTAGAACTATTTTAAATGAAAATTGACAGGCAAAACAATGGAATAATAACATCGAAACTGAAAAGATACTGTTAGTTGAATTCAATTTGTTTCTTAAAATTAAAGAATCGCTTTCTTTCTATTTATTTCCAGACACTTTTGATAACTTACAAATTTAATGGACATTTGATATGCAATATAATTTTTAAACACAACTTAAATCAAGCAAATGTAAATGTTATACTTTCAGGAGTTTAAAGAAAGCTATTCTTCGAAAAAATATTTTCAAAGGACATATTCAACAGCATATTAAAATGATAAATCTTTTTTTATTTGATTTTTATGCATATTATTGATTAAAGTGTGTTTTACTCTCTTATTGTTGATTTAGCCTTTGTAAGTATTTCTGATATAGCTAAGTTGGTGAACTTCTCGTGTGCCTCAGTGGTAAAAGTATACATTGGTCGGGAAAATGGGACTCAGTACAGAATCAGAGACATGACAAATTCAATGCACCACTGGCCACAGAAGAAAGAAGTTGAGTAAACGTTGCTGATTATTGTCATTCGAATCAGACTCCTGTTACATGAACCTGTGTCGATTTCTGTTTCATGTGTCCACAGCGGCAAGAATTTGCGCTCGCGTAAATCAATTGGTCATCCACTGAATAAAGGTAGGCAACGATTTTCAATGAATATCATTTTCTGATTCATCGCGCAGATGAACGTTGATGTATATACGATATGAAACCTCTGAGTGCAACAATCCCCGAAATGATCCAGGCTGGAAGATAAATCGTTATGGTTCGTTGAATGATTTCCTGGTATTCTTTGGGTTCACTCATCATTGCATAAGGCATGATGGACCAAAGCAAGTAGCATGTGTTCTTGCACATTATGTCTTCCTCTTAATGTAGCATCCTTTATCTTCAAGATGATGATATTTACTTGAAAAACAATGTGAGCTATTCTACTGATGGAAAGCTACACGCATAGTTCGAAGAGAAGCAGAAAGAGTTTCTATTGGACAGCAAACTCACCTAATTTTAACAAAACTGAAAATCTATGGGGCCATCTTGATCTTGTTGTTTGCCACATGGATCGTCACCTGCGTAATCTTGCACAGTGGGTCACGGCACTGGACACGGTATGGCCCAATATTCCTATGAACACCAGTAGGAAATTAATTGACTCTCTTTCTGTAGGTCTAGCAGCATTCCGACCTGAAAATCAGCTTTTGACCGATGATCACATTGATGGGACAAAGTGTGTATATTTTTATGATAAGAAAATACTTTAATTCATATTTGAAAAATAAAAATGCCTAAAATGCGTATTTCTCTCTATTTAAATTAACCAACACAAATAAAGTTTAAAGTTCATAAAACTTTTTAATTGAGTCTTATGTTGAATTTTGATGATTCGTTCTATTGTAATAAATTTTCTAATTGATAAATATGATATAACACACACACACACACACACACACACACACACACACACACACACACACACACACACACACACACACACACACACACACACATATATATATATATATATATATATATATATATGTATATATATACATGTATATATATATATATATATATACATACATATATATCTATATCATTGTAATATTTATTATTAATTGTTAATAGAATAGGAGCTTATATATATGTATAAACTATTAATATATTAATTTTGACGTATTTAAAACTAATTTAATGTTATTAAGACACAAAATATGTTTGCTATTTAGATTAGCAACTTGAAATTTATCTATATTATACTAGAAATTTACTTAACAATTATGAATTTTTTTATCCAACTGAATTTACGACGTAAATAACAATTTAGTTCATATTTAAGACGAATAATTTCTTTACTGGAATTTAAAAAATTTCATAACTTGTAAATTTTAGTTAGGTCTATGGTTATAAAAATGTATTGTTATTTACCAAAATAATTGTTATTTACAATGTTATTTACCACATTATTTGCATTTGAGCAGCTGAATACTTAGTATAAACTTCACATAAGTAATGGAATAAAAATAGGATAATTAAGTATGGTAAACTTTACAAGAAATCTTAAAAAGTGAAACTATGTTTATAAAAGACATCAAATAACCATAAGATGCTAAAAGATTTACTTTCTGTACACTTCCGTAAATTAAATCTATGTTGGGGAAATAAAATTTTAATGACACTATTAGGCATTTACGACGATTTGCAGCGGGGAGCAGAAAGTATGTATTTACCATAATGAGAATTTATAGAGGCCAATCTTAGACATACAGAGTAAATTAGATTAGCTGCGCCTCAAGAAGATCACGAGCACAAATTCATTTCTAATCACAGAAAATGCTTCGTTAAAGTGGAGAGCAGCAACAATTGCGCGGTTATTTAAAAGAAACCTTCCTTTAAGATTATGTATAATTGATTTGTTTTAGTTGTTTATATAAAACTTTCAGGAAAATTCAGAAATCACCGTTGTTAGTATATAGAATTTGATTAGATTATGATATCAAAACATCAAATTTTTTCACACGTAAAAAGTTATTATGAATTATAAGTTGTACTTCTGCTTACATTCCATCAGTGTTAATACTATCATAAATATAGCTATTATTTTGATATCAATTACTGTTAACAAAAATAATTAAAAACTGGCATATATTTTGTCATTAAATATAAAATTTAAATAGAAAAGTTAAAAATATTTCATTATAGTTTTTGCAGTGCTGCATGCCAAATTTTTTCTTAATTTTAAAGATACATATTTTATGTCAAAAACTTACATAAATGATACTTTGAAGCAGTATTTTAAACATATTTTGTTCTCTAATTTAGATGTTTAGTATGTTAATGTGGATTTGAAGAATTACTGTTCAAAAAAGTTTGTTGAAAAGTATTTAATCAAAATATTCTGATTGGAATTATAGAACCAAACCACTTGGAATTATAGAATAAAATTTTATCGATAGATACAGTAGTACTATTACTTTTCGAATCAGTTGGGACCGGACTCCATTGGAATAGTTAAAAATTCTGATAATATGATTTTTTGAAAAGAGTGTATATTTTAGTTAATTATTGTTCTTTGAAAGTGAGAGGAAAATCGACATATTTCACAGAGAAATAACTTTTAATCAATTATATGGAAATGAGGCTTTTACATGTTAAAGTACTTACCAAGTGGTGTACTTTAATAAAATGTGAATGTACATTGGTGTTGAATGAAAACCATTGCCAGCTAAACATATCGGTCAGAATATCAGCTGTTTCACTGCCTTTATCCGTCTTCGGACGCCAAGTCGCGCATCCGCTTCACATGTGGTCACACTCGGGCTGCTCCACCTGTTTCAATGGAATTTCAGAGCCCAAAAATGCGGCTGATGGTCCAGTGTTCGTTTCATCATAGACTTGCCCATTATTTTTAATCGACGTTTTCAATAAATTTACCAACACTTGCAATACGAAATCTAAGGCCTCACTCAGTATCCATTACCATATATCTTAAGAACTAACTTCTGAATATTCAGGGATTTTTAAAATTATCGTTTTATTTCGTCGAATGATTCGTCATTTTCACCTTCTTCTTTTGATTACGTTTCCTTTCACTTCTTCAATCAAACTTATTTTTCTGAAATCATTTCGGATAAATGGAGGTTGGATGATTTAGAGTTCTATAGTAATTTAATTTGTAGCTGTTGGTTTTAATGTTATATATATATATATATATATATATATATATATATATATTACTAATGACACTTTGACAAGCCAAGGTCGCTATGCCTTGGCTATGCAAATTTAAATCAATTGGGGGCGTCTTTCGATCAATCAGAGCACCATAAAGATGAATTTACTACTTTTGCTCTTCATATCCTCCGATAGATGGCAGCAAGAGAGGATCTACAGCATTATTTTTGGCATTGATCTGAAGGGCTGTAAATTTCTCCAGTCCATTGCATAAATGGTAACTTCTCAACGACCGCCCACAGGACTTTCGATTTCATAGATTTAATGAGCACGTAAATCGCATGTACTCGGTGGGTGTTTGGCAGCATCGGGAATTGAACCCCACCCTTTCGGATGGATTGCAGATACCCTAACCTAGGCTAACACGGCCCTTTATACATATATATATATATATATATATATATATATATATATATATATATATATATATATATATATAAGATATCTTCGATTTCATTTGCATAAATGCGCTTAAGTAGATTAATAATTATTTTTTTCTATTATGCACTAGAAAAAAATATATCTTTTATATTTCATCAAAATATAGTTATCCTAAACTTACATAAGTGTAAATTTCTAGAATAAACTATATGAATGTATATTGAAAATAAAATGTTATTTGAATAAAAACTGTGATAAGTAATTTTTTAAAACATTTGCATAAAGATATTTCGAAATTTCAATAAGTTATAATTATTATTGTTTAAATTTTTCTTGATATAAGTACTCCAAAATTGCTTTTAATCAAAATATAAGGTTATTTTAATTTTTTATTAAATACTTTGGCAAACAAAAGTTGAGGAACGACAAGTTTGTCGAAGTTAACTATAAAAAATGGCAGTAACAATACAGTTTAATAAATAACAATGTAAATGAATAAAAAAAGAACTTATATAAACTCAGTAACAATAAATGATAAAAATTGACTTATGTTTACGCATGCAAAAGCATTAGCTAACATTTTTTTTCTTACAGAAAAGAAAAGATATATAAGAGTGAGAGAAAAATATGAAAACTTTAGTCATTCATAATTACATTGTAAATTTTGTTATTTTTAACTTCAGTTAACATATATGATGGCAAGTGAGGTCCTGCCATGCTCCATTTCCCTGATTAGTTAAGATGGCGGGGTATTGAGAGGATGGAAATATAACAGATTGAGGATGCTAGGAACATTGATGTGTATAGCAGTGTAGCACTCTTTCTCAGGAATCGTTTTCAAATCGAAGCTTTTGAATCCAAAACATGAACCAGTCCGAGCACGAACCATAACACCTGCTGAACATCTTTTTAAAGCCTGAAAAAGAAACATTTCCACAATACAACTTGTTGCAGTCGACTCAGTAGCATCAGGCTAGGAATAATTACTAATGTATGCATAGGCGTCTTCACCATGCTGAGCTCTATATACGGCCCAATCACAGGACGGCAGAGAAAGTCCCTATTATATTTGAAAGGTGAACATTTTTCTTGGATCAGGCATAAATGGGTTTTATAATTTTTACAGAACAGTTTAGATTCCCACGAGTGAGTGGCTCTGGACATATACTGATGCGTGGGGAGTAAAACACTAGATACCATGAAACTAAGACCGTAAGAAAAACAATTATGTACTGGAGTAATTGTTTAGGCAGAAATTTCACTTATTGGTCACACTGACCTGGATGTCTTTCGGGGAGGATGTATGCCTGGTGAGGGATATTGAAATGAGATTCATATTTCCCCTTATATGCCGGTAGTTTTCGAAATGGTTTCATTTTGATGGATGATGAAGCAAAAACTACTGATCTATAGTTTTTGAGAAGTATCTTAAAGATATTCATAGTTAGGGAATCTTATTACCATATCGAATTCCTGAACTAAATACCGTAGAGAATTTTTAGGATTATTTTGGCAGCTTTGTTGCTGTTTTAAGTTTTCACCCAAGGTCTTTTGGAAAGCTGGAAAGAAGCTCACTCCATGTCTGTGTTTCATTAACCATTTCAAGAAGCGACAATTTATTTGAGTGCATAGAAGTTTGAAAACGTTGAAGCATTTATTAATGATAAAAGTTTATGTTATGTTGGTATGTTTCTGCGTGATTTTACCACATTTCGTTTTTCTAATACTCTGTATAGGTATCGTTGTCACACCGGCAGCCAAAACATTTTGGTATTAATACCAATTGATGAAAAAAAAAAAAAAAAACGAAAGCTCTAATAACTATTTATACTTTCACTAACAGACGAGATCTTTCCTCTTATGAAAAAAGTGCTTTTTGTTCTACAGGGTAGTGCTAAAAAACAGAAATGAAAATATTTTAGTGGGAAAATTCATTCTTGCTTTTGTTGTTTAAATTTTATTTATAAAAGACCATAAAAAGCAGCAAAAATTTTTTTTTCCACCGAGATTTTTTTTGTTTCTTGGTATTTATGCTTTTTCTTCTATGTAGCCATCCATGCATACCGTTTTTGTGCACATTCCATCCAGATTTAAGTTTTTGAATTCATTCATTTACAATTTAAGAGCACAAAACTCTTTGTTTCTTACCGTTTGGAGGGTTTTGTGAGTTAGCATTTGGGAAAAAAATCTGAGAAAAGGAATTGTTTGAGCAAATGTAATTAATATTTTGTATTAATCGCATTGTGCCTACAGTTTATAAATCTTTGATTAGTGAATTTTTTAAGCAAAATCTCATACATTTATTATGGATATATAATGTATATGTTTTTGAAGTGTATTTAAAAAAGGAATAGTATTATAGAGAAAGTACTAAGAAATTTAATTAATAAAAATATCTAATTATAATAAAAATGTTTGACATTAATGATTTTGTTATAATCAGAACTGAACTAGCATTTTATAATTTCTCTTTTAGTTTTATTAATGACAAGGCTTACATATTTTAGCTTATATCATTAATAATATTTTATATCATTTTACCTTAGAATTTCATCTTATATCATTTTAATAAATAATGTTCAAATTATTATTCTTTGCTGTGATATATGTTGTTTAAGTTATAATATGTTTAATTATGTTTAGTTATATTTATAATAATTAAAACCTCAATGCTGTTATCAAGATATTCCATTTCATGTAAAAAGAAACAAATTATAGAACTATGAAAGTAGGAAAATTTTATGAACAATTATTTACTTCCTATTTTAAGATGCATTTATTTTGTGTTTTTTAATTTGCTATTTTTAAATAACAGTAAACAAAATTTCTTGCGATTTTATTGAGTGCCATTTATATAAATAGTTTATTTCTCAATGCTGATATCAAAATTTGCTATTTCATAGAAACAACCATACATATTTTTTAAAAAGGAGTATGAAAGCTTGAAAAAAATTGAACAACTATTTGTTTCCAAATTATGCTACTTCACATGTGCCATTTAATTATCAGTGTTTCTTATAAACTTAGTAAAAAAGAGGATGGTTGAACAAATTATTATTGTCTTAGTTTTCTTTTCAACCAATTATTTTAATTAATACGTTATAGTATAACAAAAAACTATTTTTATTTATATAATGCGCACAATTTTTTTCTTGTATCAAAAATTTAGGAAATCTTTACATAATCGAATACTATTTTAATTTTGTTTTTTAATGATTTTACCATAAGAAGGTAATGTTTTTGATTTCTTCTGAATGTACTGGTAGTCTTTCTGCAAAAGTACACTGTATAAATAAAAATAATAATACATAAACTTATTAACATTGTAACATCAAAGCAATTATATTTTCTCAACAAAACCATAATGGAAGTTCACTTCAGTGATTGATTTTCATTATATTTTTTGGAAGTACTATATATACTTTTTTATATAAGAATAAATATTATAACTTCTCTTAACAAATGATTTTGTATAAATCACTACTTATAATTTATAAAAATGCCATGACACAATTAAAATAGTTTAATATAGTAAATTTCTTTCTTTGTTCATAAAACAAATTTATAGTTATTTATAAAAGAAATAATGAAAATATTTTTTCGTACTGATTATCAGTGGTCTAGTGGTGGGAGAGCACTTTGCCGATCAGGACATTCGGGATTTGATCCCAGGCACCATTGAACAACAGGAGGTTCATGTTTCTCTTCAGACTTTTGCTTAAATTTTTTTCAACATGTTTGTTTAAGAGATTCATTCCATATGCTTTTAAGCACAGCTTGCTATTCCAGATTATAAATACGCACTCGAAGCGTTAAGACATCCTACAACAAACCGCACCCAGCAGTTAGTTTAAGCACAATGTGGTCACTAAATGAGCACATTGTAATTGTTGTAATAAAATTTTATCAGACTTCTTCACTTTCAGTGTACTACTCATTGAAAAGTTTAGTAACTGAAAACATTTTTAATTGAAATACTTTTACCAATACACTTTTCAAGAGTTTATTTATAATATAATTTAAAATAACAGATTTCATATTGGACTCAAATACTTTTCTTGTGAATTAGAAAAAAAACAGTTATTATATTAGATTACAATAATATGTGAGTTTCTGTAATGAATAAAAAATTACAGAGATTACTTAAATATGGATATTTTCTGTAAAGAATTAGTCGGCAATATGTGGCTGAGAAGTTATAAAAGAATATAAACTAATGATAATAACTTTTGCAAATCATACTAAGAAAAATATTAAAGAAATTAAAAAAAAACTACTTCTTAAAATAATGAAACATTTATTATATTTCCTGAGAATAATATTACTATCAAAACCTTTTACCATTATATATTAGCTAAAACATAAAATGAAAAATATTTTACTCTGATTATATTCAGAAACATTTGCTTTTTTACATTAAAATATTCAAATATTGAAAAATTTAATAACGTTTAAAATTAATAGTAAAACTTATTAAATGCCTCTTTATCTATAAAACATTAATGTTCTCAAGCAGTTAATATTCAGAAAATCAACGAATGGAGTTTTACTCCCTGTTTAATATATCAATGAAATAAGGTATTAAGCTAATTTACGAGAATACACAAAGATGGATTTTTCAGTAACTTACGATAAGGTATCCTTTGAATGTAATCTTGGTTGACTGTATATAAATAAATTATTATTTAGCTAGAGATAATAGCAATTAGATTTTAGTTTTAATTTTTACTTTTAAACTAATAATTCATTATAAAGACCTTCCTAAGCTATTATCAATTTTGTTATTTCGTCATTTTTCCTACTCAAAAATTTTATGACGCTGGAACAATACTTAAAACAGTTCATCTTAAAAATATAATCTGAAAACTTAGAAATTAATGTTACAAATAGTTAATTAAAAATCTTAGAAATTAATCTTACAAATAATTAATCTGAAATCTTACAAAAATGTATAATAACCATGTTAAAATAATTTTAAATTGCTCAATTTATTTATATTTCTTGTTACAGGAAATTATATGTACTTTTTGCCCCACTAAATATTTGTAGCCGCTAGCAAAAATTTACATTTTACTAAAATTAAAAGCAACATTGCATAATATTTTGTGATTAGATGTTTTTATTGTAAAAGAGAATGGGAATAAGAATAATGCACGATTTCATTAAAAAAATTAAGATTAAATATTTTCGTAAAAGTGTTTTTTATCAGCTTAATATTCTAAACTAGAATTGTAGCCAGGTGGCTTTTTAATTAATTATACTTGAAACGAAAAAAAATGTTGCTTATAGATGATCGTTAAAGCGTATATAATACAAATGATATTATATACGCTTGAACAAAATGTTCATCTATTGCTGAGATTTCTTTTTTGTTGTTTTAGTGGGGAAATATTCCTTTGTATGTTGGGACTTGTAATTCTATTTTTCTATTGAAAAGTGAGACAGTAAAAATTATTCACAGGCATTGTATGTAAAAAAAAGGAAATCTAGTTCCGAAAAATAAGCATTGTGGAAATATATTTTCTTGACTTCAGTAACACGGTTATCCACGTCTTTTTTTCATAAGTTATCTCTTTCTTATTTTGTTGGTGATAAAAGAGTACTTTTTTTCAAACTTTTTTTTCTACTTTATTCGCTAGGCAATAATTTAAAACTCATCTTACTTGCAATGCTTCAGCTGGAGAATCTTAAATTGCGTTTTCTAGCCGAAAGCTTTCTTTCTTCTGCAATTGAACATTGCACCCTCTCCTTGTATTTCTGTCATGTTTGATTTTTTTTTAGGTATTATTTTTATTTTATTTCTAACTTTTTACAGATGCTCAGTGGAAATTCAAATATCCAACATTAAAATGCTGAATATAATAACATCGCTTTAACATAATTGTTTTACATGTACATAAATAAATTTTTAGTATAAATTGTATAAAAATAAGGTATTTTTTTAAATAATGATATAAGTTTGGGGATAAATAAATGCCTTATATTTGAATGAAATTCCAGATTTTATTTAACATCTTTCGGATTGTCGGATTCAAATATGTATCGTTTTGTTGTATAATTTGTTGCCAATTTAAAGGTAGCTTCTTTTTGCCACTCTCACAGAAGTGTCGGTTCTCATTGGTGAAAAGTACTAGTAATCGATTTTCACAATCTTCTTTTGATGCCAATTTCTTATAACTCAGTAAGTTTTGCAATGAGAAAAAAAGGTGACAATCATTTAGTGCCAGGTCCGGGATATGTGATTTTAAAAATTTCAATCAAGCTTCCGGAATCTTCTAGCGAGTCATTGCAGACATGTCTGATCTGATTTTGTCCTGATGGAACGCAACACCTTTTCTGTTGGCCAACTCTGGGCATTTCTGGTCAATCGGCAACTTTAAACTGTTCAGTTATTGATTATAGAGACCTAATTTCAGTGATTGGCCATACGAAAGCCGCTCATAATATATGATTAATTTTCATTATTATGATTCCTTTCCATTAAATTATTCCCACTAAATACATAGTAGAACCTTCCTGGCCGTTAATCCTGGGTTGGGATAACGGCTGTGCTTTGAACACTCTCGTTTTCATACAATATTTTCATATGTGACCCATTTCTTATCCCCAGTCACCATCCGTTTTAGAAATGGGTTGATTTCATTTTTTAGGTGAAAACCTGGCAGATGAAAATACGAACCATCAAGTTTTTTGGCGTTAATTGGTGTGACACATAAACATCGAATTTCTTTTTGAATCCAACTTGCACAAATGGTTCCAAGCTGTTTTGTGGTCCATCTTTAGCTCTTGAGTGGAGCTACGAATACTAATATGCCGTTTAACTTTCATTATCTATGTGATTTTATCATCATTTTCAACGACGAATCTGCCTGTGCGAGGTACATCTTTAACTTAAAAAATACCTGAACGGAATCGACGAAACCGAAATTGCACGTAATTAGCTGTTACAGTATCGTCACCATAAAAACCATTCACAAATTCAGCTGACAATTCAATTCCGCCTGACTCGCATTTTCACCTTTATCAAAGAAAAGCAGCAAAATGTACAGAATTTTCTCTTTGTAGATTTAATTCTTTAACACCATGTAAATCACATTTGAATAGACCTAAATAATTATCTGGTGTAAGATGTCCTCTTGACAATGAGCATAACTTTGAAATTGTTTGATTGATATTTTGCGAAGTATCGATTACTACAGCCATCTACCGAAAATAATAATGGATTTCATTTTTCCCAATCTATTATTTATGCTTTAATTCTCAATAGATTTTAAAAATATTAAATAACCTGTTTCATCAATGTATTGTTTCATTAAATAATCACTATAAGAGTCGAATGGCGATCATTATGAGAACAAAGTTTTTTGTCGGTACAATATAACTTTGCTGGAAACTTCTTATTATATATATTGATCTTATATTTATGCTTATACATTTTCAAAAATTATAACTATGTATTTTAAATTAATGATGAATTAAATTTACCATGATCGCAGTTTGTCATATAACAATATTGCTGCTATCATTTGTCTGTCTTATAAATGTCTGAATCATATAAAATTGATGGGTTCAAGATGGTGATAAGGAAACCATGGAGAGAAACAGTTGCCTTGTGTAGCTACTAATTTATTTAAAATCCATGAATTTAATGGGTGACACAGTTGGGCCATGAGTCAAAAATAGGGTAATTTTCAAGACAAAACGTGTGTGAAAGAATAATCAACGATATGCAGCAGAGTGGCTTGAATCTCTGAATAAACAGGGCTTCAGGTATCATTGTAAATGTGTGCTTCATGGAAATGAATTCCCACAGTGGGGTTCTACCAAAGAAAAACAATGCGGTATTTTCCAAATGAATCTTCATGTTCGACATGTGCATATTTGCAGTCAACATGCAAAATATATATTCCAAGTATGTTTTCAACAGTTTGTGTTAAAATAAATAGTCCAGGATTTACGTGTTGCGAGTCCAGGATCTCTTGATTGTATAGACGGTATTTTGGCAGTGACCTTAACACTTATATTGTGTTAAGCTTTTATTCGACCTTTGTGAAAAGGAAACCTATGTTGACAAAAACTACAAGCTATACAAAATATATTGAGCTGGGGAAAGAAATCCGTTATGATTCCAAAAATATTCATAATTGGTCTAAATTTTTATATATTTTTTACTTTTATGGGGATATTCATTTGATACAGGAGTTTTAATGAAATCGCAGTTATAAAAAACAATTATATTTTTGGAATTATTAATGATAAGACTTTTAAAATTTGCATTATATATATTTTTCACACATTTATTATACTCATTATTATTTAAATTTATATAATATTTATTATCTAAATATGAAAGCATTTATGCTTTTAGTACAACCTTTCTTAAAGCTACAGAAATATACCGATTTTTTTAGTTTTTAAAATATTTATTGTCACTTAATTCAAATAATATTTATTAAATATATGATATTATTACATGCTTTAAAATGATAATATTAAGGTAATGGTATTTCAAAGAAAAATACGATAATTTTCTCTAAAGTGTCCTATGTGTTCTTAGCTGAGATGACTGCTGTACGGTTAAGGCATTTAGCTTCGCTCCAACTGTTAATGCGTTCGAATCTCATCTTGGGTATGGATGCTTGTAAGGGTTCATAATCTACTGTAAAGTGTAAGTTCTGGTCTAATTAGCTCTCGTGCTTTGAAAGTGAACATTGAACGGCAAACAAATGAATGATTTGTATTATTATTTAAAAAATTATGCTTCTGAAAAAAATGAAAGAAAATAATAATTAAGTATTGTTTTAAAAAAAAATCCCTGAAAAAAGTAAAGGAATAAGTAATAAAGGTGTCTTGAAACCAAATCAATGCATTTAAACTAGAGTATATAACTTATAGATTTTAAGATAAGAAAAATATTTACAAATGCTTGAATAAGTAAAATTGAAAAATACATTTGATTCAATGAGTACTTTTATAAATATGATTTATCAGTAACCTAATTTTTAATAAATATAAAATATTCACAATGAAGTAATATTTATGATTAAACTTATTAAAGTAAAATTCACAGGTAGAAAATAAAAAGGATTTTTGTTATCAAAATAATATTTCTTCCAAATTGAACAAAGGTTACAATAATTGTACCTTATTTTGAAGTTTGCCTTTTTTTCAAATTCAACAAAAGTATTAGTTTGCTTACTTATACTCTTTATTACTGGCAATTAAGAAACGCTGAAAATGAAACTGAATTGCATAGTTATCATGTAATGCAATTTTGATAAATAATCATTTCATACAGGAGGAAAACTAGCAACATGTAATGTATATGAAAAATGGGACACAAAACTGTAAAGTTTAAGGATTGTTGTTTAAAATTAATTGAAATATGAGACTAGATAAAAATGATTTTTCATTTTAATTAATTTTCCTAAATTTTGATTCTTATGTATGAAAAGGATTCAAAACTACCACATAATTCGTAATTAGGATGTTAAAAATGTCTATCAAATTTATCTAACTAATTTTAAATATTTCTTTTGAAAAATGTCTTTGAAAAGTATCTAAAATACACTTCATATAATTTGAAATATTTAGTTCTACATTTTTTTATTTCAGATTCATCTTTAATTTTGGTTCAATATGTATAGACAATTTATATGAAAATTGTATTTATAAAAAGAAGTAAAATTTCAACCTGATATTTTTTTCTTATACACAGCATATTTTATTAAATGTCAAAGTGTGTATTCGTTTATCTTGGAATTGTGAGGAGTTTTAGTTTTTCATGAACTTCAGTGGCGTCAACTTTCTTCAATCATCTCGCGTCAAAGCTTATAAATAATACATTCCAACCATGCAATTTCCTATTCAATTCTCTTAACATATACTTTTCGAGACCTTGTTTTTTACTGTGACAGTTTTATTATCTTTAAATGTATTGCTTTTTCCAACTTTAAATTCCAGGTAATCTATAAAATCATATATTTATAACTGCAGTCAAGCAAATACACAAGAAAATTATATTTGCTTTTTGAAATCATTTTAACATTTGAATCATTTCATTTATATGTGTTTGAAAATTATTAAAAATTGTTTTAACATGCAGAAAAACATCAAGTTTTTACATTTTGATTGCTGATTGCGTTAGTAAGGCTTGTGAAAACGAAAGTTTTCAATACTTTTAAAATATAAAATTTTAGTACTTAAAGAATAAGTTTTAAATAATTATATATAAGGAAAATTTATCTTCTAGTACCTTTCTAATGCCAAACTAACTATTTACAAATTATTTATATTTTTCAAATAATTATTTTCAACTTGAAATTATTATTTCCAAAATATTTGTTTGACCTATAGAAATATTACTAAAATAAATAATTTCCTATTCAACATAAGTGCAGGAATAATAAGCAATAAAAAGTAGTATTTTTTATGGAATGGAAAAAGTTGCTTCAAAAAAAGAATAATAAGCAATAAAGTAGTATTTCTTATAGAATGAAAAACACACGTGTTCGATTGGATTTAGATCCGGGGACCTTGCCGACCAATCCATGTGTTCCATATCTTTACTTTTCAACAGCTCTTTGACAGGCTCTGTACGATGAGGTGGAGCACTGCTGTCCATGGAGAGAAACTGGGAACCCATAACACTTCAGTCTAAAAAGACACACATAAGGAAGAAGAATATCATTACAATAACAGGACTCGGTGACTGAATCTCCTTGGACGACATGAAGGTCAGTACGGGTATTAAGCATGATGCCTCCCCAAACGAGAACACCTTGACCTTGAAACCGGTACATTTCGACGATGTTGGAGGGGTTATTGCGTGTTACCCTCTCTCTCCAGATGTGCATGCGTCCAAAATCGGTAGTCAGAATAAATCTGCTTTCGTCCGTAAAGAGTATTCGACCCCATTGCTGATCCGTCCAGTTCTGGTGTTCCCGGCACCATACAAAGCGCTTTCTCCGGTGGGCAGACATTAATGGTGCACAACGTACAGGTCGTCGTGTGAATAAGCAACCATTGAGCAGCTTCCTGGCGACTGTAAACCGTGATATCGGTTGTCCAGTCGTCTGTTGGAGGTGTCTCGCGATTTCTCCAGTCTTCTTCCCCCTGCTCATTCTTGCCTATAGGATCATATACCAGTCGTCGACTGTCGCGGTTGCTCGTGGACGTCCACTGCTGAACCATTGGACTGTTGTTCCTGTTATTTGAAGTGCTCTCCAAATTCGTGAAACGATGCTGTGAGCGATTCCAAACTCCGCATCCACACTTATTTCTCTTCGACCTTTTTCAATCTTCCCAATGATTTGACCTCGCGTAAAGTCATCTTGATGTCGTCTACGAGGTTGCCTGTTCATTATTCCACACTGATTAAGCAGCTCTGCATTCGTTAAACTGATATACTCCGTGCAATAGCTTTCACAGAAAAGCTGAGAGTACACTGCCAGTCAGCTTTATACCCCTCCGATATTCCCCCTTATTGTCATGTTGCGCAATTTGAGTATGCCACTGTATATCTAATCGTAGTTGACCTTTTGATTGGTCTTTCGGTCCAATCCCCTTGTTTGACCTACTGTTAAGTAATTTTTCCGTTTCTTACTTGTTTTTTGCACACCAGTGTATATAACACACTAATTCATTTTTTCTAGTTCAAGAATCAACTACCTGCAAATTCATGTAATAAGTAATAATTTCAAAAGTCTGTTATAAATAATACTGTGACTTTTAGTTGTGAAGCATGTGCGTCTTTTTTTTCTTTACCTATAAATTGCCTGAAATACTCTGAGGGGTATATTTTAGTTTAAAATTCTGAGATGAATATGCTCAATTAAATATTTTGTATATAATGGAAGTGGAATTCTTAAAATGTTTCTTAATTTAAGTTCAAGATATTCGTAAGAAATTTACTATTATTACAAAAATGTACTCAATTAAAATGAGCAATTTATTAAAGGAAATGATACAGTCTTTTAATCTTAATTGCTATATATTTAAATTTTGGTATGTCTTTTTAAAATTAATTATTATTCTAATAACTTGCTAAATAAAAGGAGAATAACTAAATTTACACTCGCTTTCATGCATGTGGTACTACAAAATAATATTCCTTTCTATAACGACAGAGAATAAAAAAGGACTGAAGTTCCAAAATACATTTCACATGAATATTTTAGAAAACCATTTCTCAATTTTTCGTTATTTTGGAACTTATAAATTGATGCGTTTTCACTATGCTGATTTTAAGTACTTTTCCAACAATGCTGAATAATATTTTTTTTTTCATTTTATGTCAATCTGGAAAATCAGTTGAGGTTATTTTTCAGAATATATTGAAGTTAAAGAAAACTGATAGTTTTTGAAAAACCATTTCTCAAATACTTTGAGAAACTATTTTAGTCTTTTTATTATTATATTTTCAAAAGGAATTTTTGTTTTAAAGTACTAATCTAACTTTTATTCACATTTCACGTAATATAATTCACCTCTTATATCTCTTAAAAAATTAAAAGAACTCTTTCAATATAATAATTAAATTTCATGTATTATTATATTATTATAAATAAGTAGTTGAACAAACTCAATTATTTGAACAGTTATATATTACCTAACATTTTTTAGCTATTTATACAATTTGTGGTAAAAAATATTAAACATTACCAGAATCTATGTAGATTGTGACATAGGTTTAGTTATATTTCATATAAAAAATTCGTATCTAGATTTTACTAATATTTTGTGAGGTTTGCAGAATAATGCTTAATAAGAAAATATTTCTCATAAGAAAACACAATTAAAAATATTTCTCTAACCCTTTTTATCTAACATAATGTACCTCTGTACATTTAATTTTAATAGGAAGAATAAATTAACATCATATCGTATAAATTTATACCTAAATCAATATTTCCACCATTTAATTAGCCATAATTTTTGACTAACATATTTGATTCCCCTTAAAAGTAATAAAATAATCATACATTAAGTAAGTCAAAAGGCATATATATATATATACATACATACATATAAAGTTCTTATAATAGGAGAATTTTATTAATTTATTAATTTCTTACATAAATACATAATTTTGTTTTAAATTTGAATGTAACAGTTAAACAATGCAATTAATTTAGTCGAATTCAAATCTATTTCCAATGTAGACAATTTTTCAGTTAGCAATGAAAATTAAAAAACATAATTTTCAATAGTAAGTAGTAAATATGTTTCCGTATTCTGTGATTATTTTAGTCATACATATTGGTAAGCATTTTATAGTTCGTTAAGAGAATGAGTAGGTTTCTTTCAGAAAAAATTTGCATTTCTTCTTAATTTTAGTAAATCAATTTCAATATCACACTGATAAAAATTTATTTCGAATCAACGATATCCTTAATATATCTTAAATGGAATCACACAATATATATATATATATATATATATATATATATATATATATATATATATATATATATAACTCTGAGTATTAATAATGTTTTACTTTTTAAATTTCAATACATCTTAAAAGCTGGTACCCTGGTTGGTGAAGGTGACTTTCTCGTTATCGGAATGTAGTAAGTTTTGAATCCCGTCTTCGCAGAACATTCATCCTATTCACTGAAGGTGACATGATCACGTTAAATAAACTATGGATGCAATGTCGTCCAATCAAAATGATGCCCATGGAGGTTGCAGATTATGCACTGGGTGTCATCTACTTGCTCCTTGATTCTCAATTAAGAAGACTCCGTGCCAGCTCTCTCCCACTAACTGGCTGAGCAAAACTCTAGGCTGCGTACATTGACGTACATTGGTGCAACAACAAACTCATCAATATGATTAGAAGAAATTCTGTGTAATTGAAATTGAATTGTTTCAGCTTAATTAAATATAACTTTCATATAAGATCATAAATAACTTTCGGAAACGTAATATTCATCGAAGACTCAATCAAATATATTTTTTTCAGAATGCCAAATTTTTAGAATTCTAGAAAAAAAAAAGTGGTTTTACAACTTAAATCTGATAAACATGTTGAAGTGAGTAAAAAGGATTTGCTCTTTGATTAATATTTGTGCTATGGCATAATTTAATAACAGTACAACAAACCAGAGTAATGCCAAAAATTATTATGTGAAAATTTAAATGTAGAGTACAATAAGTTTTGCAAGTTGTTCATAAACGGTTGGTACCGACATATTTTGGATTTATTATGTGTTTAAAATATCAATACGCGAAATATAATATGCAATGTACAATTTAAAAAATGAAAATGTTCAAACAATATTTGTGATTAAGTATATATTTTAATCTATGTAACACAATAATTCATTTTTCCAAGCTCAAGAATCAATGAACTGGAAATTCATGTAATAGTTAATATTTTCAAGTCTATTATAAATAATTTTGTGATTGCTAGTTGTAACGAATGTGCGTTTTTCTTTACCTATAAAATACCTAAAATACTCTGAGGGGTATATTTTAGTTTAAAATTCTGCGATGAATATACTCAGTTAAATTTTTTGTATATAATGGAAAAAGGATTCTTAAAATGTTTCTTACTTAAATTTTAGACATTGATAAATCATTTACTATTATTACAAAAATATACTTAATTAAAATGTGCAACTTATTAAAGGAAAATACCAATTTATGATACAATCTTTTAATATTAACTGCTATTTAAAAATTTCTTTGTTTCTTTTTAAAATTAATTATTATTCTAATAACTTTTAACTAAAAAGAGAATAACCGAATTCGCAAACTCTTCCATGCATGTAGTATTACAAAATAATATTCCTTTCTATAACGATAGATAAAAAAAAAAAAGACTGTTGTTTCAAAATAATTTCACAGGAATATTTTAGAATCCCATTTCTCAATTTTTCTTTATATTGGAACTTATAAATTTATGCGTTTTCACTGTGCTGATTTTAAGTACTTTTCCACCAATGCGGAATCATATATTTTTTTTTTTCATTTTATGTCAATCTGGAAAATCATTTGAGGTTATTTTTCAGAATATAGTGAAATTAAAGAAAACTGATCGTTTTTGAAAAACCTTTTCTCTAATACTTTGAGAGATTATTTATTCTTTTTATTATATTTTTAAAAGGAATTTTCGTTTTAAAGTACCAGTCTAATTTTTATTTACAATTTATATAATATAATTGACATCTTATATCTGTTAAAAAAATAAAAGAAGTGCTTCCATATATTAATTAAGATTTATGTATATTATTATAAACAAGTAGTTGAACAATCACAATTACTTTAACATTTATATATTATTTAACAATTTTTAGTTTTTCATACAATTTGGAAAAAGAAATATTAAAATTACCAGATTCTATGTGGGTTGTGAGTACTTTTTAGTTATAACTTCATATTTCCTATAAATATATTCCTATCTATATTTTACTAATATTTCGAGAGTTTACGTAATAATTCTTTACAAAAAAGCATTTCTTCTAATAAAAAACAATATAAAAATATTTTTCTAATTTTTTTGACATAATATGCCTTTGAATTTGCCATTTTAATATTTTGTTTGATATGCAAGAAACAAAGAACGTTATTTTTGTCTCAAAGAATAATGCATGAAAGTAAGTTTCTTCCCAATATTTCTATTTTGTCCAAAGAATTTGCATGTAAATGGAAAAAAGAAATATTTACTCTTCACATCATATTGAAAAATAAAGAAAGCTTTTTTCGTATATCAAGTCGAATGACTTGAAAATATTTTTTGGACATATTTAGAATGATTTTAGGTACTTCCCAAAAATGTTTATATCTGGAATTTAGATTTGAAAAATTCAGCTAAGAAACGTACAAGAATATCTTTATGCAACTTATTAAGATCCATAAATTAAGGTGTTTTGAGGTAACGTACTAGGAATATGAGGCAATATTTTTCTGGTTACATATTATTTTAGGATTTTATTTTTTACAGAATTAAACGTAAATAAATTACATAAAAAAGTAAAATTAGAAAAATCTTACATATAAATAATTATTAAATTTGCTCATGATAGTATTTAAATGCTTGAAAACATACCGGGGAATCATTTGTGAAATAAACCAAAAAATTGTTTTGATGATGAATTTGAAAATAAATCTGAAAACTTCTGCAAGCTTATAAAAATTTAAAGCTAATAGTAATTATATTTTTATTAATTTCATTGTAATTACTATGTGTGTGAATTTTATTCAATTAATCTTATTTTATTTATTTATTTATTTTTTAAAGTGAACCATAAGAAAACTTAACAGACGCAAAAAATTATATTAACAATGGAAAAATTAAGGCTATACATTTACTTAACATATTTCTGGTAACAAAATTAATTACATATTAATAAATATGAAATAAACTAAGTAATTGTAATTCAAATTATTGGCAAAGGTACTTTTTTTTATAAATTTACACTTCCTTAAAAATATGTTTTGATTTAAAATTACTCTAAGTGAGTTATATAATTGATTATTGTAATGTAACAATAGTTGTGTCTATCTACTATTTTTTATTGATTTAAAATGCTTAAGAAAATTCACTATATTGCAATATTTTCATGAATGTTTTTTTTTTAATATTTTCTTTTTACATATTTGCATATTTGCTTACAGAATATGCAATATAACTTATCGCAGTTAACTAAGTATAAGGATCTAAGAAAAGTACTGCACGTGATTTTTATGGATTCGAAAAAAATATTAGTTAATAATGATTCCTTAAACATTAATTTGGGTTGTAAACTTGAACCAATAAAAATAACTATTTTTCATTATCATCAAAGGAATTTTTAATTTTATAGGTACCTTTATAGAAAGTTTAACTATAAAAATGTAGTAATATTTTCTATTTTCCTCCCCATTAACTAATTCGAAAAAATGTCATCAGTTCAGTTCTTATATTTTGACGTAAATAATGTCACTAAATGAATATCTGTTGCTAAAAAATATATAGAAGAGACAAAATATTTTCAGTTTTTCTATAATTTATTCAACTGAAGGCATAAATATGTGTGTGTAATATTCTCATATTAACTTAATTAACGCATTTTTATAACTTTTTATTACCGTATTAAATGAGGTATATTATTTTGTTTAAATGTGATGTAATGCTCATATTATGTAACAAATAATTGAAACAACTGAGCATTACAACATGTGGAAAGCGGAGAACGCGTTACAACCATCTGCCATTGTTCAACAGTGGTTGAGATCGAACCCGGGAAAGAAATGCTCCGAAGATTAATTTCCTACCACTGAGCTATTGTTAGTGGGAAAAACCGTGATGATGTCTTTTGATATTGTAATTAAAGGATTGTTCTTATTAAGATAATAGCCAGTGAGGTTAGGTGGATAGCCAAAGGGTTCTGGATAGCTGTCTATAGCACAGAAGTTTTGCCTGAGATAACTCAGGAGATAATTGAATACGGGATTATCAGAATCCTAAAAAAAAAGTCACATTTGAGCCCTTGAAAACCTGAGGAAAAGAGGGAAACCTGAAAAAATAAAATCACTTTTTCTTGTGGTTTGTAAGTTTATATTAGATATTCCCATATCATACTTCTTACAAATGTTGTTAAACACTGCTTATCAATAATTACTTGAATATTAGCAGCAAAATATAGTCACTCTTTGGTTTAAGGATAGTTCTTTTATATAACCAATTATGGTATTTAAAGATTTGAGAGAAAATGTGAAGTATTTTTGTAGTATTTATTTATAAAATAATTTACTTAATCAGCTATAATATTAGTCTTATTTTTCATATAAATTTTAACAAGCCCAACCCCTTAAATCCTTTACCTTTATATGCCAATCGGATTCAAGATTTAGTCTTCCAGCTCATTTCAGCTGAGCCAATAAGCGTTAAGGTTCTTATGATCCAGGTACCTTAACAAACTGCCAGCCAGTAACCCCTTCCTTACATCTAGTAACAAAGTCTCAAGTTTTTGTGTGAGTGTCAATTATTATTTTTTAATAAGTTCCATTACTATAAATCATCTAATGTCATGTAATGCCAATAGTAGAAAAACTGAAGGAGAGTGTTATACATTAGCACCATTTGATGTCCTCATACTTGTTTGAAAATTAAATACTGTAATATTTTTACAATAAACCATTTTTCCCATGTAAGTAGTTTATACAAATTAAGGTTTTAGCATGAATCGAATGCTGCGAGTTAGACAATATTTAAGGTACACGTCAATGAGCTTTTTCTAACAGTTCTATATACAATGGAATAACGAAGATTTACATTACACTAACACATATTACTGTTACATTCAACAAAGCATCGCTAAATGGGATGGTCAGTTTTATAGTATGCCTTGAGTAGATAAATCGACTTTAACGAAAAAATCTGGACAATTTTATATTTCTAAATGTTTTACATACTAAAAGTTTGGAATCATTTAAATTTATAATACTATCTGGCACAATCGAAAACATTGCTTTCATATGAAAACCTTTGTTTATATAATGAGATTCAATGGTATGATAATATTCATCAGAAATTCGGATTTCAAAGCATAAGTATATGAAATGTCAATCAGAGTTTTCATGAAATATTGATGTGTTTACAAGAGACACAATTTGTTTTCTAAACACACACACACACATTTACATATATATATATATATTATATATATATATATATATATATATATATTATATATATATGTATATATATATATATATATTATGTTTATCTATATCTATATCTATATCTATATATATATATATATATATATATATATATATATATATATATATATATATATATATATCATGAAGAGAAGAAATACCTACCAATAATTATAATAAATTTATATATGTAGAAATTCCCATTTTTTAGAATGAAAAACAGTGATGACAAGCAATAAATGTATTATTTTAAAATACAAGACTTAGAGCTCTTCATAAGATGAAAAATTGATCTCTGAATGTTTTATTTATAAGAGTTTGAAATTATTAAAATCTTAAATAAAGATGATTTCATTATATTAATATTTGAGATAAGTGTAATATCTAAAGTTTCCGGGTTTCAGTAACGCGTAATATCTAAAATTTTAAATATTAACTCTGTTAGATGTCTAATAAAGCATCAGCGACTAAAACTTTAGCTATAAATATTAATTTAATTGCATCAACATCAAAGTTAGAGAGAAGTATTTTCCTCATTAAATATTTGATTCACTCATAAATAATCTTAAGTATACATCACTTTAATAATATTAAAATCTTTGTAAATAACTTTTAAATCAGATGTTGGAATTTAACTTCGCTTTTAAGAATTGCAATAGAGAAATTACATATTGTAAAATATGCGTTTCTTGAAATGTAAAACCTTAATATCATAAAGTATTATCAGAAAGTGCGAGCCATAAATTTAAAAGATGATATTAATTGTGTTTAGAATTTAATAAATATCTTGATGAAATACCTTGCTTTTAAATGGTAAACAATATCATTTTAATGCACGAAACTATTTACATTTATGCTTGTTTATTCACTATTTACATTTTATATTGAGCAGGAATAATAACATATGCTTAAGTAAGAATATAATTATAAATTGGTAAGGTATGGGGAAAGGCTTTTAATTATATATTGTATTTGCAATTTTAAGGAACAGACATTTTGTTTTTAGTAATAATATTCTTTTCATTACTACATTTGAGATGCTTAAAGTATTGTAGGTGTAATCACATTTATTATCACATTATAAAAAATACATAGTGAATATAATTATAGTTAGCAAATAGTAATCGCAAAAAAATGGCATTTTATTAAGAATTTACTATTAAACACCTGTTTACAATTTGATACATGTAAGTTGTTTAAAATGTAATAATCAGTATTTAGTTTTAATACTTCGTTTTTATTTTAATTCATGTTTTAATTTTTTTTTTAATTTGCATCATGAAAATATTTTAATGTAAATCAGGAATCTGGATTTCTTTTTTAAAAATGAAAATTTTAAACATTGTTATATCTGTTTACAACTATGAATGTTAATGTTAAATACTGTAAATTGTTCTCGAACAGTCATTATTTATTTAATTCCTTTAATTTATACATTTTGTTTCAGTTTATTCTTTAGGAATACAAATATTATTATATTACTTTTTATGGGATTGTGGAATATGTATGTGATTTTATGGAAGTATATTCCATTGTTTTGTGCGTTGTATACAGTGAAGAAAGTACATTCTTTTTTATACCATGAAATGCATAATGAAATGAAAAAATGAAGAGACAGAAAAAGTTTTAGAGAATAAAAATATTATTTCTAAGTAAGACGTGTATGATTTATGAATATAAGCATTGAACACATTAATTTTGATTTATGTACAGATGTTGATGAATATATATATATATATATATATATATATATATATATATATATATATATATATATATATATATATATATATATATATAATATATATATATATATATATATATGAAATACTGTATTATATTATATTGTTTTGCATTGCATGCTTTCCAAATACCTTATCTCCGTTCCTCTAAGTCTGAAATGAATCTTCTCGTCCTGGAAATGTCTAAAATATATTTTGTAAGATGGTTAAGTCATAGGGCTTCTCAAAATGAGATAGTT